>LR991034.1:26617489-27852536 GCA_905163495.3 Cosmia trapezina | reverse complement strand
ACCTGCACCAGACGGAAAGAGAGGAAACCGTGGGACCGCTCAAGCCAATCCTTGAGGACTGGCCCGAGCGCGTCCAGTGTCCGGCGGCCAAATGCGGCAGTGGCGAGGTCCTCCGTCCAATGATGGACGATTGCGTCCCTCGCCTCTTGCCGCACGGCCTCCCGCTCTTCTACGGCGGGGAGCTCCCCGAGCGCCTTACGCCGCGCCGTCCATTCGTACACTCTGGTCAGCACCCATGCCTCGAGCTCCCAAGGAGGGGTGCCGGCCAGAGCGCACGCCGCCGAGAAGCCTACCGAGCGGTAGGCCCTCCCCACCCGCTGTGCAATGGCCCTTTGGGGCCTGCGGATGGCAGTGGCGTTCTCCCTCCTGTGGAGGGAGTCCGCCCAGATTGGGGCACCGTAAAGGGCCATGCTCCTAAGGATGCCGGCGTACAAGCGCCGGCATCGCGCCTTCGGACCCCCCAGGTTCGGGAGAAGCCACGACAGGGCGTTCGCGGTCTTCAGCAGGCGCGTCGACAGCCCGCTGAAGTGTGGGCCGAAGCGCCACCTGCTGTCGAGTACAAGGCCCAAGTACTTCATCTGGGCCTTGACCTCGATCCTGACGCCCTCCACGACAATGTGTCCGTCAGGAGGGATGCGCTGCCGTGGCCCGTGGAAATACACGGCCTCGGTCTTATGGAGCGCCACCTTCAACCCTAGGCGGCGGATCCTTCCTGCCACTAAGGATCCGCCAGCAGAGGCCAGACTGGCCGCCTCCCTGAAGTCCCTCCCCCGGGCAATGAGGAGGGTATCATCCGCGTAACAGATGACGCTCGTGCCACGGAGGAGGGTTCCCCGCAGGAGCCAGTCGAATCCAATGTTCCACAACGGTGGTCCTAGGACCGACCCCTGTGGAACACCGGACTCTGCGCCATATCGCCTCACTCTGGCCGTTTTGTCTTCAAGGAGGACTACTCGGTCCTCCAAGTAGCTGGCCAAGAGTTGGCGCAAGTACTGAGGCACCCCGTGGTACCGGAGGGCCTCCAAGATTGTCGAGTGGGGGACAGAGTTGAAGGCGTTGGCTATGTCGAATGACACCGCCAACACTCCGTCCCCCGCCTCCACGGCCTCCCTCACCTGGCCCTTCAGTAAAGCCAACGCGTCGACCGTCGAACGACCCCGTCGGAACCCGAATTGGGCGTCGGACAGGTCCGGCCCCACCGTCCCCAGGTGGCTATTTAGCCGGTCGGCGATTATCCCCTCGAACAACTTACCGACCTCATCGAGCAAAACGATGGGCCGGTAAGCCGAGGGGGAGTCCGCCGGGCGTCCCTCCTTTCGGAGCAGGCATAGCCGCCCCTCCTTCCAAGGTTTCGGGAACCTCCCAGTCGTAAAACACGCGCTAAAGAGGTCCCGAAACCTCTCCTCCATCTGTGAGGCGGCGATGGCCACCACCCGTGCGGGAACGCCGTCCGGCCCTGGGGCTGTGGTCTTCGCGCGGAGGCGTAGAGTCCCCGCGTGTAGTTCCACCGCCGTAACCGGGGGGACTTCCTCCTCCTCCGGCGGAACCGCCTCCCGCGGGGGGTCCATCACTGGCGGGGTGAAGTCGGTCCTGGACGGAAACAGGGACCGGACCACCCCATCCAGCAATGGCGGCTCGAGGGTCTCCGTCAGTGGAGGACCACAGGGGCGCAGTTTACGCCGCGCCGCCTTGTATGGCCTGCCATACGGGTCCCTGTCGAGACCCTCCAGCATCTCGGCTCTCGCCGAGTCTTCGGCCACGCACATTGCCGACTTGAGGACCGTCTTTGCGGCAACGTACGTGGCATAGAGGGCCTCCTCGTTGGCGGGGTCTCGAGGCCTGCGCCTTCGACTCCGCGTGTAGGCCCTTCTGGCCACCACGCAGACGGTCCGGAGCCCCGCCAGTTCCTCCGACCACCAATAGACGGCGCGGCGGGGAGGTGGGCGGCGAGACCGGGGCATGCTGGAGTTGCACACCTCGGTCAGGGACCTCCTCAGCTGGACCGCTGCGGCGTCCACGTCCAGGACCTCGACAGGAGGCGTGAGCCAGTCCTGGACGAACGCCGCCTCCTCCGCAGCCTCTCGGTCCAGGCGGGTGAGAGCCCACCGTGGGAACGCAGATTGGCCCGAGCGCGCCATTCCCTGGGAGCTCTGGGTGGAGATGTCGAACCGCACATATCGGTGGTCCGACAAGGTCTCCACCATCTCCACCCGCCAGTTCACGACGTGGGCGGCTAGCACGGGGGTGGCAAACGAAACGTCGACCACCGATCCTCCCCGTTGCCGCACACACGTGTGGACAGTCCCTCTGTTCAGGAGGGACACGCCGCACGACGCCGCCCAAAATTCGACGGCTCGTCCCCGGACGTTGCAGGAAGCGGCCGGGTTGCCCCAGGCCGTCGACTTGGCGTTCAGGTCACCCAATATGGCGACCTGGCGTGGCGCCGCCCTCCCAACCACTGCGGTGAGGATTTCGAGATAGTTCTCGAAATCCGAGAGAGGGCAGTTTGGGGAGAAATAGACGCCCACAAGGGCTAATTCTCCCCACGCGGCGGCCACATATCCCGGTCCCCTCTCTAAGAGCGAGAGGGGAGGGGAGTCTGTGGAAGACCGCGTCACCAATGCCACCAAGCCGTCCCGATCACCCAGCCAACGGCCAGGGACTGAGTACGGCTCGGCAACCGCCGCCACGTCCACCAACCACTCAGCCATGGTCTGCATCAGCAGATCCTGGGCCGCTCTGCAGTGGTTGGTGTTCGCCTGGAGGATGCGATGCTTGACCCTATCCATCAACAGACATCGCACCCTCCTCCACAGCCGCCGAAGTCCCAGCCTCAGGGACGGCGGTGGCAACCTAACCTAACCTAACCTAACCTAACCTTTTTTTTTTTTTTTTTTTTTGACGCTGAGAAATGCGTTACGCATCCCCGCTCGTGGGGCCGAGACGGGGTATGTGGGACTCCTGTCGGGACGACAATATACCCACTAAAACTCAGCGGTGTTCCCACATCGCCGTGATGGGAGGGCCATGGGAAACCGGCTCAACCTTTACTTCCACAACCCTCCCGGCGCATGCCCGCCTAGCTGGCGGGCCCCGCATGCCCCCCAGGTTGGGGGGCTGTGGGAGTGGCCGGGAACACCTGGCCATTCCCGTCCGACACTGGTGGAGGCCTGTGCAATACAGGCAAAGGTGCCCCCACACCTATTGCCTGCTGGCCTCCACCTGGGAGGAGTCGGAGATGACTATCATACTGACGTCTTCTTCGACCCCTCCTCCGCCGTCGGAGCGGCGCCGCGTGAGGATCGTCCTCCCGTGCGCGCTCCGCCGCCTCCTTCTGGGACATGACGTGCTCGCAGAAGGAGGCGACTGCTGCCCATGACCTCTCATCCCCCAGCATGGCGTTAACCAAGCCGGGAAGCGAGAGATCCGGTCCGATCACAGTCACGAGATTGCGTCGCGTCTCGAACCATGACGGGCACACCTCCAGCGTGTGCTGCGCCGTGTCCTCCACCGCGCCACACTCGTGACACGACGGCGTCTCCTCCCGTCCGATCCGGTGCAGGTACGATCCGAAACAACCGTGTCCGGACAGCACCTGCACCAGACGGAAGGAGAGGAACCCATGCGACCGCTCGAGCCAGTCTCGCAGGTTTGGCCCAATCGCGTCGAGGGTTCGGCGGCCGAAGGCTGCGGTGGCGAGGTCTCCCGTCCAATGGACAACGATGGCGTCCCTCGCCTCCCGCCGGACTGCCTCCCGCTCTTCCGGTGCTGGGCGTTCTCCTCTCGCCCTCCGCCCCGCCGTCCATTCATATACTCTGGCGAGCACCCACGCCTCGAGTTCCCAAGGAGGGGTGCCGGCCAGAATACATGAGGCCGCGAAGGCCACCGTGCGGTAGGCCCGCGCCACACGCTGGGCTATGGCCCTTTGGGGTGCCCGCAACGCGGCGGCGTTCTCCCTCCTGTGGAGGGAGTCCTCCCAGATAGGAGCCCCGTAAAGGGCCATGCTCCTCAAGATGCCGGCGTAAAGTTGCCGGCATCGCGCGCTGGGCCCCCCCGAGTTGGGAAGCAGCCACGAGAGGGCGCCCGCGGTCTTCAGCAGGCGCGACGACAGCCTGCCAAAATGCGGACCGAAGCGCCACCTGCTGTCGAGTACAAGGCCCAGATATTTCATCTGGGCCTTCACCTCGATTCTGACGCCCTCCACGAAGATGTGGGCGTCAGGTGGGGGGCGCTGCCGAGGTCCGTGGAAGAACACGGCCTCGGTCTTGTGCAGCGCCACCGTTAAACCTAGGCGGCGGATCCTCCCCGCGACCAAGGATCCGCCCGCCGAAGCCAAATTGGCAGCCTCCCTGAAGTTCCCCCCCCGGGCGGTGAGGAGAGTGTCATCCGCATAGCAGATGACACTCGTGCCTCGGAGGAGAGTTCCCCGCAAGAGCCAATCATAGCCGATGTTCCACAGCAGAGGTCCTACGACTGATCCCTGCGGAACACCGGCTTCAACGGCGTACCGCCGGACTTGGCCAGTCCTATTTACCAGGACAATTGCCCGATCCTCTAGGTAGCTGGCCAGCAGTCTGCGCATGTATCGAGGCACTCCGTGGAATCGGAGCGCCTCTAGGATGGTGGAGTGGGGAACGGAGTTGAAGGCATTGGCTATGTCGAATGACACAGCCAACAATCCGTCCCCCGCTTCCATCGCCCCTTTCACCTGGCCCTTAAGGCGGGCCAGCGCGTCCACCGTGGAACGCTCAGCCCGAAAACCGAACTGAGCGTCCGACAAGTCCGGCCCGACACTCCGCAGATGGCTCTTTAGGCGGGCAGCGATTATCCCCTCGAACATTTTTCCGACCTCATCGAGCAGAACGATGGGCCGGTATGCCGAGGGGGAGTCTTCTGGGCGGCCCTCCTTGCGAAGGAGGCACAACTGCCCCTCCTTCCACGGTTTCGGGAACCTCCCAGACGCAAGACATGCGCTGAAGAGGTCCCGAAACCTCTCCTCCATTTGAATGGCAGCAATCGCCACCACTCTTGCCGGAACACCGTCGGGGCCCGGAGCCGTCTTCTTGGCGCGGATATGAAGAATCGCCGCGCCAAGTTCCGCCTCCGTGACAGGAGGGGCCTCCTCGTCTTCCTCAGCTGGCGGAGCTATCCCCAGCGGCGGGCTCATCGCTGGTGGGGTGAAGTTGTCCTTGCACGGGAACAGGGACTGAACCACCCCATCCAGAAACGAGGGCTCCAAGGTCTCGGCCACCGGGGGACCAAAGGGGCGCAATTTGTTGCGCGCCGCCTTATATGGTCTTCCGTAAGGGTCGTTGTTGAGACCCTCCAGCACCTCCGCTCTCGCCGAGTCTCTGGCGGCGGCGATGGCCCTATCGAGGACCATTTTTGCCTCTATGTATACCTCATAGAGGTGGTCCTCGGCGGGGAGGTCTCGTCGACGCCGCCGCCGGCTCCGCGTGTATTCCCTCCTTGCCTCCACACACGCTGTTCGAAGCTCCGCCAGCTCCACCGACCACCAGTATACGGCGCGTTTGGGTAGTGGTCGACAAGACCGAGGCATGCTAGAGTTGCATACCTCGGTCAGAGACTCCCTCAGGTGCCCCGCCACGGTGTCCACATCCAGGCCAACGGAGGGCGGCGAAAGCCAGTCCTGGATGAACGCCGCCTCCACCGCTGCCTCCCTGTCCAGGCGGGTGAGAGCCCACCGCGGGAACGGTGATCGCACCGAGAGGGGCCGCGTCTCCCTAGGGCCACCGGTGGAGATGTCGAACCGCACGTAGCGGTGGTCCGACATAGACTCCACCAGCTCCACCCGCCAGTTCAACACGCGCGCGGCCAAAGCAGGCGTGGCGAAAGTGACGTCCACTATTGAGCCACCCTGCCGCCGCACGCATGTCTGGACGCTTCCTCTGTTCAAGAGGGAGAGCCCAGAGGAGGCTGCCCACATCTCCACTGCCCGCCCGCGTGCGTCGGTGGCCGGGTTGCCCCAGGTCACCGACTTGGCATTCAGGTCTCCCAGTACGGAGACCTGACGCGGCGCCGCCCTGCCGACCACGGCGGCCAGGATTGCGAGATAGTTCTCAAAATCCTGAAGAGGGCGGTTTGGGGAGAAATAGACGCCCACAAGGGCTATTTCTCCCCACGCGGCGGCCACGTATCCCGGTCCCTTCTCTAATAGCGAGAGGGGAGGGGAGTCTGTGGAAGACCGCGCCGCTAGTGCCACCAAGCCGTCCTCGTCACCCAGCCAGCTGCCGGGGATTGAGTAGGGCTCGGCGACCACCGCCACGTTCACCAACCACTCGGCCATGACCTGCACCACCAGGTCCTGGGCCGCTCTGCAGTGGTTGGTGTTCGCCTGGAGGATGCGGTAGTCGGAAACCATTATTCCAACATCGCATTTCCCTCCTCAGCTACCGCTGCTGGAGCTACAGCGGCGACGACGGCGGTGGCGGTGGTAGCAACAGGGCGAACCTGTGTTGGCACTATGCCCTTCCTCGCGGGAGGCTTGCAGCTCCTGCCTGTCATCCTGTGGTCCGCGGGGCGGCCACTGGCGGCACACGCAGCGCAGTGTGGCGTGGCGACGTGGCAAGCGGCACTCCTGTGTCCCTCCTGCCCGCATTGGAAACAGGAGTCTCCCCAATCGAATTTGGAGGGACACGTGGCTCGGGTGTGGCCGAACGCGAAGCACTTGAAGCAGCGCATAGGCTGGTCTTCAAGTGGCCGGACCACAGCCGAGCTGAGCCCCACAAGCAGCCGTCCCTTAGTTGCAGAAAGGACGGCCCCAGCCGCAATGACTGGGCACTCGACGCGGATGGTGCCCATGCCGCGGCGACCGAGCCTGATGGCTCCACCCTTCACCGCGTCAGGGAGGCAGCCCCCAACCGCCGCAACGGCCGCCACCACATCCTCTTTGGTGACCGAATCATCGAGATCGATCACCTCCAAGGACGCGGTCTTGACAGGCCTGACGACCGTTGCCACATCCGCGATGACCTCTTGCAACTTTGTTGCGAAGAGGTCCGCGTTTGTGCCGCGCTGCTCCCCCGAGAACTCGAAAATTCGAGCCCCGGTTAGGGTTCGGCGGCACGTGATGCCGCCGATCCCCAGCCGACAGGGATCCGCGTTGGTACGAGCCCGTCTAAGGACGGACTCATACGTCTCGCCCCGCTCCACGGCCTCCGGGGTGATGGTCACCACGACGGCCGCGGTTGTGGGAGGAACCAGCTTCCTCCCGCCGGCTGGAGCCTTTTTGGCTGCAGGAGCAGTCGCAGCGGGCTTGGGGGTCGACTTTTTCCCCTTTCCCCCCCTGACCACTTCCGTCCACGACTGGTTGGACGGAGTGGTGGAGGGAAGAAGGGCGTCTTCCCCCTGCGAGTTCTGGGGGGCTGCTGGAGTGGCAGACGACCCAGACGGTGCCTCCGCGCTCGTGGTGGGCGTTTGAGCGGCCACCGTGGTCCTCTTGCCCTTGCCTTTGCCCTTGGAGGGCTTCGAGGCCTGGGGCAGCGCACCCGATGCCGGGCCTCCCAGAGGCGCAGGTGCCGGCTCCGTCGGTGGTGGGCTCTTATCCGCCGCTAGCGGCGGGCGGAGCCGCCTTTCCGGCAAGAGCCGGTCCTCGATGCCTGCAAGGCAGCTTCTTATGAAGGCCCTCTCCTCCATGACAATCCCGCGGATTAGTGCCTCAAGGCCGGCGGGGGAGGACGAGCCTCCAACCACCGGACCTGGGGCAGATTGGACAGGCTGGGCCGTGGCCTCAGCCAGCTTCTGGTGTAGCTGGCTGACCTCCGCCTGCAAACGATCCACCCTCGCCTGCAGCTGCCGCGTCTCGTCCGTGGCAGTCCGCTTCGCCAGCTCCATGACAATGCCATGCATGCTGGCGGCCCGGCATTTGAGGGCCTTCTGGAAGGTCCCCTTCAAGTTGGAGGACTTTGAGGCAACCTCCAGGACCTCCTCCTTGTCCTCCTGTGCCATGCGCTCCAGTTCCGCCAGGGAGTGGTCAGCATACAGCACATTAGATGCACCATAGCCAGCCCTCGACCGGGCGGCTTGCGCCTGCTTCTCCTTGGCGGCAACCCTCTCCTCCAGGTCTAGTTGGAGTTGCTCCTTTTGCGCCAGGTTCAGCTGGCGCTTGGCGTCCAACAAGCCCACATCGTGAACAAAAGCCGAAGAAGAAGTCGAAGCCTTTTTTGATTTCTTCTTCTTGGTCCCACCTCCGACCGACTCCGAGGAGACCTCGGACTCGCGCCTCACGCCCAACTTCCGCTTGCGGCGGTCGTTTTCGGCCGCTGACGTGTCGACATTGGAGTCGTCGGAGTCCGACAACTCGTCTGGCCTGCGGAACAAGCTGGCCGCAGACGATGCGCGGTCAGCTTCCGACGCCAAAGCGCCGCCGGCGTGGCCCTGAGAAGGGCCGTTAGATTGGCCCTGAGAAGGGCCGTTGGAATCGCCCTGGGAGGAGCGATTAGATAAAAAGCGCCCAGAGGCGTCACGGCTTGACTTTTTCTTCATATTCGCAGACGACCGCGCTTATGTCTGCGAATCACAGCGCACTTTAGCCGCCGGTCTGCCACTCCGTTACGGTGGTCAGACACGGCGTTGCCCGGGGGAAACTACGTGGAAGTATGCGCTGTGGGGGAACCCCCAACCTAACCTAACCTAACCTAACCTTTTTTTTTTTTTTTTTTGTTCTCGCTGGGAAAAATGCATTACGCATACCCACCCATCGGGGGATGGGTGGGGTATGTGGGACTCCCCGGTAGAACCGGTATACCCACTAAACGACCCAGCGGCACTCCCGCATCGTCTGAGTGGAGGGGGACTGGGAATCTGGCACAGCCCTTTCATCCGGCCCCCCTCCGACGACCGCCCGCCTTTACGGCGGGCCCGGCACGCCCCTCCCGTTGGGGAGGGGCCCAGGAATGACTGACGTGGGTGGTGAACAGTGCAATGCTGGAGAAGGCGCCCCCGCGCCTGTCTCCCGCTGTTCACCACCTGGAGGCGCATGACGACGATCATACAACCGCCGTCTCACGCCCCGTCTTCGCCTGCGGAGCGGCGCCGCAAGAGGGTCATCCTCCCGCACGCGCTCCGCCGCCTCCTTCTGTGACATTACTTCTTCGCAGAAGGAGGCGACCGCTGCCCAGGCCCCCTCGCTTTCCAGCATCGAGTTGACGACGCCGGGAAGCGAGAGGTCCTGCCCGACCGCTGCGACCAGTGTATGGCGCAGCTCGGACCAGGCTGGGCACACCTCGAGGGTGTGCTGCGCCGTGTCCTCCGCCGCGCCACACTCGTGGCACGACGGGGTCTCCTCCCTTTGGATCCGGTGCAGGTGCGATCCGAAGCACCCATGGCCGGACAACACCTGCACCAGACGGAAAGAGAGGAAACCGTGGGACCGCTCAAGCCAATCCTTGAGGACTGGCCCGAGCGCGTCCAATGTTCGGCGGCCAAATGCGGCAGTGGCGAGGTCCTCCGTCCAATGATGGACGATTGCGTCCTTCGCTTCTTGCCGCACGGCCTCCCGCTCTTCTGCGGCGGGGAGCTCCCCGAGCGCCTTACGCCGCGCCGTCCATTCGTACACTCTGGTCAGCACCCATGCCTCGAGCTCCCAAGGAGGGGTGCTGGCCAGAGCGCACGCCGCAGAGAAGCCCACCGAGCGGTAGGCCCTCGCCACCCGCTGTGCAATGGCCCTTTGGGGCCTGCGGATGGCAGTGGCGTTCTCCCTCCTGTGGAGGGAGTCCGCCCAGATTGGGGCACCGTAAAGGGCCATGCTCCTAAGGATGCCGGCGTACAAGCGCCGGCATCGCGCCTTCGGACCCCCCAGGTTCGGGAGGAGCCACGACAGGGCGTTCGCGGTCTTCAGCAGGCGCGTCGACAGCCCGCTGAAGTGTGGGCCGAAGCGCCACCTGCTGTCGAGTACAAGGCCCAAGTACTTCATCTGGGCCTTGACCCCGATCCTGACACCCTCCACGATAATGTGGCCGTCAGGAGGAATGCGTTGCCGTGGCCCGTGAAAATACACGGCCTCCGTCTTGTGCAGCGCAAAACCTTTTTTTTTTTTTTTTTTTTTTTTTTTTTTTTTTTTTTTTGGTAACGCTGGGAAAAATGCATTACGCATACCCACCCATCGGGGGATGGGTGGGGTATGTGGGACTCCCCGGTAGAACCGGTATACCCACTAAACGACCCAGCGGCATTCCCGCATCGTCTGAGTGGAGGAGGACTGGGAATCGGCACAGCCCTTTCATCCGGCCCCCCTCCGACGACTGCCCGCCTTTACAGCGGGCCCGGCACGCCCCTCCCGTCGGGGAGGGGCCCAGGAATGACTGACGTGGGTGGTGAACAGTGCAATGCAGGAGAAGGCGCCCCCGCGCCTGTCTCCCGCTGTTCACCACCTGGAGGCGCATGACGACGATCATACAACCGCCGTCTCACGCCCCGTCTTCGCCTGCGGAGCGGCGCCGCGAGAGGGTCGTCCTCCCGCACGCGCTCCGCCGCCTCCTTCTGTGACATTACTTCTTCGCAGAAGGAGGCGACCGCTGCCCAGGCCCCCTCGCTTTCCAGCATCGAGTTGACGACGCCGGGAAGCGAGAGGTCCTGACCGACCGCTGCGACCAATGTATGGCGCAGCTCGGACCAGGCTGGGCACACCTCGAGGGTGTGCTGCGCCGTGTCCTCCGCCGCGCCACACTCGTGGCACGACGGGGTCTCCTCCCTTTGGATCCGGTGCAGGTGCGATCCGAAGCACCCATGGCCGGACAACACCTGCACCAGACGGAAAGAGAGGAAACCGTGGGACCGCTCAAGCCAATCTTTGAGGACTGGCCCGAGCGCGTCCAATGTTCGGCGGCCAAATGCGGCAGTGGCGAGGTCCTCCGTCCAATGATGGACGATTGCGTCCTTCGCCTCTTGCCGCACCGCCTCCCGCTCTTCTGCGGCGGGGAGCTCCCCGAGCGCCTTACGCCGCGCCGTCCATTCATACACTCTGGTCAGCACCCATGCCTCGAGCTCCCAAGGAGGGGTGCCGGCCAGAGCGCACGCCGCCGAGAAGCCTACCGAGCGGTAGGCCCTCCCCACCCGCTGTGCAATGGCCCTTTGGGGCCTGCGGATGGCAGTGGCGTTCTCCCTCCTGTGGAGGGAGTCCGCCCAGATTGGGGCACCGTAAAGGGCCATGCTCCTAAGGATGCCGGCGTACAAGCGCCGGCATCGCGCCTTCGGACCCCCCAGGTTCGGGAGGAGCCACGACAGGGCGTTCGCGGTCTTCAGCAGGCGCGTCGACAGCCCGCTGAAGTGTGGGCCGAAGCGCCACCTGCTGTCGAGTACAAGGCCCAAGTACTTCATCTGGGCCTTGACCTCGATCCTGACGCCCTCCACGACAATGTGGCCGTCAGGAGGGATGCGCTGCCGTGGCCCGTGGAAATACACGGCCTCGGTCTTGTGGAGCGCCACCTTCAACCCTAGGCGGCGGATCCTTCCTGCCACTAAGGATCCGCCAGCAGAGGCCAGACTGGCCGCCTCCCTGAAGTCCCTCCCCCGGGCAATGAGGAGGGTATCATCCGCGTAACAGATGACGCTCGTGCCACGGAGGAGGGTTCCCCGCAGGAGCCAGTCGAATCCAATGTTCCACAACGGTGGTCCTAGGACCGACCCCTGTGGAACACCGGACTCTGCGCCATATCGCCTCACTCTGGCCGTCTTGTCTTCAAGGAGGACTACTCGGTCCTCCAAGTAGCTGGCCAAGAGTTGGCGCAAGTACTGAGGCACCCCGTGGTACCGGAGTGCCTCCAAGATTGTCGAGTGGGGGACAGAGTTGAAGGCGTTGGCTATGTCGAATGACACCGCCAACACTCCGTCACCCGCCTCCACTGCCTCCCTCACCTGGCTCTTGAGTAGGGCCAACGCGTCCACCGTCGAACGACCCCGACGGAAACCGAATTGGGCGTCCGACAGGTCCGGCCCTAACGTCCCCAGCAGGCTATTGAGCCGGTCGGCGATTATCCCCTCGAACAACTTACCGACCTCATCGAGCAAAACGATGGGCCGGTAAGCCGAGGGGGAGTCCGCCGGGCGTCCCTCCTTTCGGAGCAAGCAAAGCCGCCCCTCCTTCCAAGGTTTCGGGAACCTCCCAGTCGTAAAACACGCGCTAAAGAGGTCCCGAAACCTCTCCCCCATCTGTGAGGCGGCGATGGCCACCACCCGTGCGGGAACGCCGTCCGGCCCTGGGGCTGTGCTCTTCGCACGGAGGCGCAGAGTCCCCGCGTAAAGTTCCACCGCCGTAACCGGGGGGACCTCCTCCTCCGGCGGAACCGCCTCCCGCGCGGGGTCCATCACTGGCGGGGTGAAGTCGGTCCTGGACGGAAACAGGGACCGGACCACCCCATCCAGCAATGCCGGCTCGAGGGTCTCCGTCAGTGGAGGACCACAGGGGCGCAGTTTACGCCGCGCCGCCTTGTATGGCCTGCCATACGGGTCCCTGTCGAGACCCTCCAGCATCTCGGCTCTCGCCGAGTCTTCGGCCACGCACATTGCCGACTTGAGGGCCGTCTTTGCGGCAACGTACGTGGCATAGAGGGCCTCCTCGTTGGCGGGGTCTCGAGGCCTGCGCCTTCGACTCCGCGTGTAGGCCCTTCTGACCGCCACGCAGACGGTCCGGAGCCCCGCCAGTTCCTCCGACCACCAATAGACGGCGCGGCGGGGAGGTGGGCGGCGAGACCGGGGCATGCTGGAGTTGCACACCTCGGTCAGGGACCTCCTCAGCTGGACCGCTGCGGCGTCCACGTCCAGGACCTCGACAGGAGGCGTGAGCCAGTCCTGGACGAACGCCGCCTCCTCCGCAGCCTCTCGGTCCAGGCGGGTGAGAGCCCACCGTGGGAACGCAGATTGGCCCGAGCGCGCCATTCCCTGGGAGCTCTGGGTGGAGATGTCGAACCGCACATATCGGTGGTCCGACAAGGTCTCCACCATCTCCACCCGCCAGTTCACGACGTGGGCGGCTAGCACGGGGGTGGCAAACGAAACGTCGACCACCGATCCTCCCCGTTGCCGCACACACGTGTGGACAGTCCCTCTGTTCAGGAGGGACACGCCGCACGACGCCGCCCAAAATTCGACGGCGCGTCCCCGGACGTTGCAGGAGGCGGCCGGGTTGCCCCAGGCCGTCGACTTGGCGTTCAGGTCACCCAATATGGCGACCTGGCGTGGCGCCGCCCTCCCAACCACCGCGGTGAGGATTTCGAGAAAGTTCTCGAAATCCGAGAGAGGGCGGTTTGGGGAGAAATAGACGCCCACAAGGGCTAATTCTCCCCACGCGGCGGCCACGTATCCCGGTCCCCTCTCTAAGAGCGAGAGGGGAGGGGAGTCTGTGGAAGACCGCGTCACCAGTGCCACCAAGCCGTCTCGATCACCCAGCCAACGGCCAGGGACTGAGTACGGCTCGGCAACCGCCGCCACGTCTACCAACCACTCAGCCATGGTCTGCATAAGCAGATCCTGGGCCGCTCTGCAATGGTTGGTATTCGCCTGGAGGATGCGATGCTTGACCCTATCCATCAACAGACATCGCACCCTCCTCCACAGCCGCCGATGTCCCGGCCTCAGGGACGGCGGTGGCAGCGACAGGCCGGATCGGCGCCTGCACTCTGCCCTTCTTAGGGGGAGGATTGCACTTCCTCCCCATCGTCACATGCCCCGCCGGGAAGCCACTGGCGGCACACACCGCGCAGTGCGGCGTGGCGGCCTCGCAGGAGGCGGACTTGTGTCCGTCCTTGCCACAACGGAAGCAATTGTCCGCCCTGTCGACCTCGGACGGACAAAGGGCCCGAGTGTGTCCGACTCCAAGACACTTGTAGCAGCGCAGAGGCTTGGCTGCAAGTGCCCGGACTACACCCGAGCTGAACCCGACGGTCAGCCGTCCCTTGGCGAGGACGGCTATAGCTGCGGCGACTGGGCACTCAAGGCGAATGGTGCCCATGCCGCCGCGGCCGGGTCTGATGGCCCGACATTGCACCGCTGTGACGCCACAGCCCCCCATCGCTGCGACCGCCGCCACCACCTCCTCTTTAGTGACCGAGTCGTCTAGGTCGGTCACCTCCAAGGCCACAGACTTTACGGGCCTGGTGACCTTTGCCACGTCGGCGATGACCTCCTGCAACTTGGTTGCGAAGAGGTCCGCGTTGGCGCCGCCCTGAGCCCCTGGGAACTCGAACATTCGAGCCCCGGCCTGGGTCCGGCGGCACGAGACTGAGCCGATCCCCAGTTGGGTGGGATCAGCGTTTGTACGCGCCCGCATCATAATGGACGCGTACGTCTCTCCCCGCTCCACAGCCTCAGCGGTGAGCGTAACCACTACGGCTGCGGTCTTGGGAGGAACCAGTTTCCTCTTCGGCTTGGCGGGGGTCCCATTAGCTGCAGGAGCAGCAGCGGTAGCAACGGCGGTGGCCTTGGGGGCCGACGTCTTCCCCTTCCCCTTTCCCTTGCCTGTTGTTTGGGACGGGCCGGGAGGGTTGGTGGTGGGTGCGGCAGAGACAGCCACCGTCTTTGCCTTCTTCTTTTTGGCCTTCCCCTTTCCGGCCACCTTTGTCCACCCTTGCTGGTTGGATGGGGTGGTGGACGGCAGATGGGCGTCTTTACCCTGGGAAGGCAGCTCCGGCTCGCATGGCCTATTGTCCGCCGCGAGCGGCGGTCGGAGGCGTTTTTCAGGCAAGAGCCTGTCTTCGATGCCCGCAAGACAGGCTCTCGTGAAGGCCCTTTCCTCCGTGATGACCTTGCGGATTATATCCTCAAGGTTGGAGGGCAGGACCTCAGCCGCTGATCTCGGCTCGTCTGTGTGTGGCCGGGCCGTGGCTTCAGCCAGCTTCAGATGAAGCTGGCTGACCTCTGACTGCAGGCGATCAACTTTCGCCTGCAGTTGCCGCGTTTCGTCGGTGGCTTTGCGCTGCACCAGCTCTCCGACGATACCGCGCATGCTCGCGGCCCTACATTTAAGGGACTTTTGAAAAGTCCCTTTCAAATTGGAGGACTTAGAGGCGACTGCCACTATCTCCTCTTCGTCCTCGTCAGCCATCCGCTGCAACTCTGCCAGGGAGTGGTCCGCATAGACAACGCGGGACGCGCCGTAACCGGACTTGGCCCGGGCGGCGCGCGTCCGTTGCTCCGTGGCCGCAACCCGCTCCTCCAGGTCTTGCTGGAGCTGCGCCCGCCGAGACAGGTCCAACTGGTGTTGGGCCTCCGCCAGACCCACGTCATGGGTGTCCGACACCAGCTTCTTGGCCTTCGGTTGTGACGACTCCGAGGAACCGCCGGACCCCTTCCTCTGATGAGACCGCTTCTTCGGCTCCCGACGACCAATCGCTGAATCTGCGGCCGGCTCAGACATAATGGACTCAATGTCGGAGTCCAGCAACTCGCCCGCCAAGCTATAGATGCTAGCCGCAGACGGCGCGCGGCTAGCCTCCGACGCCGAGGCGTCCTCGGATTGGCCCTGAGAAGGGCCTTTTGGTTGGCCCTGAGAAGGGCCTTTTGGTTGGCCCTGAGAAGGGCCTTTTGGTTGGCCCTCAGAAGGGCCTTTTGGTTGGCCCTGAGAAGAGCCTTTTTTAAAACGCCCGGAGGCGGCCCGCGCGAGTTTTGGCATAGCCTCCGCAGGTGTCGTAGGTGCCGACGTTAAAATAAAACACAATAAAAAGGATAAAATACGCTACGACTGCACAGTGCACTTTAGCCGAACACCGGTCTGCCACTCCGTTACGGTGGTCAGACCGGGTCGTTGCCCAGGGGACGCGACGTGGACGCAAGCACTGTGGGGTGGTCCCCCGTGCAGCGCAAAACCTAACCTAACCTAACCTAACCTAACCTAACCTAACCTAACCTAACCGGGGGTCAATCGCCTCGAGGGAAGCCAGTTTTCGTCAAGCTGGTCTAAATTGACGATCAATTAGATGTACCTAACCCGTAAGGGCGGTAAATTGGTGGCAAATCACGCCTGGTGTTGGTATTTCACCTTCGAGGAGGATGTCAAAATCAATCTCTGGTTACCTCGACCCCCCCTTTTTTACGAAGGAAGTTAGCTACAGATGAGTTGATGGTTGAAGCAACTAAAGGAAGAGTTGCAATAGCGTTGATTCAGGAACCTTATGTGGGTGGTTCTGATAATATGAAGACATACCGTGGCGTCAGAATATACCAGAATACCGGAGGGGGCACTGTAAAAGCTGCTATCGCCGTATTTGACCCCAACCTAGACGTCACGCAACACCCAGAGCTCACCACCAACAACATCGTAGTGGTGAGCGTAAGCACCAAGCAATGGAAACTAACATTGGTTTCATATTATTTTGAACCGGATAAGCCCATAGATCCGTACCTGGATCATATCAGAAAAATTGCAACAGCCATAACACGGAGACTCATTATTGGAGGCGACTCCAATGCAAAGAGCACCTGGTGGGGAAGCCCTGAAATCGATCATAGGGGGGACGATGTGGCTGGTACGCTTCACGAGCTGAACCTTCATATCCTTAACAAAGGTGACACTCCAACCTTTGATACCATTCGTGGCGGAAAACACTACACCAGTTTTGTTGACGTGACGGCCTGCACTATTGATATGCTGGACCTGGTGGAGGACTGGAAAGTTATCGCAAATCTCACGTGCGCTGACCACAGTGGTATTAGCTTTAATATCAAACTCAAAAAATCGGTAGGGGTAAGTGTCAAAAGAACCACAAGACTTTATAATACAAAAAAAGCAAATTGGGAAACTTTTCATAATAAATTTAAACAACTAATATTAGAATACAACTTAGAAATCGGAAAAATTAGTACCATTAATACAGTCGAAGAATTAGATTTATTCATAAAAAACTACAACAAAGCTATTACAGAATCTAGTAACATCTCAATACCTACAAAAAAGAATTCAGAGACATTTACCCTACCATGGTGGTCAGAGGAGCTCGCGAGGATGAAGCGAGAAGTCACCACTAGGAAACGCAGAATCAAGAACGCCGCACCGATTAGAAAACAAAGTGTTGTGGACGCCTACAAAATCGCCAGAGACGAATATGAGGCTAGAGCTATGGAGGCCTATATCGGAAGCTGGAAGGAATTCTGTAGCAAACAGGACAAGGAGAGTCTGTGGGAGGGTATCTACCGAGTGATAGGGAGAACAGCCAAGAGGGAAGAGGATACACCCTTGGAAGAAGGCGGCATCACTCTTGATGCAAAACGCTCGGTGGAGTTATTGGCAAAAACGTTCTACCCGGAAGATCTAAGGGAGAATGATAACCAGATGCATCGTGAAATAAGGAACCGAGCATCAGCCGTGAACCTCCAACAACCCGAGGGACAAAACGATCCTCCGTTCACAACAACGGAAATGCTCACCGCACTGGATTCCTTGAACCCCAAGAAAGCACCTGGAGCCGACGGATTCACTGCTGACATATGCAGCCATGCCATAAAAAGTGATCCTAAACTTTTCCTGGAAGTACTCAACAAATGTTTAGAGCTCCATTACTTCCCAGTTGTCTGGAAGGAAGCCACGGTCATAGTGTTGAGGAAACCAGGAAAAGAATCATATGCAACTCCCAAGTCTTACCGCCCCATAGGACTGCTACCGGTAATGGGCAAGGTGTATGAAAAAATGTTGGTCGCCAGACTTAAACACCACCTGTTACCGAAACTAAACCCCAATCAGTTTGGATTCATGCCCCAAAAAAGCTGCGAAGACGCCCTTTATAAATTAATGCAACATATAAACACTAAATTAGACGAGAAGAAAATCATAACCGTCGTGTCATTGGATATAGAGGGCGCGTTCGACAGCGCATGGTGGCCAGCGATCAGAGTTCAACTGGCAAAAGCGGACTGTCCACTTAACATCAGAAAAGTGTTTGACAGCTACCTCGACCAAAGGAAGGTCACTGTGAGGTATAATGGGGAAACTTTCACAAAGGCGACCAACAAAGGGTGCGTCCAAGGGTCTATAGGTGGGCCCATCCTATGGAATATACTACTGGATCCCCTGCTGAATACCCTTGAATCCGCGGGTCACTATGTGCAAGCGTTTGCAGACGACGTCGTCATGGTGTTCGATGGTCAGACTTCACAACACGTGCAAAGACACGCCAATGCCGCTCTCGAGCTTGTTCGGGTGTGGGGTGTCGAGAATAAGCTCAAATTCGCACCTCATAAGACCAACGCAATGGTAATCACACGCAAGCTTAAATTCGATACTCCGCACTTGAGCATGGGAGGAGTGGATATTGGCATGTCCAAACAAATTAAGATGTTGGGTGTGACGTTTGACGAAAAACTTACTTTTAACGCACACGTGGCTAATGTGTGTAGGAAGGCCATAAACATCTACAAGCAGCTCGCAAGAGCAGCAAAAGCGAGCTGGGGCCTCCACCCCGAAGTGATTCGGATAATATACACAGCGACCATCGAACCCATCATTTTATATGCGGCGAGCGTTTGGGCACCGGCTGCCGAAAAACTGGGAGTGCAGAAACAGCTCGGAACTGTGCAGAGAGGATTCGCACAAAAAATGTGCAAGGCTTATCGCACGGTCTCCCTGAACTCAGCACTGGTCTTGGCGGGAGCGCTCCCGCTTGATCTTCGTGTACGTGAGGTAGCCTCGCTATACAGGATCAGGAAGGGGGCGGCTCTGCCGGGTCTGGGGGACAGGGAGATCGAGCGATCAATGCCAGCAACAAAAGCGCCACACCCTGCAGCGGTCACAGACCTCGAACTGACGTGCCTTAGAGACCAGAATGACGTGGACGCGAACAGTAGCTGTGCAGTAAAAATCTTCACGGATGGCAGCAAGATCGGGGGAAAGGTCGGTGCAGCGCTATCCGTGTGGGAGGACGAAGCGGAAGTAAGGACCGTCAAGCTTTGTTTGCCGTCATACTGCACAGTCTACCAAGCGGAACTACTGGCCGTTCGCGAAGCCACGCGGAGAATAAAAAAGCACAGTGGACTCACATTCGGTATTTACAGCGACTCAATGGCAGCCTTACAAACGGTTATCAACCTCGAATCCCTCCATCCGCTAGCTGTAGAAACCCGCGAGAACCTAGCAGAATTATCTCGACAGAACAAAGTGGTATCTCTGTTCTGGATAAAAGCACACGCAGGATTGGAGGGAAATGAAAGAGCTGACCAGCTTGCCAAGGAAGCCGCTGCTGCATCTAGTAAGAGGAAACCAGACTACGACTATTTTCCCGTCTCATTTGCGAAACGACAGCTCCGACTGGAAACGATTCGCGAATGGGATGCGAGATATAGGTCAGGAGAAGTGGCTGGAGTTACAAAACTCTTTTTCCCTGATGTGATTGCTGCATATAAGGTAATCCGCAAGTTCGAACCGACATGCCTTAGCACTCAATTGTTGACCGGCCATGGGGGGTTCTCCGAATACCTATGTCGTTTTAAGCGTAAGGAGAGTGCCTCATGCGCTTGTGACCCGGGAGCAAAAGAGTCTGTCCCCCACATTGTCTTGGAATGCCCAGTGTTTGGATATGAAAGGTACAAAATTGAACAGATATTAGATACAAAACTCACAACAGAAAACATAAAATGTATTATGGTGGACAAGAGAAGGAAAAAGTTCATGGACTATTGCTTAAAACTAGTAGAAATTGTCGTCAAAAGAAATAAGTAACAAAAGCATGATGACCATATATTATGTAATATATTGTATATCATACACGAAAATTTATTAAGAAATATTATAATTAAAAGTAAGATTAAGCTTAGTTTAAGGTACAAATAAATATAGGATTTAAACCAACAATGTAAGAAGATTGTTTAAAAGAATATAATTATACTGGGCCAAAAGCAACTCAAGAACATAGTGGGTATTGTAAAACCGGAATCCCAAACAAAACAACAATCCAAACAATGTAAAATGTACTTAAATATAAGATAATAATAATGTAACTTAGGATTAAAGTAAGACAACCTGTAAACCAGATCGTTAAAATTAAAAGGTGTCAAACTTTTGTTGTACCCTAATTTAATAAAGAAAACTGTGTATGCTGTAAACCTGAAACTTATAATAAAGATATAAAGAGTAGATAGAAGGATAAGACCGGAATCCCACCGGGAAATGGCATGACAGAGATTGTAAAAAAGAAAGATATAGTATGTGGAATAAAAGTGCGAGAGGAATACTTGATAGAACTGGAACGAAAGAGTATCATTAGCTAAAATAGGCTTTGACTTTGGGTCAGAGGTAGCAGTATTAAAAAAAAAAAAAAAAAAAAAAAAAAAAACCTAACCTAACCTAACCTTTTTTTTTTTTTTTTTTTTTTTTTTTTTGGTAACGCTGGGAAAAATGCATTACGCATACCCACCCATCGGGGGATGGGTGGGGTATGTGGGACTCCCCGGTAGAACCGGTATACCCACTAAACGACCCAGCGGCATTCCCGCATCGTCTGAGTGGAGGAGGACTGGGAATCGGCACAGCCCTTTCATCCGGCCCCCCTCCGACGACTGCCCGCCTTTACAGCGGGCCCGGCACGCCCCTCCCGTCGGGGAGGGGCCCAGGAATGACTGACGTGGGTGGTGAACAGTGCAATGCAGGAGAAGGCGCCCCCGCGCCTGTCTCCCGCTGTTCACCACCTGGAGGCGCATGACGACGATCATACAACCGCCGTCTCACGCCCCGTCTTCGCCTGCGGAGCGGCGCCGCGAGAGGGTCGTCCTCCCGCACGCGCTCCGCCGCCTCCTTCTGTGACATTACTTCTTCGCAGAAGGAGGCGACCGCTGCCCAGGCCCCCTCGCTTTCCAGCATCGAGTTGACGACGCCGGGAAGCGAGAGGTCCTGACCGACCGCTGCGACCAATGTATGGCGCAGCTCGGACCAGGCTGGGCACACCTCGAGGGTGTGCTGCGCCGTGTCCTCCGCCGCGCCACACTCGTGGCACGACGGGGTCTCCTCCCTTTGGATCCGGTGCAGGTGCGATCCGAAGCACCCATGGCCGGACAACACCTGCACCAGACGGAAAGAGAGGAAACCGTGGGACCGCTCAAGCCAATCTTTGAGGACTGGCCCGAGCGCGTCCAATGTTCGGCGGCCAAATGCGGCAGTGGCGAGGTCCTCCGTCCAATGATGGACGATTGCGTCCTTCGCCTCTTGCCGCACCGCCTCCCGCTCTTCTGCGGCGGGGAGCTCCCCGAGCGCCTTACGCCGCGCCGTCCATTCGTACACTCTGGTCAGCACCCATGCCTCGAGCTCCCAAGGAGGGGTGCCGGCCAGAGCGCACGCCGCCGAGAAGCCTACCGAGCGGTAGGCCCTCCCCACCCGCTGTGCAATGGCCCTTTGGGGCCTGCGGATGGCAGTGGCGTTCTCCCTCCTGTGGAGGGAGTCCGCCCAGATTGGGGCACCGTAAAGGGCCATGCTCCTAAGGATGCCGGCGTACAAGCGCCGGCATCGCGCCTTCGGACCCCCCAGGTTCGGGAGGAGCCACGACAGGGCGTTCGCGGTCTTCAGCAGGCGCGTCGACAGCCCGCTGAAGTGTGGGCCGAAGCGCCACCTGCTGTCGAGTACAAGGCCCAAGTACTTCATCTGGGCCTTGACCTCGATCCTGACGCCCTCCACGACAATGTGGCCGTCAGGAGGGATGCGCTGCCGTGGCCCGTGGAAATACACGGCCTCGGTCTTGTGGAGCGCCACCTTCAACCCTAGGCGGCGGATCCTTCCTGCCACTAAGGATCCGCCAGCAGAGGCCAGACTGGCCGCCTCCCTGAAGTCCCTCCCCCGGGCAATGAGGAGGGTATCATCCGCGTAACAGATGACGCTCGTGCCACGGAGGAGGGTTCCCCGCAGGAGCCAGTCGAATCCAATGTTCCACAACGGTGGTCCTAGGACCGACCCCTGTGGAACACCGGACTCTGCGCCATATCGCCTCACTCTGGCCGTCTTGTCTTCAAGGAGGACTACTCGGTCCTCCAAGTAGCTGGCCAAGAGTTGGCGCAAGTACTGAGGCACCCCGTGGTACCGGAGTGCCTCCAAGATTGTCGAGTGGGGGACAGAGTTGAAGGCGTTGGCTATGTCGAATGACACCGCCAACACTCCGTCACCCGCCTCCACTGCCTCCCTCACCTGGCTCTTGAGTAGGGCCAACGCGTCCACCGTCGAACGACCCCGACGGAAACCGAATTGGGCGTCCGACAGGTCCGGCCCCACCGTCCCCAGCAGGCTATTGAGCCGGTCGGCGATTATCCCCTCGAACAACTTACCGACCTCATCGAGCAAAACGATGGGCCGGTAAGCCGAGGGGGAGTCCGCCGGGCGTCCCTCCTTTCGGAGCAGGCAAAGCCGCCCCTCCTTCCAAGGTTTCGGGAACCTCCCAGTCGTAAAACACGCGCTAAAGAGGTCCCGAAACCTCTCCTCCATCTGTGAGGCGGCGATGGCCACCACCCGTGCGGGAACGCCGTCCGGCCCTGGGGCCGTGTTCTTCGCGCGGAGGCGTAGAGTCCCCGCGTATAGTTCCACCGTCGTAACCGGGGGGACCTCCTCCTCCGGCGGAACCGCCTCCCGCGGGGGGTCCATCACTGGCGGGGTGAAGTCGGTCCTGGACGGAAACAGGGACCGGACCACCCCGTCCAGCAATGCCGGCTCGAGGGTCTCCGTCAGTGGAGGACCATAGGGGCGCAGTTTACTCCGCGCCGCCTTGTATGGCCTGCCATACGGGTCCCTGTCGAGACCCTCCAGCATCTCGGCTCTCGCCGAGTCTTCGGCCACGCACATTGCCGACTTGAGGACCGTCTTTGCGGCAACGTACGTGGCATAGAGGGCCTCCTCGTTGGCGGGGTCTCGAGGCCTGCGCCTTCGACTCCGCGTGTAGGCCCTTCTGGCCGCCACGCAGACGGTCCGGAGCCCCGCCAGTTCCTCCGACCACCAATAGACGGCGCGGCGGGGAGGTGGGCGGCGAGACCGGGGCATGCTGGAGTTGCACACCTCGGTCAGGGACCTCCTCAGCTGGACCGCTGCGGCGTCCACGTCCAGGACCTGGACAGGAGGCGTGAGCCAGTCCTGGACGAACGCCGCCTCGTCCGCAGCCTCTCGGTCCAGGCGGGTGAGAGCCCACCGTGGGAACGCAGATTGGCCCGAGCGCGCCATTCCCTGGGAGCTCTGGGTGGAGATGTCGAACCGCACATATCGGTGGTCCGACAAGGTCTCCACCATCTCCACCCGCCAGTTCACGACGTGGGCGGCCAGCACGGGGGTGGCAAACGAAACGTCGACCACCGATCCTCCCCGTTGCCGCACACACGTATGGACAGTCCCTCTGTTCAGGAGGGACACGCCGCACGACGCCGCCCAAAATTCGACGGCGCGTCCCCGGACGTTGCAGGAAGCGGCCGGGTTGCCCCAGGCCGTCGACTTGGCGTTCAGGTCACCCAATATGGCGACCTGGCGTGGCGCCGCCCTCCCAACCACCGCGGTGAGGATTTCGAGAAAGTTCTCGAAATCCGAGAGAGGGCGGTTTGGGGAGAAATAGACGCCCACAAGGGCTAATTCTCCCCACGCGGCGGCCACGTATCCCGGTCCCCTCTCTAAGAGCGAGAGGGGAGGGGAGTCTGTGGAAGACCGCGTCACCAATGCCACCAAGCCGTCCCGATCACCCAGCCAACGGCCAGGGACTGAGTACGGCTCGGCAACCGCCGCCACGTCCACCAACCACTCAGCCATGGTCTGCATCAGCAGATCCTGGGCCGCTCTGCAGTGGTTGGTGTTCGCCTGGAGGATGCGATGCTTGACCCTATCCATCAACAGACATCGCACCCTCCTCCACAGCCGCCGAAGTCCCAGCCTCAGGGACGGCGGTGGCAGCGACAGGCCGGATCGGCGCCTGCACTTTGCCCTTCTTAAGAGGAGGATTGCAGTTCCTCCCCATCGTCACGTGCCCCGCCGGGCAGCCACTGGCGGCACACACCGCGCAATGCGGCGTGGCGGCCTCGCAGGAGGCAGACTTGTGTCCGTCCTTGCCACAACGGAAACAATTATCCGCCCTGTCGACCTCGGACGGACAAAGGGCCCGAGTGTGTCCGACTCCAAGACACTTGTAGCAGCGCAGAGGCTTGGCTGCAAGTGCCCGGACTACACCCGAGCTGAATCCCACGGCAAGCCGCCCTTTGGCGAGGACGGCTTTAGCCGCGGCGACTGGGCACTCAAGGCGAATGGTGCCCATGCCACCGCGGCCGGGCCTGATGGCTCGACCTTGCACCGCTGTGACGCCACAGGACCCCATCGCTGCGACCGCCGCCACCACCTCCTCTTTAGTGACCGAGTCGTCTAGGTCGGTCACCTCCAAGGCCACAGACTTTACGGGCCTGGTGACCTTTGCCACGTCGGCGATGACCTCCTGCAACTTGGTTGCGAAGAGGTCCGCGTTGGCGCCGCCCTGAGCCCCTGGGAACTCGAACATTCGAGCCCCGGCCTGGGTCCGGCGGCAGGAGACTGTGCCGATCCCCAGTTGGGTGGGATCAGCGTTTGTACGCGCCCGCATCATAATGGACGCGTACGTCTCTCCCCGCTCCACAGCCTCAGCGGTGAGCGTAACCACTACGGCTGCGGTCTTGGGAGGAACCAGTTTCCTCTTCGGCTTGGCGGGGGCCCCATTAGCTGCAGGAGCAGCAGCGGTAGCAACGGCGGTGGCTTTGGGGGCCGACGTCTTCCCCTTCCCCTTTCCCTTGCCTGTTGTTTGGGACGGGCCGGGAGGGTTGGTGGCGGGTGCGGCAGAGACAGCCACCGTCTTCGCCTTCTTCTTTTTGGCCTTCCCCTTTCCGGCCACCTTTGTCCACCCTTGCTGGTTGGATGGGGTGGTGGACGGCAGATGGGCGTCTTCCCCCTGGGAAGGCAGCTCCGGCTCGCATGGCCTATTGTCCGCCGCGAGCGGCGGTCGGAGGCGTTTTTCAGGCAAGAGCCTGTCTTCGATGCCCGCAAGACAGGCTCTCGTGAAGGCCCTTTCCTCCGTGATGACCTTGCGGATTATATCCTCAAGGTTGGAGGGCAGGACCTCAGCCGCTGGTCTCGGCTCGCCTGTGTGTGGCCGGGCCGTGGCTTCAGCCAGCTTCAGATGAAGCTGGCTGACCTCTGACTGCAGGCGATCAACTTTCGCCTGCAGTTGCCGCGTTTCGTCGGTGGCTTTACGCTGCACCAGCTCTCCGACGATACCGCGCATGCTCGCGGCCCTACATTTAAGGGACTTTTGAAAAGTCCCTTTCAAATTGGAGGACTTAGAGGCGACTGCCACTATCTCCTCTTCGTCCTCGTCAGCCATCCGCTGCAGCTCTGCCAGGGAGTGGTCCGCATAGACAACGCGGGACGCGCCGTAACCGGACTTGGCCCGGGCGGCGCGCGTCCGTTGCTCCGTGGCCGCAACCCGCTCCTCCAGGTCTTGCTGGAGCTGCGCCCGCCGAGACAGGTCCAACTGGTGTTGGGCCTCCGCCAGACCCACGTCATGGGTGTCCGACACCAGCTTCTTAGCCTTCGGTTGTGACGACTCCGAGGAACCGCCGGACCCCTTCCTCTGATGAGACCGCTTCTTCGGCTCCCGACGACCAATCGCTGAATCTGCGGCCGGCTCAGACATAATGGACTCAATGTCGGAGTCCAGCAACTCGCCCGCCAAGCTATAGATGCTAGCCGCAGACGGCGCGCGGCTAGCCTCCGACGCCGAGGCGTCCTCGGATTGGCCCTGAGAAGGGCCTTTTGGTTGGCCCTGAGAAGGGCCTTTTGGTTGGCCCTGAGAAGGGCCTTTTGGTTGGCCCTCAGAAGGGCCTTTTGGTTGGCCCTGAGAAGAGCCTTTTTTAAAACGCCCGGAGGCGGCCCGCGCGAGTTTTGGCATAGCCTCCGCAGGTGTCGTAGGTGCCGACGTTAAAATAAAACACAATAAAAAGGATAAAATACGCTACGACTGCACAGTGCACTTTAGCCGAACACCGGTCTGCCACTCCGTTACGGTGGTCAGACCGGGTCGTTGCCCAGGGGACGCGACGTGGACGCAAGCACTGTGGGGTGGTCCCCCAACCTAACCTAACCTAACCTAACCTAACCTAACCTAACCTAACCTAACCTAACCTAACCTAACCTAACCTAACCTAACCTAACCTAACCTAACCTAACCTAACCTAACCTAACCTTTTTTTTTTTTTTTTTTGTTCACGCTGGGAAAAATGCATTACGCATACCCACCCATCGGGGGATGGGTGGGGTATGTGGGACTCCCCGGTAGAACCGGTATACCCACTAAACGACCCAGCGGCATTCCCGCATCGTCTGAGTGGAGGAGGACTGGGAATCTGGCACAGCCCTTTCATCCAGCCCCCCTCCGACGACCGCCCGCCTTTACGGCGGGCCCGGCACGCCCCTCCCATCGGGGAGGGGCCCAGGAATGACTGGCGTGGGTGGTGAACAGTGCAATGCAGGAGAAGGCGCCCCCGCGCCTGTCTCCCGCTGTTCACCACCTGGGGGCGCATGACGACGATCATACAACCGCCGTCTCACGCCCCGTCTTCGCCTGCGGAGCGGCGCCGCGAGAGGGTCATCCTCCCGCACGCGCTCCGCCGCCTCCTTCTGTGACATTACGTCTTCGCAGAAGGAGGCGACCGCTGCCCAGGCCCCCTCGCTTTCCAACATCGAGTTGACGACGCCGGGAAGCGAGAGGTCCTGCCCGACCGCTGCGACCAGTGTATGGCGCAGCTCGGACCAGGCGGGGCACACCTCGAGGGTGTGCTGCGCCGTGTCCTCCGCCGCGCCACAGTCGTGGCACGACGGGGTCTCCTCCCTTTGGATCCGGTGCAGGTGCGATCCGAAGCACCCATGGCCGGACAACACCTGCACAAGACGGAAAGAGAGGAAACCGTGGGACCGCTCAAGCCAATCCTTGAGGACTGGCCCGAGCGCGTCCAGTGTTCGGCGGCCAAATGCGGCAGTGGCGAGGTCCTCCGTCCAATGATGGACGATTGCGTCCCTCGCCTCTTGCCGCACGGCCTCCCGCTCTTCTGCGGCGGGGAGCTCCCCGAGCGCCTTACGCCGCGCCGTCCATTCGTACACTCTGGTCAGCACCCATGCCTCGAGCTCCCAAGGAGGGGTGCCGGCCAGAGCGCACGCCGCCGAGAAGCCTACCGAGCGGTAGGCCCTCCCCACCCGCTGTGCAATGGCCCTTTGGGGCCTGCGAATGGCAGTGGCGTTCTCCCTCCTGTGAAGGGAGTCCGCCCAGATTGGGGCACCGTAAAGGGCCATGCTCTTAAGGATGCCAGCGTACAAGCGGCGGCATCGCGCCTTCGGACCCCCCGGGTTCGGGAGGAGCCACGACAGGGCGTTCGCGGTCTTCAGCAGGCGCGTCGACAGCCCGCTGAAGTGTGGGCCGAAGCGCCACCTGCTGTCGAGTACAAGGCCCAAGTACTTCATCTGGGCCTTGACCCCGATCCTGACACCCTCCACGATAATGTGGCCGTCAGGCGGGATGCGCTGCCGTGGCCCGTGAAAATACACGGCCTCCGTCTTGTGCAGCGCAACCTTCAACCCGAGGCGACGAATCCTTCCTGCCACTAAGGATCCGCCGGCAGAGGCCAGACTGGCCGCCTCCCTGAAGTCCCTCCCCCGGGCAATGAGGAGGGTGTCATCCGCGTAACAAATGACGCTCGTGCCACAGAGGAGGGTTCCCCGCAGGAGCCAGTCGAATCCAATGTTCCACAGCGGTGGTCCTAGGACCGACCCCTGTGGAACACCGGACTCTGCGCCATATAGCCTCACTCTGGCCGTCTTGTCTGCAAGGAGGACCACCCGATCCTCCAAGTAGCTGGCCAAGAGTTGGCGCAAGTACCGAGGCACTCCGTGATACCGGAGTGCCTCCAAGATTGTTGAGTGGGGGACAGAGTTGAAGGCGTTGGCTATGTCGAATGACACCGCCAACACCCCGTCACCCGCCTCCACTGCCTCCCTCACCTGGCTCTTGAGTAGGGCCAACGCATCCACCGTCGAACGACCCCGTCGGAAACCGAATTGGGCGTCCGACAGGTCCGGCCCCACCGTCCCCAGCAGCCTATTGAGCCGGTCGGCGATTATCCCCTCGAACAACTTACCGACCTCATCGAGCAAAACGATGGGCCGGTAAGCCGAGGGGGAGTCCGCCGGGCGTCCCTCCTTTTGGAGCAGGCAAAGCCGCCCCTCCTTCCAAGGTTTCGGGAACCTCCCAGTCGTAAAACACGCGCTAAAGAGGTCCCGAAACCTCTCCTCCATCTGTGAGGCGGCGATGGCCACCACCCGTGCGGGAACGCCGTCCGGCCCTGGGGCTGTGTTCTTCGCGCGGAGGCGCAGAGTCCCCGCGTATAGTTCCACCGCCGTAACCGGGGGGACCTCCTCCTCCGGCGGAACCGCCTCCCGCGGGGGAACCTAACCTAACCTAACCTAACCTAACCTAACCTTTTTTTTTTTTTTTTTTTTTTTTTTTTTTTTTTTTTTTTTTTTTTTTTGTTAACGCTGGGAAAAATGCATTACGCATACCCACCCATCGGGGGATGGGTGGGGTATGTGGGACTCCCCGGTAGAACCGGTATACCCACTAAACGACCCAGCGGCATTCCCGCATCGTCTGAGTGGAGGAGGACTGGGAATCGGCACAGCCCTTTCATCCGGCCCCCCTCCGACGACCGCCCGCCTTTACAGCGGGCCCGGCACGCCCCTCCCGTCGGGGAGGGGCCCAGGAATGACTGATGTGGGTGGTGAACAGTGCAATGCAGGAGAAGGCGCCCCCGCGCCTGTCTCCCGCTGTTCACCACCTGGAGGCGCATGACGACGATCATACAATCGCCGTCTCACGCCCCGTCTTCGCCTGCGGAGCGGCGCCGCGAGAGGGTCGTCCTCCCGCACGCGCTCCGCCGCCTCCTTCTGTGACATTACTTCTTCGCAGAAGGAGGCGACCGCTGCCCAGGCCCCCTCGCTTTCCAGCATCGAGTTGACGACGCCGGGAAGCGAGAGGTCCCGCCCGACCGCTGCGACCAATGTATGGCGCAGCTCGGACCAGGCTGGGCACACCTCCAGGGTGTGCTGCGCCGTGTCCTCCGCAGCGCCACACTCGTGGCACGACGGGGTCTCCTCCCTTTGGATCCGGTGCAGGTGCGATCCGAAGCACCCATGGCCGGACAACACCTGCACCAGACGGAAAGAGAGGAAACCGTGGGACCGCTCAAGCCAATCTTTGAGGACTGGCCCGAGCGCGTCCAATGTTCGGCGGCCAAATGCGGCAGTGGCGAGATCCTCCGTCCAATGATGGACGATTGCGTCCTTCGCCTCTTGCCGCACGGCCTCCCGCTCTTCTGCGGCGGGGAGCTCCCCGAGCGCCTTACGTCGCGCCGTCCATTCATACACTCTGGTCAGCACCCATGCCTCGAGCTCCCAAGGAGGGGTGCCGGCCAGAGCGCACGCCGCCGAGAAGCCTACCGAGCGGTAGGCCCTCCCCACCCGCTGTGCAATGGCCCTTTGGGGCCTGCGGATGGCAGTGGCGTTCTCCCTCCTGTGGAGGGAGTCCGCCCAGATTGGGGCACCGTAAAGGGCCATGCTCCTAAGGATGCCGGCGTACAAGCGCCGGCATCGCGCCTTCGGACCCCCCAGGTTCGGGAGGAGCCACGACAGGGCGTTCGCAGTCTTCAGCAGGCGCGTCGACAGCCCGCTGAAGTGTGGGCCGAAGCGCCACCTGCTGTCGAGTACAAGGCCCAAGTACTTCATCTGGGCCTTGACCTCGATCCTGACGCCCTCCACGACAATGTGGCCGTCAGGAGGGATGCGCTGCCGTGGCCCGTGGAAATACACGGCCTCGGTCTTGTGGAGCGCCACCTTCAACCCTAGGCGGCGGATCCTTCCTGCCACTAAGGATCCGCCAGCAGAGGCCAGACTGGCCGCCTCCCTGAAGTCCCTCCCCCGGGCAATGAGGAGGGTATCATCCGCGTAACAGATGACGCTCGTGCCACGGAGGAGGGTTCCCCGCAGGAGCCAGTCGAATCCAATGTTCCACAACGGTGGTCCTAGGACCGACCCCTGTGGAACACCGGATTCTGCGCCATATCGCCTCACTCTGGCCGTCTTGTCTTCAAGGAGGACTACTCGGTCCTCCAAGTAGCTGGCCAAGAGTTGGCGCAAGTACTGAGGCACCCCGTGGTACCGGAGTGCCTCCAAGATTGTCGAGTGGGGGACAGAGTTGAAGGCGTTGGCTATGTCGAATGACACCGCCAACACTCCGTCACCCGCCTCCACTGCCTCCCTCACCTGGCTCTTGAGTAGGGCCAACGCGTCCACCGTCGAACGACCCCGACGGAAACCGAATTGGGCGTCCGACAGGTCCGGCCCCAACGTCCCCAGCAGGCTATTGAGCCGGTCGGCGATTATCCCCTCGAACAACTTACCGACCTCATCGAGCAAAACGATGGGCCGGTAAGCCGAGGGGGAGTCCGCCGGGCGTCCCTCCTTTCGGAGCAGGCAAAGCCGCCCCTCCTTCCAAGGTTTCGGGAACCTCCCAGTCGTAAAACACGCGCTAAAGAGGTCCCGAAACCTCTCCCCCATCTGTGAGGCGGCGATGGCCACCACCCGTGCGGGAACGCCGTCCGGCCCTGGGGCTGTGCTCTTCGCACGGAGGCGCAGAGTCCCCGCGTAAAGTTCCACCGCCGTAACCGGGGGGACCTCCTCCTCCGGCGGAACCGCCTCCCGCGGGGGGTCCATCACTGGCGGGGTGAAGTCGGTCCTGGACGGAAACAGGGACCGGACCACCCCGTCCAGCAATGCCGGCTCGAGGGTCTCCGTCAGTGGAGGACCATAGGGGCGCAGTTTACTCCGCGCCGCCTTGTATGGCCTGCCATACGGGTCCCTGTCGAGACCCTCCAGCATCTCGGCTCTCGCCGAGTCTTCGGCCACGCACATTGCCGACTTGAGGACCGTCTTTGCGGCAACGTACGTGGCATAGAGGGCCTCCTCGTTGGCGGGGTCTCGAGGCCTGCGCCTTCGACTCCGCGTGTAGGCCCTTCTGGCCGCCACGCAGACGGTCCGGAGCCCCGCCAGTTCCTCCGACCACCAATAGACGGCGCGGCGGGGAGGTGGGCGGCGAGACCGGGGCATGCTGGAGTTGCACACCTCGGTCAGGGACCTCCTCAGCTGGACCGCTGCGGCGTCCACGTCCAGGACCTCGACAGGAGGCGTGAGCCAGTCCTGGACGAACGCCGCCTCGTCCGCAGCCTCTCGGTCCAGGCGGGTGAGAGCCCACCGTGGGAACGCAGATTGGCCCGAGCGCGCCATTCCCTGGGAGCTCTGGGTGGAGATGTCGAACCGCACATATCGGTGGTCCGACAAGGTCTCCACCATCTCCACCCGCCAGTTCACGACGTGGGCGGCCAGCACGGGGGTGGCAAACGAAACGTCGACCACCGATCCTCCCCGTTGCCGCACACACGTATGGACAGTCCCTCTGTTCAGGAGGGACACGCCGCACGACGCCGCCCAAAATTCGACGGCGCGTCCCCGGACGTTGCAGGAAGCGGCCGGGTTGCCCCAGGCCGTCGACTTGGCGTTCAGGTCACCCAATATGGCGACCTGGCGTGGCGCCGCCCTCCCAACCACCGCGGTGAGGATTTCGAGAAAGTTCTCGAAATCCGAGAGAGGGCGGTTTGGGGAGAAATAGACGCCCACAAGGGCTAATTCTCCCCACGCGGCGGCCACGTATCCCGGTCCCCTCTCTAAGAGCGAGAGGGGAGGGGAGTCTGTGGAAGACCGCGTCACCAATGCCACCAAGCCGTCCCGATCACCCAGCCAACGGCCAGGGACTGAGTACGGCTCGGCAACCGCCGCCACGTCCACCAACCACTCAGCCATGGTCTGCATCAGCAGATCCTGGGCCGCTCTGCAGTGGTTGGTGTTCGCCTGGAGGATGCGATGCTTGACCCTATCCATCAACAGACATCGCACCCTCCTCCACAGCCGCCGAAGTCCCAGCCTCAGGGACGGCGGTGGCAGCGACAGGCCGGATCGGCGCCTGCACTTTGCCCTTCTTAAGAGGAGGATTGCAGTTCCTCCCCATCGTCACGTGCCCCGCCGGGCAGCCACTGGCGGCACACACCGCGCAATGCGGCGTGGCGGCCTCGCAGGAGGCAGACTTGTGTCCGTCCTTGCCACAACGGAAACAATTATCCGCCCTGTCGACCTCGGACGGACAAAGGGCCCGAGTGTGTCCGACTCCAAGACACTTGTAGCAGCGCAGAGGCTTGGCTGCAAGTGCCCGGACTACACCCGAGCTGAATCCCACGGCAAGCCGCCCTTTGGCGAGGACGGCTTTAGCCGCGGCGACTGGGCACTCAAGGCGAATGGTGCCCATGCCACCGCGGCCGGGCCTGATGGCTCGACCTTGCACCGCTGTGACGCCACAGGACCCCATCGCTGCGACCGCCGCCACCACCTCCTCTTTAGTGACCGAGTCGTCTAGGTCGGTCACCTCCAAGGCCACAGACTTTACGGGCCTGGTGACCTTTGCCACGTCGGCGATGACCTCCTGCAACTTGGTTGCGAAGAGGTCCGCGTTGGCGCCGCCCTGAGCCCCTGGGAACTCGAACATTCGAGCCCCGGCCTGGGTCCGGCGGCAGGAGACTGTGCCGATCCCCAGTTGGGTGGGATCAGCGTTTGTACGCGCCCGCATCATAATGGACGCGTACGTCTCTCCCCGCTCCACAGCCTCAGCGGTGAGCGTAACCACTACGGCTGCGGTCTTGGGAGGAACCAGTTTCCTCTTCGGCTTGGCGGGGGCCCCATTAGCTGCAGGAGCAGCAGCGGTAGCAACGGCGGTGGCTTTGGGGGCCGACGTCTTCCCCTTCCCCTTTCCCTTGCCTGTTGTTTGGGACGGGCCGGGAGGGTTGGTGGCGGGTGCGGCAGAGACAGCCACCGTCTTCGCCTTCTTCTTTTTGGCCTTCCCCTTTCCGGCCACCTTTGTCCACCCTTGCTGGTTGGATGGGGTGGTGGACGGCAGATGGGCGTCTTCCCCCTGGGAAGGCAGCTCCGGCTCGCATGGCCTATTGTCCGCCGCGAGCGGCGGTCGGAGGCGTTTTTCAGGCAAGAGCCTGTCTTCGATGCCCGCAAGACAGGCTCTCGTGAAGGCCCTTTCCTCCGTGATGACCTTGCGGATTATATCCTCAAGGTTGGAGGGCAGGACCTCAGCCGCTGGTCTCGGCTCGCCTGTGTGTGGCCCGGCCGTGGCTTCAGCCAGCTTCAGATGAAGCTGGCTGACCTCTGACTGCAGGCGATCAACTTTCGCCTGCAGTTGCCGCGTTTCGTCGGTGGCTTTACGCTGCACCAGCTCTCCGACGATACCGCGCATGCTCGCGGCCCTACATTTAAGGGACTTTTGAAAAGTCCCTTTCAAATTGGAGGACTTAGAGGCGACTGCCACTATCTCCTCTTCGTCCTCGTCAGCCATCCGCTGCAGCTCTGCCAGGGAGTGGTCCGCATAGACAACGCGGGACGCGCCGTAACCGGACTTGGCCCGGGCGGCGCGCGTCCGTTGCTCCGTGGCCGCAACCCGCTCCTCCAGGTCTTGCTGGAGCTGCGCCCGCCGAGACAGGTCCAACTGGTGTTGGGCCTCCGCCAGACCCACGTCATGGGTGTCCGACACCAGCTTCTTGGCCTTCGGTTGTGACGACTCCGAGGAACCGCCGGACCCCTTTCTCTGATGAGACCGCTTCTTCGGCTCCCGACGACCAATCGCTGAATCTGCGGCCGGCTCAGACATAATGGATTCAATGTCGGAGTCCAGCAACTCGCCCGCCAAGCTGTAGATGCTAGCCGCAGACGGCGCGCGGCTAGCCTCCGACGCCGAGGCGTCCTCGGATTGGCCCTGAGAAGGGCCTTTTGGTTGGCCCTGAGAAGGGCCTTTTGGTTGGCCCTCAGAAGGGCCTTTTGGTTGGCCCTGAGAAGAGCCTTTTTTAAAACGCCCGGAGGCGGCCCGCGCGAGTTTTGGCATAGCCTCCGCAGGTGTCGTAGGTGCCGACGTTTAAATAAAACACAATAAAAAAGATAAAATACGCTACGACTGCACAGTGCACTTTAGCCGAACACCGGTCTGCCACTCCGTTACGGTGGTCAGACCGGGTCGTTGCCCAGGGGACGCGACGTGGACGCAAGCACTGTGGGGTGGTCCCCCAACCTAACCTAACCTAACCTAACCTTTTTTTTTTTTTTTTTTTTTTTTTTTTTTTTTTTTTTTTTTTTTTTTTTTTTTTTTTTGACGCTGAGAAATGCGTTACGCATCCCCGCTCGTGGGGCCGAGACGGGGTATGTGGGACTCCTGTCGGGACGACAATATACCCACTAAAACTCAGCGGTGTTCCCATATCGCCGTGATGGGAGGGCCATGGGAAACCGGCTCAACCTTTACTTCCACAACCCTCCCGGCGCATGCCCGCCTAGCTGGCGGGCCCCGCATGCCCCCCAGGTTGGGGGGCTGTGGGAGTGGCCGGGAACACCTGGCCATTCCCGTCCGACACTGGTGGAGGCCTGTGCAATACAGGCAAAGGTGCCCCCACACCTATTGCCTGCTGGCCTCCACCTGGGAGGAGTCGGAGATGACTATCATACTGACGTCTTCTTCGACCCCTCCTCCGCCGTCGGAGCGGCGCCGCGTGAGGATCGTCCTCCCGTGCGCGCTCCGCCGCCTCCTTCTGGGACATGACGTGCTCGCAGAAGGAGGCGACTGCTGCCCATGACCTCTCATCCCCCAGCATGGCGTTAACCAAGCCGGGAAGCGAGAGATCCGGTCCGATCACAGTCACGAGATTGCGTCGCGTCTCGAACCATGACGGGCACACCTCCAGCGTGTGCTGCGCCGTGTCCTCCACCGCGCCACACTCGTGACACGACGGCGTCTCCTCCCGTCCGATCCGGTGCAGGTACGATCCGAAACAACCGTGTCCGGACAGCACCTGCACCAGACGGAAGGAGAGGAACCCATGCGACCGCTCGAGCCAGTCTCGCAGGACTGGCCCAATCGCGTCGAGGGTTCGGCGGCCGAAGGCTGCGGTGGCGAGGTCTCCCGTCCAATGGACAACGATGGCGTCCCTCGCCTCCCGCCGGACTGCCTCCCGCTCTTCCGGTGCTGGGCGTTCTCCTCTCGCCCTCCGCCCCGCCGTCCATTCATATACTCTGGCGAGCACCCACGCCTCGAGTTCCCAAGGAGGGGTGCTGGCCAGAATACATGAGGCCGCGAAGGCCACCGTGCGGTAGGCCCGCGCCACACGCTGGGCTATGGCCCTTTGGGGTGCCCGCAACGCGGCGGCGTTCTCCCTCCTGTGGAGGGAGTCCTCCCAGATAGGAGCCCCGTAAAGGGCCATGCTCCTCAAGATGCCGGCGTAAAGTTGCCGGCATCGCGCGCTGGGCCCCCCCGAGTTGGGAAGCAGCCACGAGAGGGCACCCGCGGTCTTCAGCAGGCGCGACGACAGCCTGCCAAAATGCGGACCGAAGCGCCACCTGCTGTCGAGTACAAGGCCCAGATATTTCATCTGGGCCTTCACCTCGATTCTGACGCCCTCCACGAAGATGTGGGCGTCAGGTGGGGGGCGCTGCCGAGGTCCGTGGAAGAACACGGCCTCGGTCTTGTGCAGCGCCACCGTTAAACCTAGGCGGCGGATCCTCCCCGCGACCAAGGATCCGCCCGCCGAAGCCAAATTGGCCGCCTCCCTGAAGTTCCCCCCCCGGGCGGTGAGGAGAGTGTCATCCGCATAGCAGACGACACTCGTGCCTCGGAGGAGAGTTCCCCGCAAAAGCCAATCATAGCCGATGTTCCACAGCAGAGGTCCTACGACTGATCCCTGCGGAACACCGGCTTCAACGGCGTACCGCCGGACTTGGCCAGTCCTATTTACCAGGACAATTGCCCGATCCTCTAGGTAGCTGGCCAGCAGTCTGCGCATGTATCGAGGCACTCCGTGGAATCGGAGCGCCTCTAGGATGGTGGAGTGGGGAACGGAGTTGAAGGCATTGGCTATGTCGAATGACACAGCCAACAATCCGTCCCCCGCTTCCATCGCCCCTTTCACCTGGCCCTTAAGGCGGGCCAGCGCGTCCACCGTGGAACGCTCAGCCCGAAAACCGAACTGAGCGTCCGACAAGTCCGGCCCGACACTCCGCAGATGGCTCTTTAGGCGGGCAGCGATTATCCCCTCGAACATTTTTCCGACCTCATCGAGCAGAACGATGGGCCGGTATGCCGAGGGGGAGTCTTCTGGGCGGCCCTCCTTGCGAAGGAGGCACAACTGCCCCTCCTTCCACGGTTTCGGGAACCTCCCAGACGCAAGACATGCGCTGAAGAGGTCCCGAAACCTCTCCTCCATTTGAATGGCAGCAATCGCCACCACTCTTGCCGGAACACCGTCGGGGCCCGGAGCCGTCTTCTTGGCGCGGATATGAAGAATCGCCGCCCCAAGTTCCGCCTCCGTGACAGGAGGGGCCTCCTCGTCTTCCTCAGCTGGCGGAGCTATCCCCAGCGGCGGGCTCATCACTGGTGGGGTGAAGTTGTCCCCGCACGGGAACAGGGACTGAACCACCCCATCCAGAAACGAGGGCTCCAAGGTCTCGGCCACCGGGGGACCAAAGGGGCGCAATTTGTTGCGCGCCGCCTTATATGGTCTTCCGTAAGGGTCGTTGTTGAGACCCTCCAGCACCTCCGCTCTCGCCGAGTCTCTGGCGGCGGCGATGGCCCTATCGAGGACCATTTTTGCCTCTATGTATACCTCATAGAGGTGGTCCTCGGCGGGGAGGTCTCGTCGACGCCGCCGCCGGCTCCGCGTGTATTCCCTCCTTGCCTCCACACACGCTGTTCGAAGCTCCGCCAGCTCCACCGACCACCAGTATACGGCGCGTTTGGGTAGTGGTCGACAAGACCGAGGCATGCTAGAGTTGCATACCTCGGTCAGAGACTCCCTCAGGTGCCCCGCCACGGTGTCCACATCCAGGCCAGCGGAAGGCGGCGAAAGCCAGTCCTGGATGAACGCCGCCTCCACCGCTGCCTCCCTGTCCAGGCGGGTGAGAGCCCACCGCGGGAACGGTGATCGCACCGAGAGGGGCCGCGTCTCCCTAGGGCCACCGGTGGAGATGTCGAACCGCACGTAGCGGTGGTCCGACATAGACTCCACCAGCTCCACCCGCCAGTTCAACACGCGCGCGGCCAAAGCAGGCGTGGCGAAAGTGACGTCCACTATTGAGCCACCCTGCCGCCGCACGCATGTCTGGACGCTTCCTCTGTTCAAGAGGGAGAGCCCAGAGGAGGCTGCCCACATCTCCACTGCCCGCCCGCGTGCGTCGGTGGCCGGGTTGCCCCAGGTCACCGACTTGGCATTCAGGTCTCCCAGTACGGAGACCTGACGCGGCGCCGCCCTGCCGACCACGGCGGCCAGGATTGCGAGATAGTTCTCAAAATCCTGAAGAGGGCGGTTTGGGGAGAAATAGACGCCCACAAGGGCTAATTCTCCCCACGCGGCGGCCACGTATCCCGGTCCCTTCTCTAATAGCGAGAGGGGAGGGGAGTCTGTGGAAGACCGCGCCGCTAGTGCCACCAAGCCGTCCTCGTCACCCAGCCAGCTGCCGGGGATTGAGTAGGGCTCGGCGACCACCGCCACGTTCACCAACCACTCGGCCATGACCTGCACCACCAGGTCCTGGGCCGCTCTGCAGTGGTTGGTGTTCGCCTGGAGGATGCGGTAGTTGGAAACCATTATTCCAACATCGCATTTCCCTCCTCAGCTACCGCTGCTGGAGCTACAGCGGCGACGACGGCGGTGGCGGTGGTAGCAACAGGGCGAACCTGTGCTGGCACTATGCCCTTCCTCGCGGGAGGCTTGCAGCTCCTGCCTGTCATCCTGTGGTCCGCGGGGCGGCCACTGGCGGCACACGCAGCGCAGTGTGGCGTGGCGACGTGGCAAGCGGCACTCCTGTGTCCCTCCTGCCCGCATTGGAAACAGGAGTCTCCCCAATCGAATTTGGAGGGACACGTGGCTCGGGTGTGGCCGAACGCGAAGCACTTGAAGCAGCGCATAGGCTGGTCTTCAAGTGGCCGGACCACAGCCGAGCTGAGCCCCACAAGCAGCCGTCCCTTAGTTGCAGAAAGGACGGCCCCAGCCGCAATGACTGGGCACTCGACGCGGATGGTGCCCATGCCGCGGCGACCGAGCCTGATGGCTCCACCCTTCACCGCGTCAGGGAGGCAGCCCCCAACCGCCGCAACGGCCGCCACCACATCCTCTTTGGTGACCGAATCATCGAGATCGATCACCTCCAAAGACGCGGTCTTTACAGGCCTGACGACCGTTGCCACATCCGCGATGACCTCTTGCAACTTTGTTGCGAAGAGGTCCGCGTTTGTGCCGCGCTGCTCCCCCGAGAACTCGAAAATTCGAGCCCCGGTTAGGGTTCGGCGGCACGTGATGCCACCGATCCCCAGCCGACAGGGATCCGCGTTGGTACGAGCCCGTCTAAGGACGGACTCATACGTCTCGCCCCGCTCCACGGCCTCCGGGGTGATGGTCACCACGACGGCCGCGGTTGTGGGAGGAACCAGCTTCCTCCCGCCGGCTGGAGCCTTTTTGGCTGCAGGAGCAGTCGCAGCGGGCTTGGGGGTCGACTTTTTCCCCTTTCCCCCCCTGACCACTTCCGTCCACGACTGGTTGGATGGAGTGGTGGAGGGAAGAAGGGCGTCTTCCCCCTGCGAGTTCCGGGGGGCTGCTGGAGTGGCAGACGACCCAGACGGTGCCTCCGCGCTCGTGGTGGGCGTTTGAGCGGCCACCGTGGTCCTCTTGCCCTTGCCTTTGCCCTTGGAGGGCTTCGAGGCCTGGGGCAGCGCACCCGATGCCGGGCCTCCCAGAGGCGCAGGTGCCGGCTCCGTCGGTGGTGGGCTCTTATCCGCCGCTAGCGGCGGGCGGAGCCGCCTTTCCGGCAAGAGCCGGTCCTCGATGCCTGCAAGGCAGCTTCTTATGAAGGCCCTCTCCTCCATGACAATCCCGCGGATTAGTGCCTCAAGGCCGGCGGGGGAGGACGAGCCTCCAACCACCGGACCTGGGGCAGATTGGACAGGCTGGGCCGTGGCCTCAGCCAGCTTCTGGTGTAGCTGGCTGACCTCCGCCTGCAAACGATCCACCCTCGCCTGCAGCTGCCGCGTCTCGTCCGTGGCAGTCCGCTTCGCCAGCTCCATGACAATGCCATGCATGCTGGCGGCCCGGCATTTGAGGGCCTTCTGGAAGGTCCCCTTCAAGTTGGAGGACTTTGAGGCAACCTCCAGGACCTCCTCCTTGTCCTCCTGTGCCATGCGCTCCAGTTCCGCCAGGGAGTGGTCAGCATACAGCACATTAGATGCACCATAGCCAGCCCTCGACCGGGCGGCTTGCGCCTGCTTCTCCTTGGCGGCAACCCTCTCCTCCAGGTCTAGTTGGAGTTGCTCCTTTTGCGCCAGGTTCAGCTGGCGCTTGGCGTCCAACAAGCCCACATCGTGAACAAAAGCCGAAGAAGAAGTCGAAGCCTTTTTTGATTTCTTCTTCTTGGTCCCACCTCCGACCGACTCCGAGGAGACCTCGGACTCGCGCCTCACGCCCAACTTCCGCTTGCGGCGGTCGTTTTCGGCCGCTGACGTGTCGACATTGGAGTCGTCGGAGTCCGACAACTCGTCTGGCCTGCGGAACAAGCTGGCCGCAGACGATGCGCGGTCAGCTTCCGACGCCAAAGCGCCGCCGGCGTGGCCCTGAGAAGGGCCGTTAGATTGGCCCTGAGAAGGGCCGTTGGAATCGCCCTGGGAGGAGCGATTAGATAAAAAGCGCCCAGAGGCGTCACGGCTTGACTTTTTCTTCATATTCGCAGACGACCGCGCTTATGTCTGCGAATCACAGCGCACTTTAGCCGCCGGTCTGCCACTCCGTTACGGTGGTCAGACACGGCGTTGCCCGGGGGGAACTACGTGGAAGTATGCGCTGTGGGGGAACCCCCAACCTAACCTAACCTAACCTAACCTTTTTTTTTTTTTTTTTTTTGTTCACGCTGGGAAAAATGCATTACGCATACCCACCCATCGGGGGACGGGTAGGGTATGTGGGACTCCCCGGTAGAACCGGTATACCCACTAAACGACCCAGCGGCACTCCCGCATCGTCTGAGTGGAGGAGGACTGGGAATCTGGCACAGCCCTTTCATCCGGCCCCCCTCCGACGACCGCCCGCCTTTACAGCGGGCCCGGCACGCCCCTCCCGTTGGGGAGGGGCCCAGGAATGACTGACATGGGTGGTGAACAGTGCAATGCAGGAGAAGGCGCCCCCGCGCCTGTCTCCCGCTGTTCACCACCTGGAGGCGCATGACGACGATCATACAACCGCCGTCTCACGCCCCGTCTTCGCCTGCGGAGCGGCGCCGCGAGAGGGTCAGCACGCGCTCCGCCGCCTCCTTCTGTGACATTACTTCTTCACAGAAGGAGACGACCGCTGCCCAGGCCCCCTCGCTTTCCAGCATCGAGTTGACGACGCCGGGAAGCGAGAGGGCCTGCCCGACCGCTGCGACCAGTGTATGGCGCAGCTCGGACCAGGCTGGGCACACCTCGTGGGTGTGCTGCGCCGTGTCCTCCGCCGCGCCACAGTCGTGGCACGACGGGGTCTCCTCCCTTTGGATCCGGTGCAGGTGCGATCCGAAGCACCCATGGCCAGACAATACCTGCACCAGACGGAAAGAGAGGAAACCGTGGGACCGCTCAAGCCAATCCTTGAGGACTGGCCCGAGCGCGTCCAGTGTTCGGCGGCCAAATGCGGCAGTGGCGAGGTCCTCCGTCCAATGATGGACGATTGCGTCCTTCGCCTCTTGCCGCACGGCCTCCCGCTCTTCTGCGGCGGGGAGCTCCCCGAGCGCCTTACGCCGCGCCGTCCATTCATACACTCTGGTCAGCACCCATGCCTCGAGCTCCCAAGGAGGGGTGCCGGCCAGAGCGCACGCCGCCGAGAAGCCTACCGAGCGGTAGGCCCTCCCCACCCGCTGTGCAATGGCCCTTTGGGGCCTGCGGATGGCAGTGGCGTTCTCCCTCCTGTGGAGGGAGTCCGCCCAGATTGGGGCACCGTAAAGGGCCATGCTCCTAAGGATGCCGGCGTACAAGCGCCGGCATCGCGCCTTCGGACCCCCCAGGTTCGGGAGGAGCCACAACAGGGCGTTCGCGGGCTTCAGCAGGCGCGTCGACAGCCCGCTGAAATGTGGGCCGAAGCGCCACCTGCTGTCGAGTACAAGGCCCAAGTACTTCATCTGGGCCTTGACCTCGATCCTGACGCCCTCCACGATAATGTGGCCGTCAGGAGGGATGCGCTGCCGTGGCCCGTGAAAATACACGGCCTCGGTTTTGTGCAACGCAACCTTCAACCCGAGGCGGCGAACCTTCCTGCTACTAAGGATCCGCCGGCAGAGGCCAGACTGGCCGCCTCCCTGAAGTCCGTCACCCGGGCAATGAGGAGGGTATCATCCGCGTAGCTGATGATGCTCGTGCCACGGAGGAGGGTTCCCCGTAGGAGCCAGTCGAATCCAATGTTCCACAGCGGTGGTCCTAGGACCGACCCCTGTGGAACACCGGACTCTGCGCCATATCGCCTCACTCTGGCCGTCTTGTCTTCAAGGAGGACCACTCGGTCCTCCAAGTAGCTGGCCAAGAGTTGGCGCAAGTACTGAGGCAACCCGTGGTACCGGAGTGCCTCCAATATTGTCGAGTGGGGGACAGAGTTGAAGGCGTTGGCTATGTCGAATGACACCGCCAACACTCCGTCCCCCGCCTCCACGGCCTCCCTTACCTGGCCCTTGCGTAGGGCCAACGCGTCAACCATCGAACGAACCCGTCGGAACCCGAATTGGGCGATGGACAGGTCCGGCCCCACCGTCCCCAGGTGGCTATTTAGCCGGTCGGCGATTATCCCCTCGAACAACTTACCGACCTCATCGAGCAAAACGATGGGCCGGTAAGCCGAGGGGGAGTCCGCCGGGCGTCCATCCTTTTGGAGCAGGCATAGCCGCCCCTCCTTCCAAGGTTTCGGGAACCTCCCAGTCGTAAAACACGCGCTAAAGAGGTCCCGAAAACTCTCCTCCATCTGTGAGGCGGCGATGGCCACCACCCGTGCGGGAACGCCGTCCGTCCCTGGGGCTGTGCTCTTCGCGCGGAGGCGCAGAGTCCCCGCGTAGAGTTCCACCGCCGTAACCGGGGGGACCTCCTCCTCCGGCGGAACCACCTCCCGCGGGGGATCCATTTAGTAAGGAAGTAGCTTACACCTTGGATTAATACATAGGCTACTTTATATCCCGAAAAATATTATAGTGTTCCCGTGGGATGAGCAAGGAATTCAAATATATTTGCTACTCTTTCAAACTCTAACGGCTCAACCGATTTTGATGAAATTTAGTAAGGAAGTAGCTTACACCTTGGATTACACCTACTTTTTCTGTAACTTTTGCCGTAATGCTTTTTTTCTTTTCAAAAGTATGCTTCAGTCCCATAATTTTATTTATGGTTGAAACCTTTCTTTTTTAGATTTCCAAAACTTTCCAAACTTGGAAATGCCTCTAATGGGTTCTGTTTTACTTGAAGATGTGTCGTGTTTACTGTTGTCTTCATATCTGCTTTTTAGCTATGGTTGATACTATGGCGAGAACTTTAGTATGTGTTTCTTCAACTAATCATATAGCATAATTCAAATAACTAAGCATGTGGTCCCGGGTTCGACTCTCTGGTTGGGCAGCGTCACTTATTTTCTCCATCACGAACCTCCGAATAGCATACCGGAGTCTGAACTGTAGTCCATTTAATGGCAGCAGACATGCCCAACGTTACTGGTGATACGTGGTTGTACCACACATCTCTGACTACCCCTTTGGGGCACATAAGCGTGATGTTATGTTTAAATCATTAAACCACTTTTTTTTTTCCTTAATAAACAAGATAGTATTTAAATAGTTATGAACCACTCATTGTTTCCTCCTTTTATTTACCTCCTTTCATTTCTAATGAAAAACTCTAACGTATTTATATTCATAATTTGACGTTTGAAATCAAAGAGATTTAAGATACTATAAAGAGGCTATCAGAAGAAATGTCACACAAAAACTGTTATGCCAAGTCTCAGTGACGCCATCTAGCATAATATGACTGTTTTGCATTCAGACAAAACAGGTATTATATGTTGGAGAAAACACAACAATGATGTAATGAAGAAGATCCTTATGATTCTGTGAAAATACGAGAATATCCCCCTAAATCAGTAGGAATATCGAGAATACCTTCTTGTTTCTGGCACCTGAGGGCGTCTGTGAGTACTTTACCGGCAATTTAGCTGTCACCTGTCAAGCGTCATTGCAGTCTTCATCATCAGCAAGCTCCTTGACTCATTGTTGTGTTTTCTCCAACATATAATACCTGTTTTGTCTGAATGCAAAACAGTCATATTATATGTATTCGAAAACACAACAATGATGTAATGAAGACCTGCTTGATATCTGCTGGTGACCAGAAAAAGTAAAACACAAGAATGCAATGTGAAAACAAATTGTTAAATTAACCCAAGAAAAATAAAACCAATTTTTCTTTGTTGAACTTTCTTATATTGAACTCTTAAGCTCTAATATTGGGAAAACTAATTAAATCAAATTTAACAATTATTCAGTCATCTAAAGTCACTAAATTCCACTGACTTTGTAAGTAAACAAAACAAAAATAAAAACTTATTCCTTTCAATAAACTCAAGAAATTATGCAGTCATATCCACTGCTAAAATACTTATGCATGAATCAACAACTAAGTATTAAATTTCTAAGTTAAACAAAGTGATTAACAAACAATAACAGAACAAACAAGCCTGTTTTAAAATCAATGAAAACTTAAAAGTAACTCTTAGTTTTAAAATTGAGATCACACCATGAAATCTTAGGTATCACATTATGTTTTATTAAACAGTTTTAAAGTTATTATAAAGTAAACATTCTGCAGCATTATCCCTGACAGATCTATTTACTTCCTTGCAGTAATCAAATCAAATCAAATCAAATTTATTCAAAAATATATAAGGACTAACGATAAATACAGTTTTCCTTAAATCTATGGCAAGTTCACCCATGACTTGTGCCTGAACTAGGTAATCCTGTGTTTCAGGCGATTGGAGGTAACATTAATTGATTAAATAATCATACTTATCTTATTGTTGCATAAATGTAAAAAGGTGTATAAAAAATATAAAATTATTTATGGTTAATTGAACTTACCTTAAGTGAACTTCAACCAAAATTATACGAAGTGTTGCATCCGAAGAGATTTAACGTACATTGTAGTCCGTTTCTCGTTGTACTACATTGCCACACTGTTCAAAGACTAGAAAAAAAATTTATTAATTTGATAGTCTATGTCATCTGTCAGCTGTCACCTCATTCGTTTTAGAGCTCACTGCCTATTCCATTCCACAATAATAAGGGAGTAATGGTTACATGGGTGGGTAGGGTGTTAAATCTCTTCGGATGCAACACTTCGTATAATTTTGGTTGAAGTTCACTTAAGGTAAGTTCAATTAACCATAAATTATACTTCAGTGTTGCATCCTCAAGATTTAACGTACATTGTAGATGTTTAGAGCATGTTTATTGTGGAATGGAAAACCTATAATGTTCATGTTCACATGTGAGTACTTCGTAAATTTAGTATACACTAACATTATGTCTATGGAGTACTTAGTTTTGGCATTTGTTTTTCAAACAAAACAAATCCGGTCAGTAATCACACTCAGTTTTATATTAAAAAGCTAATACTTGGTAACAAACACATAACAAAGCGGATTATGAATAGAAGATTATTCTTACAGACTTAATAATTGAATATGCCATCAGCAAAAACCTTGCCTTTTTCAGAATCAATCCCACGTTGGTTGGTTGGTTGTTGGTTGTAAAATTTTGCAAATTGTATTGAGTCACCGTCCAGTCCAGCCAGCAGTCTTTTATATTATTTCCATTGTGATCTGAAAGCCACTGACATCGGTGCATGCCTAGTGCTGTAGGCAGTGAACTTATTCACATCCACGTCACTATCACTAAGCGTTTTTTTTTTTTATCTAGCGGCTGATGGACTAGGAGGTACAAGTTTGTATTGATTTATCACAAAATTTCCCCATGTAAGAAGTTCGGGTTTCTACTGGACATAGAGATTGTTTATTATTATAGAAAGGTAAAATCAGGCAAAATCTGTTCGGTGCTGAAGTTTTAATAATGTTTCAGTTACATGAATATCATTAATTTTGAACAAAGATAACGTTTGCATCCGTTGTCCCATGGACAATGCAAGCAAAGTTACAAGTTTTTTAGAAATTTCTTTAAGGGATAGACTTAATCGGATATATGGTCTAGGACCAGATTAGGATACCAAGTAGCACATATATAACACTTAAGAAAAGTAGGCTTAATTTTAAAAACACCTTTAAAACATCTCGAATGTAATGATTTTCTATTTGTCGTTTTGGTCAAAATAATTTTTAATGTAGAGCGAAATGAATTTATCGTCCCATAATGCATCTTTGTTAAATTCCCCAGTTAAAAGTTTTAGGATATATATTATTGAGCTATTGAAGTAATCAATATTATTAGTTTTACAAAAGGAATACCAACGTTTAAGAGCAACATTATACTGGCTCTAATAATGATTAATTATTTGTTCAATGATATTATTAGAAAAATAATTAATCATAATTATTTATATTGCTTCAATTTGAAGTTTTCTCCTTATGTACGATTCCTTGACAATATTTCAGAATCAACTAGTTTACTAAATAACGAGAACCATGGTTAAACTATAATTATGCCAATTACTTTGTCGTTTATGATTTATAAGACCAAAATAATGGTGGAAAGGCATAGAAGAGGTAATTGTTCCAAGGTATTGTATACGCGTCTATATCATAGGTGTCTGGGTCACGTTTCCAGGATAACTATTTAGTGCATTTTTTGTTAAGGCGTGACGCAAACAAATGCGGCGCAACTTTGTTCGGCGTGACCGAACAAAGTTCGGTAAACCTTTTATTCATATAAAAGGTTTACCGAACTTTTTCGTAATATATTCAAATAATTGTGAATCTAATTCCCATTTGGTATCAATATTAGTATACACAGATCATATGTTAGTATACCTAGAAGCTTGGTCCGCATCAGTGTTTTCTCTGGGCTTAATAAACAAAGAGTAAATAAATATTTGCTGCCACATTTGCCGAGTGATACGATTTAAATGCGGGAATTGTGTGCCACCTCTTTTGTTGACATATGCAGTGGCAGTGGAAGTGGTATATCTATTCTAAATATAACATCTACATTGGTTTTATTTTAACAGAAAATTTTTAGGCCCATAAACGCTGTAAGAAAGTTAATGTGGTGTTTTCTTTCCTTCATTGACCAAATACCTCTAGTAATTTCTCCCTCACAGGCTGCCCTCCATCTTGAGAGTGAAGAGTCAGTGAATATTTCCAATCGGAAGAATTAAAAAAGAAAGTTTGTTCATGTTTCGGTGCGATATTTGACTCCACCAAGTGAAGTCTTCTTGTAGAGAGGACTAACAGTAATTTTTGCATTGTCATTTGACTTCAAAAGTGCTAAATATTTCTCCCACTCTAGTTGTTTGGTGTGTATACCCAACCATACGTTATAGCTCAACACGCTGCTGATAACGCACCGATAGTTTTAACTGTAAACACATAGACTGCGAGTTGATGAGAAATCCTAAGAATTTGCAAATCTGATTTGGTATAAGAGAACTTCTTCCTAAATAGACAACTAAAGCTAATTTTACAGAGGTTTGAGTAAATTTGTAAATACTAGTGCGCCAGGCTGAGGCTATATGGCCTCTATTGAATTCTTGAGCTATTGAATTCATTGAAAATTTTATTATAATAGAAACCCGAATATTTTTTATGTGAGAGTGTGTATAGGCATTAGAAAAAATAAGATCTATTTCAAATCAAATCAAATCAAATTATTTATTCGCATAATACAGGTAGTTATACACAGATGTTACAAATAAATAGAAAGTACTCTGTATCATTACCTAATAAGGTGTGCAAAGGTTTATTGTTATTGTAATCATGCGCTAATATCTATTAAAATAACATTATAAAATTATTATAACTACTCAAACAAAAAGAAAAATAAAATAAATTCAGATTATGTAATACAAATGTCAAAGATTTAAAAATAAAATAAAGTTGTCAAATGAAATATAACACATGTCATAGACTTAACAATTAAATAAATTAAATTAAAACATTGGTCCAAATTAAAATTAAATTATACACATGCCAAATTAAATTATTAAAACAGGTCACATTATTTGTATTGATGTATTCTCATATTATTCAATGTCAATAAATTACTCTTACTATAAGTATTTATCTATATTTTTATCCTGTAAGTACTCCGTGACAGTATAGTAACATTTATTCACTAGCAGTTTGTGCAGCTTCGACTTGAATTGTTGAATAGGTAATTTTTTGACATCATCAGGCAACTTGTTGTAAATCAATGATGCCATACAAAGAATACTTTTATTGAATAATGCTGTTTTCCCATAAGGAACATGAATTTCTAGTCTTTTTTTGTCACGTAGTTGTCTGTAGTAGCTTTTAAAAGCAGTCTTATAATAATTAGGATTCAGTTTCACAAAAACATTTAGTTCATATATGTATAACGAAGGCAGTGTAAGAATCTTTAGGCTTTTAAAGTAGGGTTGACAGCTGGTAGTGGTGTCTACGTTACACATTGCTCTGATACATTTCTTTTGAGCTTTAAATACAGATTCCTTATTGACTGAGTTGCCCCAAGATATAATACCATATCTCAGGACAGGTGCAACGAGTCCGTGATAAGCAGCTAATATGGCTTCTTTATTAACAATTTTTGAAAGTTTGTATAGAGCAAATGAGGATTTATTGATTCTTTTGCAAACATATTCTAAATGTGCTTTCCATGACAATTTATTGTCAATATTAATTCCTAGAAACTTTGTATCAGTTACAGGATATACTATTTCGCCTTGGTAACTAACGTTTAAATTTGTGAGTTGAGTTCTCTGGTGAAAGTGTATAATTTTCGTTTTGTCCATATTTATTTTAAGATTATTTTCGGTCAACCATTGTATTATTGTATTTAATGTTTGGTTGACTACGTGCTCGTAATCATTTTCTTTGTCGCTTTTAATTATAACTGTGCTGTCATCTGCAAATAGTACCATTTGTTGATTGATATGTTTAGGAAGATCATTGATATATATTAAGAACAGTAAAGGGCCTAAGACACTACCTTGTGGAACTCCAAATTTTATAGTTTTCGAGTGTGACCTATGTTTAATCTCATTTCGTGTTTTCTGACATATTTGTGTTATTTCTACTATTTGTTTTCTATTATTCAGGTATGAAAAGATGAGATCTAGCGCTTTACCTCTTATGCCATACATGCTTAATTTTTGCATTAGAATCTTATGGTCAACTCGGTCAAAGGCCTTACTCATATCCATAAAGATAGCACATGTTGGTATTTTTTTGTCAATGGCGACCAAAACAGTTTTCAATAGGTCATAAATGGCTATATTTACTGACTTCCCCTTGCGAAAACCCTTCTGTTCGTCAACCAAAATATTATATTTTTCTAAAAAACTGTATAATCGACTATACAGGGTGTCCCGTAAATAATGGATAATCTCTTAAGGGGTCATCGTACTCATCATTATGAACAACTTTTACTATGGGACCAAACCTGGAATCGCGAAAAAAAAATCAGCTGCTCCCAACATTTTGACGAGTTTGATGTAGATAAATGTACTGGTAAGCTGATTTTTTTTCGCGATTTCAGGTTTGGTCCCATAGTAAAAGTTGTTCATAATGATGAGTACAATGACCCCTTAAGAGATTATCCATTATTTACGGGACACCCTGTATATGATTTTTTCAAATACTTTTGAAAAAATGGGGATTAACGATACGGGTCTATAGTTTCCCATTTTTCGTCTGTCTTCTTTTTTGTGTAGTGGAATGACAATCGACGTTTTTAGTTTTTCTGGGTATACTCCGTTAGAAATGCATAGGTTAATTATGTAGCATAGATGAGCTGAAATATCCGGGGATACATATTTTATGACTTTGGTGCAAACACCATCGTTGCCCACGCTATGGGTATTTTTCAACTGCTTTATTTCTCTGTCTACCTCTGTAGGTGTTGTGGGAGTAAGAAAAATTGAATTAACTTTAGCGTTGATTTTATGGTTTGAAGGTCGGGTTTTATTTTGAGTGTCATTCCTTAAATTATTTGTTTGGACTGATTCTGAAGCTTGGTCAATGTAGAAGTCGTTAAAATTATTCGCAATAGATTTAGGATCTGTAATCTTGATGTCATCTTTAAGTATTTCTGTAATAGGCTCTTTGGGAAAGTTACATTTAGACTTGTTTATAATTGACCATGTCGCTTTTGATTTGTTTTGTGATGTATTTATGTAATAATTGTTTTGTGACTTCTGAGTTAGTGATATTACTTTTTTTAATCTAGCTGCATATTGCTTAAATATGGTTTTATTTCTTTTTGTTGGATGTATCCTATACTGCCATAGCATTTTCCTTTTAGTTTTACTACAGTTTCTAAGACCTTTAGTTATCCATTTAGATTTTTTGTTTAATGATATAGTTATAATTTTGAAAGGGAAACATAAATTGTAAAAACATAAAAAAAGGTCTAGAAAATAATTATAAGCTTCGTCCGGGTCATTTGTATTGTAAATGTCAGAAAACGACAAGCTTTTTATGCATTTTTTAAATTTACTCAGATTTTCAGTACTATAGTCCCGTCTTCTAATACGCCAAGATTTTATCACACAGGTTTTTTTGACAGGGCATTGTAACAGTTGAGCTGTGTGGTCGGATAGACCAAATTCAATTATTTCACTTTTGCATCTAGGAATATTGTGTGCAAAGTTGTCAATACAAGACTTACTGCTGAGCCTGGTAGGATGTCTAATTTCTAATTTTAAATTGTGGCTTTCCAAAAGATATTCAAAATCTGAAGCATGGCGGTTTCGTTTGAGTATATTTATGTTAAAATCTCCGCATAGAACAATTTTCTTGTTAGTATTGTCACATATCTGGCGTAATAATTTCTCTAAATTATCGTAAAATAGATTTATACTTGAATTTGGCACTCTGTATACACATACTATTATGAGACCATGTTCACTTAGTTCTATGGCGCTATATTCTATAATACCTTTAACAGAATAGTTAGTTTTAAGTGTTGTATATTCATGTCCAATTCTAGTTAGTATACACGCCCCTCCCCTCTTTACGTCTCTAGAATAACATGTTGCTAAGCGGAAGTTGGGTATGTCAAGTGTGTTTTCCTGGTCAGGTGTCATAAAGTGTTCTGTTATACAGATAACGTCTATAGGTTTATTATTTTGTTCTAATTCCTCTAAATGTACCGTCAAGATATCGGCTTTGTTTATGAGACCTGCTATGTTTTGGTGGAGAATACGTATATTATTATAAAAGAAAAAACTGCGAGTTTTGTCCATCTGCATCACTGGTCAAGTCATCAGGAAATAATTCAATGTCAATTTTAATTCTATTCATAATGTCCTTAAATATACATTGTATTCCATTTTTTTTTAATTTGCCTGTTATATTTGAAAACATGTCAAATGTTAATCCATAGTTGGAGTCAAAAAAATATGCATACTTATTATGTTGGATGTCCATACAGAGTAGGTTATTAAACATTTCAACCTTATAATTATAAATGAGTGCCCCACAGATATATGTAGGTGCGCATATTATTATGTTAGTGTGTGTTACATTAATTAAGCATTCTCTTATTAATTTTACTAGATCAATAAGGTTATCGTTGGCTTTAATGTCAGCCTCCCCTAATATAATTATACAGTAATCATTAATTGTAAAATGTTGTAACTTTGACGTTATACCCGCTAATAATATTTTAATGTTAGAATTTGGTGAAGTGTAACTACAATAATTAAAGACCCTTGCAAAATTTTCTTCAAGAGCTTGTAGCATGCCTCGTTGTGTGTAGTTACTGAGTACGCAGAGTTTTCTATTTTTGGTATCCTCTCTAATAATCTTTTCAAAGGGTTGTTTATTCTTTTGCGTAGGCTCCGATATTACATTCGATTGTTCTATGGGGGTAGGTATAATATCTTTCACTTTGTTTGGTGTATAAGTAGATAAAGTTTGTGTCTCTTTATTTTGTTTGATAGCCGCGCACTCAATACGATGTGGTTGTTGTTCATGTTCCTTGAATGTGTACTTTGGTGAGATTATTCCATGCAATGATTTGTTTTTGCTTATCGGAGTCGCACTTTTTTTCTCGGGAGTCGAGCATATTTTCTTAAATGTATTAACGGTTTTAATCATATTTTGTAAATCCGATTTAAGACGAAAGTTCTCCGTATTTAGATCTTCTATTTCTTTATGTGCGCTTAATAATTGGTTTTTAAGCATTTTGTTTTCTTCCGTTAGCTCACGAACGTCGTCAATTATTGTGTCATGGAAACTATCAGGAATGCTCATCATTGTTGTATCAAGTATCGTTTTCTCGCTGTTAGTTGTCGTATTTTTAGTTAAATCAGTTAGCGAGCTTGATCTACGAGGTTTACGGTAGGTAATGTTGTTACTGCTGGAGTCCATCTCTCCGAGCGATCGTAGCGCCCTCTGGTGTGAGATTATCGAAGGAATAATTGTTCAAATTGATTGTCAATTTGATATGTGGTCTGTGCGCGTCTGTGCGTTATTCTATGAGATAATATAGAATTTTAGAATTCACAAAAAGAGGCGAGACTCGCTGAGGTTCGAACCGGCGACCAACCGTGTAGTGACGAAGTGCCGCCTTCTATGCCTTCGAACCATATGAACTTAAGTTAACAAGTTGAAATTATGCATCAGATTGATGTTCCAATATTTGAACGAAACAAAAACGGTTGGAATGACTCGTGCGATTAGAATTTTTTCACTGTCAAACACCCTCACTTTGTTTTTGTTTTAAAAGTTATAGGTTTTTACGTTTTTACATTATTTATGCACTTTTTTTTTTTGTTTGTGTATTGAAAACTGCTTTTATATCGGTTAAAAAAACCATTATGTTTCCGAGTTGTTTGTTTTAGTTTGCATTTTGAAGATGACTTAGATTTTTTTGTGCGTTTAATATTTTGTTAATATGTCATTTGGACTTCTTATTAAATATCACTGTTTTAGATGTCACTTCACTTGAATTCTTGTTATTGTTTATTGTTTTTTGTTTGTATTTTTCATGTTGTTATTGTTTTATGTATTTTGATCTTATCTCCACAGTTTGTGTATGAAACTCGTAGATAACACTGTCACTAAATCATTAGTCACTGTTTTATAGTTTGACTCATTTTTATTAACTTCTGCAGACAAATAGTATTTTTAAACAGATATTTTATACAGAGCGTTTTTTCTCGCGTTAGACTAGATGCAGCGCCATCTAGCGTTTATTGTTGCCATGAATGCATTATGTATTATTAATTTGGATACGGAACGTATAGGTATTATCCATTTTAAAATTTCGGGTTGGTTAAAACGTTACCACCTAAGTATACATTATGGTAAAGCAATAAAGATATTGAGTATTGAATAACTTATTAAGGTTCTTCAAATCACACCAATATTACAAAGGCGAAAGTTTGTGAGCGTGTGTGCGCGTGCCCGCACGCCTGCCACCTTCTCACGCTCAAACGGCCGCGGCCGGACCGTCACGGATGAAATCTGGCACGCAGACAGCCCACACCCTAGACCAACACACAGGCCATCTTTTATCTCATCCACGCGGGCGAAACCGCGGGGCACAGCCAGTTTAAGATAAATCTATAACCGCCTGTACTCTTAGGCGTTAAGAATACCGACGAAATAAACTGTTGTGGTAGATCAGAACATTTAGAAATCGCCCTTAAGTCAATAAGTTAGGAAATTGCACGATCCATTTCTCCAAGAGGAGATGGTGGGTTTTTTGGTTCAGTGTTTTGAACCACTTTCCCAATAAACGAAATTTTATAACCACTAACATAACTTAATATGATAGGATCATCAGTTAACAGCATCTAATTTTTATAAAATATCTATTTCTACCGGCGCGTGAGGTACCTCTAATAGTCGATATATTACTTTACTCTATGGTCCCATTTGCCGACTGCATTGAGTGGTTGGTCCTCCTCGCCAAAGAAGTTGGTGTCAGGCGTCGGCTGTGGATGGCGCTGCAGTCGCATTGTTTGCTCGTCGAAGAGGACCCCGCACATTTCACGTCTGAAAACCGGTTCGCCGGTTGCCTGCAGTATTCACTGGAGTCGGTTTTTTAATTTGTAGGCCCGTTCTAATAAAGGTATGACAAGTTTTCGTCTATTAAATGTCAGTTCATGTCAATCAAGAAGCAATTGACTGATTTCTGCTATACTTTTCAGAAATATCTAATGTGTCTACAGATTGGGCCCGTATGAGGTCTTTTGTTAGATTGACGAGGCCGGTGATTCCAAGTACCAAGTTTGTGGCCTTTGTCTTATCCATCAAGCAGTATATTTCCCCATCGTTCAGCAACTTCATTGGGTATTTTTTCCCCGAGAGAAGGATCCAATTTCTTTGCTTGACCAAGTAAGTCAAGAATTTCTGTAGACACATCCGCAGTAAAAGTTTCAACAGAACTTTGGTATGCATCATATGGCGATAAGCTTATAGATCGCAATGATGAGCTTTTTTGAAAGTCGAAACAAAAAAATCAAAGTTACTTTCAGAATAGTATCACGTACTACCTCATTAAGAAAGAACTTATTGTATTTCTGGATAACATCGCGTGTTACCTCGCTAAGAAATACCATTTTGTTAACAGTATAACATCAGGTGTTACAGAACTTTGGTATATATCACATGGCAATAAGCATAGGTATAGATCGCAATGATGAACTTTTTTGAAAGTTGAAACAGAACAAGCAAAGTTACTTTCAGGATAGTATCACGTACTACCTCATCAAGAGTACTGTATTTCTGGATAACATCGCGTGTTACCTCGCTAAGAAATACCATTTTGTTAACAGGATAACATCAGGTGTTACAGAACTTTGGTATGCATCGTATGGCAATAAGCATAGGTATAGATCGCAATGATAAACTTTTTTGAAAGTCGAAACAAAAAAAAGCAAAGTTACTTTCAGGATAGTATCATGTACTACCTCATCAAGAAAGTACTGTATTTCTGGATAACATCGCGTGTTACCTCGTTAAGAAATATTTAAAAATCATAATAGTCTTAACTTTTAAAATAAGGGTGCCATAAGTATGGCGTCTTACTCACGTTCTTTGCGATTTTCCCTTAATTTATTTTCGTAACGTTTGATCTTGCGTCTAAAAATATTCTTCATTACTTTTGTTTTTCCTTTTCTCATGTCTAATTCTCGCTAAAATAACACTTTCCACTATGAAACTAGAAAGATTTTTATGGATTTAAAATTAAATTGAAAAATTAACAGCGTAGCAATGCAACACACGAAGAACGAATGAGGTGACAGCTGACAGATGACATAGACTATCAAATTAATAAAATTTTTTTCTAGTCTTTGAACAGTGTGGCAATGTAGTACAACGAGAAACGGACTACAATGTACGTTAAATCTTGAGGATGCAACACTGAAGTATAATATAATACTACTTAACAATATTTACCTAAGCACAAATAATAACTTCTCTGTATCTTCATAGGACATAGATTGAAGAGCTTCCATAAGGAATTTCTTGCAGTTACTATTATTTAAGGAGTAGATGTTTCCTTTTTCATTCAGCCTATTGTAGAGTAGTGGTCCGAGGTACATGTAAAATTTAGCTGTGAAAGCAGGTTTTGTACTTTTTTGAGGGCAAACTATATCTTTCCGTCTCCTTTTAGTTAAATCAGTGCTGTATGGAAGCGCTGCGTGTTGTTTTAGTACAGTGCTCATTATAAACAACTGTCGAACTGTTAGTACTTTACAAGCTTTATACAGGAGGTTAGTGGGGAAAAGAAAAGGGCGGCAAGTAGCCACCTTGAGAATAGCTCTTTGAGCCCTTTCAATGGGCAATAACAAGGTTTTATTCGCCCCACCCCATGAAGTAATACAGTAACTCAAAATTGACTGACAAAGTGCAAAGTATACTTGTCTAATTATATTTGGATCTGCAATTAAACGTAGCTTTTTGAATACATATATCAGCTTACGAATTCTATTATTAAGTGCTTCCATATGTTGTTTGAAGGAAAGGGTTTGATCTATAATAATACCCAGGTATTTTATTTTATCTGTTTTTTTAATATTGGGACAATTACACTGGCTATCTGCGGGGATTGGGCAACAATGAGCATGCAACGCTGAAGGGATGTTCGATATTTGCTTGCGCATCGAAAACTTAATGTAATTTGTCTTCTCTGCATTCAGGGTTAGTGAGTTATTTTTAAGCCATTTACCTACAATATTGAAACCGCGTTGCGCAAGGTTGTAGACTTCATTTTCTGAGTCAGCCGAAAAAAGTAGAGCAGTGTCGTCAGCGTAGGTTATGATAGTGCCATGCTCTAGCTTTACATCGCAAAGGTCATTTATGTAGATCAAAAACAGAGTGGGTCCTAAAATACTTCCTTGAGGAACACCAAAAGATGTGGTTTTTTGAACATCGCTGAGAACATTGCCAATCTTTACGCACTGGGAACGATCTTCTAAATAACTTTTGAACATTTTCAGCTGGGTGCCTCTTACACCCATGATCTCAAGCTTGCGCAACAGGATTGGGATGTAAACTGTGTCAAAAGCTTTGGCGAGGTCCAGGAAAATTCCTATTGTGTGGTTACCCTTGTCAAGTTCTTGCGCCAGATAGTCAGTCAGCTGGTGTACCGCATCGGCAGTAGAAACTTTAGGCCTAAATCCAAACTGCCGTTCAGACAGAATTGATTGATCTTCCAAATATTTCAACAACCTTCTGCTTATAATTTTTTCCAATATTTTTGACATGGAAGGCAGTAAAGAAATAGGTCTATAATTTGTCACTTGCTCTTTGCTGCCTGATTGATAGACAGGGACAATTACAGCTTTTTTGAGACACTCTGGGAAATGACCTGAAGATAAACAAATGCGAAAAATGTATGTCAGTGGTCGTACCAAAATGTCCTTGAACTTTTTGATAATTTTATTCGATATATTATCCCAGCCAACTGCACAGTCTTCTTTCAAGGTCATAATTATACTTTCTACCTCAGTCTCGTCAGTATCTAGCAGCACAAAGGATGTTAAAGCAGTGCTGCATGTTAAAGAAGTGCTCGTTGGGTTTTGGGATTGATCCAGATTTTTTTCTGCCAGACCCTTTCCAACATTAATAAAGAAATTATTTGCTATGTTAGCGGATTCCAGCGGTGACGAATGTGCTTGCAATAAACCTGAAGATGACTCATATTGTTTCTTTGTATACGTTGCGTCTTTAATAAATTTCCATTATCTTTTTACTATTTGTTCCAGCCATTTCCAATGACACTTTGTCGTAGTCGCTTTTAATTTTTTTAAGGAGATTATTGCAGAAATTTCGGTATCTTTTGTATGAAAGTTGCAATACTGCATTGTTTGGATTAGATTTAGCTTTCATATGCAGTTTATCTCTATGTTTCATACAGCGAATAAGACCTGATGTGATCCATGGTTTTATGTTGTGGTTTTTGTTGCTCAAATGCAATACGACTGTGTTTTTCTGAATTGCATTTCGTATGTTTTCAATTACATACAACATGCAAAACTGCGGGTCAGCGGAATTATAGACTGGATCAAAATCGATGACGCGTAAATCTTCTTCAAGTTTATTTATGTTCAGTTTTGAAATGTTACGAGTGTCTTGTTTAGGTAATTTACAATTAAGGGTTAGTAGGGCAGCATTGTGATCGGTTATTGTTGAGTTAACAACAAGTGCAAGTGAAGGGAAATACGATTTAAGCATAATATGATCCAAACAGGAGCCCCTGTGATGTGTAGGAAAGCTGTGTGCTGGCAGAAGGCCGTGAAAGGCGCATACGTTGAGGTAGTCTTGAGCAGTTGCATCAGCACTTCCTGGTAGAATATTAATGTTAATATCTCCAATTACAATCGTGTTTTTGATTGATGATAGAGTTTGCAAGGTCTCATTCAGAGAGTCAGTAAAAATGCTTGTATTTTTAAAAGACGGAGGTCGATATAATGCTAATATTGCAAAATCTGATCCAATTTTAACTAACAATCTGTTACAATCGTGCATATCAGGTTCCTGAACAGAGATATTGAGATGATCTTTTGCATAAACTATCACCCCATCATTTTGGTTGTAATTTATAGTACTTCTATACATATTATATCCCGGGATTAGTGGTATGTTATATTGTTTAGCAAGCCAGCACTCGGTTAAAACAATAACGTCACAATTTATGTTTAGCCGTTGCTGAAATGTACTAAAGCTATCAAAGTTCTTAAAAACCCTGCGAATGTTTTGTGTTAATATGGTTAGTGGAGTTTTGTAGCCGGATAGATATTGTTTGCAGTTTTCAGCTTCACAAACTTTGGACTCGGATACAGAGAAATTATCTAAATCATTAATCAAACTATTTATCATAATGGTAATTAAAAATTAAAATAACAAAAGGTCAGAAAAATAACTAATTTACGGCGCTCTTAGGCGCCTCCATAATCTACAGAATTGATGTACCTTTTTTCAGCATTTATTTTTGCCGGGCAGTCAGCAGCGCCTGTGTTATGCTTATCTGGCTTTTTGAAATGCATGCAAGTAGCGCATTTCGGTTCGTCAGCCTTTTTTAGACATTCTTTTACTGAGTGACCTTGTTCACCACAGTGGCCGCAGGTATACGATGTCTGTCGACATGACTTGGCCGCATGCCCATACTGCTGACACTTATAACATCTTGTGACCAAAGTAAAGTCTCTAACAGGGCATGATGACCAATTTACAAAAACTCGGTCTTGCGATATGGCTTTGCGTATGTCTGCAGGTACTTCAACTATGTAATTACAGTACTCAGTGTCTTTCTTACCTGACTTATGACTTAAAGTAATTGAGCTCAAAAAAGTCTCAAGGGTGTAGTTCTGAAGTTTTCCGGCTATATTTTGCTTGTACAAACAGGTAAACACCTCATTTTCCCGCATGGATGTTGGCACTCCTAAAATCACAACCCTAGGCTTCCTTTTATGGGGCTCGTCGACTGTTAGGCCTGACTTGGTTAGCTGCACCGATTGTCTCAGCTTCTCGATGTCGTCCCTCGTCTCGGTGCTGATGATTACACCGCCGTTTTAGTCTTGCGCAGGCCCCTCACATGGAGTTTCATTTGTTCAGGGTTGATAATTTTTTGCACAAGAGTTTTGGTCTCATCGCTGGTCTTCAACTTGTCACTCGGATATATGGCCACAGAACTTACAGAACTCGGCTGGATAAAATTATTGGCACCTTTCTTTACCATGTCAGCAAAGGAAGATCTCTGGACAGGTTTCGTCGAATCTTCGATACTCAGCTTAAGGTTCTGTATCTGCTGCGAAAGATCAAGTTGATTTTCGAGAGTTCTGACTGTGTAGTGCGATTGGAGAGCTCTTGCTTTGACGGACTGGTACATGACGGCCATCTGCGAAGTTCCGTGACTAACCTTCCGGCATAAGCTCACGATGCGTGTTTTCTGCTCCACATTCAACTTTCCATCAGCTGCAATAGTGGACACCTCCTTCAGGCTCTGTTCGATAATCGACATCCAGTTCTGAATTTCTGACGTCGAGACAACTTCAGGGGCATCATTCCTTTGGATAGGCACTTGAGGGGAAGAAGTGGGTACGGCCACGGGCACAGGTGTAGTAGGTGGGGAGCGAGCACATCTAGAACTCCGGGAGAATGGACTATCCTCCATCGTGAAGATGTTATTTTGATCCTGTTACACACCGGTCATTTCTACTAATACCCGGTCATTTCTAGTAATATCTTGAAAATGTTTCTACACATTTCCAATTTCCCCTTTCTAATATCTCCTGTACTGGTCTGTTATCCAGCCATCCCCGAGAAGCTACAGCTGATCTTATACTACCTGGGGAGGCATCAATCTTAGCAAGCTTAAAAGCTGACCTCACCCAACCTGCAATCATTGTTTTGGATGCAGGCCTGACCACTCCTGTGATGGAGATGAAAAGAGATTTTGTTTGGCTATCCTGACAGCGTCTGGCTTCCGAGTTCTTAATCAACTCCTTAACGTGCGTTACTGGGCAAATCTTAGGGTCTTGATACCGTAATAGTAGCCAGCCGGATTGCCTGTGTGAACCTGTGTCAGTTTTCGAGGCAAACTTTGGCCAAAAAGTCACGGTGTCCTCAGACTCTGTAAACCCCTGCTCACTGAGTTCCAAGAGGGTAAGGTCATGTAACCTTCGACCAGAAGCCAGTAAAAGAATCAAAGCAGTCCGTCTGCTTTGGTCAAACAGAGAATATGAACAAGTAGATGACTTTAGCCAGTCAAACAAAATATTTACATCCCATATAGGGAGCTTTGTTGGGTGTGGATTAGAAAAAGAGACAGCCTTTAAAACTTGCTGAATAAAAAAGTTCTTTGATAGGTTATCTACTGTTGCTGCGCAATATGTGGAAATAGCTGATTTGTGTAACAGAATTGTACTATATGCAAACTTATTTTGTAAATATAGATTGGCCAAAAACCTAGCTACGTCCTTGCCCTCTGGACACTTGCTGTTTACACCATGTGACTTACTCCAGTGCAACCATCTTTTTAATGGGGCACTATAGGTACTCAAGGTAGAGGGACGCCAGCTCTTTTTCAATAACTGCTGCTCGTCCCGACTCCAATCAGTTACTTGATCCTCCCACCCCCAACTTTCCAAGCCTGAAGCCTTAGTTTGTCTACTTGAGGAGGGCTCAACTTCGTGGTCCAGTCTAACAGAACCTCCCTTAGGTTCTCTATCGGCAGAGGGGGGGCTAGCGCACGTGCCTGGAGATCCGGGAACCAGAAGCACTGGGTCCATCGTGGCGCTATCACATAGTATGTCCCTGTTGCCCTGTTTAGATGTGCCAGGACCCTGGGTATCATGCTTGGAGGTGGAAATACCCACGCTGTTTGAAACACCCATCTTTGACTGAAAGCGTCGCAGAAAAGCGCCGAGCCATCTCTTGAGTCTAAAGTCACATACTTTGGGACGACAGCGGTTTCTCTTGTTGCGAAGAGATCGACTTCGGGAACGCCCCATTGTCTGAATATTGCCTCCGTGGCTGGTGGTAACAGATGCCACTCGGGTACTGATCTTCCCCTTGATAGGCAGTCTGCGATGCCGTTCAGGTTCCCTGGTAAGTGGAATGCTGTCATTGTTATGTTGAATCGGAAAGTCAATTCCAATAACCTGGTTGTTAGTCCTAGTAAGTTTAGCGAACGAGTTCCACCCTGATTTCGGATGTATGCTACCAGAGTCCTGTTGTCCGACTGTATTAGAATGTGAGCATTTTGTAACAGTGCACCCTGGGACCTGATGACGGCAAAAACGGCATACATCTTCTTCATATTGGAGTGCCAGGGTTTTTGGTTTGTAGCCCATTTTCCTGAGAGGTATTGACTGTTTAAGTTCGCTCCCCAGCCCGCATCCGCTGCGTCTGTAGTTGGGAAATGAGTTATTTCTCTCTTGTGTAGTGGGGTTGGACTGCCCTCTATCGCATCCAACCACCACCGCAAGTCCTCTCGCACTCTGGGGCACAGTGCTCTCTTCTGGCCTCTCTGAGTAAATCTTCTCTGAAAGAGCTGTGCCCTGCGACAGTAAAGCCGGCCTCGAGGGACCGCCTGGTTGGCGAAATTTAGCTTGCCCAACAAACTTTGCAGCTGTCTTAAAGAGCTGCTGTCCCTGCCTAACATGTTTGTCAGAGAGTTTTTTATACCCAAAACTTTCCGGGTGGGCAAGGCTCTGGTTCTGAGTGTCCCAGACCAGCCCTAAATATTCCAACTTGTGTGTGGGCTTGGTTACGGACTTCTGGTAATTTACATGCCAACCCAAAGATTCCAAGATGGCCAGCGTTTCCGCAACCTGTGCCATAAGCTTGGATTTGTCCTGACAAGCCAGGATATAGTCGTCTAGGTATACTAAGAGGCGTACACCTCGATCCCGGAGGATTTCGGCCACCCAGTTCGAAACTGCTGCAAATGCAAGGGGTGCCGAGGACAGGCCAAATAGGTAGGCAGGTAGTGCTGTTAACTGAAGGATTTCTCCATCGTAAACAACCCGTAAAAACCTTCTGTGAGTCTCCGCGACACTCAGATGGAAATAAGCCTGGTGAAGATCGATCTTCACTAACCAGTCGTTTGGCTGAAGAAAGTCTACTACATCTATCTGTGATATTAGATGAAAATGTTTTGTCGCTACATACATATTTAGAGCTTTGAGGTCGAAAATTGGGCGCAATCCCCCATCCGATTTCTTTATTAGAAACATTTTTGAAAAGAAGCCTAGGTCTAGAGTCATTAGTCTTTCTAAAATGTTTTTGCTTTACAACTCCTCGACCATTTGTGTCATTTCCGGGGTAACTTTGGTGGCTAGGCATTCTAAAAATTTTTTGGTTGGGTATTTCAGAGGAGGTTTCTTCCTGAAAGGCAAGCGGTAACTCGCTATTGACTTTAAAATAAACTGGTTTGCCCCTAATTGAGCCCATTTTTCTGTGAAAAATTTTAGGCATCCCCCCCTGAAATCCCGGTGCGAGTCAATTTTCTTTGGACTTGGAGTTTGACCCCTCCGCATTGGTGAAATACACGTTGTGTTTCCTAAAATCACTAAAAAATACATGTTGTGTTTCCTAAAATCACTAAAAACACACTCACTAACACTTTTAACACTCATATAACTCGGTTACAATGGTTAAAAGGCACTTTAGAATACTTTTTTTCTTATTAGATAAAAGTTTCGACATAACTCGAAAGAATCACAAGAATGCAATGACGCTTGACAGGTGACAGCTAAATTGGCGGTAAAGTACTCACAGACGCCCTCAGGTGCCAGAAACAAGAAGGTATTCTCGATATTCCTACTGATTTAGGGGGATATTCTCGTATTTTCACAGAATCATAAGGATCTTCTTCATTACATCATTGTTGTGTTTTCGAATACATACAATACTCGGATAGCAAAATTACATAATAACCAAGTATGACATGAATACTTGATACACTTTTACCGACACCAACCTTTGATTTAGCAACCGTCAGTTAGTTTGACATATCTAAGAAAATTAATTAATTTATCTCAATACTCGATGTATTATAAAATAGTAACGAAAATAAACCGTAGTTGAATCGAGTCATTTCATCACTACATTCTAACTGGATTTCTAACAGCAACTTGAGGTCATCTGCGAATAACAAACAAGATCCATTTTTACCCTAATGTGTACGCTAGCACAACGGTCACCATTTCGTAAACATTTTCCGAATGCGACCCTGTTGCATTTAGTGACATCTAGTGTGAGATAGTTGCGTAACTTCAAAGTAAAATTGACAGAACGAGCAAATACTTTAGCTGTTGTGACCGGTAGATGGAAAATAAATAAGTGGGCGGGATCTAACACACCCGCACCCCACAAAGTGACAATATCTCCTGCTCTGCAAATAATTTATCACGAAATTATAACCCAAAAAAAAAAAGTAAAAAAGTGCTTGAGCTGTGTAGCCCGCGAAATTCAATTTTATTTGGGTTTTTTGCAATTTGCAGGTCCGTGTCAGGTTGTAGATTCGTTAGATTTCGTTGGGGAATTTGCACGAAATCTAACTTAGAGCTTAGAGAGATGTATTGATGATTTTTATGGTTAAAATTATGTAAATACATATTTATGTTTTATTGCCGCGTATCATACTTTGATCTAATATAATTCCCATATTAAATATGTTTAAGTTCGCTTTGAAGAACAGACCCAGAACCTAGCAGTAAAATGTTCTAATTTTAATTAAGTACTAACCTTTATATACCTACAGAGATTGCCTACAGTGTCATATTCGCATTTAGCGAAAAAGCTCTTTAAATAAAGAAAAAAAAAAGATACAACCGGACACGTACCTGCAAATTGCAAAAAACTCAAAAAAAAAATGAATTTCGCGGACTGCACATCATCCTTAAAAACTAAAAGAAAAAGACAGACAAAAATCCGGAGTCACACGTCATGTTGTGGCTACGTGTGACTACGGATTTTTAATTTGTCCGTCTTTTTCTAATTTCAGATGAGAATGTTTTCTTGTGTGTCATACTGTTGGAAATTTAGGTTCTAACGCTTCAATAAAACGAGTTACTGGCTTTTTAAAATATAAAGATTATTATTAGCCAATTATAAGTCACTAGGAAGGTTATACGTCCGTCTCTATCAAGGCTCAAACATGAAGTAAGGTAATAATAATGGTGGGTAGTATTTATATAATAAGTACCTACGATGTATCGATTATTGCAGAATCGACTAAAGATTGATTTTTGTAAGTAAGTAAATCAATTATATCAACACGCCCCCTCAAAAATTGATCTACCTAATTATACAAACAAAATAAATCAAAGTAATACCTAAATGACCGGAACATATTCACTTCCTAGTGTTTGCTGGGAAATACATCTCATGGTCCAACATTTGCTGCCAAGGATTAAGGAATACCCAGAAAACCTTAATCAAACCATTTCATTAAATTATTCTTAGTAATAATTAAATTAATCATAAATCATATTATTATGTAGAATCACAAAACATTAAATCAGTATCTTATTCTAAGCCCATTTTACTTCTCATCTGTTGAAAAGTGATAGCGGGTCAGAACATCTGCCAACTGCTGAACTGTTGGAATGTAATTTTATTTTATTACATTTTTTTTTTAATCTGTTCCTTAGATAAATGATACTTTATATCTACGTTTTGTGATTGGTTGGGTTATTTGCAATGCGTATACAGCCATTGTTATCCTAATAGATTATGATAGGTTTACAATAGAGCATATTAAATTTATTTAATACTGTTTTTATGTATGCACTTTGATCTAATGTTATTTCATTACATGCTTGTAATTTTTATACCAAGATACATTTTTTTCTTTCTTTTATATCTGTCTAAAAAAGTCATTTTGAATTTACTCATTAAATACCTTTTAAAATTATTAATTGTTTCAATATCAGCACATACTGTTAGGTTAAAACACCTTTAAATAAAATGACATATTATATGCTTAGGTATGTATATCTCCATTGTCTAGCAAATATTTGAATGAAAAATTTTGAAAACCTTTTTCTTTAAGTGATCTCTCAAAGACTTCAAACCAACACCTAGCTGCCTGTTTCAGCCCGTAAAGTGCTTTATTTAATTTACACACATAATTATCTGGACCAGAGATACCCTCAGGGACTTTCATATAAATATCTTCCTATAATTCGTTATTCAAGAAGGCAGTTTTGACATCCCTAAGATGAACTAGCAAATTAAATTGATTCACAAAAACAAGATACATCTGAAGCTGCTATCGCTACTCATGCTACTGGTGCGAAAGTTTTACTATAGTCCGTGAGGTATTCTTGACTGAAACCCCTTGCAACAAGTAGTGTTTTTTTTTTTTTTTTTATCTTAAAGGTTTTCCAAATTCATCATGTTTTATAGGAAATATCCATTTACAATAAATTGACAATGTTTTTATTTTCAGCTCTTGGTACTAAAGCCCAAGTATTATTTAGAGAATTTAGTTCGTCCCTAATTGCACTTTCTCACTTAGATCTGTTTTGATCTCTTCTAATGAATTTGTTATTTTACATACAATAGACTGGGCACACAAAATGGCAATCATCATCATCGTCTTCATTATAGGAAATACGCGGACGATTTTTGGCCTGTTGTTTTTTTTTTTTTTTTGTTTTTTTAACGTCAGGATTTTATTTCTGTTTTTTTTTTTTTTTTTTTTTTTTTTTTTTTTTTTTTTTTTTTTTTTTTTTTTTTTTTTTTTTTTTTTTTTTTTGGGTGGGTTATCAAAAAGTATACACATCAATTATTTGCTCCGATTCAATTAAATTATCATGGTTTAATTTGCGAATTTTACACTCCTGTTCATCAGATTTAGTCCCTAGACGTATCCGATTTAGAACTGTCAGAGTCATTAGACTTGACCGGCACTGACTTGGATATTATTACATCATCAGTTTTGCCGTGAGAATGTTTAATATTCCCTTCAGTACCCATCAGATTTAGCCCATAGACGTATCTGATTTAGAACTGTCAGAGTTATGAGACTTGACCGGCACTGACTTGGATATTACATCATCAGTTTTGCCGCGAGAATTTTTAATATTCCCTTCAGACTTGAGGATTGACCTGGATTTAAAAAATCCAGTCTCATCAACAATAACATCCCTGACTACTATGTAATTTATCGCACTCTGGGTTCCAAACTTTACAGCGTTTGGTTCATAACCCACAAGTATCACTTTCCATGATTTTTAATCAAACTTGGTCTTACTGCTTTTATTATTGAACGTAAACAGTTGAACCTAAATTTTTTTTTTTTTTTTTTAAGTTTTGTATCATGCCACAGTTCGAATGATGTTTTTGAAAGTTTCAAAGTTTTAGTTTTACACTTTGTTTAATATTGAGCGAGCTTTTTCAGTACCTAATGATTCTGACCATACATTCAGAAACGCCATTCAACTGTGGTGTTCTCGGAACTATTAAATGATATGATATTTTTTTCTGATATCCCTCTCTCTACACAATAACCTTTCATTTCAGTCGATAGATATTCGCCACCATTATCGCAGCATAAGTTGACTAATTTTAAATTAAACTTAGCCTCGCTTTTAGCTACGAAATCTTTAAAAACAGCAAACACGTCTGATTTATAGGTGGGTTAAATACGTAACAAAGTACCTAATGCGTATACTCATCAACAAAAAGTACAAAGTAGTTTTTTTATTTGTCGTTAGTTGGGGGTATAAACAGTAACAATAGTCCACAAATATCTGAGTGCACAATAAATAATCGCTGTTTAACATGACTTTTATTTTTGACCTGTTATGAACGGAAATCGACTTTGTTTCCTATTTATACAGGCCTCAACTCCGTGGGCCTCACACAATTTATCATCCAGGCTCGCATAACAGTTTCAATTTGGCTGGTGTCATCAACCATTTTATTATTTTTTTTTTTAATTTCGATGAATTAATTTTTACTAATTATGACCAAAACCATAATTTGTACATACTGCACACTTGAGAAACACATTGACACTTATTTACAGATGCCATTAAGTCTACAGCAATTAAATTATTTTTTCAACATACCTTGCATGATAGTTTTATTAACCTTACGTATTTGGGCTCCTCGCTGGTCGATAATGACTGTCAACCCTGCTCCTTGCATTTTCGTTAAGAACAACAGGTGGTACCGCAGCACAGAAGAGCACGTCCTCCAAAACTTCTTGAACGCCCATGTTGCTGGTCACATACATCGTTCCCTGAAATAAATTCACCATTTTTAGCAATAGAAATTTTAATGGCGTTTGCAAGACGGTGTGACTAATGATAAGATCTTCCCTGTTTATAATATGGTCCGATGCTCCAGAAAAGTAACTTTGCTTCCATCATGATCCGCTTGATAGTCTGCCATCATAAAAGCAAAGCCAGAAAAATAGCTCGACGTGGATGGTTCACTGATTCCAACTGCCTGGACCGTCCTTGTCCTCTCCGTATTTTCTGCTGCTGCTGTAATGTTTGAGCTCTTTTGAAGTAGAAGCAGTTGTTTTTCACATGCTTCTTGCAGCCACAGTGATAACACTTCATGAACGGAGACTTATTCTTCTGCTTGTTAACTTCCTGGTTCAAGCTATTATTCCCTTTATTATTTTGAGAATTATCGAATTTTGTTTTTCGAAATTCCTGTCCATTTTTCCTTCAAATTGCAAAACTTTTGACACTGGTATCACTGGACTCATTTTTAAACTTGACTTCATGATCCAAAAGCCTTGGTTTAACGAATGCTAGCATTAAACTATCCTCCGTTAAAGTTTCGATCGCAATTATCACACCATCATATTTTGCGGGTAGGGTTAGCAACAAATGAGCTACCTCGCGTGGCGTGGTTTGGCGGCGGCGTGCTGGCTAACAATTCAATGATCAAATCATCAAAAATTGTTAAATTTTTTATGAGTATGCCGTCACCTACTCGACGATAACACTTTTTTTTTATCACGTCCATTTCACTTAACAATGCCCGTATTTTTTATTTAAATTTTAACCACTTATATTGCAGTAAAAACGTAACCTGGTCCCATAACCTGTTGGAAATTTAGGTTCTAACACTTCAATAAAACGAGTTACTGGCTTTTTAAAATATAAAGATTATTATTAGCCAATAAGTCACTAGGAAGGTTATACGTCCGTCTCTATCAAGGCTCAAACATGAAGTAAGGTAATAACTAATAATAATGGTGGGTAGTATTTATATAATAAGTACCTACGATGTATCGATTATTGCAGAATCGACTAAAGATTGATTTTTGTAAGTAAGTAAATCAATTATATCAACACATACTTTTTAGAGCGTGATTTTTGTAGTTTTGTAGTTAGCGTGATTTTTGTACTTATAATAAGCTTATAGTTAAGCTTATAGTTTGTAAGCTCGCAATACTAACAAATATGGATATAATCGTGTAAACAATGGGGAGCCACACGCAAAGCTGTTTGTAGATGGCGCTCTGAACGACTGTACATTGTTTTACAAACAAATCCATACAATTTGACAATCGTTCGTTATGTCAAATCAATGAAAAAAGGACAGTCGATCATGTGCCACCTAGCGTGATAAAAAGTTAGTTTTCCTCCCCATTCGATGAATCTGAAATAAATGATTATTTATTTATTTTTATTTTTAATTTATTTATAATATTTTCAGTATTCAATTTAGTCTCCGAGAATAAAAAACAAACTTTAGTGCGGTGTGTGTATCCGATGTCATCATCATTCTCCCGCCCGCCCTTATCCCAATCTTATTGGGGTCGGTGCGTGTCTCGGGTGTGTCAAAGTTACATGGTCTGTGGTGTGTGTATCCGATGTATTCGTAAAAATAGCATTGCAACATTTTTGACATGTAACGTCACGTCATACGTCACACTTGTCGCTGTCGCATAAGCCAAGAGAAACGGACATAAGGTGATTTTACAGGCAAAATAATATCCTGTTGTACCATCGATTTCAGAAATCAGATGCCCTCACTACTGTATCTACGAAGCCGATAGACGATAATGTAAACGACATGAGGAGTGCTAGAGACGGCATAGGTCGGTGAGCGAAATGTCGATAGAGTACGTGCCGGTGAGTGAGGGGGAGCAGGACGAGCCCATCGAACTGCCGAGCGAGGAGGACGGCTCGCTGCTGCTGAGCACTGTGGCGGCGCAGTTTGCGGGCGCCAGCGGGCTCAAGTACCGCGCCGCCGGGCGCCTCCGCGGCCTGCGGCTCGTGGACGAGCGCCTGTCGCCGCCGGCCGAGGGCTGGGGGGCGCACCGCTACTGGTGCGCCTTCCCGCGCGCCTCTCCCGAGCCCACGCCGCGCCCGCGCTGCTCCGACCTTATCGTGCTCGGCTTGCCTTGGAAAACGGGTGAGGATGCGGTGCGTGATTATTTCGCCGCCTTCGGCGAGCTTCTCATGGTACAGGTGAAACGTGACGCCAAAACCGGGCTGTCCAAAGGGTTCGGATTTATCAAGTTTTCGGAGTACGAGTCGCAACTGCGCGCGCTGGGCCGGCGCCACATGATCGACGGGCGCTGGTGCGACGTGCGCATCCCCAACGGCAAGGACGGCGGCGCCAGCGCGCACCGCAAGGTGTTCGTGGGCCGCTGCACCGAGAGCCTGACGGCCGAGGACCTGCGCGAGTACTTCGGCGCCTTCGGGCAGGTGACCGACGTGTTCGTGCCGCGCCCGTTCCGTGCGTTCAGCTTCGTGACGTTCCTGGAGCCCGAAGTGGCGCAGTCGCTGTGCGGGCAGGACCACATCATCAAGGGCGTGTCGGTGAACATCTCGACGGCGTCGCCCAAGCGCGAGCGCGGCGCGCGCGGCTCGCAGCTGCTGGGCTGGGGGCTGGTGGAGGGCGGCGGGCGCGTGTTCAACTGGGCGGGCGACGCGTGGCCGCCGCAGGCCGCGCCCGCGCCCCCCGCGCCGCCGCTCGACAAGCCTTACCTCAAGTATGAGTGACGTTGCTGTGTACAGAACCTCTCCCTCGGACCTGGCTCGTGCCCGCTATGCTCTTTGTTGATCACTGTCAAATTTTATATGAAATGTGTAAATAATATTATAATAATAATATAGTATGATGTTGTCCTGATGTTTCAATTACTGGTTATCATTTTAATTGCAACTTTTGAATTTTATAATTTATGCATCATTGTATTATTTAAAAAACTGTAGATCAAAAATATAGTTTAAAAGTTTTATTTCATAGTGAAGTTATAGATTATTTTCAAATTAGAAGTATCTACAATTGGATGACCAAAAGTGGCAATAACAATTAATTCTACTTTAGTAAAATTATAAAGATTAACAAAAGTAACGCATTGAGGTGCACAATTTTGTTGACAAATTTTCTGTAGGCTTAAATTATAAGATACAAACAAGGAAAGGATTGATAGCTATATTATGAGCTTTGTTAGTTCTTTATTAGACCAAGAAAACCTCAGCTTAAGGAGATGCGATAACATAACCTGTGAAATTCAGATTTAATTGCGTTTTTAGCAATTTGCAGGTCAGTGTCAGGTTACATCTTGATCAAAATATAATTTGCGATAATAACAAGCATAATAACAGAGCTCGTGGAGTCGTAGCTAAGTAATAACAGCTGTACAGGTTAAGCTCTGCTTGCCGGGGTTGGTCCGTGGGTGGGTGACCAACTTTACATACCGAGACTCCTCCGTGCCTCGGAAAGCACGCTAAGCATTTGGTCCCCGCTGTCATTTGTGGATCTTTCACAGTCGTTATGGGTCATCAGAAGCACGAAAGTCTGACAACCAGTCTAACCTAGGGGTATTGTATTACGCGGTCATTGGATGTTGGAGGTCAGATATGCAGTCGCTCCATGTAAATTCATTCCTTCGAGGAATTCTGTTCCGGATAGTCAAACTACTTGAGTTTTAACGAAAAATATGTCCACCCCCATTGTTAAAGTTCGTAAATAATACTTGTACAGTCATTAACAAAAATGATTATCTTAGTTTATTTAAAAAGTACCCCAACACTTATATCGCCATGCATTATTTGCAGCTGACACTTCATTATGAAATCATTTCGACATATTTGGTCTTGGCAGCGGAGAGATACTACTGGTATTCAGCTGCATCCGGTTAGACTGGAAGCTGACCCCAACATAGTTGGGCAAAGGCTAGGCAGATTGATTGATTGATTCAACTAACGTAATAAACGTAATAAGTACCTATTTACATTTAAAAAAAAAATTAACACATTTTACATAAAAATCATGAAAAAGTAACATCACATACAATATAATTTACGAAATTAGACCAATCTGGAAGAAATCTAACTTAGAGAGATGTTTTGATTATTTTTATGGTTCAAATTATGTAAATAGGTACAGTCAACGGCCAGAAGTCCACTTACACCGCAATGACCATTATCGCCTGCGCTATACGGGCCGCGGCGCTTATACCTATGCGGGCTGCGGCCCCGAAGAAGGTCATAAGTAAACTAATATTGCTATGCCACGGTTTTGTGAGATTGCTAGTCGACTTCTGGCTGCTACTGTACATTTTAGCGGTTCATAATTTTGATCAAGGTACTTTAGGTGTTGCAAGTGAGAAGACGAATAACGATCTATATGGTTTATTAAAAAGCGCTGCTTATATCCAGTACCAGTCAATATGAATATAAATAAATAGGGTACATTAACAAACTTATTACTAAGACAATTCGGTAATGTCGGTAGTACGTGCCGCGCTCCCGTCGTACACTAGCGCGATAATACAGCCGGGCGTTCGCATTCCTTGTCCTTCGGCTACTCAGTACACGCTGGCCCACGATGGCGCGCGGCCGTATGATCTCTTCTAATTTGTAGGTATGTTGTACGTAAGTATGAGCTGCTACAGTACCTTACCTTACCTACCTGCAAACTGCACAAATAGCAAGAAAATTATAATTTCGCTACCATAGCACTTGGCAGGGAAGGTGGCTGACAAGTTCTGAAGTGGACAGCAGTAGCGTGACCAGCCTATAGCGGCTACCATAGCACTTGGCAGGGAAGGTGGCTGACAAGTTCTGAAGTGGACAGCAGTAGCGTGACCAGCCTATAGCGGCTACCATAGCACTTGGCAGGGAAGGTGGCTGACAAGTTCTGAAGTGGACAGCAGTAGCGTGACCAGCCTATAGCGGCTTCACTTCTCAGAGGGGTCGGCCATAATCCAGTCCTGGTTCTTAGATCTTTACATTTTTAGCTCTCGGACATGCCAGTTTTCTCTTAATTTTTTTTTCCTTTTTTTTTGAGAGCAGCGGTTTTGAAATAAATTACCTAAATTGGATTGGTTGGATTCTGAGAATTGAACCTCCTCCAACCATATTATTATCTGCTTCAAGTGATCTTGAAACCTCCGAGCTAACTAAAAAGATACACTACCTACCTACCTAACAATATTGAAATGTTCTTCCGATTACTTGTTGCGTGTCTTGCTGGGCACCTATGCAGTTCATGAAGCTACACAACACACTTGGTGAAGCCTGCCTCACTGCCCGGGTTCGAGCTCACGACCGACTACGACACGTAAGTTTTGCTCGTACGGTCAGCAACAGAATTCAGTTAACACATGTGCATAACTCCAGCTTCCTCATAGGTGATAGAATAATTCTACCTATGCCAATATTTAAAGCATAATAGTTGCCATCGAAGTACCCAGTCTTAATTTAGCTGCCGCAAAAACTTCGTCAATATGAGTCGTTTAGTGTGTGTTAGCTAGAGTGACGTCACCCCAGCTTCCTCATTCAGAACAGCCAAACCAGTGAAGTTAGAGTTTTGGAGTAAAGTCAGAAAATTAAAGCATAATTGCTGCCATCGGCAGCAAAATTTTCAAATCTCTGGTCATAATACTCTATGAGTTATTAAACTTTTAAACATGTGTAAGCTGAAGTGACGTCACCCCAGCTGCTCAGTCATATCTTCCGAACGAAAGAAGATATGATGATGTATTATAGCTCAAAAATTAAAGCATAATAGCTGCCGAAGGCAGCAAAATTTTCAAATCTCTGGTCAAAATACTCTCTGAGTTATTAAACTTATAAACATGTATTAGCTGACGTGACGCCACCTCAGCTGCTCAGTCATATCTTCAGAACGAAAGAACATAGGATAATGTTTTACAGCTCAAAAGCTAGGTCATAATAGCTGCCGTAGGCAGCAAAATTTTCAAATCTCTAGGTCTCGTAGTTTCTACGTAATAACCAAAAATAGTTTCCGCGCCAAAAAATTTAAATTATTGCCTCGGAGCAGGTAAGGAGCGGCGTTGCCGTTCCGTGCGCTACGTTATCAGTTTGTTGTAGTTTGAACTAGATTATAGACTGGGAGCCGACTACACACTTTAATATTGTACTATGTACGGCCGCCGTACAATTTAAGATTTTTCCGTCACGACCCTTGTCTAATATTAAAACATGTAACATGTATAAAATGAATTACTTATAGGAAATAATAATAATGACATGGACCTGTCATTTTAATGGTTTTTGAGTTCAAGATGGCGGATCCAAACTAACAGTTTCAAATTTTTCGTCATGGACACCACTTATTCGTCATATGTGTCATTTTCATAGTTCTTGAGGTCGCTGAAAACGATGATGAGGTCAATATAAAAATCCAAAATGGCGGCAGCGAAAATGTTTAAATTTTTCGACATGGGTGTCATTTTCATGATTTTTGAGGTCACTGAAAACGATAGTGGGGTCAAAATGAAAATCCAAGATGGCGGCTGCGAATATTTTAAAATTTTTCGTCATGGGTGTCATTTTTATGGTTCTTAAGGTCGCTGAAAACGATAGTGGGGTCAAAATGAAAATCTAAGATGGCGGCTGCAAAAATTTTGAAATTTTTGGCCATGGGTGTCATTTTCATGGTATTTGAGGTCAATGAAAACGATAGTGGGGTCAAAATGAAAATCCAAGATGGCGGCTGTGAAAATTTTAAAATTATTCGTCATGTGTGTCATTTTCATGATTTTTGAGGTCGCTGAAAACGATAATGAGGTCAAAATGAAAATCCAAGATGGCGGCTGCGAAAATTTTAAAATTTTTCGTCATGGGTGTCATTTTCATGGTGTTTGAGGTCGCTGAAGATGATAGTTGGGTCGAAATGAAAATCTAAAATGGCGGCTGCAAAAATTTTGAAATATTTGGACATGGGTGTCATTTTCATGGTATTTGAGGTCGGTGAAAACGATAGTGGGGTCAAAATGAAAATCCAAGATGGTGCCTGTGAAAATTTTCAAATACCATGAAAATGACACCCATGACTAAAAATTTGAAAATTTTTGCATCTGCCATCTTGGATTTTTATTTTGACCCCATTATAGTTTTCAGCGACCTCAAGAACCATGAAAATGACACCCATGACGAAAAATTTGAAAATTTTCGCATCCGCCATCTTGGATTTTCATTTTGACCTCATTATCGTTCCCAGCTACCTCAAAAACCATGAAAATGACACCCATGACGAAAAATTTCGCATCCGCCATCTTGGATTTTCATTTTGACCTCATTATCGTTCCCAGCGACCTCAAAAACCATGAAAATGACACCCATGACGAAAAATTTGAACATTTTCGCATCCGCCATCTTGGATTTTGATTTTGACCTCATTATCGTTTTCAGCGACCTCAAGAACCATGAAAATGACACCCATGACAAAAATATGAAAATTTTCGCATCCGCCACCTTGGATTTTCATTTTGACCCCACTATCGTTTTCATTGACCTCAAATACCATGAAAATGACACCCATTGCCAAAAATTTCAAAATTTTTGCAGCCGCCATCTTAGATTTTCATTTTGACCCAACTATCGTCTTTAGCGACCACAAACAGCATGAAAATGACACCCATGACGAAAAATTTGAAAACCTCTTAAGGGGTCATTGTACTCATTATTATGAACAACTTTTAGTATGGGACCAAACCTGAAATCGCGAAAAAAAATCAGCTGTTCAGTACATTTTGACGAATTATGCGAACAGAAATGTACTGAACAGCTGATTTTTTTTCGCGATTTCAGTTTTGGTCCCATAGTAAAAGTTGTTCATAATGATGAGTACATTGACCCCTTAAGAGGTTTTGCGCATTTAACGTTACACTTTGTATAGGTATATTGATTATTAGTTCCACTATATAATAGTTCAGTCGGCTCTCAGTCTAAGATCTTCAATATTCAAAATTAAAATTGTTTTGAGCGCAAGCTATAATGACTTCTAATACAATTCCTGCTAAGTACAAACTTGATTGCAATAATGTAGCGCACGGAACGGCAACGCCGCCCTTACATGCTCCGAGGTAATAATTTGAATTTTTTGGCGCGGAAACTATTTTTAGTTATTACGTAGAAACTACGAGACCTAGAGATTTGAAAATTTTGCTGCCTACGGCAGCTATTATGACCTAGCTTTTGAGCTGTAAAACATTATCCTATGTTCTTTCGTTCGGAAGATATGACTGAGCAGCTGGGGTGGCGTCACGTCAGCTAACACATGTTTATAAGTTTAATAACTCAGAGAGTATTTTGACCAGAGATTTGAAAATTTTGCTGCCTTCGGCAGCTATTATGCTTTAATTTTTGAGCTATAATACATAATCATATCTTCTTTCGTTCGGAAGATATGACTGAGCAGCTGGGGTGACGTCACTTCAGCTTACACATGTTTAAAAGTTTAATAACTCATAGAGTATTATGACCAGAGATTTGAAAATTTTGCTGCCGATGGCAGCAATTATGCTTTAATTTTCTGACTTTACTCCAAAACTCTAACCTCACTGGTTTGGCTGTTCTGAATGAGGAAGCTGGGGTGACGTCACTCTAGCTAACACACACTAAACGACTCATATTGACGAAGTTTTTGCGGCAGCTAAATTAAGAGTGGGTACTTCGATGGCAGCTATTATGCTTTAAATATTGGCATAGGTAGAATTATTCTATCACCTATGAGGAAGCTGGAGTTATGCACATGTTAACACTGCTACTTTTTGACATCTTCTAAATTAACACAAAATGATAAGATAACCTGCTTTTTAGCATTTCATTGATTAGATGATAAAACCCAATGATGTATTTGTATTATTATTTATAATACGGCATTGATAAAACCTAACAATAGTTTTAATTACAGGTAAGTAATGTAGGTACAGGTAGTATGAAGGTAGGTTGTACGGGACTTAGCAAAGTTATTGTTCTGTGAATGTCTTTGGCGATGGCGAAAGTCGGTCTGAGTGATGAATAAAGTAAAGACTTTTAATCCCCTACTAGGGGATGATTTTCCAAAAACGCCAAAACAAATCAATCGTAATTCGTAAACAAAAGTTTCCTTACAAACCTTCATCAACTATTTTCCTCCTTTAGGGGAGGATTTTCGTGTAGGTAAGAATGACGGGTGTATTGCTGCAGAATTGAATATGTTGTACATGAAAGGAATGTACCAGCAATGTACTAGAACGTACCTTTAATGAAATTCAATGTACCTCCATGAAACAAGAACAATTACAATAATAAAGTGAGCCGAAAAAAAAAAAAATGAAATTCGAAAAACTGAAATACTTACCTACTGACTATTTTCCATGCAAACTTTCATCCCTTATTTTTACTCCTATAGGGGTTGTATTTGTCGAAAAATCCTTCCTTGTTCCTTGTCTACATTATAAAGGAACCTCTGTGCAAAATTTCAGCTTCCTAGGTCCAAGTGTTTGGGCTGGGCGTTGATGAGTCAGTCAGTCAGGACTTTTTTTTTACAATTTATCGCGGTTGCCCTGTCGATCGGAAGGCGATCGTGTTGTGATAATGTCGAGGTGGAAGAAATGAATTCAAATAAATGCGCCCTCACCCATCTAGGGCCTAGGGCCATGTTCGTTAGGACTTCAAGAGGAGCCCAATGCCTTATGAAGTCTGGAGGTATCACTAAGTAAAATATTATTTATTTATTTATAAAACAAAAGTCCCCCGCTGGGGGGGAACGGTATTTTTTTAAACAATTTTCATCAAAAGTCAAAAACTATGCGTCCTAAAAAAATTAAAAAAATGTTTGATAATGTGCAAACAGCGCTCTTTCATATGATACCCCACATGCCCTAGTAGCCCCACTTCGAATTTTTAAGACGTAGCCCCTTTCAAACCCCGTTGCAAAAAAACATGTATTTTTGTTTCTTTCTTATTCGCAAAATAGTTGGGCAAACGTCTTCTAAATCTGTTCCAAATTTCAAGTCGATAGCACTAGTAGTTCTTGAGATATCCAGCTGTGACAGACAGACAGACAGACTGGGTGACACCATAAGGGTTCCTTTTTTACCATTTTGGTACGGAACCCTAAAAATGTAGGCGCAGCAAAATATGCACTGCTACTCGTGCGCCACTGCGCAGTCGGGCGGGTTGATACAGTTACTAAATAAGTAATACACACCACAACACCATACATTTCTTTGTTCAATTAATAAAAACACTTTCACACTATTCTTTTAAACAGACGTTTCTTGAAAGATGAATTTATTGATTGATGTCTTCGTTATCTTTCATTAATCAGCACCCAACCTCCCATGGTAGCGGCTCGGCGTTTCCCGATGGGTGTTCATCGCAAATACTTAGCAGCCCAATCAACTCGCGCAGCCCCGCTGCCAACAGTCGTTGATTCTGAAACAACCCAAAACGAGCCTAAACTTATCGCAACGAACTTGGGCTCCCGCGATATGACAAACACGAAATCGCCAATATTACCTCGATGCGCCCGTAACGGCAGCGGCCGAAAAAGAGAGGTGTCTATTCTTGAACCGGTGACGTAGCGCGCCGCGCTGAGGTAGGCGTGCGCCGCTCCGCCGCCGGCCAGCGCGCGCGCGGGCGGCGCGGCCTGCTGCGGAGCGCGCGCGGGCGGCGCGGCCGGCTGCAGCACGCTGCGGCCCGCCGGAGCCGCCACGCGCCGCAGCGGCGGCTCCGCGCCCGCCGAGTGCACCACTTCACCCCTACACCATGGAATACACTCAAATCAAATTGCAGAGCTTGTTTTGCGAAACGTAAAAAACTGCTGCATTTTACAAAAAAAAAAATTGAATTTCGCGGGTACCTTGACGCAACCTTGACGTCATATTTTTACACACAGTGATTAGTACCAACTTTCTCTTTAAGAGCCGCGATCCCACGGCCCAGTAACTCACAGGCCGCGCCAGGCGACGCCTGTCTAGGCCCATAGGTACCGAGCACACCCACGGATCATCCCATACATTCGATCGGACGGGCGACGACAGGCTACCGCAAGCCTCATCGGATGCGACTTTTCCCACGGCCTATCGGCCCGGCCTGTGAGAAAGCAGGCCATAGGCCCGCAGGATTCGAGAGAGTCCGTTCCATTCCAACGCGAACTTTTTCCACAGGTAGGTACTTATGGAGAAATCGTAACGATGCGAAGGCGTCCCACAAGCTGGACCGATAACCTTGTGAAGGCCGCAGCAATCCGCTGGGTGCGAGAAGCACCGAACCGGTCGAAGTGGCGGTGCTTGGAGGACGCCTGTGTCCAGCAGTGGACGTCTTTCGGTTGAAATGATGATGATGATGGAGAAATCTCCTGAAAAACAATAACTAAGTACATACATATGTGAAACGTAATGGCAGATGTTACACGTCCTCATACCCGAGTATATCGGCGAACCGGTCGCGCAGCGGCGGCGGCGGCGCGGCAGCGTGTGGCGGCAGCGGCAGGCCCGACACGGGCGACCGGGGATGCTCTGGTACAATTTCCGTCTCACCTCGTGCTGCGCTTCTACAGTGGCAAGTAATTTATGCTGCGGTAAGAAACAACGTAGCTTCCAATTTATTCAGATAAAAACATTCAAGTACGACTAAAACGAACCTCCTCGCACGTGATGCAGGCGGCGGCAAAACTAGCGCAGCGCCCACAGCAAAGTATGGAAATCTACGTACAACGACAAAAAGAAAAATGAGCTTCCACACTAGACCAGCAGGCAAGTGGCAAACTATCTAGCAGTCGGCCACTCGGACCACGCTGGGCAGTGCTCACCGGAGCGCCTGAGGCGCAGTGGGACGCTCCCGTGGAGCGTATCGCAGGAACGCGGCGAGCAGGGCCAGGGCGGGCGGCGAGGCGGAGGGCACGACGCGCGCCAGCGGCACGCCCGCGCTCGACGGGAAGCGGAACCGCAGCGCGTCGGCGAGCGCGTACCCCTCCGGCCAGTCGTCTCGATCGGGAGTGCCCAGGACGGCGCATATCTTGTGCAACTGGTCTATTTCAGAGTTCCCCGGGAACAGAGGCCGACAGGTGTACAACTCTGCCATGATGCAGCCGAGAGCCCACAGATCGATGGGCGCGCCGTAGCGCGTGTCGTGCAGCAACACCTCCGGCGCGCGGTACCAGCGCGTGGACACGTAGTCGGTGTAGGGCGGGCGCGAGCGCACCTCGCGCGCCAGCCCCAGGTCGGCGATCTTCACGAGTTCGGCTCCGGCGCACAGCAAATTTTCTGGTTTCAGATCCCGGTGAAAGAACCCGTGACGATGCATGTGTGCCAGCCCCTGTAGCACTTGGTACACAATGTTCCGCAACACCGGCTCCGGGAAGGCGCGCTCCGCGTCGCGTATGAGCTGGTAGAGGTTGCCCCGCATGTACTCGAACACGAAGTACAGCGTATCATTCTCCCGTATCACTTCGCGCAGCTTGACTATGTTGGCGTGGTTCAGCTTCTTGAGCGACTTCACCTCGCGCAGGCTCATGGCTTCGTCCCACGAGTAGTACTTGCGCTTCATGCGCTTGATGGCCACCTTCTCGCCGGAGTCGCGCCGCTGCGCCAGCACCACGGAGCCGTACGTGCCGTCGCCGAGCTGCTGCAGCACCACGTAGCGGTTCATGACGCCCAGGCTCAACCACACATTGTCACACACTATAGTTATATTTTCTCGAATATTTCAAGTGAGAGGATGTTGGATGCAATAGGTGGGAGACTTAGATTATGAAATTCATAATCTAAGGTGGGAGATATCTAATGTTTATCCTTGTTGGCTTGTAGCACCTATCATTATGAGAGTTGAGTTTTTATTACATCACAGAGCAAATGGAAAATGTACTTAAACAATATCCATGGGTAGGTATATTTGACGGCATAACATTCAAGGCGAGTAATAGTTTACATTTGTCAATAATATTTTAAAAAGGGCAGACACTTTTTGACATTCCTAAAAAGTCCGAAATCGCTTAACTTAAGTACATAAACCTATTGCTCGTACAAAATCACAGCGTTTTTTTTTAGTAAACATTTAATATCAGATAGTTACATGCACCAGGAATACTAATTGTCTTTTGAAAATATTACATAGTCTTGATACACTCTTATAATAGGTACATGTTATTTACAATTAGTTTCTATGGTTACCTTGCGATTGTGACATACATAGCTCAATAGCATTTTGTTTACAAAGTCAGCAGCTTAAACCTTAAGGTCTCCACCCACTATGTAATCGGTAACTAATTAGGGCAGTGGTCTTAGTGTGACTTTTTATACTTGCTCGATAACTCCATTCCATACAATAACAATATGACGTAAGTACGTCATATTGTTATTGCATGGAATGGAATAATTGTGTTTCGCATTATAGTCACCAGACGGCGCTTATTCAGTTTCAGTACAAATTGACGTTTACGTGATTGCGCTGTGCAGCCCGCGAAATTCAATTTTTTTTTGGGTTTTTTTGCCTTTTATAGAGAATTTATAGCATGGGTGTATATAAAAGCTTTTATCTACACCCATGCTATAAATTATCTATAAAAGTTTCTGAAACAGTTAGCTTATTGCCAACATTAAAACAGCCAGTGTCATAGTAACCATGGTAACCATAATAGCATCCAAACGGGTGTTGTAATGTTGTACTGAATTTTATAATGCAACTCGTTTTCAAAAAAGAACATTGTAATGCACGCGCGTTTCACTAAAACAGCGCCGTAATTTAAAAAAAGAACTTATTCGAATTCACGTCGTATACTATGACGCCGGCCGCCATGTTCGATACGAGTATTAGTATTGCAAAAAACTGTTTCAGAACCTTTTATGGAGGATTGATAACATGGATGTAGATAAAGTCTTGTATGCAACTGTACATAACACTCATGTGATACTATTATGACACTCGGCTTCGCCTCGTGTGATAAACCCACATTCGTGTTATACCCCTTATTATACGTCAGTTGCATAAATAACTATTAATTGAATCAGATTAAAGATCACTGTGATTTTGACAGTGATGCTATTTTAGAAGTAAACTGTAAAAGGGCTATTGAAACAATTGAAAATAGGATGGCCGATGAGATCTATATAGTACTTACTAATTCCATGAACGGAATGTATTAGCGGTATTTGTATGTTTGACAGGTGTACTTACGAAGCTGTCTAGCTGTCCTCCTGTCATTGTCAACTTGTTCTGATTCTGAATTTCTGATTTCTGCATTGCATTTTCTGCTGCTCCTGCTGTGATTGCCTGTGATCAACGACCATATGGGCTATATGGTCGTTGCCTGTGATTGATTGGCTGTGATCTGTGATACTGTGTGTCAGTGTGAGTGTGTGTTGAAGTGTTTAACGATTACAAACGTTTTAAAGCGAGGATTAGCGAATATTTCAATCACATTATCACAGAGTACACTATACAGATTTGAATAAATAAAAAATTTATTCAATGCTGCCAAGTTGTGATCTTGTTGAACCATCATCCATCCACCCACGGCAGAATATACTAACATCTATGTGATAAAAGATAATTTTGAATCCACGTACTCTTAACTCCTACACCACTGGTCGGACCGGTCAACTTAGCCACAAAAATAATCAAAACATTAACATTAAGTAGTTTAAAAATACGCTGATTATTATTTAGGTGGAACTAATGACAGTTTTATAATAAACTTACGGATATGTATGACAGACATGAGTGCCGTGTTAACTAGATGTAGAGTGAGTTCGGAGCAACTTGATTTATTGTTGTCGTTTATGGAAGAGCACCCTGACTTCGCAGCCGGTAAACAATCAATATACTCCCGGTTCAGTTCGAGCAAGCTGTGGCGACTGCTGGCGGAGCGGCTGAACGCGGCGGCGGTGGACAGCGGCGGAGCGCGCAAGTCGCCCGACAAGTGGTGCCGGGTCAGTCACTCGCTGTATTCATGTCACATGTAAAGGTGTTGGTGCATATCTTAGAAGCATATAATTATAGGAATGCTTACTTTAGTATTTCTAACTCTTCATTCCTGTCACCCCGCACATGTCACATCATCATCATTCCCCTGTCCTTATCCCAAGTTATTTGGGTGTGAAGCTCTGGGCTGCCCTGCGGCCCTGGGATCGAATGCTTATCTTAATATTTCTAACTCTTCATTGCTGTCACCCCGCACATGTCACATCATCATCATTCCCCTGTCCTTATCCCAAGTTATTTGGGTGTGAAGCTCTGGGCTGCCCTGCGGCCCTGGGATCGAATGCTTATCTTAATATTTCTAACTCTTCATTGCTGTCACCCCGCACATGTCACATCATCATCTGCCGATTTGTGTGTTGGTTGATCAGGTTCTAAGAATAGTATTTGTTTCTCTATAGCTTGGTTGATCAGGTTCTAAGAATAATACATATTTCTCTATAGCTCGGTCGATCAGGTTCTAAGAATAATGTTTCTTTCTCTATAGCTCAGTTGATCAGGTTCTAAGAATAATATTTCTTTCCTCTATAGCTCGGTCGATCAGGTTCTAAGAATAATATTTCTTTCTCTATAGCTCGGTCAATCAGGTTCTAAGAATAATGTTTCTTTCTCTATAGCTCGGTTGATCAGATTCTAAGAATAATATTTCTTTTTCTTTAGCTCGGTTGATCAGGTTCTAAGAATAATATTTCTTTCTCTGTAGCTTGGTTGATCAGGTTCTAAGAATAATATTTCTTTCTCTATAGCTCGGTTGATCAGGTTCTAACACTCATATTTATAGTCAAGTAAAAGTAATTACTTAAGTAAAAGTAATTGCTTAAGCAATGATTTTCTTTCTATAGTTTAGTAATTGCTAGAAGTTAGAACTGTCAAAGCTTAGAATTCTTAGCCAAGTAATAGTCACCATTTTCATTACTTAAGAATTCTACCCTCAAGTATGAAATTACTTAGTAGCAAGTAGTTACTCAAGTAATTACTTTGATTATAAATACGAGCCTTAGAATAATATTTCGTCATCATCATACTCCTGCTCTTACTTGGCTAGGCTTGGCCTTATTTAGGGGGTCCGGTCGGCGCAACATGTGTTTTTCTTCCATACTTCTCTTTTAGTCGTGTATATAATATCTCGGCAGTCATGTGCTTTCTAGCCATCTTTCACACAGTCCATCCATCGTTTCTTTGGTCTTCTCTTACTCTTACAGCCATCCACACATACTCAAAACGTTCCTCAGTCCCATACCATGACAACCAATTTCCACACAACTTTTCAGTCACAATGACACGAGTTCAGTTTAGTTTAGTTCTATGTCAGAACTAAACTGAGCGAGGTGCGAGCTGTAGATCATTTTAATTCGAGTTTGATATTGTTTGCTTTTTCCCGTCTATACCGTAGTACCTAAGTATATTTGAGAAACACTATGAAATTCAAAATTTTTGCTGTTGATAAAATGAAATATTGTTCATGCGTGCACGGAACCATACATTGTGTGTGATCCGACGTCGGGTCCGACACGAAAGCCGCTTTTTATATGTGTTAAGTAATAGGCTCGTGTTTGAACAATGTATGTATTATTCTCTCAATAAAACTTTTGACAAAACAAAGCAATGGAAAGAAATGTAAATAAAGTGATGTTGTTACAGTATTGGGCTGACATAAAGTACAAAGCCCGCAAGAAGTGTGCCGCCGGCGGCGCCCTGGGCGACCTCTCCAGCGCCGAGGAGCGCTTGCAGAACATATTCAACAGCAGCGGCCGAGAACGTGAGTTACGAGGAACGATGGAAATTGCTTTACCGACTCTGCATTTTTTGAGACGTGATGTCGCAGCCGAATTACTTATAATTTATTACGGCGTAATACGAGGGCTGCTATTTATGTATCCGGAACTGGCCAGTTAAAGAACAATGTTAAAATAGTAGATTGTGTCATAACATAAGGGACCAAAATAATGTATTGAGGGCGAGAGCGATTGTTTGAATCCAGAGCGAAGCGAAGGGTTCTAGAGTAGAATACCTAGCTTTGCGAGGGATTCAAAGTACGTCGCTCGAGGTTAAATAATTTTGGTACCGTGTGGCACACTCTGCTTTTCATGCCCCTCTGTGAGAAAAATAAATAAGAGATGCTTTTAGTAGTGACGAATATTTATATTTACATAACTAAATTACAAATTTATATTAATATTGGATACGTTTTCGCAATTTTGGAAGTTAATTGTACTTAACTATTTTGTTGGGAACAGAAAATGTCGTTGACTTATTTATCACCAGGGTATTCGTAATAACTTCAGACTCTGGTATTAACCGTGGTTTTTAACATCGACTCCTTCAAGTAGAAGGTTGTTTGCTCTTCGCTAAATGTTGAAAATAGGTATGCTGAAAATACAGTTTCTGAAAATGACTTTGTTTCTTTTTCACTTTTCCATGTAATTAAATCATAGGCTTTTAGATATTTTTCTATAGATTTGTTTGGTAGTAAATTGTTTATGACAGTTTCTGCGTTTAATTTTACACTTTCTGGTGTTAATATATCACTTTATCTACACCCATGCTATAGTGTGCGTACGCGCAGCGGAATGTTGTTGAATTTAAAGATTTTAATTATGCAGATATTTAGTGTATGACGTCGTATAATTGTGTATGGTAAAAAAAAATTTGTGCACGCAACCATTGTGGAGAAATTCACCAAAAACTGATTCCGCTGGGCGAACGTTGTCCTGGCGGAACTTTTTTTAATCCATAGACTTTAGAAGAAAAGAGATGTGTCCAAAAATTAGTGTGTATTTGTGTGTAATTGTGTATGTATGAATAAAACTAGTGCATGCATAAACTTCGGAGAAATTCAAGTTTCCGCTACGCGAACGTTTGGCCATTAGCTAGTTTTCATATAAAGCGCTTACATAGAGAGCTGTAGATTTTTACATACGTTGTTTTGAATTTGTTTATATTTGTTTAAAAAACAGATTTAGAAAAAATCGTAGGGCTTAAAAGATAAAAAATATAAACGTAAAATACGCTTATTAAGCGCCGTTTACACGGGGCAAGTTTCTGGAACGTTCAAGAGCAATAATTGCATGCCATAAAGCACGTTCAAGTTTTTTGACATTCAAGAACTGCATGAAGTGTTTACAAGCGTGCGATTCCATAAAATGGCATGTACAATAATTGAATGCAAGTTTTGCCATTCAATAAAATCGCATGCGACTTACACCAGGCAATAAAATTAACAGGCGATTATTGCATGCAAGTTTTGCCTAGACATGATATTTCATTAAATTTTATTGAACGCTTCTCAAGATATTTTTCAAGTTGTTCTTGATTTGATTTCTTGCCTCAAAATAGCAACAACGATTACCACACCCTCACTTACCGCACTCATATTTCAATGACAGCACAAATGTCAGATCATGCCAGAATTGAATGCGATTTTATTGTACGAGCAATTATTGTATGTACTGTGCGATTTTCTTGTACATGCTTATACCAGTTTTCAAAGTTGCCCGTATCGTGCAACAATATTGTACGTGTAGTTTAGACGGTGCCAGATATTTGCCTTTCAATTTTATGGTATGCCACAGGCAATAAAATGGCGCCGTGTAAATGGAGCTTTAGGTCTTAGTTCTTAAAGTATGCACTTTGGGGTCTAGATTTTCACGTTTATACAAACCTTGTAAGTGTCTGCAACATGTTGCCAAGTATCAATGATGTTCCGTTAGTAACTAAAGAGTTATAGGACAAATTTACCATGAACAGATCACTGTTTACAAAGCAGTCAAATATCACGACGTTCTGAAGGAATTGCATGGTAATATGTATGTCAATAATTAGTGTATACATTCAACTATTCTTATGCAAAATTTCATGTCATTAAATTCAGTAATTAAAGAAAAACAATTCTAATACTGACGAAGCATCGAAAACCTACATAACCCGACCAAGTTCGGATGGCTACCAAAAAGCGGCCGTGCCATATATCTTAGAAACGTTCTTAACCTTCCAATATAGTATTTATTAATATGGTACAGTTGCGTACACAAGCGTTAGGAAAAAATAAAACAATTGCATTTCTTGAATGAAAAATATTTTTTTAATAATAACGCCACTATCTACGATAAAAACAAATCTTCAATTAACAAGTACTTCTCTATTTAAATACCTTATTGGGTGATCGACCGGAAAGTAACGCCACTGTACTTACATCGATTATATAGTTTAAATATTATATAATTTCAACATCATGGACTCATGGTGGGCTATCGTCAAGATGTACCATCACTTTTCGACCTTATTACTATAGGAATAAGGGTTATTATGATTTCATTGAAAATAAAGATATGTAAAGAAAAAACCTAAATATATAATTATATAATATAATATATATAATATAATATAATACATATAATATAATATAATACTCGCTCTTTTAGGGAGTGCAGGAGTGATAAATAGCATGTTCGAGTTCTTTAGTATCTTACACTAGCGAGATAAGCCGAAATGCTGATCATTTTACGACCATTATCTCGCTACAATGGTACATAACTTGGTTTTTTCCATTGTAATTGTCTTTACTAAAACATAGCTATATACTGTAAAGCTTCTTATTTTGAATTCTGTCGTTATTGGTAGGTTTGATAAAAATAATATTTTGCCTTGTGAAGGCAATTTAAATAGGTTAGCCACTGAAATCGAAAAAAGAAATACCTGATAATTGATGTACTTAAAATAATGAAAAAACTAAAATATGTTCCGTTCGCGCCGGGCCTGGGTAAATTTTGTATGGAGCGTGACCCTTCTTCTTTAAGTAAATAGATATAGAATTAGGTCAATCAGTAGATATTAACTTGTGTTTATGGTGTCTGTCCAATGTTAACATAACACAATTATTATAATTTATCTGCCTAATAAACTACCTACGTAAATGAATAAGTCTATAGCTATTAATTTATTATAAAATCTTACCTTATATCTGTTATCAGCTTCTCACTATCATTCACTCAATATTCCTACTACATAATTATGTTATGCTTCACTGTTACACTATAACATTAATAACTCACTTTGTCAATATTATTATTACAGAGAATTGGCGATGCATAGCAAAACAACAGCGCATACGCACATTGTCCTTGACTGCACATTTATTTGTTTGTGACTGGGGATGAAACAAAATCAGGTTCAAGTTCAACAGCAAACGAATACGCGCGAAAACATATTGCCCTCTCTTTTCTTCAAGGATGACAGTACCGTTTCAAGCGGGAAGCCGCCTATCGCTCGTTGCGCGCAGCGCGTTGTCTATTTTTTCACACAAGAATATTTTTGATCAATTCATAACTACAATACTTAGACTATTTAACTAAAGGATTAAGCGTACCGAACTTCGAACAAAATAATTCTGCATATTTTGGTGGGGTGCGGGAAACACGCTCACATACATAAGAAAAAAAAATCGATTCAAGAAGTAGTTTTTTTTAAGTTATTAGATTGTTTGATCCACTAAAGTTGCAAAGGGGAACGCTCGTGCATGCCTAGTCTATTGGTTAAATAGTGTAATAAGCTACAATATGATAAATATTTACCTAAACAGTAATACATACTTACATGTGGTAAATATTTAATTTCCCTAAGGGGTCTATAGTTAGAATCCTGGAGGTCTACTCCGAAATGACACATCCGAATGTTCGGGACCGACCGAAACACGACCGATCATTTCATTGTTGGCCTACTACGAAAAAAGTTCGTATTGGCAAAGTTCGGTCGGGACCATAGTCCAATGTTCGGAAGAGTGTGTGACCGAATGAAATGTACTGCTAGAGTTGAACGTTTTATCGACATGGTTTTATGAGTCATTAATATTCATTTCGATATAATTTAACTGTTGAATTACAGAGTAATATAATTTTTGTTAATAAGAATATTGAACTTTGCTTTTAATTCAGTATATAAACCTATGAAAATTGTAATATTTCTCAAAAAAAAATATATCAAACATACATTTTGCCTTGCCGATTGTCAAAATAAAAACGTCAAAGGATGACAAATACAAAAACAAGCGGCGCTTAAGTTTTTTATTATTGCAAAACTCAGGACAAAATATATTTAAACTCAAACCAAATCTCATCTGTCGCAATCGTTATAGCGATAACCGTATTTCGGTCGTTTATCATCAAGTGCTGACTGAAGTGTTTAGTCTAAGTGTAAAGTGTTCAAGTTAAGAGATGTCAACAAAAAACAATGCCCCTTGGATGTATCGTTTTCTCATGTTCGTGTTTTGGAAGTTTAAAAATAAAGTTATGTACAAACATTCTGAAACAACAAGTGACCATGTCCGGACCAACAGCGGCACAAATTGATGCTCTCCTCAATTTCCTTGAGGAGCATCGAGATTTGGCTCAAGGCACCTTGAGGAGTATCGACGGTCGTACGTTGAGTCATCGACTGTGGGATGAAATTTGCACCACGCTGAATGCTATGGGAGGCTGCACCAAAACAACAAAACAGTGGCAAAAAGTAAGTCTTCATTATTTGATTTATTAAGTTCTTAGATAAGTACTTACACGATTATCATACATTCTAAATTGTAATATCCATGGTTCCGTCACTATTGTGGTTGGATGCAATTTTTTATCTAAATAATTTTACCCTAAATATTGCATTACATCTGTCTGTTGAGCTTAATTTTGTACTTACTAAATTTTATGTGCATTTACGTGTTTGTTGTGAATTGACAAGACTAAGATATTTTTATGAATGGTCCAGTAATTTTTTTATACTTAAATTTTAAATATCTTTTTGTTTATTTAAAAAAAAAAAAAAAAAAGTTAGGTATGCCATAGGCTTTCTACTCCATTCACCTAATATACCCAATTTTTTTCGAGACGGTAAAAAAAGTCATACGGTATATTTTTTTTATGAGAGTGTGAAGCTGATTTACATTGTTAATTTATTTTAGGTGTGGACAGATAAAAAACATCTGGCAAAAAAGGCAGCAGGGGCTGCACGGCGGTCTGCGTCTGCCACAGGAGGTGGACCATCCACGGCTCCTTCATTATCCCAATGGGAACTTAAAATAGTTTCTATAATGGGAGATGGATTTGGTGAACCGCAGACCTCGGCACGGTCACAAGCTTTTGTTGAGCAAGTATGTATTTCTTTCTATATGTTTTTCTATGTATCTATCTATCTATTTAAAATTATATAATTAATTTTTAGGGTTCCGTAACAAAATAGTTAAAAGGAACCGTTATGGTGCGACTCAGTCTGTCTGTCCGTCTGTCACAGCTGGATATCTCAAGAACTACTACGCTGTTCGTACATTCTCAAACATTTTTTTTTCTTTTTTATATGCAGCAGAGTTTTCGACTTTTGATGAAAAATGTAAAAAAAAATACAGTTTCCCCTTATCTCCGAAGTTTGCATAGAGAAAAATCTGAAATTATTCTGTGTTAAATGTTTATGTAAAAATTACAGGAAAAATAAAACGATGTCTCTAAATAGCACACCTTTTCAGAAATCGAAACGGAACCCTCGGCGCGAGAGTATGACTCGCTCTTGACCGGTTTCTCAATACTAAAGTGTCCGTATGGCTAATGGACAATATTGAAAAATTATAAAATTATGTGGCTATAACTTATCTCACATGTTTTACTTTCCAGCCATCTGCTGCCTCTACCTACACGCCATCCAACCAAGAAGTGGACCTTTCTTTACTAAATGGTATGTAGTACAACTAAATAATACTCCAGTTTCATTTATAATACACAGTATTATTTAGGTACTTATTTTAATTTATTTTGTTGTGTTTGTGACATTACAACCAACATAAAATTATCTTAATAATTACCTTAAGCTAAATTTGTTTTTTTTTTTGTCTAACCCATTTACTTATCTAGTGCTTAGTTTTCTTTAGTTTATTTTGTTTTGTATACCTACTTTATTGTTATTATATAAAAGTACTTATTCTTTACACATCTTTTGCTAATAGAAACACAGACGCAGGAGGAAACAAGCCCACAAGCTTCAGCCACACCAGTCAGCAATGCCCCAACACCACGCAGGCAACTTACTTGTAAGTGTCATTGTTTAATTATTATGTAAAGCATTTACTTAATCGTATCTTTTTCTCATTGATATTTCTTGTAATTGTTTAAACTACATTTAGATTTTAAATTAGGATTTACTATAATAATTCAAATTCATTTGTATGAGTAGGTACATAACCCATTCTTATTTTTTTTTGCCAAGCAGTTATGCTTATAATATAGTTGTTGTATAAAAAGTAGGTGACAGGCAATCCAACTTACTATAGTAACTGTTAAGTTAAGCTTTAATAAATACATACATACATAAATAAACTAACGCCTTTTCCCATGGGGGTAGGCAGAAACTAAAGAATGCTACCTGCTACGATTCTTAGATACTCCTTTTGGTCATACGCTTTAATGTTCTGTCATTTTACAGCCACACGACAGCGCAGAGAATCACGGCGGCATCCTGAGTCTCTTCAAGCTGGAAGCTCTGTGCGGGACAGGCTTTTTAGTTCAGATGAACGTCGTTTGATCCTTGAAGAACAAAGGAACGTGGAACTAGCTGGCATAAGGATGGCTGTTGTAGAGTTGTGCGAGCAAATACAGCAAATTAAAGCGCAATTGCAATCAAGATAAATATAGTTTAGAAAAATAAAGATTAAAAATCTAAAACCATAACCAATTAATAAATTTTGTTATAATTAATGTTTCACAATTAGAAATAAAAAACTGTTTTTATAAAAAGTTACTTGTTAGGGATAGCTAAAGTATATACCTACTACTATTATTATAGATTATAAAATACTACTACTGGAGTTTCTTGCCCATTCTTTTCCATACGAAACTACCTTTTTGAACAACTAGAACCAATTCTATTTCTTTGGAAATGTGAAAAGTGTATTTTATGTCCCTATTTGAAATAAATGATTTGACTTTACTATTATTATTATTATAGATTTCTTTCATTTTCTAATATTTGAATAAGCCTTTCTCTCTGTCTTTGTCCCCTCCTCAAAGCATCTGTGGCAGATGTAGCAGGCTGAGATGTGACTTGCCGGGAGTTCTCCGATTCAAAATCGTCTTGGGTTAACTCCGGAGCACTCACACCGGCCCTTATGCACATATTGTGCAAAACACAGCAGGCCAAGATAATTCTGCCTGCTCTCTCTGGATCGTAGTGCAGCTCCCTCGCTGCCAAGAGACACCTCCATCGACCCTTGAGTATCCCAAATGTTCGTTCAATGGTGGAGCGGGTACGCTTGTGCACAGCATTAAATCTGCCTTCTCTACTGTCCTCTACAACATTACCTACAGGTGTCAGAAGATATTCTCTTAAAGGGTACCCTGAATCACCTGTCAAAGTAAAATATTATTGGTTAAATTTTATTGATTTTATTAAGTAAGTAGGTGTATATTTAAGTATACCTACAAGGTGTATCAGAAAGGTATGGTCAAATTTAAGGTTGGTCAGTTTGAGGCTCTGTACCACATCCTTAAATTTGACCACACCTTTCTGATACACCCTGTAGTGTAGGTATTTTAAAAATGAACATCTAATTTATACTTGCCTAATAGATATGTTGTCTCGGTGAGACTCTCCAGATGCCCTTTGATCTCACATTGAGACCAAATAAACGCATCATGCGTGGCTCCGCCAAAAGTAGCATCCACATTTCGGATCACACAGTTTGAATCGCATATCTGGAAAACATACTCATATGACTCTTTGAATGTATCATGTTTTTTTCAAAATCTAGTATTTTTTTTCACGAAATGACTTACCACTTGAGTGTTAATGGAGTGGAAATGTTTTCTATTAAAAAACCGCTCCTCATGCTCACTGGGCCTCACAATAGCAACGTGCGTGCAATCAATACACCCAATCACACCAGGTAAATTATATTTTCCATAAAATCTGAAAGATACAACATAATTTGAAACAAAAGTTACATCAAAGGCAACTGGAAGAGATCTCGGCTATACCTACATTCTTCCATCGTAGTTTTAATTTTTTTATAAGTAGTAGTTATGTTATTTTTAATAAAGTGCTCACTATACACGGTGTATCAGAAAGGTGGTACAGACCATCAAACTGAACAACTTTCTCCATGGAAGCAACATCATAATCGCGAAAAAATAATCGTCCATCCCATTCATTTGGGTTGAGTAGGTATTGAAGTTTTGTACCGGATAGCTGATAATTTTTACGCGATTACGATGTTGGTCCCACGAAGAAAGTTGTTCAATTTGATGGTATATATACCACACCCTTAAATTTGACCACACCTTTCTGATACAGCCTGTATAATTTTTTTTTAGGTATTAGAATTAAGTAATAAACTTTCAAACTCACTTCGTCTTGATGTCATTTCTTTCAGTTGCATTTTGTGGAAATTTTATATACTTTCTAAGTATTTCGGGTGTATTCAATGCAAATGAGACCTCTCGTATACATCGGGAGACGGTTTGCTGGGCCATTGGAGCATCATCATTCTGCCCCACAGAGCCTTGATAGCTGCCCCGAGCATAAAAATTCAAGGCTTGTTGCCTTGAATTTAAGATGATTAATAGGTAATTGTTAATAACTTGCTAATAATATGAGATAATCTGGTACTTACAAAAAACGTCTACGTTTTATGTATCAAAAATACCTTTGTAGCAGGCTCAATTGCACGGCGATTACGCTTCCGCGGTAACACGGGAACTATATCCTGGCAGAGTTCTTCGAAAAGTGCCCGACTGAGTCTGTAATTACCTACAAACTCAAGGTCGGGCACTAAATTGGTGTTGAAGGAGTCACGAAGTCGTCTGCGATTCCTTCTGCGTTCCAAACGCTCTTCTCTCAGAGCCTCTTCCACCAATAACATATGTAATGCCATTTCGCTACAATTTTAAGTATGGCACATTCACTTTAACACTTTAAACAAACATAAAACTCAAGAAATTGTAATAATTAATTAAATTCGATACTTACGATACTCAAAAGGTAACTATTTTGTAGTCGTGAATTTTGACATTAATTTCACGATATCACTCTTGTCAAACTCAAATGATCGGTCGGACTTTTTACGCTCAGAGTAGGGTTTACGATACAACAAACGTCAAAGTGAAGTTCGGTCGGCTCTGAACCGACCGAACGATATAGAATGAAGTTCGTAGTAGGAAACCTCCGAACATTCGGCCGATACTTCGTAATTATCGTTTCGGAGTAGACCCCCTGATCCGTGAAATCTTCAATAGAAATTAGCTGTATGAATTTTATTTGTCTTAAATAATATATTTAGATTATATCTCAAGTCTCAAGCGCATACTTAAATAAAGTACCTACGTAAATAGTACCTACTTTCTGTCATAGTCAAATACATTTAAAAAAGTAGGTGTACAAAAATAAATGACCTATAAATTATATCGAAACAACAATTGTGTTATCACCTATACCAATTCAATACCGGTATTATACTGTAAATTTTGGGATGTTACCTAAATATATTGCACGGCCGCTTTTTTGTAGCCATCCGAACTTGGTCGGGTTATGTAGGTTTTCGATGCTTCGTCAGTATTTGTTTTAAAATGTAGTAATTGTTTTTCTTTAATTACTGAATTTAATGACATGAAATTTTGCATAAGAATAGTTGAATGAATACACTAATTATTGACATACATATTACCATGCAATTCCTTCAGAACGTCGTGATATTTGACTGCTTTGTAAACAGTGATCTGTTCATGGTAAATTTGTCCTGTAACTCTTTAGTTACTAACGGAACATCATTGATACTTGGCAACATGTTGCAGACACTTACAAGGTTTGTATAAACGTGAAAATCTAGACCCCAAAGTGCATACTTTAAGAACTAAGACCTAATAAGCGTATTTTACGTTTATATTTTTATCTTTTAAGCCCTACGATTTTTTCTAAATCTGTTTTTTAAACAAATATAAACAAATTCAAAACAACGTATGTAAAAATCTACAGCTCTCTATGTAAGCGCTTTATATGAAAACTAGCTAATGGCCAAACGTTCGCGTAGCGGAAACTTGAATTTCTCCGAAGTTTATGCATGCACTAGTTTTATTCATACATACACAATTACAAACAAATACACACTAATTTTTGGACACATCTCTTTTCTTCTAAAGTCTATGGATTAAAAAAAGTTCCGCCAGGACAACGTTCGCCCAGCGGAATCAGTTTTTGGTGAATTTCTCCACAATGGTTGCGTGCACAAATTTTTTTTTACCATACACAATTATACGACGTCATACACTAAATATCTGCATAACTAAAATCTTTAAATTCAACAACATTCCGCTGCGCGTACGCACACCATGCTATAAATCCTCTATAAAAGTTTCTGAAACAGTTAGCTTATTGCCAACATTAAAACAGCCAGTGTCATAGTAACCATGGTAACCATAATAGCATCCAAACGGGTGTTTTAATGTTGTACTGAATTTCATAATGTAACTCGTTTTCAAAAAAAGAACATTGTAATGCAAGCGCGTTTCACTACAACAGCGCCGTAATTTAAAAAAAGAACTTATTCGAATTCACGTCGTATACTATGACGCCGGCCGCCATGTTCGATACGGGCATAATTAAGGCGAGTATATATAAAATATTACACGAACATTTAGTTGTAAAAAATGTTGCAAAAGTACAATCAGGGTGCGTCAAATGCTGTCTAGTTTTGGAAATACCTCAATCCGAATGGAAAAAGTGCTACGAAAATTGGTTCCAACGAATGCAAAAGTGTATCGATCATCATGGCGAATATTTTAAAAAGCAATAAAACCATAATAAACTAGCTCTGCGCTGTGCCCCGCGACTTCGTTCGTGTAGAAGTCGTAAGATACACAATATACTAAAATAACGTCCCCGATCCGGAGTCATTCATCAACTCGTCCCACATGCCTACGGCCCATTTGGGACGACTTGCACAAAATCTAAATAAATAATATTTTCATTCTGCAAGTCGTCCCACGTTACTATCAAAATGAGAAAATGTACAATCAGTAGCAAAAGTGTTAGTGTGGAAATAATAAAAAAAAAGAATTTGTTATTAAATATAGAATCATCACAACATTGTCACATATAAACAGAGAAGATTAAATCATCACAAATTGATTGATGCAACTCTGCGCACCTTCCTTGTGTCCTGTATGGGGCAATGGAGGACGGTCCTTCGCTACCTGGGGTGTCAACAGATTCAGGGCAATGATGAGCATGTATGGATTAGACGGGGAATATTTCAGGGCTTTGGTTCTGCTTAGCCCTGAATCCTCTAAGCACACTGCTGGAGGGTTCAGGTCTAGGCTATCGTCAGAAGAGAGGTGGTCAGGTCATACCTCTCTGTCCTTCTCTACATGGATGATTTGAAACTCTTTGCCCCCAACATATTGCGACTGAAGGTAACTGAAACTTTCACTACCGCACTCACGATGGAATTTGTTGTGGAAAAATGTGCAGTCATGCATGTAAAGCGAGGGGAGATTATGGAATCCGAGGGAATTCAACTCTCGGATGCCGTACTCCTTAGATCCCTTCCGTCATCCGCAAGCTATAGTATTTGGGTATGTCGGAAGCGTTAGGCATCAACGTTGCTGACATGAAGCAATCGTTGAAGAAGTGCTTCTTTGGCCGCCTAAAGAAGGTATTAATTAGTTTTCTTTGTGGCGGAAACAAGGTGCGCGCCTTCCACGGTTGGGGCATGCCGGTCTTGATGTACGAGTAGGAGGGTCCGTACACTGCTGACCGCAAACCGGATGCATCACGCACGATCGTCGGCGATGAGACTGTACATCCCGCGGAAGTGCGGGGGTCGAGGCTCTTTAAATGCGAAGACCCTCCACAGCCGCGAGGTGTGCAGCCTCAGAGAATATTTTTTTAAAAGCCAAAGTGGGTATGCACCGTGTGGTTGCAGTAGACAAGGGGCTCGCCCCGCTGTCCAGGGCTAAAGAGAACTGTCGCAAACCTGTAGTACTTATTACCGATGCTCGCAAGAAGGTATGGCAAAGCAAGGAGCTTCACGGGCGCTTCTATCGGGTTCTTAACGAGCCCGGTGTACATTTCTTAGCGCTGTAAATTTTGTTTCTATACAATGTAACGGTATCAGTGATAGGTACCTAGTGGTGTCCTAAGCTCATTGAGTAATTAGTCTGTTGTTTTGCGAAGTATTTCCATTTTATTTGTTTGAACAAGTTAGAAAACTGTCATTTAATAAGGTAATCATTTAATAAATTGATAAAAAATTGTTTGAACAAACTAAGAAACTGTTAAAATACTGCCAAACATTGAACTTTAATATAATTATTAAAAACTGTCATTTAATAAGGTAATCATTTAATAAATTAGTAAAAAATTGTTTGAACAAACTAAGAAACTGTTAAAATACTGCCAAACATTGAACTTTAATATAATTATTAAAAACTGTCATTTAATAAGGTAATCATTTAATAAATTAGTAAAAAATTGTTTGAACAAACTAAGAAACTGTTAAAATACTGCCAAACATTGAACTTTAATATAATTATTAAAAAACTGTTGTTTTTGGAGGGCGGTATGTTTAGTGCAAATAAAGCGATCGGTGTGAAAGGACGTATTTTTTCTTTCGCTAATCACCTGCATTCGACAGTGCATCTTATTCACAAGAACACCTAAAGAACTCGCGTTTTCATTTTAAAATTTGGGTTGGGTTGAAAAATACTGGAATCTAGATCGTCACTTATGTTTATTTATTCTAACTAGTTCAATATGAGGTATCCATAACACTTATAATATTCTTAACAGAGCTGATAAACCTGAGCATTCTCTTGTACCACGAGCTCGTGTTCCAGGAAATATACGAATTAAAAAGAAATTGCGAAAAACATCCTGAAGATGTGAAGATTTCTCACCAGGAAACAGACAGAGGCATAGTTTAGTCGTAATGTAATATTCGTTAGCATGTGTGTGCGGCGGAGCAGCGGGAACGGCCGCGACTTAAGGGTTGCAGGTCGTAAGTTCGAACCCTGACAGGCGCTTTACTTTGTGGAAATTGTTTCATCACCACTGCTCTCAAAATGGTGAAGGAAAATATCGTGAGGAAACCGGCATGTCCTAGAGCCGAAAATTCAAAGAAATGCGACAACTACCGACCCGCACTGGGCCCGCGAGCTGGATTACAGTTTACAGCCTGCTCCCTCGCACCGACCCGCACTGGGCCCGCGTGCTGGATTACAGTTTACAGCCCGCTCCCTCGCACCGACCCGCACTGGGCCTGCGTGCTGGATTACAGTTTACAGCCCGCTCCCTCGCACCGACCCGCACTGGGCCCGCGTGCTGGATTACAGTTTACAGCCCGCTCCCTCGCACCGAGAGGAGGCCTGTGCCCAGCAGTGGGAACGTCATAGGCTGCTCGTGAAGTGTGTGCACACACAAGTGAATGCTTAGGTTTAACAGCACGAGTTCTTGTAATAATAAAAGCACTAACAAATCCGTGCGCGCTCTGCAGCGGGCGGCGCGCGGCGTGCGAGCCACTCGGACGACGAGCGCAAGCCGGCGCTGCTGGACGACGACATGTGCAGCGAGGGCTCCGCGCCCGCGGCCGACGCGCCGCGCCTGGCCACCGAGGAGCTGCTGGCCGAAGCCGCCATGCGCAGCGCGCTGGCCGCCGAGAAGCAGGCCGAGGCCGTCGCGCAGGCCGTGGACCTGCTGCGCGACCTGCTGGCGCTGCTGCGCGAGCGCCACGCGCCGCCCGCGCCGCACGAGCACCTGGCGCCCATGCAGCACCACCACCACCGCCTGTGAGCTAGCGGCCGCGCAGCCCCACCAGCGCCGCCACGCGCTCGTACACGCGGTCGGCGCGCGGGCGGGCGCGCGCGGCGCCGTGGCGCAGCACGTCGCGCAGCAGCTGCGGGCGCGCGCGCAGGCGCAGGGCGCGCTCGCGCACGGGCGCCAGCGCGCGCTGCAGGGCGCCGGCCACGACGCGCTTGTACTGCGCCGTGGAGAGCCCGTCGGCCTCCAGCACGGCCTCCTCGGGCAGCTTGTCGTCGGCGAGGCAGTGCATGGTCACCAGGTTGGACACGCCGGGCCGAGTCTCCGGGTCGAAGGTCACCTGTGTGCAGGCACGGACTTACAGGGATTCCTAATAAGCAATGGCGGCCAATATTCGTAACAAGTTCTCCATGACCTATACAACGTGTAACGTTAAATGCGCAAAACCTCTTAAGGGGTAATTGTACTCATCATTATGAACGACTTTTACTATGGGACCACACCTGAAATCGCGAAAAAAAAATCGGCTGTTCAGTACATTAATGTTCGCATAATTCGTCAAAATGTAGGGAACAGCTGATTTTTTTTTCGCGATTTCTGGTTTGGTCCCATAGTAAAAGTTGTTCATAATGATGATGAGTACAATGATCCCTTAAGAGGTTTTGCGCATTTAACGTTATACGTTGTATAAATATATATATAGTACATTTTGATAGACGAATGTGAAAATGTGACGAGAGTCCATCAATAGGCATTGATGGACTCTCGTTTGCGTGGTTGCGGCCAAGGCTTTTATAGTACTTTTCTCAAATAATGCGCGGAAATTCAAGCTAAGTGAATTAATTACAAATTCCAGAATCAATGAAGAACAACAATTTTTACGCGCGCCATGTTAATTTGTTTCTTTTTTAGGGTTCCGTAGTCAACAAAGAACTCTTATAGTTTCGCTATGTACGTCCGTCCGTAGCTTAGCTCAGAGACTCTTAGTATTAGAAAGCTATAATATTACCAGGATATAGTAATATACATTGGAATCGGAATCTCGATGGGATTTCTCGATCATTTTGATAGAAATAACGATAAATAGATATGTCTCGAGAAGCGGTTTTTAAAGCAACCCATCACTACAAAAGTATTTTAACAGCTGTCGAAACGGACTTCTTACACTCGTATTTATAGTCAAGTAAAAGTAATTACTTAAGTAAAAGTAATTGCTCAAGCAATGATTTTTTTTCTATAGTTTAGTAATTGCTTGAAGTTAGAACTGTCAAAGCTTAGAATTCTTAGCCAAGTAATAGTCACCATTTTCTTTACTTAAGAATTCTACCCTCAAGTATGAAATGACTTAGTAGCAAGTAATTACTTTGATTATAAATACGTGCCTTAGATTGCGTTGATTCTAATTATTTGAAGCCTTGGCTGGAACCAGGCATCGATGGACTCGATGCTCCCTTAGCAGGCCGCGGCAGTCGTGTTCTATATGTGGCACGGAAACAAACGTAACTCCAACCGCGCCGCGTCTTCTCGAACGTCGGACAACACCAAGTGTGCGTAGGGAGAAAACTTCATGATATGTATATGCTTAAGCTTATATCATATATATGTCACCGTATAATTATGAACTTCGGTTAATTGTGGCTGTACCATACTGCTTACGGTATAACATATTAATTTTGTATAGTTTATGATCTATCCATGTAAAACCGTCAAATGTGAAATGGCATCACGGAGCGCGACTGGCGCATTGACTGGCTGAAGGTCATGCGCCGCGCGCCGCAGTCATTGGCGTCATCTGTCATTATATTATAAACATACATGTAATAGTAAAATTAAACTACGATGAAACAACCAAGTGAAGTTTCAGTGATAAATAACTGACAGTCGCTGAACATAACCTAAGTTATACCATGGACCTAAAAAAAAAGGCGGACGCCGTCTCCTTTAACAATAACTGAAGCACCCATCATAGTAAGTCAGTGCGCTAATGTCTACAAGCCAGCACGCACACAGTCACACCATAGTAAGTCTACCGGCCGCCATTACGTGACACGAGCGACGGCGTCTTTGCAGGTACTCAAATCCGCACACATAGATCGGTACGGTGCTTCACTTTCGATATGCATGGCGCGGAGTCCATCTTGTTTTATAAGTCTATGAGTTATACTATACGTAACATACTAGTTCAATTTATTTGAAAAATATACTGATTGACATACTTGAGCTCAAACATGACATTCGACAACGTTTGACGGGTGGGGCGCGCTGTCGCACTGTTCGCATGCTTCTTGTTGCATTCTTGCATCTATGCTCGGACTTTTCATTAGCTGTAGTAAAATGACACTTCTTATCTTTCTTCTTCGTTAAAAAAAAAACCATTTGACAGCGAAATGATATTAGATGTCTCTGTACCTAGCGATTGACCATGCCCTGCGTTTTAACGGTAGCCACGACATTCGTCAAATTCGTCTTTCGTTAAGCCTATGGACAATCAACAACAAAAAGGAAAAAAATAATATTTCTAAATGATTGAAAACATTTTTTTATTTCAGATTATTACAATAAGACAGTGAGACCTGATATAAAAAGTTTCAGACCATCACTTTTAGCAAAAATAAAAATAATGTTTTCAGCGTCATTTTCATGAATCATAAATATTTTTGTTAGTAAATTTGGAAACTTGACCTCATCTATTGATTCATAATGCATTTTAGTCAAGCCTAAAACTTTTTTTCGAGCATTATGTAACGTGCCTTTGATGAAAAATCGGGAATTTCTATAATTATCATCCCAGTCAAATGTTTATAATTCCTCAAAGCACCGGTCGTAAATCTTAGGAACTGATTCGAATGATTCCTGAACCTCTTTTTAGCACTTATTTAAAATAGTGTCTATAACAGGTTTGGTCATAATCAGGTACCTACACATAAATTTTTGCTTTCACGAATTATACAGTTATTGTTGCTATTCACTGTTATAGAACCTAAAACAAAAAGATTAACGAAGTCAGCGGTACAAATTAATGATTCCAGCTGAATTTGACCCATTCTTGTTTTTATTTCTATTTTGTGATATTAGCTCTTTATTTATATTTTGCACTGATATAAATAAACATAATGACAGTGAAATGTCATTATCTATTTAGATAAAAAGAGAAGTCTTGACTGACTGACTGATTGACTGACTCATCAACGACCCGCCCAAACCCTTGGACCTAGAAAGCTGAAATTTTGCACAGAGGTTCCCTTTATAATGTAGACAAGGAATAAGGAAGGAATTCCCGGTAGCATGTTCCCGTAGGATATTCACGGGAACACATACACGCGGGCGAAGCCGCTGGTAAAAGCTAGTATTTAATAATCACCTTATTTATTAATTTTTTCATTATACCTATTAAGAGGTTGCATTCGTAACGAACGAGATTGCATAATATCAACCTTTTCTAAATAACTGTACTTAGATTTGACAAAAAGCGAATTTGACGAAACAAGGACTTGACGAATGTAGTATTTGACGAAAATCGTGGCTATCGTTTTAACGAAAAAAATAAAAAGATTAAATAATTAGATCTATATTTGTTCTATCGAATGATGTAGGTATAATACGCAATTTGTTCCGTTTTAGTTTTTATAAAAAATTACTTCTTCTATAACAGTTAGCCGGCGATGTACTTTGAAATTACGTACTTTAAAAAAACTAAATCTAGATAGGCGATTAGTTTTACATTAACTCCAATTACTTATCTACTTTTTACTTATAAAATTCATTACTTTGAAGTTAAAAAAAGACAATACAAAGAAGTAAACCTAGCGATGTATAGTAAAACAAATTATTATTATGATAATGTTAATGATCAAAATTGTCTCTACACACACCCTACCCCCCTACCTACCCCTCTATCCCCACTCTACCCCCCCCCCCCCGCAATACCCTACCTAGTGGTGGTTAATATAACGTCTAGCGTCAAAAAATAACACGCTATGTATTTATAGCATCTAGCGTTTGTTGTACCGACTCTGACTTCGCGCTAGAAATATAACGTTTCAACAAACTAGGCATCTCAAATTCTAAACTTACACAACGTGGCTAGAGCGGGATAGCATTATAGCTTTATAACTTTTATAGTCTCACTAGTCTCATTCATAGCGTCACAGCGCCGACAGCGCGTTGGAGCACTCGGGCGAAATCGTGTGAACTCGGGCGGCAGTCGGCCGGTCGGCCCGCGGTATCTGTTATCTGTTATTATTACGTAATAAGGTCTGAATTTAGACCTTATTGACATTCATGTTTTTTTGTTAAATTCAGCTTCCAGATCATTTACCAAGTATCTTGGACCAAAAAAACAAAGGGTTTGTAAAATGTCAATAAGGTCGAAATTAGCTTGACACCCTAGAAATGATGTGCATAATAATCTAGACACTTTCTGAGGTGTCAAGCGAATTTAGACCTTATTGACATTCATGTTTTTTTGTTAAATTCAGCTTCCAGATCATTTACCAAGTATCCTGCTCCAAAAAAACAAAGGGTTTCTAAAATGTCAATAAGGTCGAAATTAGCTTGACACCCTAGAAATGATGTGCATAATAATCTAGACACTTTCTGAGGTGTCAAGCGAATTTAGACCTTATTGACATTCATGTTTTTTTGTTAAATTCAGCTTCCAGATCATTTACCAAGTATCCTGCTCCAAAAAAACAAAGGGTTTCTAAAATGTCAATAAGGTCGAAATTAGCTTGACACCCTAGAAATGATGTGCATAATAATCTAGACACTTTCTGAGGTGTCAAACGAATTTAGACCTTATTGACATTCATGTTTTTTTTTGTTAAATTCAGCTTCCAGATCATTTACCAAGTATCTTGGACCAAAAAAACAAAGGGTTTGTAAAATGTCAACAAGGTCGAAATTAGCTTGACACCCTAGAAATGATGTGCATAATAATCTAGACACTTTCTGAGGTGTCAAGCGAATTTAGACCTTATTGACATTCATGTTTTTTTGTTAAATTCAGCTTCCAGATCATTTACCAAGTATCCGGCACCAAAAAAACAAAGGGTTTGTAAAATGTCAATAAGGTCGAAATTAATTTGAGACCTTAGAAATGATGTGTATAATAAAATTTAATCAATTTTATTAAAGACAGTCCTAAGCCTGGAAAGTATGAAGGAAGCTTCATTGATCTATAACGCTACATGAGATATTATTATATTCTTTCGTACACAGCGCGTTGCGAGTACTTGCGAAGTTGCGAGATAACTAGCGTATTGCCAGATAAAATGATATGTCTCCGCGTTCAGACTGCGGCCAAGTTTTGTAACAACGCGTTATAATGATAGCGTATAAAATAGCGCGCTAGAAAAATATAGTTTATAGTCTATAACACGTTTTTAGTTTAAAGTCGATTTGAACATCACTAACCCTACCCATAAACCCCCACCCCCACCTACGCTATTTGTGTGTTGTTGTGTGTATTGTCAGGCCTCTTGCACTAGTAGATTCCGCTCGAGATAAGTACCTACAGCTCGCGGCAACTCTTAGTTTCAAGTCAGTCAGGGTGTATTACGCGCTCAGCGAGCGAGACACGTACGGCCGCCCATGAAAAAACTAAATCTTAGATTTTGAATTTAAGTATACTATTCATATTATCACTATACTATATATAAATTAGTGACATACTTACTTTTTTAATGACGAAAATCCATTACGAAATGTCGAGTCTTGTTGCCACCTTTTTTTTACCTACCTACCTACTTACTATAGTTGCCGACATTAACTTGACCTCTCGGCGGAGTGGTGGGGGTTTGTGTGCGCGTCGTATTGTTTCAGGAGTAAGGTCCAAAATCGCTTAAAGTAATTAAGGATTAACAAGCAACTGTACCTACCCGCGATCGTACGATCGCACAAACTTAGCCACTGGTGCGTTGAGGCATCTTTAGTGGTTTTATGACCATGTTCAGGCGACTAAAGTGCCCCAAATGTCACTTTCAATTTAAGACGTGTTTGTACCTTGTTTACTTTAGAACAGTTCTAAATATTATACGAGATGATGGTGTATTAAAAATAATTGATGATTGAATGATGATCATGATTATAATGATTGTTTAATTGATTAATAAAAAATAATGTTTGAAAATTATAAGACATTACATTAAAGTGAAATAACTCTAGATATACTACTCTTATATACAATAAAAGTTTAAAAAGGTACCATATACCCCACCACCACCACCATACCATATGGTATGTATGGTATGGTATATGGTGCTATGGTACCATATTTTATTTTTCTTTGCTGACAGCCCTAGTACTCGGCTAAGCGGCGTAGGTATGTTACGGACGAGTAACGACACAAAGTAATAACAACTCTCAAGCGCGGCGATTAAGAGCAATTTAGCTTGCGCGGGGGAGGAAAAGATTTTGTAGGCTATTATAAAAGCGGCTTTCTTCAAGATCAAAGGAGTGCAACTTCTGTACGTTAGTACTATTATTTATTCTGTGGTATTGTGTTGTACTAAATTCATTTATTTAGATAGATCGAGATCTCATTGATGTAACGTACACTGAAGTTTGGAAATAAATTACTAATACCTACTATTACTATAAAAACTATATTTCGCGATAGACATAGATCTAATTATTGAATGTATTCGTTAAAACGCAGGGCATGCTCAATCGCTAGGTACAGAGACATTGATATTAGAGGTGTCATTTTACTGCAGCTAATTAAAAGTCCGAGCATAATTTTAGCAAGATGAGAGACTCAAATTGTAAAACGACAATAATTAAAAATCAGTTAACGTCAGCATAATCAGCCTATAATGTTCCCACTGATGGGACACAGGCCTCCTCTCGGTGAGAGGGCGTGGGCCGTAATCCCACGCGGGCCCAGTGCGGGTTGGTAGATGTCGCATGTCTTCGAATTTTTGGTTCTAGAACATGCCGGTTTCCTCACGATGTTTTCCTTCACCGTTTTGAGAGCAGTGGTGATGAAATTATTTACACAAGTAAAGCGCCTGCCGGGGTTCGAACCTACGACTTACGAGTTGTACTCGTAAGTCGCGGCCAATACCACTGGGCCACCACTGCTCTCACTGGGCCACCGCTGCTCTGTTTACGTCAACGGCATGACTAAAAGTTGATTTGAAAGTACAAACTATTTTAATTCACCTTTCTTTTAATTTCAGTCTTATTTGTTAGAACTTCGAAAACAGCTGTTCAATACCAAAAGAAATTTATTGAAACTAGGCTGAGAATCGGCACTTTTCGAACGTCAACAACGTACCGCACTCATATTTCAATGACAGCACGAATGTCAGCTCAGATGCGATTTTATTGTACGAGCAATTATTGTATGTACTGTGCGATTTTCTTGTACAAGCTTATACCAGTTTTCAAAGTTGCCCGTATCGTGCAACAATATTGTACGTGTTGTTTAGACGGTGCCAGATATTTGCCTTTCAATTTTATGGTATGCCACAGGCAATAAACTGGCGCCGTGTAAATGGAGCTTAAATCAACAATTATGAAATCAATGATAGACCATTCTGACACTATTGTAATAGCAGACTTGAGGCCCTGACCGAATACGAGGATTCCTATCATCTCTACATATTGCAAATGAAGGACAAGTTATTCCCGCCTGTAGGCATTGGGAACGCTACCTCCGCCTCCTCCAAATGCAGCGCGACGTATTTATTCACGATGCACCGCCGATCATTTCGCAGAAAACCCATGCCACAGTATAAAATATTTGCAGTGTATTGAATTAAAATGATTACAAACTTAAAATGATCAATTTATAGTCCACTCCACGAATCAAACAGGGGTTGCAGAGTACGTGAGCTGGGACGTCAGCGATTTCTTCAGAAAGTTGTTCAGGGTGCTTAGGGAGTAAACATACTAAAAGTCTAGTCTAGTCTAGGAGGTGAGCCGGAGTGGGGGATGGGAGCACTTTTAATAACAATTTTTTTAAAGAAAATATCTGTAATGTATGAATACATACTTTCATTACAATATATAGGTTACTAATAAAAGATCTTGGACTGACCTTAGATGTGAATATGACCTTTAATCAGCACATTAATAATATCTGTAGCAAGGCTTTCCAATCTCTTGGGTTTGTTATGAGACAGGCAAGTAGGTTTAAAGACAGGAATGCTATACTCACTCTTTATTATGCGTTTGTACGTAGCAAACTTGAATACAATGCGCTGGTATGGGATCCACATGAGCAAAAGTATAAGCTCATGATAGAAAGGGTCCAACGAAAATTTGCTCGCTACCTATATAAAAAAATATATGGGTATTATCCCTATTTGTATCCGTCTCTGTTTGTTGCGGGAATGGTAGGCATCAACACGTTGGAGCTGCGACGCAAATGTGCGCTTTTGATGCACTACTACTTATTGCTAAATAATAAGATCGATGACGCGACTACTCTAGCTCGCTGTTCATTGTTTGCTCCGGACCGGCTGCGGCAGTCGCGCGCCTGTGCCTCGCGGGGCCTGTTCGCGGCTCCGCCAGCCCGTACCCATACTGCTCGATATGCCCCCACAACACAGGCGATCAATCTGCTGAACGCCCTGATTGCTCAGGAGCCGGATGTTGACATATTTAATTACAGCAGCAAATCTATGTATAATGTTTGCATGAGGTTTTTTAGTTGAATGCCATAGCATACAACTAGAAAACTTCATGCAACAACATATTGTTGGCTTGCTGCACGCTTTGGTGTACACTGTAAGTGCAGCAAGCAATTGTTACATAAATAAATAGGGTGACTGGTAATTAGTGACCGATACTTAACACATGATTGTACTCATGATAACAAACAACTTTTACTATGGGACCAAACCTGAAATCGCGAAAAAAAAAAACAGCTGTTCCCTATTTTTTTTTTGTGCATGGGAAATCATCAAATGACTTCTCCCGCTAAACACTACTCATCTCCTCAGAACAGACAACTTTCCCAAAAAAACATTTTTTTTAAATTTACTAATCGCATGTGACCCTAATCATTCCAATAAGATATTGAGTACCTACCTAACAAGAATAATACACGTGGAGCTCGTGGCTAAGTAGTAACAGACGCACGGGTCGATCCATCAGGTTAAGCTACGCTTGCCGGGGTTGGTCCGTGGATGGGTGACCATCTTCACATACCGAGACTCCTCCGTGCCTCGGAAAGCACGTTAAGCCGTTGGTCCCGGCTGTAATTGGTGGATCTTTGACAGTCGTTACGGGTCGTCAGAACCCCGAAAGTCTGACAATCAGTCTTACCCAGGGTTATCGAATTACCCAGTTACTGGGTTGTGGAGGTCAGATAGGCAGTCGCTCCATGTAAAATACTGCCAGACTACAGTCGGGTGTGGGGGTTGGGGTCTGGCAGTATTTTACATGGAGCGACTGCGGAACGGAACCTTCGGTGCGCGAGTCCGACTCACTCTTGACCGGTTTTTAACTATACAGGGTGTCCCGTAAATAATGGATAATCTCTTAAGGGGTCATTGTACTCATCATTATGAACAACTTTTACTATGGGACCAAACCTGAAATCGCGAAAAAAAATTAGCTGACCAGTACATTTATCTACATCAAACTCGTCAAAATGTAGGGAGCAGCTGATTTTTTTTTTCGCGATTCCAGGTTTGGTCCCATAGTAAAAGTTGTTCATAATGATGAGTACGATGACCCCTTAAGAGATTATCCATTATTTACGGGACACCCTGTATGTTACGGAAAAGTGAAAATTATCGAAAAAAAACAGGTCAAGAGCGAGTCGGACTTGCGCACCGAGGGTTCCGTTCCAATTTCTGAAAAAGTGTGCTATTTAGAGACATCGTTTTATTTTTCCTGTAATCTTTACATAAACTTCTATCACATAGAATAATTTCAGATTTTTCCCTTTGCAAACTTCGGAGATATGGGGGGGGGGGGGGACGGTATTTTTTTTTACATTTTTCTTATGTCGAACACTATGCGGCCTAAATTTTTTTTTTTTTTATATCTTGCAATCGGCTTCTCAAGCCTTTAGCAGATGCGTTCTGTGCTTGTTCGCGTTTCGAGTACAGTACTCCAACGAGGGCCGACCGTCTTCTTGTTGCTTGACTAGATCAACCTGTGTCCCATGTGTACTGTCTTTTCAATCGACGTTGTTCTAGTGGGTTGGTCAGTACAGAGGCCAGGCTGTTGACGTGCTTTTCAATGCGCACTTTATACAGGGTGTAAGGGACAGCCCTCCGCAAACTGATAGGGTAAATTCAGTATGTCTTACTAAGATGACTGGTACATGAAATTTTTTCAGGAACGTTAAGGGAATCCAATAAACCTGATTCGTTTGTGTTTTTGTGCACAAATCGGAACGTCTATTACTGGTTGGGAGGGGTAGGTAATAGGTATGCGGTGAGTTCGATGAACTTTGTAGCTATACAGAAAGTGAACAGCTGATTACTCGCGTCGTTGGTTAGAGTATTTCAACATCCATTGCTGGTTTTTTTTTTTGCAGTTTTTTTTACATAAATGGAATGCTGCGAACACACAATGCAATTTTACATTGAAATAATGAAAATGTAACTGAAAAAAAAAAATTAAAAATGAAAATTTTCCGGAGAAAATTTCCTGTAGAATATGATTCAAAATGAGGAGCTGAATGCACCCTGTTAGTTTGCGGAGGGCTGTCCCTTACACTCTGTATAGTTGTGTTCTGTGCTCAATCTCTTCCTTTACTGTATTGATTTTGAGGCAATCATGTAGCTCATTCATTTTGGTAAACCACGGAGCATTTGTTATAGTTTTCAGAACTTTATTTTGGTATCTTTGCAGGATTTCAACATTCTTGGAGTTCTTGGCTGTTCCCCAGAGTTCAATCACATAAGTCCATACAGGCTTCAGAATAGTTCTATAAATAAGTATTTTGTTGTCGAGATATACTTGAGAGTGTCCTAGAAGCCATTTCAGTGTTTGTAGGCGATGGTTCAGCTCATCTCATTTTTTTTCATTGTGTTGTCTCCAGGTTTGTTTCCCGTCCCGGTGCATACCTAGGTATTTGGCTGTGTCATGTTGGGGCAGTGTTGGGCGTAATTAATTAACTTTTGTAATTTAATTACTAAATTAATGAAAAGTAATTGAATTACATTAATTCAAATTACATGTAATTGAAATTACTGCTATTCAATCACATAATTCACAAGTAATTCTAATTACATTAGTTTGTAATTCAAATTACTCAATTACTTTTTACGGGTAACATATAAAAAACCCTAAACTGTGCAGTTGTTCACTTGCTGCGCGCATGCAGCACAACACGCGTACAAATCACATTGGATAGAACGAAAAAAATTGGCAAAATGAACTGAGGAAAACTTTAAATACTGCAACGCTTTGGCAGGAAAATACCTAGAAAGCGTCAATGAGAGATTTCAAGAGTTTTTTGATTTGTTTACATCTAAGGGCAATAAGGCAGTATTTGCAACTATTTCTTATCCTCGATTCAAGGATAAGTGGCTTACTGTTATAGAGCAGCAGTACCATCGCAGAATAAAAAATATGTTTAAACAACAAATAGCCCTAGAAACTGAAATTCTAGAGGAAACTGCAAGACAGTCTGCGAGCACAAGCTCAAAGAATGATGATGATTCATATTTTACTTTTAAAACAGATTCTTCTGAAGGTGAATTAACTGAACCACTCCGTTCGACAAAACCTGAAATTCTTATGTCCAAGTACCTAGCTGATCCGGATAAAGACACGTCAATGCTAAACAGACATCCTGAGATTAAGCAGGTGTTTCTTAAGTACAATACATTAATGCCGTCATCAGGCCCTGTTGAGAGATTATTCTCATATGCTACTATGATTAATTTACCAAAATCTCACAAAATTTCTTATCAACAGTTTGAACAAAGAGAAAATCTAATTTAAAGTAAATCACTTTTTTTCGTTTAATAATTTAATCGTTTTATTTAACTTATTACCTCAAGGTTAAAATAAATTACATACATAAGTAATTGAGTAATTGCAATTAACAATTACAATTACTAATTGTAATTGTTAATTGAATTACTTTTCAATAATTTCAAGTAATTTGTAATTGAAGTTGCCAATTACAATTTGTAATTGTAATTCGTAATTTGTAGTTAATTACATTTTGCCCAACACTGTGTTGGGGCAACACCTCGTTACCGAGTTTGACTGGTGCACAATTACCTTTTCGTAGAGTGAACGTTACATGTACTGATTTACTGGCACTGGCTTTGATACGCCATTTTTCCATCCATGTGTTAATTTTATCGAGGTGCACCTGTAGCATTAGCGATGCTTTAATCGGATCTTGGTCACTACTAAGGGCTGCGGTATCGTCAGCGAAGGTTGCAGAGAGAATATTATCAGTATTTGGTAGGTCAGCTATGTATATCAAATATAATACCGGGCCCAATACCGAGCCCTGTGGCACTCCTGCTTTTATGTCATAGCAGGTGGAGTACGACTCGTTAATCTTAACTCTGAATATACGATTGTTGAGGTACGATTCCAAAAGCAGGTAAAGATTGTGTGGAAGATTACTTTTAAGCTTAAACAGAAGTCCTGGATGCTAGACTTTGTCAAAGACTTGTTGGACGTCCAAGAAGACCGCAGAACAATACTCCTTTTTCTCCATTGCATTTCTTATTTTGGTAACTATTCTATGGACTTGTTCGGTTGTCGTGTGTTTACTTCTAAATCCAAACTGGTGTTCTGGGATAACTTTGTTTTCCTCCAGTATAAGATTTAATCTACGTGATAAGATTTTTTCAAATAGTTTTGAAATTACCGGTAGGAGGCTTATGGGTCTATATGATGATACAAGGTGTGGTGGTTTACCCGGTTTTAGAATCATTATGATTTCTGAGACTTTCCATAATTTGGGGTAGTATGACAGCCTTAAGACACTGTTGAACAACTGTGTGAGGAATACTATCGCCTTTCTGGGTAATTGTTGTAGTACTTCGGCCGGGCAATATGATGACATTACTCACAACCGTTATTAGTAAACTCGTACGATAAATGGCTACCCTAAAGATCGCAACGTGGAACGTCAATGGTCTCCTGTATCATAAGCAAGATGTTATAACAACAATAAAACTGCACAACATTGATGTTTTATTAGTCTCCGAATCTCACCTAACTACACAGAATAACTTTGCAATGGAAAACTACTGTACGTACTCGACCTGTCACCCAGATGGAACTGCGCATGCAGGAACTGCTGTGATAATAAGAAAAAGTATTAAGCATGAACTTATGCAAGAATACAGAACCCCGGAGATACAAGCTACATCAGTACTAGTACACGATAAAAAGGGATCAATAACCTTATCAGCCATATACAGGGTGTAAGGGACAGCCCTCCGCAAACTAACAGGGTGCATTCAGCTCCTCTTTTTGAATCATATTCCACCGGAAATTTTCTAAGGAAAATTTTCATTTTTTGAATAATTTTTTCAGTTATATTTTCTTTATTTCAATGTAAAATTACATTGTGTGTTCGCAGCACTCCATTTATGTAAAAAAAAACAGCAAAAAAAAAAAAACTGAAAAAAAAAACCAGCAATGGATGTAGAAATACTCTAACGAGCGACGCATGAAATCAGCTGTTCACTTTTTGTCTAGCTACTGAGTTCATCGAACTCACCGCATACCTATTACCTACCCCTCCGAACCAGTAACAGACGCTCCGATTTCTGCACAAAAACACAAACAAATCAGGTTTATTGGATTCCCATAACGTTCCTGAAATAATTTCATGTACCAGTCATCATAGTGTGACATACTGAATTCACCCTATCAGTTTGCGGAGGGCTGTCCCTTACCTTCCTTCCTTCCTTGTCCTGTATTGTCCACCGAGACATTCTCTGAAAGAAGAAGATTTCACGCAATACTTCAAAACACTTGGCCAGAGGTTCTTGGCTGGAGGTGACTGGAATGCAAAAAATGTACATTGGGGGTCACGCCTAACCGTCACTAGAGGAAGAGAACTAAAATTAAGCATAAATAAAAACAAACCGCAAATTCTAAGCACAGGACAACCAACATATTGGCCTACAGACCCAAAAAAAATGGCCAGATCTCTTAGATTTCTTTATTTATAAGGGTCTCTCAAACCTGTATCTGAACGTTGAAAGTTGCCTCGGCAGTAGCTCTGACCACACGCCTGTTGTGGGAACGATAAGTGCAACAATAATTACAACACCAAAAAGGGAAAGTCTATATAATAAGCGGAAAGACTGGGATGCCTTTAGAGCATATATTGAGTCAAATCTCATCTTAAGGGTGCCATTAAAGACTTATGATGATATTGATTCGGCCACGGCATATATTACTAACATAATACAACAGGCAGCATGGAAGTGTACACCGGAGACGAAGTACAAAACCAGCAGTAATAATATTCCTAAAGAAGTCAAGGAAAAGGTATTGGAAAAGAGAAGAAAAGAGAAGACTCGGAAGGGTATGGCACAACAGTCAACATCCCCTGGGCAAAAAGGCGCTGAATAAAATGGCCGCAGAACTAAAACACTTCTTAAAGAACATCGAAGCTGAAACCCTGAAAAATAAACTAGAAAACTTATCAACCTCAGCCAAAAATGATTATTCTCTTTGGAACGCTGTCAAAACAAGCAAAGCAGCACCTATGCCAGCTCAGCATCCCTTATTGCTAGACGACAATACCTGGGCCAGAACAGACGAGGAACGATCTCAAGCCTTCGGAAAATTTCTTAGCAAAGTCTTTACTCCAAATGACAGTGTTGCTGAGACTGATAAAGAAATAAACAACTTCTTAAAATCGGATCTTCAGCTAAGCCTACCGATAGAAAGTTGCTCACCAAAAGAAATATACCACGAGATAAGAAAACTAGACCGAAAAAAGGCTCCAGGATTTTGCTTGATTACGGCCTAAAAAAATAAAAAAATGTGCAAACAGCGCTCTTTCATATGATACCCCACATGCCCTAGTAGCCCCACTTTTAATTTTTAAGACCCCTTTTCAGCACCTGTTACAAAAAAAAATATAAATATTTTTATTTCTTTCTTATTTTCAAAATGTAGTTGCGTAAACGTCATATAAAACTGTTCCAAATTTCAAGTTGATAGCATTAGTAGTTCTTGATATATCCAGCTGTGACAAACAGACAGACAGACAGACTGAGTGACACCATAAGGGTTCCTTTTTTACCATTTTGGTACGGAACCCTAAAAACGACTTATCAAACACTAGTTGTTGTCTGTTACTTCGCTCGCGTTATTTCGGGATAAAAAGTAGCTTAGATGTTAATCCAGGTTAAATTTTTCCGACATTCACGCGGGCGAAGCCGTGGGCAAAAGCTAGTTCTATATATTAGCAGCTTCCGATTCACTTAGAAATAAAAAAAAAAAACATATTTTGAAAGTAATTTTGAGTGTCAATAATTATTAATTAAGTTCAGATTTTTTATTCTTTTCTACACTTTTGGGAAGCAAACATGAGCTGACATGATGGTAGGGAGCCCCGAGGGTTCCTGAGCCAGCATATGCAGCGCGCAAGTTGAGGCTGAGTAGGTGCGGCATTTGTAGACGACACCCAATATATTTCAAAAGTTTCAGATAAGAGTCCTCTTTTAGATTTCGAAAATGTTCCAAAAATAAAGTGATCTTCAGAGCCGTGAATTTTCATATGATACATGATATATGACTTACTACGTGTCTAGAGGCGTCAGATTGTATCCAAATAATCGTTCCCAGGTTGATTATTATTATGACTGTTTATTGGAAGAGAGTAGGTAATTACATACTACTAGGACGAGAAAACCTACCTACTATAACTTATTTGTTTGCCAACTAAATCGCATCGCAATGAAACGCTCTATTATGGCAAAGAACATCGCGCGCGCGTGTTGGCTTGTCTTTCATCCCATCCCACCGCGTTCTGAAGTGAACAATAAGTGTCAAGCAGGTACTTGTCTTTAAGTCTATCAACGCGACAGCGACATGTCGACTGAGTTTTATTGCGATGCGATTTAGTGGATAAATAAATAGTAGTAAGTAGTAGTTTTCTTGTGCTCCTAGTAGTATGTAATGTACCTACTCTCTTTCAATAAACAGTCATAATAATCCCACCAAAAACATTTTCATGAAAAATGTTGCCAACACGAGACCACATACAGCTCGCACTGACAAAAAGCTATCAGATCTCATGTAGAGCCAAGCTTCTAACTCTACACGCCCTAACTCTCCAAGGCCTAACTTCACAAACTCTACACCTTAGTCAAAATATGAGGCTTGGCCGTTTCGTTACTACAAGAACTATTGTATAACAGAAAAGTAATGAACAGTGAATACATTTTTCACCTTGCGCCCATGTGATGGTAGCGAAACGGCCAAGCCACATATTTTGACTAAGGTGTTGAGTTTGTGAAGTTAGGCCTTGGAGAGTTAGGGCGTGTAGAGTTGAAGCTTGGCTCTACATGAGATCTGATAGCTTTTTGTCAGTGCGAGCTATATGTAGGTCTTGTCTTGGCAACATTTTTCATGAAAATGTTTTTGGTGGGATTTCATTTCTTTTTGTAAGTTGCTTATGATATTTATACGAGTATTTTTCTGTTGTTCATTTTTTCTTTCTTTTTAGGGTTCTGTACCTCAAAAGGAAAAAAACGGAACCCTTATAGGATCACTCGTGTGTCTGTCTGTCCGTCTGTCACAGCCAATTTGCTCCGAATCTAATGGACCGATTAAGTTGAAATTTGGTACACATATGGATTTCTGTGACCCAAACACGTACAGCTAAAGTAAATATATGAATTTTGAATATGAGAGTCACTTTTAGGGGGAAAATAAGAAAATGTAAAAAAAAAGTTTTGTAAACTGTACCGTGTGACATATCAAATGAAAGGGCTTACTATGAGGGTCACAAATATATATTTTTTTTATAATTTTAAAATATATTGTTTTAAAGTTATTTAAGAAAATAGACGAAAATTGACCATTCCCTCCCCCCCTTATCTCCGAAACTACTGAGCCTAAAATTTTGAAAAAAAAAAAAGAGTTCTATACCTGTAGATTACAGGAAAACCTATAATAAGAAGTCTTAAAATAACATGGTAAATCTATATATACAGGGTGTCCCGTAAATAATGGATCAAACGTAACGGGTAGGTAGCTTACCTAATTTCCAACAACTAATTTGAATATTTAAAAAAAAAACCGTTACTGTAACCAGGATATTAATTTTTTTTCGAATTTTACGATTTTGTCTTCCAGAATTAAGCTTTTTTAATGCTGTCGCTGCAAATGATGACATTTTTAGGTATGATTTTTATTTAACATTTCTGAATAGCTTACTAATGTTATAAGATACCATTTTTTTGAATACCGTTTTATTTGCCTTAGAAAAAAAATCTTGAGTTGAAAAGTTTTTTCTTTACGATGTTAGGACCAAAATTGAAAAAATTCTCCTGTAAAAAAAATGTATGACACCGAAGACCACCATTATTTTAAAAACTTGTACATTTAATAAGGTTTGCAAATTGGTATAAAACTTACGTCTAGTCCTTATCGTTACAAAGATATTGCTATGAATGTGATGAAGAAGACAGAAAATAAATTAAATTGGTACTATTCCATTTTTTCTTTTTCGTAATGGCTTATGCTTGAATGCTTGTAATCGAAGCAGGTAGTTAAGCGGATAGCATAATTCCGACCCGATGACGTCATCTGTCCGGAATTTGGGACCGCTACCTGTGGCGGAGTTGCACCTCAGTCAGTGTGAAAGGGATAGATAGCGCCGCTTTTTGGTAAATCGGTTAAATCGGTATGAAGTTGCGCAGGTTCTTTTGTTCTTTCCTGCGCCCTTCACTCGTACAGGCTTCATTGTTGCTTGATTTTATTAGTTTAGTTGTAACTAGTCTCTCTTCGAGTTGCTACGTCACACAACTTTCGCTCCCGGTCAGTGGCTCGGTGTTTTCTTCTGTAAAATTTGACTTGTGCTGTGTTTTTGGACTTTGCTTTGCCTATCGATTTGGAACTCTTTGCGTATTGGACAAACGACTTGGCGATCCTACGGACTCCGAAAACATTCGTTTGTGTGTGCTTGTACGTGTGTGCAGTAGCGCTGAAACCTTATTCAGCCCAATGCCTCGTTATGAGTACACGCCACGGCAGTACGCCGAAATGCATTTTATCTACGGAGAAGCAAGAGGTAATGCCAGGGCGGCTGCAAGATTGTACCGTGAAAGATACCCGAACCTGGTTCGTTATCCCGATTATCGCGTCTTTATTAGAGTGCATAACGCGCTTCTTGAGGGAAGAATTCTTGGCACCGGAGTTGGTGGTACCCGTGAAGGACGACCGCGACAAGTTAATGACGAAGTCATTCTTCGAGAAATCGAGGAAGATCCGTCAGTCTCCGTTCGCGTCATAGCGCGACTCGTAGGAATTTCTAGATCGACGGTGCATCGAGTGCTACAACGGTGCCGATTGCACCCATATCACGTGCAACGTGTTCAAACGCTGACGTCGCGTGATTACCAGCCAAGAATAGAATTTTGCCAAAGGATGCTTAGAATGATTCGGGCGGACCCGCAGTTTTTTAACAAGATTTTATGGAGTGACGAGTCTTCATGCCGCCGAGATGGATATTTAAATTTGCATAATTTGCACAGTTGGCAGCTGATAAACCCACATTTGATGCGAGAGGACAGGAGCCAACATCAATTTAAAATAAATTTATGGGCGGGAATAATCAATGGGCAAATAATAGGGCCCTTTGAACTACCAGCTACTCTAAACGCCGAATATTATCTCCATTTTTTAAGGAATGAGTTGCCAAGGTTATTAGAAAACGTTCCAGAAGACGTACGGCAAGCAATGTGGTTGCAAAATGATGGGTGCCCCGCTCACTATGCGACGGCAGTAAGGGCGCACCTTGATGAAAGTTATCCGGACAGATGGATCGGCCGATTAGGACCAATTTTGTGGCCTCCGCGATCTCCGGATTTAAATCCCCTAGATTTTTTTTACTGGGGATGTTTAAAAGACAGGGTCTACAAGAATCCAATAACGTCGGAAGAAGAATTACGACAGCGCATCCAATCTGCTGCATCAGAAATAAACCAAAGCCGTTTTGTCCGTCGGATAAGAGCTTCCTTTATTAGGAGATGCAGACTTTGCATTCTTGTAGAGGGAAGGCAATTCGAACATTTATTGTAAAAACCAAATAAAACGATTTATTTGAACTAACTGTTTTTTTTAGTACGGCCTCCTAATTCTTTTCATACGCCTCAATAATTCAATGAACATTGCCTCTGAAATACTACAGTTACACATTTTAAAGAAAAAGTTTAAATGTACACACTTTTTTATTTTTTTTATTAACGTTGATTTGGAGCACCTCTCAGATTCATAGCAATTATCTTTGTAACGACAAGGACTAGAATGTACAACTTCATACCAATTTACCAAAAATACAAAAGCGGCGCTATCTATCCCCTTCACGCTGACTGAGGTGCAACTCCGCCACAGGTAGCGGTCCCAAATTCCGGACAGATGACGTCATCGGGTCGGAATATGCTAGCCGCTTAACTACCTGCTTCGATTACAAGCATTCAAGCATAAGCCATTACGAAAATGAAAAAATGGAATAGTACCAATTTAATTTATTTTCTGTCTTCATCACATTCATAGCAATATCTTTGTAACGATAAAGACTAGACGTAAGTTTTATACCAATTTGCAAACCTTATTAAATGTACAAGTTTTTAAAATAATGGTGGTTTTCGGTGTCATACATTTTTTTTACAGGAGAATTTTTTCAATTTTGGTCCTAACATCGTAAAGAAAAAACTTTTCAACTCAAGATTTTTTTTCTAAGGCAAATAAAACGGTATTCAAAAAAATGGTATCTTATAACATTAGTAAGCTATTCAGAAATGTTAAATAAAAATCATACCTAAAAATGTCATCATTTGCAGCGACAGCATTAAAAAAGCTTAATTCTGGAAGACAAAATCGTAAAATTCGAAAAAAAATTAATATCCTGGTTACTGTAACGGTTTTTTTTTTAATATTCAAATTAGTTGTTGGAAATTAGGTAAGCTACCTACCCGTTACGTTTGATCCATTATTTACGGGACACCCTGTATATAAAAATCAAAGTCCTGACAGTCACTGACTAATATATTAACGCACAGCCCAACCAATGGACCTAGAGACTTGAAATTTTGCACATAGATACTTTATATAGTGTAAACATCCACTAGGGAAGTATTTTTGGAAATTCTATCCCTAAGGGTGTAAAATAGGGGATGAAGGTTTGTATGAAAAATACTATCCCTTGAGTTAATAGACTTGAAACTTAGCACGAATATTCATCTAAGTAAATTATAAAATTTATCATTTTGAGTTTTCCTAAACTACCCCCTAAAGAGGGATTGGGCGTGTCAAAGTTTGTATGGAGAAATTTTAACACGCGGTCCGATTAACTCAAAACTCAGTTTTTATACTTGAGACCAAACATGAAGAATAACGTGTATCAGGGTTTTCTAAAAATCTACCCCTAAGGGGTGAAAAGTTAATTTTATAGCGGAGGATTTTATTGGGGGCTTGATTAACTCTATAATTGGTGTAAATAATGTTTGAGTCAAGTTATGGAAACATACCAGACGATTTTTGAAATTCTTTATCTGTGTTCGTGAAAACAGAGATACAGTTTATATGAAAAATCTTATTAATTTGGTTAATTAACTTGAAACTTAGCACAAATACTTGCATAAGTAAGTAAATAATGTTTGTCATTATTAGTTTTTCAAAAGTACGCCTCAAATGAGGTTTAGGGATGTTAAAGTTTGTATAGAAGAATTTTAAAGCGCCGTCGATTAAAAAAATGGTACTTGCCAAACGAATTTTCACCGATTTTGACGGCATATAGCTGATGTTTTAAGGAGTAACTAAGGCTATTTTTATTTTTAACCGACTTCAAAAAAAGGAGGAGGTTCTCAATTCGGTTGTATGTTTTTTTTTTTTTTGTATGTTTGTTACCTCAGTACTCCGTCATTTATGAACCGATTCGGAAAATTCTTTTTTTATTTGAAAGGGTATACTTCCAGATTGGTCCCATTTTTATCAAAATCCAGTTATGATGATGGGATCCATGAGGAATCGAGGGAACTCCTCAAATATTATAGGCATACATACAGCTATTTTGGTATTTTCATCAACAAATCAAGCGTTTGCAATCAGAAAGTATCATCTGGTGAAGTGGAAGTGATGAAGAAAACCACAGAAAGCCAAGGGAACTCCTCAACGATGATAAGTATTTCACGGGTGGCGATAAGATATCTCGATTAATAGTTAAGTGACTATGGCGAAGCTTTAAATAAATGGTTCTGATGAAAATGGTACCATCGAACCGATCTGATGAAGGAGCCGGAAGGTAGGCATCGGAACTCAGTAATAAAACAATGTATCCTAGCCGTGTTTGGGCTTATTGGAATTGTCATGAGGTGCTCTCTGGCTTTAAATGATTTAATGCTTACTATATGGCGCTTCAAATTGCGCTAGTTACTTGAGTTGTTTTAGTCAATGTGGATGATGCTCCTCTAATTTATATTGCAGAGTGGTATTCACATTTGTGTGGGGTAGGCAGGCACCACTAAAAAGTGAAAAATAAAAACCTTTTTACAAAAAAAAAACAACCGACTTCCAACAAAACACTACAAAGTGAAAAATAACTTTAATTTCGGAAGTCGGTGGCAAAAAAAAAACGAAAGTAAATAAAAAACCAAAGACACCGACTTCCGAAATTAAAGTTATTTTTCACTTTGTAGTGTTTTGTTGGAAGTCGGTGGTTTTTTTTTTGTAAAAAGTTTTTAGAAAAATAATTAGGGTTCCGCGCAAGAAAATTAAAATCCATGAAATCAGACAACCACGTCTAGTTCAGTACAAACTTACTAAGCCTGTCTACTACGGCTATAACAACAAATAATAAAAATAAAGCAAAGTTAAAAATTTAAGGGGTCAGTCCCCATACAATAAACTTTTCATTATGAAAAAAAAAAAAATCTAGCATGTGGGGTGTCATCGTCTAGAACTTATTGAGTAGAGTACAAACAATTTTTTTTATCTTCTAAAATTAAGAAATTTTAGACCATTTTTGTACGAGCTCTAGCGCAACAATTCAACAAATTAGGAATTTGAAACTTCTTTATACCATGTAGGTACCATAAATAATGTATTTAAGCAACAATACTGAAAACGGCGATTCATAAGGTATTTTGTTTAAACATGGGTGATTTTCTGCAACTGCAAAAAATAACCTTGTAATTCACACTATCATTATAAAATAAGTAAAAAGTTATCTTTGCGATTGTTAAACATATAATATGGTACGGAACGCTTCGTGCGCGAGTCCGACTCGCACTTGACCGGTTTTTTGGGGTTAGGTTGATAGGTAGGAGATTAATAAACACTTATCGAAGTATATACAAGTGTATTAATATTATTCGTAATAAGTACTTATTATTTGCGGAAGTCTCATACAAATTTCCATCCCTAGTTTAAGGGGTTGCGGGGTAAAAGTTCCAAGTTTTAGAATTTTTTTGTTGTTTGTGTACTAATACTAGCTTACATACCAAATTTGTTTGTGTACTAATACTAGCTTACATACCAAATTTGTTTGTGTACTAATACTAGCTTACATACCAAATTTGTTTGTGTACTAATACTAGCTTACATACCAAATTTGTTTGTGTACTAATACTAGCTTACATACCAAATTTGTTTGTGTACTAATACTAGCTTACATACCAAATTTGTTTGTGTACTAATACTAGCTTACATACCAAATTTGTTTGTGTACTAATACTAGCTTACATACCAAATTTCAGCTTTCTATGACTTCTAAAGTATAGCTCGCAGAAAGTCGAAATTTTGGATTTGTAAGGTACATAATAGTATCAAGCTCCTATCACTATTGTATGATATAAAATAGTTGTATTTAAAAAGGGGCCCGCTGGCTGGACGCTTGTTTAAATAACGAATATCTTCGGAAGTATATATAGCTCACAGAAAGTCGAGATTTTGGATTTGTAAGGTACATAATAGTATCAAGCTCCTATCACTATTGTATGATATAAAATAGTTGTATTTAAAAAGGGGCCCGCTGGCTGGACGCTTGTTTAAATAACGAATATCTTCGGAAGTATATATAGCTCACAGAAAGTCGAGATTTTGGATTTGTAAGGTACATAATAGTATCAAGCTCCTATCACTATTGTATGATATAAAATAGTTGTATTTAAAAAGGGGCCCGCTGGCTGGACGCTTGTTTAAATAACGAATATCTTCTGAAGTATAGCTCACAGAAAGTCGAGATTTTGGATTTGTAAGGTACATAATAGTATCAAGCTCCTAACACTATTGTGCGATCTGAAAGTATAATAACAATAAAAATAACCATAAAGGGCCCGCTAGCAAGACACTTCATAAAAACGTCATTTAATCAAAAACTGTCGAGGTACAAAATATATCTTATTTATTTTCTTTAGGTACAAAATAATGTCTTTATGACAAGCTATCACCTGTTGATGAATCTCGTTGGGGCCGCTCAGATAGACGCCCACCCAATAATGAGCAGTATCCAATAAAGATTATATTAACATTTTTTTGATTTTACTACCTACCTACCTATATACAGGGTGTAAGGGACAGCCCTCCGCAGACTGATAGGGTGAATGCAGTACATCATACTAAGATGACCGGTACATTAAATTATTTCAGGAATGTTATGGGAATCCAATAAACCTGATTTGTTTTATTACATCACACGTAATGTATCGCTACCGTGGCAAAACGCACGTAGCGAACGGCAGCGCAGCACCTACCCGCCGCGGGGTCAATTCTCGCGCCACGTGGTTTAAACGAGCAAGAGCGTAGTGGCGGATCGCAACTTAGTTGAGTAGGTACTTACGCGCAGGTACAGCAAAGGCGACAATAATTTAGGTTCCATTTAATTATTTTTATAACTGAAAGTTGTTTGAATGTTTTAAGTGGTGTATGGCCACCTACTTATTGGTCAGTTTGTCAAGTACGGGTAGAGTTCAATGAAAAATAACGTTAGTTTCCGCAATGAAACAAACAGTTAGGTAATAAAAATATGCATTCAGGTACCTCATTAGCCATTCCCTTTTACACAGCGGGAATTCCACTTTGGTAAAACGAGTAAAGATAACAAAATAATAAAGAATACAGTTAATTTTGTGCGAAACAATAGCTAAAACTAACGTCGAAGTAGATTTCCCTTTTTTACGGAGGGTTATGTGTACCTTAAGTATAATTATTATTACATACAAAATTAATAGAAATCAATCAGGCAATAGGTATCAATCAGGCTGTAATTGATAGTGCGTCGTGCACAAAAAATAATCCTACCTTAGAATCACCTGTGACCTCCACCGAGACGTTCACACACATTGGCACGGCACAGGGTCTAATCGAGCTGCAGTGCGTGTGCCTTGGCGTGGATTTTGAGGGACCAGGTCTAAAACTCTTTCTTCAGTTGCACCGCGAAGTGGTCTTCCGGCGCCTTCCTCATTGGGAACTATGGGCTGGTTATCTAGCACTCGTTGATAGGCATTGGTAATATAATGGTCAGGATACCTATCAATGTAATTTCTGAACGCTTCCCTAGCATTTCCCCGAGCTTCCTCGTAGCATATTATCATTTCGCCATACTCACGACCACTAAATGTAGCCATTTCTCACAGACAACACAACAAAAAAACAATCCAAATGGGTACGTAAACTTCACAACGCGAGCGACACACCGACATGATGCGCGTGCGACAGTCACAAAACAACTGAATTGTACATAGTACACGAACGAAAAATCACACACAAAAACACGGTGTTGTCAACTAAATCGAAAAAATTTCCATGTTTGCAAAAATGTTGTACAAAAAAATACCACTATTTTAAGCTTGACTAAATGGATTAAAAGTTGGCTGTTATTTTTTGTGGAGAAATGAAACGATTAATTTGTCAATTTAATTAAAATTTTAAGTTAAGCAAATTAAGAGTAGTGAAAGCCCAGTGTGATATGTGAACCAAGTTTGATCTAACATTTTCGTTCACAAATTGAGGTTTATTAAGTTGGCAATACTGTTGCGACTCGGTAAATCGGAGCGTCTCGCTTGTCTCTATTGTATTGTATGCAAGTAGTATGCGGTGAGTTTGATGAACTCTGAAGCTAGGCAGAAAGTGAACAGCTGATTTCGCGCGTAGTACGTTAGAGTATTTCGACATACATTGCTGTTTTTTGGATTTTAGCTGTTTTATTTACATAAATGGAGTGCTGCAAACAGAGAATGTAATTTTACATTGAAATAAAGGAATATTAGCCGAAAAAACGTTAAAAAAAATGAAACTTTTCCTGAGAAAATTTCCGGTGGAATATGATTCACAATAAGGAGCTGAATGCACCCTGTTAATTTGTGGAGGGCTGTCCCTTACACCCTGTATAGGGAAAATATAGTGTCATGTGGAGTATCTGTTATATATAATCGATACTCCACATTATACTATATTTGTTTTATTTTATTTCATGCAGGAAACACATTACCCACCTTTTGGGCTTCACCCGCAGTTGGCTATTAAATAATGTAGTCCCGCCATATTAATTAATACTCATAGAATGTTCTGGAACAATGTGTCGTGCTGTGTTACGCCATATTGGCCAGTAGACGAACTAAAATAAAAATAGCTAGTTCAGTTTCACTGTAATAATTCCTTTCACCGGTAGATGGCAGTACAAAACATGGGCGGGATTTCCATCTTGGGGCGTAGCCTTCGCCGTACCTCGTCCCCCTCTCACCCGCATTCAGGCGACGCTTCTTTCTATAGAAATTAAGCCTTGCGGCACCTCCGCTTCATTCTTTTCTCCATGATCTGGTATAATCCAAAATCAAGTTAAGAAGGTTCAAAAATACGACGAAGTGCTTCGAGAAAAGGTAGGTAGGTAGTGCCCTTGCGCTTCGCTTGGCTCGTCTTGGCGGGGGCACTCCCGTGCCCCCAGATAATCAACCTGAGAACGATTATTTGGATACAATCTGATGCCTCTAGACACGTAATAATGATAATGATTAAAGCGCCCATTACATTATCCAATTTCCAGAGCGCTAGACGAGATAGCGTGCTAAGTTTGTCTATACCAATATTATAAAGAGGAAAGATTTTTTTGTTTGTTTGTACCGAATAGGCTCCGAAACTACTGGACCGATTTTAACCATTTTTTCACTAATAGAAAGCTAAATTATCAGGAAGTAACATAGGCTATAATTTATTTTCAAAAAATTTAGAGATCCTTAAGAAAATTGCAATAATGTAACCCAAAGTAGCAAAATTTTGCCCATAAAATTCGTTATTTGGCGTGCGCTGAGAAAACTATTGATGATACGTAAAGCGCCCACAATAAGCGCTCTCCCTCCTCTCTCCTACTATGCTGTGCCCGACAGGGTCCATAATTGTGACATTATTTTTAAGCTTACCAACTGTTATTATAACATTATGGAACGCAATAAAGAATTGAGAATTAAGTATGTACCTACTACATGATTAAAGTACTCATTTTTACCTTAAAAAAAAAAAGTCCGCGAGGCAATATATCTAACTATCATAGTTAAGTCACAATAGCAGCTTTTGTGTTCTAAAATTTAATCAGAGCGGCAATTCTCGTAATTTTAAGAAAGTTCGCATTCTAATCTCCAGTCGCAATCTGTCAAAAAAGCCTCTAATTTCCCTACATTTTTGACATTGATTGTCGCTGAGATGACACTGCAACTTGAATTTTAACGTTTTTTAAGTACGAGAATTGGCCTGCAGATTGCCGTTAGAAACAAAAGTTGGTTACAATCGTATCGTAGTCTTAATTCTTATTCAAATAAATAGTTTTATCAGCAAGGGTAGGTATTTATGTAGCAGTAAAATACTTTTTAATTCATTCGAATCGGACATTTAATTTCGAAGTTATCACGAGTACCTATAAAAATGCCATACGCGTTCCGTTCGACGTCGCGCCGCGATTAACTCAGTATTTATAAACTTGAGAGCAAAAATGATGAATAACGTGGGTTTTTCGAAAATCTACCCATGAGGGGGTGAAAAGAGGTAGTACATTTTTCAGGGGAGGATTTTACTGCGGGGCTTGACTAACTTGAAAGAGGGGTAGAGGGAGGTGGGCTGGTGAGGAGAAAAAGGGAGGGGGATAGGGGCAGGGGTTGGTGAGGAGGGTAAGGGGTGAGGGGAGGGGAGGGGAGGGGTTGGTGAGTGTAGGAGGGTGAGAGGGAGGGGAGAGGGGGAAGTGGACGTGGTGAAGGGGGTGTGAGAGTGGGTGAGAGGGGCAGGGAGAGGTTAGCGGGAAGGGGATATCGTGAACGAACGTGATAATCTCTGGAACTAACAGACTTTGAATTTTTTTTTTTGTATTTTATAGCCTAAAAATCTTGGGACCTTTACGTGCCGTGCTTAAAGAAAAAAAGGCAGAAATAACGCTAAGTGAAAACGAAAGAATAGCGCGGGCAGGCAATGCGATGCGACGGGGTGGGTCGGGGGAACAACAAATTTCACGCGAACGAAGTCGCGGGCAGCAGCTAGTATTGTGTAAAGACAGTTTACACAATACAAATGAAGCAAGCTAGCACATCTTGCGCTCTTGAAATTGGATAATGTAATGGGCGCTTAACGTTAATGTGTCGTTGTACTCTTATGTCGATGTTTACCTTCAAATATCTCGGCAACGTGACACTTTGGGGTACCGAGTTACTTGACTTTTTGGTTTGTCTATGTTAGTCAGGGCGCCAGAGCTATTTTGCTTGGGAAAAATGGAAGTGTGTTCCAACGTAGCGAATTTGGGTTTAAAATTACAAAAAAATACAAAGAATAACATCCTAAAGTTTCTACATTGAGCGAGGTCGGGAAAGTTGTTTTTTATCGTAAAATAAAAAAAAATAGGTTTTTTTTTGGATTTTGTTATTCAAGTATAACGAAAAGTATTGTTCGTTAGTGTAAGCATAGGTGGTCTTTAAATTCTGATTTTTAAATAAAATAAAAACTTTTTATTTCAGACTCAAACAGAATCAATACAAATAAAAAAAAAAAATTAAAAAAACCCGTAACTAAGGACCGTATTTTCGCCTATTTTCGCCAATCGTAAACTTAAAGATTTGCAAGTGCATTCGATTGAGCTAATTTTATCATGAATTTAAAAAAAAAAGTTTTATTTTACAATAAAAAACAAATTTCCCGGCCTCGCTCAATGTAGAAACTTTAGGATGTTAATCTTTGTATTTTTCTTGTAATTTTATGCCCAAATTTGCTCCCTTGGAAAACACTTGGACGCTCGGCACCGGCGCCCTGACTATGTGTCCTATAGACAGGTATATTCGTATATATACCACTTTCATCGTCCGCCGCGATTTCGAAAAAAAATCAAAATGACCGAGGGTCGATATGCCAGCTTCCATACAACAAAATAACCGGTCAAGAGCGAGTCGGACTCGCGCACCGAGGGTTCCGTTCCGATTTCTGAAAAAGTGTGCTACTTAGATACATCGTTTTATTTTTCCTGTAATCTTTACATAAACTTCTATCACATAGAATAATTTCAGATTTTTATCTTTGCAAACTTCGGAGATAAGGCCCCCCCTTATCTCCGAAGTTTGCAAAGATAAAAATCTGAAATTCGTCATCTAAACGTCATATAAAACTATTCCAAATTACAAGTTGATAGCATCAGTAGTTCCTGAGATATCCAGCTGTGACAGACAGACAGACTGAGTCACACACACCATAAGGGTTCCTTTTTTACCATTTTGTTACGAAACCCTAAAAATAAATTTATGTGACCCAAACAAGGACGGGAACAGTAAATAAAATAATGAATTTTGAATATGGGGTCACTTTTTTGGGGGCTAATAAGATAACTTTTAAACAAAGTTTTGCAAACTGTACCGTGTGACATATCAAATGAAAGGACTTACTTACTATGAGGGTCTCAAATATACTTATATTTTTTAAATAATTTTAAAACAAATTGTTTTAAAGTCATTTAAGAAAATAGACGAAAGTGACCATTAGACATTAGACCCTTATCTCCGAAACTACTGAGCATAATGTATGGGAGAACATGTTTTTCAACTACAATGTTAAGTTTGTTCTATACAATCAGGGGAGCTGTACGCGAACCAAGTCGCGGGCTTTAGCTAGTATCTAATGACAGTTTCACTTACCTGAGGCGTAAAGTCTGTGACGGCTTTCCTGATTTTGAGCTCAATAACGTCATCGGGGTCGGTGAGCAGGATGCGCGACTTGGGATCAGTGTCGGATTTTGACATCTTCTTTGTGGGGTCACGAAGACTGCGCAGTCGGTCGCTGCCGTCGTCTGCAACGAGAGCGAGCGACATGAGGGGGCATGAGAGGGCATGAGGGGGCGGCGCGGCGCGCGGCGGGCGCGCGGCTCACCTGCGAGCAGCGCGCGCGGCGCGGGGAAGGCGCGGCCGTAGCGGTGCGAGAAGGTGCGCACCAGCTGCGACGCCACCTGCAGGTGCTGCAGCTGGTCCGCGCCCACGGGCACGTGCGTGCCGCCGTACACCAGCACGTCGGCCGCCTGCAGCACGGGGTACAGCAGCAGGCCCAGCGGCACCTCCTTCATGCGGGCCGCCTTCTGCCGGTACTGCGGCAGCTGCGCCAGGCGCGCGTGCGTGGCCAGGCACGTGAGCAGCCAGCACAGCTCGGCGTGGCGCGCCACGCTGGACTGCGTGAACAGCACGCTGCGCTCGGGGTCCACGCCGGCCGCCAGCAGGACCGCCGTCAGCTCCAGCACGTTCTGCTGCAGCCGCTCGGGCTCCTGCCACAAGAGATCATCAGCTACAACAATATCTATTACACCTCGCCCATGTCAATACACAACTAATTTAAAAGACCCGCTACCAAAAAAACTATTCATTCTTCATACTCGGAAAGTAGTGTTTGTTTGATCCGAGGAGCGGGACGAAAGACTCATAGTAATTGCTTCCCTCTCTAGGGCGGGAATGAGTTTTAAAAATAGAATTAAATTTGGTTAGGTAGTCGGGCTGCGGTCTTGTCAGTGTACGAACAGCCAGTGTGAATAAAAAAAATGACTAGTAAGCGGGACGGCCTGCGGCGGTGACGCGGTGTGTTCCATCTTTAAAATTTAAATAGAGTATAATTTGGCGGGATACTAACTCTGTAAGCTGTACCTACTTCGTTCAAATAAATAGGCACACATGTATTTTTATCAATAAATATTTTAGAAAAACTGCTATTTTTTACTTTCCTTATATTCGAAATGAAAAGTAGAGTGTTTAACACGGGTGAAAGTCACCAATTCCTACTCGGACTATAGCCGCCGTCTAAATATCTCGTATAGGAATTGATTCCCTTCCACCCTTGTATAACAATCTACTATTTCAACACTCCGTCCAATCCTGGAATATCGCTCTGTGGTATGCGATCCGCATTACGAGGTTTACTCCAAGCGATTAGAGAGTGTCCAAAAGCGGCTTCTTTACCATCTGTGCTACGGAGATCACCTGGCTAAACAACTCGCTAGCTACACCAACAGGTTGAAACACTACCACACGGATACACTAGCCAGTTGTCGTAGGAAGAAACTGTACCAGTGGCGTAAACTACAGGGTGGCAAGTCGGCAAAATGCCACGGGACCCAGCCGGAAGGGGCCCCCCGTCAGAGGAGAACCCCAACTCCCAACATTTATTATTACACATTTAGTAAAAAAAAATAGTTTTGTCTTTAACAAATCCCAATAAAAAACACCATATGTTTAAATCCTTATGTTATGGTATGTTCTGATAAGGTTCATCATCATCATTCTCCTGCCCTTATCCCAATCTATTTGAGGTTGGCGCAACATGTCCTTTTTTTCCATACTTCTCTATTAGTCGTCATCTCAGGAGTCACCCCCTTTCTAGACATATCATCTTTTACACAGTCCGTCCATCGTTTCTTTGATCTTCCCCTACTCTTATAGCCATCGACATTTATACTCCAAACTTTCCTCACAATATTTTCCTCATTCCTCCGCATCACATGCCCATACCATGACAACCGGTTTCCGCACAACTTTTCAGTCCCCGGTGCCACTTTCAAACTTCCTCTTATGTACTCATTTCTTATTCTATCCATTCGTGTAACACCACACATTCCTCTTAGCATTCTCATCTCAGCTTCATGCAGTTGCTTTTCATTCATCCCTTTTGTGGCCCAACATTCTGATCCATACAAGACAGCAGGTCTAACCATTGTTATGTTATGTTATGATAAGTTATGGTTGTTGAATCCTTTTGTATAAAAATATGGTACCTATACTTAATGTACGAGCAAACCCTTACATATCAGTAGAATTGGTTTTGTGCTGACATTGATGCGCAGCAAACAAAGTTAAGAGTGACATCACTGGAGCGGTATGGTGGCCATGGGAACATAAACAAGAGCAGCGTTGCGACCATTGTTTTGTGCTGACATTGATGCGCAGCAAACAAAGTTAAGAGTGACATCACTGGAGCGGTATGGTGGCCATGGGAACATAAACAAGAGCAGCGTTGCGACCATTGTTTTGTGCTGACATTGATGCGCAGCAAACAAAGTTAAGAGTGACATCACTGGAGCGGTATGGTGGCCATGGAAACATAAACAAGAGCAGCGTTGCGACCATTGTTTTGTGCTGACATTGATGCGCAGCAAACAAAGTTAAGAGTGACATCACTGGAGCGGTATGGTGGCCATGGGAACATAAACAAGAGCAGCGTTGCGACCATTGTTTTGTGCTGACATTGATGCGCAGCAAACAAAGTTAAGAGTGACATCACTGGAGCGGTATGGTGGCCATGGGAACATAAACAAGAGCAGCGTTGCGACCATTGTTTTGTGCTGACATTGATGCGCAGCAAACAAAGTTAAGAGTGACATCACTGGAGCGGTATGGTGGCCATGGGAACATAAACAAGAGCAGCGTTGCGACCATTGTTTTGTGCTGACATTGATGCGCAGCAAACAAAGTTAAGAGTGACATCACTGGAGCGGTATGGTGGCCATGGGAACATAAACAAGAGCAGCGTTGCGACCATTGTTTTGTGCTGACATTGATGCGCAGCAAACAAAGTTAAGAGTGACATCACTGGAGCGGTATGGTGGCCATGGGAACATAAACAAGAGCAGCGTTGCAACCATTGTTTTCACTACATAGTATAAAACAAAGTCGCTCCGCTGTCTGTCTGTCCCTATGTATGCTTAGATCTTTAAAACTACGCAACGGATTTTGATGCGGTTTTTTTAATAGATAGAGTGATTCAAGAGGAAGGTTTATATGTATACTTAATACATGAAGTTGATGAAGATGGCGTTGTGTGAAATGTCCAAGGATATTTATTTATTTTACATATGCGGGCAAAGCCGCGGGCAAAAGCTAGTTGTTTTATATTATACTAGCTGACCCTACAGACTTTGTCCTGTCTTAGCTATGAATATTCCAATGTAAACATTTTGAACATTTTGAATTGTGTAAGAAAACTTAATTTATATTTTAAGAATTTATCTACGATTTTTGTTGAAAAGTAAAATACCAGAATAAAGTTAAAGTAAAAAAGTCTAAAATATGAAAAAGATTAAAATAGGAGCTAACAAATTTGAAAAAAGAAAATTGTTTTGAGTATGAATGTCGATGGCTTTAGGAGTAGGGGAAGACCAAAGAAACGATGGAAGGACTGTATGAAAGATGGCATGGCTAGAAAGGGAGTGACTACTGAGATGACGACTAATAGAGAAGTATGGAAGAAAAACACATGTTGCGCCGACCCCAAATAAATTGGGATAGTGCGTTTGTATTTGTACCAAATCTCCACATATTTAGTACAGTAGTGTTAGTAAATTAACTCTGTAACAATAAACTGTTTAGAAGTTTCTTTCATACTAACCTTGTCCTGCATCCGCTCTGAAGAGGCAATTGATTTTTATTTTACAATACTACATAGCTGACCCACCAGACGGTGTCCTGTCAAATTTGAATAAATCAAACGGCGGGAAAACAACTGATTATAAAATTAATCTGAATTTGGAATTCTAATAGAATGAAAGATCGGGAATATTTCATTCTATTACAGCCCTGTTCAAATGTTTTGTGAAAATGAATTTTCTTCATATTTTTTTTTTTTACTTTTCCTATATTTTTAATAGTTATTCTGCTATTTGGGACGAAGAAAAATACAACAAATCAAAAACCATTAAAATTCGTTAAGCCGTTCTCGAGTTATAAGTGTTCGAACAAACCCGACTTTGTTTTATATATTAAGATTGTTATATTAAGACTTTTTTGGAGACCTTTGTAAGATTTGTTTCATGTTTTAAGTCTGTGATTAATGAAACCTTTGTCTATTTTAATGTGTGAAGTTATTATATTGTTAAAACTATAAAGTGGTTTCAATTAATACTAAAGTTAGTGATCTAAGCACGTATAAATACAGTTAACACTTATCTTCAGTACCTACGGACTGACACATCTACTGCAACATAAACAAGGTTATAACCTGGTGTGTGGTGAGCGAGTGCAGGTCGGCTATGAATATCATGAGGTCCTCGCCCTGCTCCTGCAGGCGCACGCAGCGCCGCACCGCGCCGAAGTAGTTGCCGATGTGCAGCGCGCCGGTGGGCTGCAGCCCCGACACCACGCGCCGCGGCCACTCTTCGCCACTAGCAGCCTCCGTCTCAGCTTCATCACTCCCTGTCTAATGTCCAAAATGTTCTTATATCTTCTCCGCCACTTTTCCGTTGGTTATCAACCATCCAACGTACCTTACTAGAATATTTACTACTAATGTTTATATTATTTTTCATACACTGGGTACAAATATTTAACGTTTTTCTAAAAAAATTCGATGATATAATACCACGCATATTTAAATATTTGAATTTAGTTAAACATTAAATTAAGTCTGTCTGAATCTGATAGACCTGTCTTGCAGGCAAATCAAATTGCAAGAGATATTCTGTGAACACAGACCTTGAAGGCTTGAAATTAGTTGAAATTCAGTTTGTACTTTGTAGTATGGAGAATGACAGTTGACAAATGACAATTTTGACAATGACATCTTCTTCTATGCAAGTTAATTCAATCTGGCCTGGAAACCTCAGAACAATAACAACTGGAAACTGTATTGGCTTGGATTCCGGGACATACTGGCATATTAGGTAATGAAGCAGCTGATTTCTATGCTAAGCAGTCTATCCAGACAGGTTGTTCATCTTTCCGTAACATACGGGCTCGGGACGTTCGTTGCCTAGCTAAACCACGTCTCATGAAGTTTTGGGATGATCTGTATCAAAGATCTAGGGTAATTAAAGGCAAATATTATGGCAGTATTCAACCCAACATTCCAGCTAAACCCTGGTTTGTCAAAAATAAGAAATGAAATAAATTAATTACATCCTGTAGCGCGGCAACCCCACGACCGTAGGTTTAATAATAATGTTGGTGCCACTGATTTGGGCGACCAATCACGCGCCGCGATTTCTCCCGCGCGCCCCGTTTCTGGCGCGGTTGTGGAGCAGGAGTCCCTCGCGGTCGCAGCGCCGCCGCCGCACAAACAGCGCAGTCCAACCTCGATCCTTGTGCAACGCTACGCGTTTCAAGCCGCGCCCGGAAAGCGCCGGCCATCTTAGATCTTTAACTCTCTCATTTCTAGTAATAGTACGTTTTCGAGTCTGTTACTCATTTATTTTCTTGTTTTGTTTTTGTTCTCACCAGTACATGGTAAATTAAAGTACAGTAAATTAACAAGGACTTTCAATCTGAGGCCCGAACCCCATGCCCGTCGGCTACAATCCATCATTATACGTCTCAGACTAGGACATGTTTGCTCCTTAGAGCATTTAGGTTAAATGCTCTAAGGTTTGCTCCCCAGTGTTTTTGGCTAAACTTCGCATTCGGAATAATTCCCTTTGCGAGTGTGGTATAGAAGAGGGTACACTTGAGCACATATTTTTTTCTTGTCGTAATCTTGCAGTCCCTCGGTATGATATACTCCCCCCTAATTTCCCCAGATCTATTAATATCCCATTCCTCTTAACACTTGTTGATTCCCCATTAATTAAAACTCTCCAAAAAATTATTATATTAAATAACATCAAGCTTTAACATAGTAATTCTTAGTGATTAATTCGTCGTCAGTTCCATTCCATAATTAAGTTAATTTGTGTTGTCTGCTTATTGTGCTTTGTGTTGTTTGTGTTGTCTACTTAATCTTATTAACAAATATATTGTGTTACAGGCTACTCAAACAGATCCAGTTTTAAGTAAACCGTAATATAGGCTGTATAACCGATCAACCTCCGCGAATACTATTTGTTTCCTTCAACCTTGACATTGGCAGAATCATCGTTAAAACGATGGAGCCACCTTAGAGCATTTAACCTGCTCTAAGGGAGCCACTCATATAAAATTGGAATTGGAATTGGACATCTTCTTAAAGCATGGCTCTGTCGTGTGTGATCGTGTCCTAAGATCGTGTCCTTCTTAGTGGGCATTTTACACGAGGCCATTTTAGCTTAGTAGACAATCCAGTAACCCAAGACAATAAGCCAGGACATAGACGGCCAAACCGCTCAAAATACCGTAAATAAAAATAAATTCTTAGCAGTGTATACGAGTGGTCAGATTTAGTTGATGATGTAATGGGGAGGAAAACTAACTTTTTATCACGCTAGGTGGCACATGATCGACTGTCCTTTTTTCATTGATTTGACATAACGAACGATTGTCAAATTGTATGGATTTGTTTGTAAAACAATGAACAGTCGTTCAGAGCGCCATCTACAAACAGCTTTGCGTGTGGCTCCCCATTATCGAAGAAAAATAGTCCAGGTGGGCGGTAGTTTTGGCTTCACATGGATTTAGTATGTACTAATTCCAAGCATGTGATATAGTTTTCAAACCTATTAAAGCTGGATCCACACGCAGCATCTTGAGTTGCCGGCGATTTCAAAATCTCACGACCACACACAGATTTTGACAGCAGAGTCGCTAGCAATTTCAAAATCTGCGGCAAAATGATCTCTAAAAAAAAAAAGGCATAACTTTTTTGACTCTTTGATTAGTTTGATTTGATTGTCAAATTTTCAGCTGATTGTGATTAGCAGCCACAGGATATAAGTTACATGCATGCTCTTGCTCTGTGCAGGATATCAGCAGCTTATTATCAAGATTCTCAACTTTCATGCGTTCTCAGCTCATCTTAATCTTAAACAGGTACTTATAACCTCTCGTTTACTCCCACAATCAGAAACAAGTACCTGCGTAATAGTCTGAGTACCTGACTAGACTTATTTATAAATAAGCTTAACAGAAACAGAAAGAAAAGAAACCTTCATTCGCCGGTCCCGGTCGTGTCATCAGTCACCTACACGTTTATACAAGCTGGTTACCTGGTTAGCCCACAATGTCATTCAGATTCACTACTAGCGTCTCAAATGCCAAATGTGATGGAAAGTATTATTATGTTACTTACATTATTTGAATACAGTACCAAGAATAGGAGACAGGTTAGGTTTGCTTTCACTTCTGTTAATTCTCATATCTTGTTTCAGCTCTACAGTATTCTGTTCAATCCTAAAACCCCTTCTTATCTTAAAGAGTGTTTCAAGTTCCTTCATGACACACATATAGATATCTGAGGTCATCGGAAAACTTGAGGCTAGAGATGCCGCTACATTCCACCAGTTTTTATGACAGATCATTCACTGTTCAAGCAGTACGATTGTGGAATGACTTGCCCGTGTCGTTGGTGAAAAAACATTTCCTCTCTCTTTAAATATCGTCATTACGTGTATTGTTCCTTGCTCTTTTTCAAGTAGTATATATAAGTATACAGGGTGTCCCGTAAATAATGGATAATCTCTTAAGGGGTCATCGTACTCATCATTATGAACAACTTTTACTATGGGACCAAACCTGGAATCGCGAAAAAAAAATCAGCTGCTCCCTACATTTTGACGAGTTTGATGTAGATAAATGTACTGGTCAGCTGATTTTTTTTCGCGATTTCAGGTTTGGTCCCATAGTAAAAGTTGTTCATTATGATGAGTACGGTGACCCCTTAAGAGATTATCCATTATTTACGGGACACCCTGTATATTTATATAAGTATCTGTAATTATGTATGTATATATGGTACACCACAGACTACCTACAGTATTCTCTCCTTTCTCCCCATAATCCATCCAAAGGTTGTCTGTAAAAGATCGCTTTTAGCGATAAGACCGCCCCTTGTGTCACCCTATGTAAAATTTCAACATTTATATCTGTAATTTTTATGGTGTGCATAATAAAGAGTATTCTATCTTCTATCTATCTATCTATCTATCTGTAAAGGGAAGCCCAATAGCCCAGGAACACTATTTGTTAGTAAAAGTACTTAAAACAAACAAGCAATGAAGTCCAACTAAGCTGCAATTATTTTATCCTTTAAATAATTAATTTACTAAAGCCTCATTTACGCCGGAGCAACATCGTGCGACATTGTGGTATGCCACAGGCCCTCATGACCAAATCAATGAAGTAGACTCAAAATAAAGTAAAAGTATAAGTAGGTAGGTATGGCACGATTTTGGCTAATGTAGCATGCAATAAGGAGACACTTTTCACAATTAGTGGCATGATACTATGTTGCGTGTGGTTGCTCCTGTGTTACCAAGCCTACTGGTTGCTGCCACGGGTGCTGCCTCAGCATTAGTTCCTTACATAAATGACATGTCCTACCCTGGTATCAATAAATGTTCATGATCTGAGGTTTTACAGTAAGATTTAAAAATTTAGATCTAATTATTATGAATTTATTAGTTCAGTATTATTTGCGTAACATAATTCTCAGAAAAACAATTAGCCTATTTATTGCAACTGTTTGGTGAGGAACAACTGTTTGGTGGGGTGAAAACAGGGAATATAGTTTATATGAAAAAACTTATTCATTTGGTTAACTTGAAACTTAGCACAAATACTTGCATAAGCAAGTAAGTAATAAAGTTTGTCATTAATAGTTTTTCCCCAGAGGAAAGGCTAGAAGGGTAGGGGCTCGTGAGGAGGGGAAGGGGTGGTGAGGAGGGGAAGGGGAGGATGGGGTTAGGGGTAAGGGAGGGGAGGGGTGGTGAAGAGGGAAAGAGGGAGGATGATGGAGGGAAGGACAGGAGGGTGTAGTGAGGGGCGTAGGTGTGGAGAGGGGGAAGGGGAAGAGTTGGTGAGGGTAGAGGGGGAGGGGAAAACGGTGAAGGGGGTTGGGTGAAAGGGGGGTTAGAGGGAGAGAGGAGGGACGAACGAGTGCCTTTACACCTTAAAGTTGCTTTTTGTATAGCACTGATTCATTGAAGAAACCCAGCCCGACAGAAATGACCGAAAAATGGAAATTAAATTATAAATGATAAAATATGAAAATCACAAGATTTCAGATACACCACTTTCAACTACCGATTTCAGCAAATAATGCCCTATCTAGTACATTCTTGTTCAAAGTTGACCCAAAAAAAGATACTTATCATTTTTTTAAGCCATCATCTCGTTGAATCAAGAAAAATATCGAAAAAAAAATATAACTCGAAAACTATAAAAAATCGTAAAACATACATAGGGGTTAAATCGATAGGTATGGTGCTCTGCTATCAGCTCGCACTGGTTTGACACCTTAAAAGAAACACCCTGTATATTTGTAATCACGTTCTCGAAAACGGCTCTAACGATTTCGGTGAAACTGGCAGGTTTTCGGGGCCGAAAATCAATCTATACTAGAAAGGTTTAAGTAGTTAAATAAAGGTAAACCATCTTGATGTGTCTTTTTAGTCCACTCAACAAAGGTGTTGTAATAATTGAAGAAATGATGGCAATTGATTGGCTGTTAGAACTAAATTGTGGGCCTCTTGATGAAGCTGTTAAATTCTTTTATCTACACTCATGCTATAAATCCTCTATAAAAGTTTCTGAAACAGTTAGCTTATTGCCCACATTAAAACAGCCAGTGTCATAGTAACCATAATATCATCCAAACGGGTGTTATAATGATGCAACTCCTTTGCTTTTTCGATCCCTTACTATCTTTATGAATTTCTATCTCGCCAAAATGTAGGGAACAGCCGATATTGTTTTGTTTTGTTTTGTGAGTGTGGGTGAAGTGGTGAGTGAGTGGGGTGAGTGAGTGGGGTGAGTGAGTGAGTGGTGAGTGGGTGAAGTGAGTGATTGCTCCTCACTTCACCCACTCACCACTCACTTGCTCCTAGGGCTTTTTGGCAATATGTTAAATATAAACAACAAACCAACTGTTACCCCTCTGTATTAAAGTTTGGTGAAGTGTCGTCTGGTCACGGGGAGGAAATCTGCAATATTATGTTTGGCGACTTTTTCTTTTCGAACTTCCAAGAACGACGCGACGCAAATGAATCCTGCAAGAATGGATCAGTGTACGAGTCTCGTATCGGACATCTGTTCTATTGATGTGCGGGAGGAGGAGGTATTTCGCTTGCTAAATCAAGTGGATCCTAATAAATCCGCGGGTCCGGATAATATTTCACCAATTTTTATAATCATATGTGCTAGATGTCTATCCATTCCATTGGCATTATTATTCAAACGGTCATTTACCTTGGGAGTGGTGCCATCAATCCGGAAGTCAGCGTATATAACGTCGATTCATAAAAAAAGGACCTACGGATTGCATTGAAAACTATAGACCGATCTCCAAACTCTGCGTGTTCGCTAAAATTATGGAGAAAATCGTACACGTACAACTTTCTTCTTCATTGAAATTAAGTTTCTCCGAACACCAACATGGATTTTTAAAAGGTCGCTCCACCACATCCAATCTCGTGGTCTGTAGTGACTATATTTCAGAGCACATGTCCAGGAGGTCTCAGGGCGACGTTATATACACTGACTAAGTACAGCAAATGTTTTGATCGAATAGATCATGCGCTTTTTATGCGCAAATTGCTAGGAATTGGTGTGAGGGGTAGCTTGTACAGATGATGGTTTGTATCATATGTTGAAAATAGATGCCAGACTGTAGTCCTCAACGGTTATACCTCGAGAGCGATGTACATTCCCTCGAGGGTTCCCCAAGGATCCTTATTGGGACCTCTTTTATTCAATATTTTTGTTATTAATGACATCGCCTTTGTCGTCGCCTCTTGTTTCCTTTATTCTAAAATTTTATTATACGCGGATGACATGAAAATTCTGAGTCAAGTGTCAACCATTGAGGATGCACACCTATTGCAGCAGGATCTGGCCCGGTTCCATGATTACTGCGATCGAAATAGGTTGGATTTAAATATTTCAAAGTGTCATGTGTGTACATTTACCTGTTATTTATGATTATAAATGATCGAATACCTCAATTGCCAGAGTCAACGTCATCAAGGATTTTGCTGACTCAAAGCTTTTGATTGATGCGCACATTGACAATATAGTCAACAAGGCTTCCAAAGCGTTGGGTTTTATTTTTAGGGTCTCCTCTGGGTTTAAGAATGTCAAAACCATGAAAGTTTTATACTGCGCTTTTGTCCGTAGCCATCTCGAATATGTTTCCCAAAGGATAGTGGGCAAAAATGTATGGACGGCACACTCACGTCCGCCAGAGCTTAGACTACTTTTGTTTGAAAGGTATCACAGCCATGTTTCTCTGTGCCAATGGGCATTAAATTCAGTCCCAGGGTTCTCTATTTATTTTAAGTCGAATAACGAAACGAGCATAACATCTATAAAACATTTCTTTTACTGATATTGTGGCGGCATCTACATCGCCACATGCGAACTACGCATCTCACTGACGTCACGCAAAATCCTGCATCGCGCAATCAGAGTTTACCGCACGACTAGATACCCACTAGATTGTGTCTGTGCAAGTACTCGCCGTTAGCAAAGGAGAAAAACCGGAAACAATATGTCGGATTGGTTCACCGGGACGGTGGCATGCCCGACAGATGTCAAGTTTCAACCGTACCGTTCTTGACAATGTATTTCCGATAATTATTCGTCCTGACAACTTCGTCCATAATTGCACAGACGAAACCTTCAGTTTCCCCAAAGTGGTCACTGAAACGCAGCCAGGATACAGACGCCAAAACGTCTACATCAGGCCCATGGAGAGGCCAGAAAAAGCGTCAGTGAAGATCTTTGGCTTGCCATATTTCCTTACGATCGTTAGTATCAAGTACTGCAGGATTGCGCCAGTTCTCTTTCGCCAAGGAGAGCGAGGTGAGGCGTTTGTCCACCGCAAGCACATCTCGATGCATCCCCATGTTGGCTTCTAGGAAATATTCCCTGAGACTGCATATCTCGCGATTGTAGAGGGTCTTAGCATTTAAAAAGCCTCGACCTTCACACTTTCGCGGGATATACAGTCTCATTACCAATGACCGTGGGTGATGCATGATACGCAGTCAGTAGCGTACAGACTCTCCTATCCAGGGCGTCGAGTTCGGTCTGTGTCCAATTGAGTACGCCGAAACAGTACATCAAAAGCGGCATGACCCAACCGCCTGATAGAAGACTATTAAATACTTTCTTTAGGCGGCCAAAGAAGCGCTCCTTCAACGATTGTTTTATGTCAATAAATTGATGCCCAACGCTCCCGACATACCCAAATACTTGCAGGTTTTGGTTGAAGAGAGGGATCTAAGGTGTAATCCGAGAGTTGGGTTCCCACGGATTCCATAATCCCCCCCTCGCTTTACATTCATGACTGCACATTTGTCTACACGAAATTCCATCCTGATGGCGCTACTGAAGGTTTCCTTCACCTACCTACCTACCTACCTACCTACCTACCTACCTACCTTTAGGTTACCTTCAGTAACTTATATTTTTTTTGCAAAAAAAATGTATAGAGCTGGTATAAAAATGCTAATATCTCCAGAACCGCAAAGATAACGGGAATATCCTTGCACACGGTTATATACTATTTATTTATGATTTTTTGAGATAGGGGAACATGTGCAACAGTGGATCACGGGGAACAGTGAATCATTTGTTAAAACTCTCTAACTATTGTACTCACACATACACGCGTCGGTTTCGCTAATGCTATCCCCTACCCCGCGCCACTCGACCAGTCGCCGTCACTGAATCACAACGGGAGGACGCGCGACAGCGCATCGGTCAGTAGGTAAGTACGAAAAAAATAATTTACGTAATGTTTGAAATTGCTTGGGTTAAAAGTTATTTAGATATTTGAAAGTCTTTGCATATTTTCCTTTTGTATATGTATCTACTTGTATAAAACTGTTTGAAGTGGTGTGATATAAGCGATTTATATTTTGCTAAAATTATTATTTCCGTTTTTGGTAAATGGGTTACAGTGAATCAAGTGGAAATGGGGTTCGTTGGATCATGATCCACTGTTCCCCGAAAAGGTTTGAGTTTCAATTATTCCTACTTGTTTACAGGTCAACATGCCACGTGATAGACAAAGGAAAACAGAGATTGGTCTGCATACTGAAGAACAAATGCGGAACGCTTTAAACATGATAATGGAGGGTCAAACCATAAGAGCCGTTTCAAAATTAACCAACATTCCGTTCACCACTCTGCAAAGGTATTACAAAAAACTATCAAACTCTTTAGCTCAGGATCCTTCTAGCTCAATTTCACTAACACCGAACTATGCTGTACGCAAAATATTTACTTCCACTCAAGAGAAGGCAATAGTTGACTATATTATTAAATGTAGTCAGATGTTTTATGGTCTGACTACAATTGACAGTCGTAAACTTGCATACGAGATGGCAATGCTGAATAACATTCAGGTGCCCCAAAAGTGGCATGATACTAAACTTGCAGGTGTAGAGTGGCTATATGGTTTCAGAAAAAGACACTCCATTCTGAGTCTGAGAACACCAGAAGGTTGCAGTTTAAGTCGTGCAACATCTTTTAACCGCCACAACGTCAAATTATTTTTCGATAATTTAGAAAATGTTATGTCGAGGGAAATTGTGTTTGGCAATGGTACTAGGGTATTTAATCTAGACGAAACCAACACAATGACTGTACAAAAGTCGGCCAAAGTGCTCGCCGTCAAAGGGCAGAAACAGGTCTCCAAAGTGACTAGTGCCGAAAGGGGAACACTGGTAACTACATGTTACATAGTGAGTGCACTGGGCAATACTCTGCCACCTGTTATGATTTTTCCAAGGGTTCATTTCAAACAACACATGATAAATGAAGCACCGCCTGGGACCTTAGGTCTCGCCACACAATCTGGCTGGATAAATGGAGAACTGTTCGTTAAGACATTACAACATTTTATATTTCACACAAATAGTTATGCGTTAAAGAAGCGCACTTGAAATCCATGACACCGAGTAACATATGTAATGCATTTCGGGCTACGGGGATCTTTCCATTTAATAGAGATGTTTTTACTGACCTTGACTTCGCACCAAGCGAAGTTACTGACAGGCAATATGAGCCAAATCCAGTCGAGATAGAACAATAAATTAATTTCTGCAACGACGAGAACGATGACAAGAACAGAACAAGAAGTCCATCACCATATATATTGCCACCTTTACAGACACCATCAGCAATCGAAGATGACCTAATCCTCTTTACTAACCGTCAAAATACACCATCTAACAATACTTTCCTTGAAAACTGCGATCAACTCCCTATTCAATTTCTAAATGACACTCAGCCAGAACAATCCATATCTTCTATCGCGCCTCAAAATCAAGATCTTAATCGACCACCTTGCACACCAGTAAAATTATCCCATTCTGTCCCAGATCTTAATATATTATCTGTAAACCCATCTTTTGCTTCATGCTGCGATCAAACGCGAAAACCTTCGACATCTGGAGGGCTAAATACGCAAACAAGAACATTTATTAGTCCATTAGAGTTCCGTGGTTTACCAAAAGCTGCTCCTAGAAAAGGTGGCAGGACAGATAGACGAAAAGGTAAAACCATGATTGCGACAGATACACCAGAAAAGGCGGAAATTGAAAGAAGAGCCGAAGAATTAAAGCATAAAAAGGCTAAGGTACAGATTAAGGCTGCTGTGAAAAGAAAGGTCTTAAATAATGACAGTTCCAGTGAAGACGACGACTGTATTAGCATCTATTCTGAAGAAGAACCAATGCTTGAAGAGGACGCTGAGGTTTTAACAATTAATCCGGATAAATTTATTCCACTGAATAGTTTACCAAAAGAAGGAGACTTTGTATTAATATTATTTGAAGTAAAGAGCAAACATATTTATTATATTGCAAGAGTCATAGGGGAAAAAGATGAAGAGACAGAGGTCAGTTTTCTTCGCAAATCTGTTAAAAATGCAAACAAATTTCACTTGCCCGTCATTCCCGATCTTGCCACAGTCCCGTTGTATGACATTAAAATGATTTTACCTAAACCAGGTTTTACAGGAAGCACGAAAAGAACGCAAGGTTTATATTATTTTGATGTTGATTTTTCAAATATTGATTTACGTTAAGTTGATAAGTATCCATTTTTCTATGTTCAAAACATTGATAGCTCTTTTACGAGCAGTTTAATTAAAGATTTTTTAATTTTTGCACGACTTAGAAGTGCATTTTTGTTATTTTAATTTGTTCAATTGTTTATGTTGTTACTCAAGTATTTTTCAGGAGATTTACTCATGTTCAAGAAGGTGTATTTTATGTTGTAAAACTAATCAAAAGTAGTAGAAGTTTCGGATTTGGTTTTCTTTCATAATTTTCTATATTATTAATCTTAACAAGTATTGTGTTGATTTTGCAACCAAGACTGATTAAAGCAATGACTGATAATTATATTTAATTTGTAATAAATAAAGAGTTTAATTAATATAATAAGTAATTTTTATTTTAAACACTTATGATTCATAGTACCCCATTTGATCCACTGTGACTCAAACTCTAATCCACTGTGACCCATTCATGGGCCACAGTGGATCAATTCGCTGTATGAGAAAAAAAAATCTTATAAAATAAACCAAACGGTAAAAGAGACATTTGAAAAAAAAACGTGAAATATTAAACATGCTTCCATGTATTGAATTAAAAACCTTAGTCAATAAAGCAGAAATGTAACCGAAAATGCCTTTAGAAAAAAAAGTGATCCATTGAGCCCCATGTTCCCCTACTTTTTAGAACTACATCTTTTGCGGTTTTTTTTAAACCTTAACAAAGTTAAGTTGAAAAAGTTAACTTATTTAATGACCTCCGGGATATTTTTTAATACGCTTGAATTGAAAATGCTTATTTTTGTTAGGTGTTTCGAGTCATTTATTAGATAGCTGGGTGTATGTTGCCCACTGTCCTTTGGAATCCTAAATACAATGTTTATATTAATCTCCTTGAAAGTATCCAAAGGCGATTTTTAAGTTACCTACACTCAATATCGTTCAAATACTTATCTTCCGAACTATACTAGTCGGTGTAAGAAATTTCACATTCTTACCTTACACGAGCGAAGGAAAATTGCAGATCTTGCTTTCCTATTTAATATAATGAACGGGTCTGCTGATTCTCACGCTGTTTGCATCGTTTTGTAAATTTTATACATAACTTTATATAAGTGGAAACTTGTAATTGGCCTTCGCCTAAGAAAGAAAGAGAATACGTTTATTTGCGGTAAACATGACGCAAAGAACAACAAAATAAAATAACTATTTATAAAACAAGTTTGGGGAAAATATGCGTCACATCTACGCAAAACGGCCACCGCTCAGCATAATGCCGCGACCCGGCGACAGCCGGCGTTGACGCGCTGACGTCGACCGGTGCAGCATGTAGCAAATAATATGCAAATAAATAAATAATTATATCTGATTGATCTGTTTTGTAGAGAATGCGGGAACAGCGCGCACTAGCGGCCGCGGCCACGCTGGCGGCGGAGGCGGCGGCGGCGGGGCGCATGCGCGCGTGGCGCCTGCACGCGTACGGCGCGCTGCCGGAGCTGCGCCTGGAGAGCGCGCGCGTGCCGGCGCTGCGCGCGCCGCGCGACGTGCTGGTGCGCGTGCGCGCCGCCTCGCTCAACCCCATCGACGTGGCCATGATCGGTGAGCGCCGCCGGCGGGTGGGCGCGGCGCGTGGCGGGCACGCACTCACGGCCCTGTCGGTTGCAGGCGGCTACGGCGCGCGCGCTCTCAACGCGCTGCGGGCGCTGGAGGGCGCGGAGGGCGTGGAGTTCCCGCTGGTGCCGGGGCGCGACTTCCTGGGCGTGGTGGAGCGCGCGGGCCCGGCGGCGCGCCTGCGGCCCGGCGAGCGCGTGTGGGGCGTGCTGCCGCCGCAGCGCCAGGGCTCGCACGCTGACTTCGTCGTCGTTAGAGATGAATGGGTATAAACAAAGGAGAACATTCACGGTCCATACACTTTTGGGCCCCAACACGCCCAAAAATATATGGACCGTAACCATAACTCACAGTGAAATTGTTATGTACTTGTTATTATGTTATGTTGAATGTTATGTAAATGAGTAGACGAACGAGTCCCTTGATGGATTTATTGCTACTGAATATAATTACAAATATGTTAGAGATGCACAGGTAAACATGATTGGTGTGCATAACTGAGTGTGACGTACAAACGACCACACAGGTCAATGTACATACGTACAGGGCGTAATGTGAAAGTAAGCCAAACAAAAAAAAAGGTATATCTCTTAATTTTTTATTATAGGAACAAACGTGTAGGGTCATTCTCCATCAAGGTACATGAGTTCGAAAAATCAGTTTTTCAAACTTATTTCATCCGTATCAATTAACGTAAGATAACATTGTCTGTACAAGAAAAGGTCTTCGATTGTTAACCCCCAACGCAAAAAGAGGGGTGTTATAAGTTTGATTAGAACATCAGAATCGCGGTTCCAAAGGATGCTGAACTAAGGTCGTCAAGGTCAAGAGCAGATTATGTGCGGATTCAATCACATGAATCGGGAAGAAGTGGTGCAACGCAACTTATTGATCCCTGAGAGTCTTTTTCCAAGCCACCCAATGCATGAAAGGAGAGCTGTGCTGTGACGATGTGTGATGGGATCTGTTACGTTGTGTGATTTACCATCAAACAAGTTCGAATTCTTCCAGCGGAAGTCGTACAGCAGTCACGAATATCGCAATCTCCTAAAAACAATGTTATATGTATGCTGTGATGGTCACATTATTGCGATGTCTGGTCCACACGCTGCCCAGAGGTCTGGATGCATCATCAATTGTGATGAACACCACAATTTATGACGAAGGAAGTGATTTTCATTGGTTTTATAGGCCAGGGGTCGTATTTATTTTGGAATGGTGGATGGTCCTCTTGAAGACAACGGTTACATAGTGCATATGCCGGAGACGAAGCACCCACGGGAAACGCAGCTTACTACAGACCAAGCCAACAAGTCTACCCTTGTGATCATTTGCCGTTGGGTGGTCGAAGTCATCAACGGACGCGGGACGCTTCAAGAGAGATTTTAGCCTATTGAGAATAGTTCACAATAACCGAGCACTATCATATTTAATTAGTTTTAGGGTTAGGTATTCTCCACATAGCTATAATAGCGATGTGGAGAGTAACCCTAAAGCCTCAGTTTCACAGTAAAAACTGATAATTGTGATGTTTACTGGCTTATTAAGTTATTACTATCATTAAATAACTATTATTACTTAACTTAAACATACTACAATTACTGCAAAAAATATTTTTCAAACGCGTATATAAAAGCGCAGGGAGTGACCCTACAGATTTGGTCCCATAGTAAAAAGTGAAGAGAATAATACGTTCTAAAGGATTGAAACATTTTTTTTGTTTGGCCTGCCGAATATTGCACCGGTTTTGTACGTACGGGAGTAAATGGGAGTCCTATCCTGTCCTGACTAGGCGGGGCGCGCGCCGGCCGCGCTGGACGACGCGGCGGCGGGCGGCGCGCTGTACGCGGCGCTGACGGCGTGCGCGGCCCTGCGCGCGGCCGGGCTGGCGGGCGCGGCGGGCGCCGGCGCGCGCGTGCTGCTGCTGGGGCTGGGCGGCGTGGGGCAGGCGGCGCTGCAGCTGCTGGCGCGGCGCGGCGCGCACGTGACGGTGGGCTGCGCCGCCGAGCTGCGCGAGCGCGCCGCGCGCCTGGGCGCCGCCGCCGCGCTGGACCGTCGCGCCGCCGACTACGACGCCGCGCTGGAGGCGGCCGGCCCGTGAGTGTGCGCGCTGGGGCGGGGGCGCGGCCAGGCGGCGAAGCTGACGCTTGTGTGCGCAGGTACGACGTGGTGCTGGACTGCGCCGGGCTGGGCGGCGACGCGGCGGCGGCGCGGCGCTGGCAGTTCTCCCGCTACGTGACGCTGACGACGCCGCTGCTGCGCGACATGGAGGCGCGCGGCGTGGCGGTGGGCGCGCTGTGCGCGGGCGCGGCGCTGCTGGCGCAGAGCGCGCGCGCGGCGGGCGCGGGGGGCGCGGGCAGAGCTGCGCTGCCGCCGCACGTGCGCTGGGCCTTCTTCTCGCCGTCGGCGCCGGACATGGAGCAGCTGCGGCGGCTGGCCGAGCGCGGACAGGTGAGCGCGCGGCCGCAGCCCGCTCGCGGCAGGCTGCAGTGAGTGCAGGTCGTGCTTGTGTTGCAGTTCAGCGTGTTCGTGGAGGACGTGTTCCCGTGGTGGCGCGCGCGGGAGGCGTACGAGCGCGCGGCGCGCGGCGGCGCGCGAGGCAAGCTGCTGCTGGACTTCACGGCCGTGCCCCCGGCACCCCCGGGGCCCCCGGCACCCCCGGGGCCCCCGGCAGCCCCCGGCGCGGTATAGGAGGCGTACGAGCGCGCGGCGCGCGAGGCAAGCTGCTGCTGGACTTCACGGCCGTGCCCCCCGCACCCCCGGGGCCCCCGGCAGCCCCCGGCGCGGTATAGGAGGCGTACGAGCGCGCGGCGCGCGGCGGCGCGCGAGGCAAGCTGCTGCTGGACTTCACGGCCGTGCCCCCCGCACCCCCGGGGCCCCCGGCAGCCCCCGGCGCGGTATAGAGAAGCCAGTCTCGCTGTCAGTCTCTTGTACCTGTATGATATCGACATCACTGAATGACCTTTTGTTATTGTAATTGTAATCACGTACAGACGCCAGCACATCAAGCTACTAAAATCTGTCAAACTTTAACAGATTTTCATCTCTATCGCTAAAGCATTAGGTTCAAGGTTGATTGGGAAAATTTGACAGTTTCGGGTGGCTTGACCTGCTGGCGTCTGTGCCTTAGTTGTTTAATGTAGGTAACAATATAGTATACAAATGTTTTGCTTGTTTAATCTACTAGTACCTGGGCGAGCGAGCTCGGCTCGCGGGGAAATACAGAAAAACAAATACAAGATACAGGCAGGAGACCATGATGGTGGTGATAGTAGTGTGATACACTGGTGGGTGACGCAGAAGCCGCAATGCTGCGTCACCCACCTCGCTTGCTCGGTTGGGCAACGCAAAGCGCCCCAGTGATACACTGGTGGGTGACGCAGAAGCCGCAATACTGCGTCACCCACCTCGCTTGCCCGGTTCCGCAACGCAAAGCGCCCCAGTGATACACTGGTGGGTGACGCAGAAGCCGCAATGCTGCGTCACCCACCTCGCTTGCTCGGTTGGGCAACGCAAAGCGCCCCAGTGATACACTGGTGGGTGACGCAGAAGCCGCAATACTGCGTCACCCACCTCGCTTGCCCGGTTCCGCAACGCAAAGCGCCCCAGTGATACACTGGTGGGTGACGCAGAAGCCGCAATACTGCGTCACCCACCTCGCTTGCTCGGTTGCGCAACGCAAAGCGCCCCAGTGATACACTGGTGGGTGACGCAGAAGCCGCAATACTGCGTCACCCACCTCGCTTGCTCGGTTGCGCAACGCAATGCGACCCAGTGATACACTGGTGGGTGACGCAGAAGCCGCAATACTGCGTCACCCACCTCGCTTGCTCGGTTGCGCAACGCAAAGCGCCCCAGTGATACACTGGTGGGTGACGCAGAAGCCGCAATACTGCGTCACCCACCTCGCTTGCTCGGTTGCGCAACGCAAAGCGCCCCAGTGATACACTGGTGGGTGACGCAGAAGCCGCAATACTGCGTCACGCACCTCGCTTGCTCGGTTGCGCAACGCAAAGCGCCCCAGTGATACACTGGTGGGTGACGCAGAAGCCGCAATACTGCGTCACGCACCTCGCTTGCTCGGTTGCGCAACGCAAAGCGCCCCAGTGATACACTGGTGGGTGACGCAGAAGCCGCAATACTGCGTCACCCACCTCGCTTGCTCGGTTGCGCAACGCAAAGCGCCCCAGTGATACACTGGTGGCTGACGCAGAAGCCGCAATACTGCGTCACCCACCTCGCTTGCTCGGTTGCGCAACGCAAAGCGCCCCAGTGATACATTGGTGGGTGACGCAGAAGCCGCAATATTGCGTCACCCACCTCGCTTGCTCGGTTGCGCAACGCAAAGCGCCCCAGTGATACACTAGTGCAATGCGATTTGTAACACAGATTGAATATTGTTTTATTGTGCTTAGTCGCTTATTGTATATCATTGATCGATGCCGCATCAGCATACCAGTGAAGAATGATCGACATGAGTGGCAGACAAACAAGAATCGCAGAAGCATGCTGCGGTCCAATCTTTGATTGCGCAAATGGATTTAATTCCGCACTGTTCGGCACTGTTGCAAGCACCATGGTCACGGATAAACTGAAGTTATTGCGGGAGGGTGTTTTATGTTATGAGCAGACAAATCAGTCTACCTAACTCTAATTTCAGTTTATCCGTGATCATGGTGCTTTCCGAAATATCGGGAACTCGAAAATGGTAAATATCCCGTTTGTCTATACTTCTATACTAATTTGCCGATAAGGTAGTTGGTGTGTTCAGAAGAAAAGAGCGTGTTCTCAGTTGGAGCTTTACTGAACGACTGAATGTGTACAAAGGTTAGGACTTAGAATACTCTTACGAGCTACGTCATACATAGGTATTGCTTAAGACTAAAGATGTTTAATGTGCCTATTATAAAGAGGAAAGATTTGATTGTTTGTTTGCATTGAATAGGCTCCGAAACCACTGGCCCAATTTAAAAAATCTTTCACCGTTGGGAAGCTACGCCATCCTCGAGTGACATAACTAGGCTATATAATATTTTCAAAAGAATTAGGGATCCTTTCTAAAATTCCAATAATGTAACCCGAGGTGTAAAAAAATTACCTAAAAAACTCCTTACATTGCGTGCGCTGCGAAAACTATTAATGATAGAACAAAATAATGTACTAAGTACAACTTTTCAGAACACATCACTATCTACAAAAAATGTCGCGACAACATATGTCTAGCTATTATAGTTATGTCACAATAATACTTAAAAAATAATTGAAATGCCGGCGCTAGAAAAGGCTCTTTTTTGTGCCATATGGTATTAATTCTTATCAAAATAAATTACTTTATGTTCAAGATATAAAACATATCTTTAAAACCACGCAACGGATTTTGATGCGGGTTTTTTTTAATAGATAGAGTGATTCAAGAGGAAGGTTTATATGTATAATACGTGCATAATATAGTAGAGAAACACTGATAATTTTAGAGGTTTCTAATGTGATGCCGTAAATAAACACATTTTTTTACGTTTACATTACAAACGCTGGCTGAACCCTACGCGATAGATCAAAAAAAAAAAAAAAAAAAAATACAAACATCCGAATTGAGAACCTCCTCCTTTTTTAGAAGTCGGTTAAAAATAATGTACTACAGTATTTTATACCTTAAAAAGGTCTGCAAAAAAGTCCGCGATGGTATAATTATGTCTATCTCTCAGGGATAACCCACAATAACCATTTTTTATCCTTTACTTTTTACGAGAAATTTTTTCAGCTATGGTTTTTGTATGTTATTTATGGGTATTATGAACTGCAACGTCTATAAGGTAAGTGATTTTTCTTATTTTATCCTGTAGGGTTATGTCTGGTCTATTATAGTGGATAGTCCTATCTGTAAGTATGGCGCGATCGTAGTACATTGTGTGTGTATCATTTTCTAGGATAGTTAGTGGTGTGCACTTGTAGTAAGGGGTATTCGAGTTTTGTATGAGACTGTGTTTGAGTGCTAGTTGTTGGTGAATGTTTGCAACCTGGTCGTGTCTGTGAGTGCAGTCTGTGTGTGTGTGTTGTGCATGCTCCAGTTATGTGTTGTACGGTTTCTGATTGAATGTGGCATCTGCGGCATTTATCGTTTGTTGCGGTAGGGTCTTGAATGATAAATTTCCTGTAGTTTTTGGTGTTAATGATTTGATCTTGTATAGCTATGATGAAGCCTTCTGTTTCAGGGAACAGGTTTCCTATTATGAGGGTGTCTACCGTGAAGGACTTTCTTCTTCCAGTTTTAAATTTTTTGGTTCTGTCGGTCAGGGTTATTTGTGTCTTGTGTATTTTGTTCATTTAAGTTAAGTAGTGTAGTTAAAATCATTTAGAGAAATAGCTTAGTGTATGTCACTAGTGCGAGATTTAGAATAGAAGAATGGTTTTATCCTAGTCATTTGTTTCTGCCAAAGGTGATGGATGTCGATGAGGCCTCTCCCTCCATTCTGCCTTTTAATTGTGAGTCGTTCTATCGCAGGTACAGGGTGCAGCTTGTTGTGTTTTGAGAGTATTGTATTATTATTATTTTCTATGTCTACATATCTCGGTACCCTGGTGTCCCGGACCTTTGGAAGGCATACGAGGGGCCGAAGCCAACTCGCAGAGGCCCCTTAGACAACTTTTAAATGTCGAGAAGGCACCAGCCGACGATTATCCCTGTATGCACTATGCAAGTGCACCCAAGGACAACCCCCGGTTTATGCAGGACTATTGCAGATCATAGAAACAAAACATATTGGGCTATGGGTTTGGGTGGCTATGGTGGATTGGGTACCTTGAACTATAGTAGAACTATGTCCCCTGCCTGACCAATGTTATTTACTATACACAGATAAATAGCAGGGGGTGACTTGCACACTCAATAATGGGCCCCCTTAAACGGTCGCTAGCACATAGTGACGTAGCGCCAAGGGGGCAACATGTCCTAAGATGCTTGAGGAGTGGACAGGTATTCCTCGGTTCTCAGAACAATCCCAGAGCCCGGAAGATGGTCAAGATCCCTACAAACACTTACTGGAATACTTCCTTCCTTCGAGCACGTTTGCTCTTGCGAATCTCCACTCAAGCCGGCCAATAAAGGCAAGAATAAGGTGGGAGCTCTGTTCCTCATCAGTGCTCACTCCAGCCGGCCAATAAAGGCAAGCCAGAGGTGAGGAACAAGACTTCTCCCGGGAGATAGGGTCCGTGGGGTCGCTACTGCCCAACAGCTCGCCACATGCTGCCCTGCGGGTTTCTGTATCTCTCTTGGTCTGGCTCCTCACCCTAGACCTGTTTCGGCAAAGTAAACTACCGGCACAGACCTAGAGTTCGGAGCGCGCAAGCCCCACCACGACGTCAACGTAGAGATACTGCGGTGGGGTTATTATTATTATTTTTAAAGTGTCTCTGACATATCTCGGATCCCTGGGGTCCCGGACTTTTGGAAGGCGTACGAGGGGCCGAAGCCAACTCGCAGAGGCCCCTTAGACAATTTTAAATTATGAGGAGGCACCAACCGACGATTATCCCTATATACACTATGCAAGTGCACCCAAGGACAACCCCCGGTTGGTGCACGACTATTGCAGAACATGGAAACAAAACATATTGGGCTATGGGTTTGGGTGGCTGTGGACTGGTTACCTAGAACTATGAAAGGACTATGGCCCCTGCCTGATCAATGTTTTATTATACACGGAAAAAAAAAATGGCAGGGGGTGACTTGCACACTCAATAATGGGCCCCCGAAAACGGTCGCTAGCACATAGTGTCGTAGCGGCAAGGGAGCAACATGTCCTGAGGTGCTTGTGAGGAGTGGAGAGGTATTCCACGGTTCTCAGAACAATCCCAGAGCCCGGAAGATGGTCAAGATCCCTACAAACACTTACTGGAATACTTCCTTCCTCCGAGCACGCTTGCTCTTGCGAATCTCCACTCAAGCCAGCCAATAAAGGCAAGAATGAGGTGGGAGCTCTGTTCCCGTCATTGTTCACTCCAGCCGGCCAATAAAGGCAAGCGAGAGGTGAGGAACAAGACTTCTCCCGGGAGATAGGGTCCGTGGGGTCGCTACTGCCCAACAGCTCGCCACATGCTGCCCTGCGGGTTTCTGTATCTCTCTTGGTCTGGCTCCTCTTCCTAGACCTGTTCCGGCAGAGTAACTCTACAGGCACCGACCTACAATTCGGAGCACGCAAGCCCCACCACGACGTCAACGTAGAGATACTGCGGTGGGGTTATTATTATTATTATTATATTTTGATGAAAACTATATTATGGCAGGGTGATAGTACTGATAGTATTGTGATAAGGTAACATTGTAAATTGTTCCAATGTACGCACGGCTACAGATAAAGCTATACATTTCCAGTATAAGCTGATCTGGCATTGTATAGGATTTTCTTACAATCTAAGGTCAGTGTAAACTGGAAATGTATAGCTTGATGTGTAGCCGTGTGTACATTATACAGTGTTGTGATTGTGCGTGTAAATTGTGAATTAAGATTGTCAGTAAGGGATTGAATTTGGTTCTATTTTTAGAAAATATTGTTAATGTAGGTACTTACTTGGTTGTTATTGACAGACTGGTTTTAAATGGATTTTTGATGATAATATTCATTATTATTAAATTGTTGATAGTAACATTACTTAAATACCTAATATTTAATTTAATTTGTTTTGTTTATTTACTACTCATTTAGTAGTGAAAGAATAGTTATTTGTACAACAAGAGAGCCAAGTTGTTATTTGCTGTGAGTGTTGATTTTGAATCACGAGCATAGCGAGTGATTCTAGGTTAGAATCCTGAGTGCAACGAGGGATTCAAAGACTCTAGATGCAAATAACTTTGGTCTCGTGTCCCACATAGAACTTTTCACCTCAGCAGCGAGAACATTTAATACTTACTTAAAGCAAAATGTTAGTGAAACCGCACCAAAATCGGTCCGTAGTTTCCGAGATTATCAAGAACATACAGATATCCAAATGATGATTTGTGTAAGTATGTAGGTATACAGGGTGTTTCTTTAAAGGTGTCAGCAAGTGCGAGCTGATAGCAGAGTAACCTATCGATTTAACGCCCATGTATGTTCTACGATTTTTGTTCTAAGTTTTCGAGTTATTTTGGATGCCACATTTCATATAAATGGTAGTGGTTAAGGATAGTAGTAGGTATATTTGGGCAAATATTTCAGAGACCCACAATTTGTCTTACCTTATTACTTATTACTGCTCAATGTTAAAAAAAAAAGAATTTCGGAACCAAATATCTTGATTCTACATCTATATCTATACATATAATAAATCTGTAGACGAGGCGTTTCTGTACATTGCAAATATTTAAAAAAAAAAAATAGTTGGGGTATTAAAGAATCACCAATAGATGCCATTTCTACCACTTTTGTCATTTTTGTCTGTTTGTCTGTTTGTCTGTTCGTCTGTTTGTCTGTTTGTCTGTGAGAGTTCATAAATTTTTGTGCAAGTATCACGTCAAAAGTACAAAACCAATGTAGTTAAATTTTATACTCAAATATTGTGTGTAACTCAGAGTTTTACTTAGTTTTTGTTTCATCGCAATCGCTTCAGTCTATCAAAAGATATTTATTATGAATTTAAAGTGTTCAAGAAGAACTTTTCATTACGTTGTCTTCATACACGTAACGACATCTATTGATACCAAATGGTACTAACAATAAAAATCGCTTTATAGGGGTGGTTAACCTGATGGGTCGATCCAGCAGGTTAAGCTACGCTTGCCGAGGTTGGTTAGTGGATGGGTGAGCATCTTTACATACCGAGACTCCTCCGTGCCTCGGAAAGCACTTTAAGCCGTTGGTCCCGGCTGTTATTCGTGGATCTTTGACAGTCGTTACGGGTCGTCAGAAGCCCGAAAGTCTGACAACCAGTCTTACCAAGGGGTATCGTATTAGGTACCCAGTAACTGGGTTGTGGAGGTCAGATAGGTAGTCGCTCCATGTAAAATACAGGTATTCAGCTGCATCCGGTTAGACTGGAAGCCGACCCCAACATAGTTGGGAAAAGCCTAGGCAGATTGGTTCTATTGGTGGTTGATTAGTAACGCTAAAAGAATTTCAAATATAAAAAACCGGCCAAGTGCGTGTTGGACCACGCACAATGAAGGGTTCCGTAGTTGGGATGAATTTATCCCAAGAACAAACTTAACATTGTAGTTGGAAAACATATATTATTCTGCCATACATTCCAACTGTATTAATGTAAGTTTGTACTCACAATATTCAGAGATTTACCATGTTATTTTATGACCACAGAATATTCTTATAGATTTTCCTGTAATCTACAAGTAAAGAACTATTTTCTGTATTTTTTTTTTTCAAAACTTTAGGCTCGGTAGTTTCGGAGATTAGGGGATATATTGGTAAATTTTCATCTATTTTCTTAAATAATTAATATAATTTTAAAATTATAAAAAAATATATATACATATTTGAGACCCTCATATTAATTAAGACCTTTCATCTGATATGTAACACGGTACAGTTTGCAAAACTTTTTTTTTAATTTTCTTATTTGCCCCACAAAAGTGACCCCCATATCCAAAATCCATTTATTTATTTTACCTACCTGTCCGCGTTTGTGTCACAGAAATTCGTAATTATGTGTACCAAATTTTAACATAATGGGTCCAATAGATTCGGAGCAAATTAGCTGTGACAGACGGACAGACAGACAGACACACGAATGATCCTATAGGGGTGCCGTTTTTAGGGTTCCGTACCAAAATGGTATAAAAGGAACCCTTATGGTGTGACTCAGTCTGTCTTTCTGTCTGTCTGTCTGTCTGTCACAGCTGGATATCTCAAGAACTACTAATGCTATCAACTTGAAATTTGGAACAGTTTTAGATGACGTTTACCCAACTATTTTGAAAATCAACTTTTCATACACAGAGAAGGTGAGGGGGAGGGTTTGAGAGGGTAGGGGCAGGGGGACGCGGTGAGGAGAAGCAGTAAGTAGGTGTGAGGGGGAGGAAGGGGGAAGGGGATGCGGTGAGGGGTATTAGAGGGGAGGGTGACAGGGGGGAGAGGGAGGGGCGTGGTAAGATATGGTTGAGAGGAGAGTTAGAGGAGGAGGGTTGAGAGGTTGGGTGAGAGGGGGGGTGACGAGCGCCTTAACACCTTAATGTTACTTTTTGACCGAAAAATAGAAAGTCGGAACGGCACAAAAAAAAGGAAACGCCAGTCGTCGTCAGAGCTGACACACACACTTTTTTTAAAAATCAAACTGGGTACCTACCTTTGTAAGTTTATTTATTGTACGCAGAGCGAGCTTCCAGTTAACCACTGTATCTGATAGATGTTGTATAGACGGAATCGCGGTGTCAAGATTTTCCGCAGAAGAGTGACACTTTTTCAGTCATAAAATAGATGCTGTCCTGGAATTCCTGCCCCTGGACCTGGATTTCTCTCTAGAGGTCGAGATTATTTGAGGCATCTTTATAACCAACTTCAAAAATAAAGAAGTTTTCAATTCTTCTGTTTTTAGGGTTCCGTAGCCAAGTAATACATAGAAAGGGAAGTCTTATCATTACGTCCTGTCCGTCTGTCCGTCCGTATGTCACACACCTTATGTTTGTAAGAGTTTTCTCCAGAGATGGTGAAGATCTGACAATTGAAATCCTCAATAACTTACAGTAGGTATACGTACTGTGATTTGGTACAGAAATCAAAGAAAATTACTGGCTATCCGTGGTCAACTAATTATGGACTTCGATGGTTTTTAAAAGTTTTGCCTCCATATACATGGATGTTCACGGTATAAACGAAAGACAGTTTGATGCGCAGTCCAAACCGCACAGATCCATCCGCTGTTTGGAACGCAGTCCACAGATCCGTGGCCCAAACTGTAGGTACATACGTGTAAACCCCGCTATTCGTTCTTTCCGAAACGATAGTTTGGAATGGCGCGTTGTATTTCCAGCAGTCCAGATACGTGTTAAACCCCGCTATTATAAACCGCAGTAACTGCAGGGCTGTGGTAGAGAACCCCAGGTAGCGGTTCCCACCAGGCAAGATCGCAAGATTCTTCATTTTTATTGGAGGAGTGATACCTACACCATATCTAAGCGACACGCTTTGTATTGAATTCCAACATGCACGCGAACGAAGTCGCGGGCACAGCTAGTTCTAAATAAATAAAGAAAAAGCAATTGAGCTCATTTTGAGCATGAAACTCATAAAAAAATATAAAACAAAAAAATACTATCAAAACCCGCATTTTTAGGGTTCCGTACCAAAATGGTAAAAAAGGAACCCTTATGGTGTGACTCAGTCTATCTGTCTGTCTGTCACAGCTGGATATCTCAAGAACTACTAATGCTATCAACTTGAAATTTGGAACAGTTTTAGATGACGTTTAACCAACTATTTTGGAAATAAGAAAGTAATAAAAATACTTATTTACATTTTTTTTGCAACAGGGACTGAAAGGGGGTCTTAAAAATTCAAAGTGGGGATACTAGGGCATGTGGGGTATCATATGAAAGAGCGCTGTTTGCACATTCTCAAACATTTTTTTTCTTTTTTTTAGGCCGCATAGTTTTCGAGTTTTGATGAAAAATGTTAAAAAATACCGCCCCCCCCCCCTTATCTCCGAAGTTTACAAAGAGAAAAATCTGAAATTATTCTATGTGATAGAAGTTTATGTAAAGATTACAGAAAAAATAAAACATGTCTCTAAATAGCACACTTTTTCAGAAATCGGAACGGAACCCTCGGTGCGCGAGTCCGACTCGCTCTTGACCGGTTTTTTTTGGAATGTCCCATTGGCATGTTTATCGGTATTTCTTGGTATAAAAAACTTTTTAACAAAAAAAAACCGATTTCCAAAAATCACTACAAAGTGAAAAATAACTTTGATTTCGGAAGTCGGTGTCTTTCGTTTTTTATTTACTTTCTATTTTTTTGCCACCGACTTCCGAAATCAAAGTTATTTTTCACTTTGTAGTGATTTTTGGAAGTCGGTTTTTTTTTGTTAAATAGTACCTACATTATGATATAAGTGCGGTAAGTTGAAAATTACAACCGAGGCGATATTGCTAGCCCGAGCCCTAGGCGAGGGCTACAAGAAAGCTGAGGCTGTAATTATCAAAGCGCATGTATGTCATACGACGTTTTATAACATATTTGCGAGGAAATAAATAAAACTCGGACTTTCATAAACGAATAAATCTTTAAAAACACACTTTCTGAAAATGAATTTTGGATCTTTGCTTGTTTTCCTTAAGATGAAATTTTGATACGCTTGTAAGTATCTATCGGTCGATTTTTCAGGCAAGAGGCTTTTTTCGCTGCCTGTGAGACTTCTGGCGGTGTCGAATTAATAAATTCATCATTACTTGACGACATTTTCAAATAAAAACAATACAGCGAAAAGAAAAAGCGCGCGGAATAATTTTTACTTGTGCATAAATTAGAGATGCGCGCGCATCAGCGCTTTTTTTTTTTAAAGCAAAGGCACAAAACAGCCAGTATTACTATTGAAATAAATTAATATTTTTTTTGTTGTTGTTGCAATTTATTGTCAAAATTAATTAAATTAAAGAATTAATTCTTTAATATAATTATATAGATCGGACTAACTTACCTAGTGACGTCCGATCCTTAATTATGTGAAGTGATCTCGTCCTCATTGTACACATGTAGTTTGTACTTCTCATACCCGCTAACCACATTATTTAAAGATGAAAACCTTCATCATAAAAAAAAAAATATTAAAAAATAAAAATATTTTATCTGTGGTCCACCCGTTGGCGCGTGCTGTCCTGGCATCTGTCAATCATTCTTTCAAAGCATAAGAACGGGACTTCACGATGACCGATACGGCATCGTATAGTCCCGGCATAGTGCATACAGCACAACACAACTTTTAGAGGGGGTTAAGATAAGGCAATCCATTACACATAAATAGGTTGATTATCTGGGAAGGGCTGGGATACAATGAGGACGAGATCACTTCACATAATTAAGGATCGGACGTCACTAGGTAAGTTAGTCCGATCTATATAATTATGCTTCGTGATCTCGTCCTCATTGTACACATGTAGATGTTCAAAGAACAAAGTTGTGTTGGTAATAAGTTCAGCTTATTGTTTAATAATAGAACATTGTAACTTAACATGTTATTCTAAGTTTGTTACTTACTCATTCATTATAAATGTATTTCTATTTATGAACCAGTCTTCCAGTTAGCTTAACTTAATTTAAAATTCTCTAAATGTTATTAGTTCCTGGAATTCTTATTCAGTCCTGAATCAACTAGTCTCATTAATAATCTAATATGGCATACATCAATTATCTACTTATAATCAGACATTTAACATTGACATTAAAATGTAACAATCACTGTGTATAGAGCACACAGCTTGTGCAAAAGCTCTAGATTGCACAAGGATTACTAATGGTTGATAATTTTGTGTTCCAACCAGCAGCTTTTCTTATGACTACAATGTTGATACCTCCTTCAGAGGTCTTTTAAGTTGAAGTAGAGGCATGTCTGTTTATGTGAATTTGGAAATATCTATTCCACTACTACTTAAGTTTTGTTTCATCCATCTACTAATGGTTGCAGAAGAGGTGGCATGAAAAGGTTTTCTCATAGTTCTAATTAATTATTTACAATCTTAGTAAAATCTAGATAGGGGAAAAAGGGGCTAGGATACATTCTCTTTAAGAAATTATAATATCAAGTTGAGTTGAGATCTGCCAGGTGAAGAAGTTTTAATTATTTCTGGAATCTTTATCTAAATGTTATCCTCATTATCGAATGTTATCAATACTAATGAGTGACAAGGTTTGAATTCTATGTGCTGTTACAAGAGCTAAATGGGTACTTACTAATTTTTTGTTACTTATTCTAAACTAAGGGTTTAGTTATGAAATAAATTAGATAACCCAACAATACTGGGGTCCCAAAGTATTTCATACTTAGGGTTCTTTTGTCTTAATTTAAACATAAGAAACCCAGCCCGGTTCCCCCTCACACCCCCACCCCCAAGAAATCTTGACACTACCATATGAGCCATTTTGGGGGCCTAAAACTAGAAAAATTGTTTACAATTATTATACAGCGCACTCATTAGGGTATTGAGTGAGTCATATGACAATCCTTCAATGAAACTTAGTGGTCAAAAATAATATCACCATGGTGACTGAGCGTAGGAGGGGTCAATATCTTGATTCCTACAAAAGAGAATCCGCTGATTTACAGTAGATTCATATTGTTTTCTTGTTTTGTTAAACAAGGAAGCTATCAATTAAAAGGATCAGACTTCCTCTTCTCAGGAAAGCGTCCCTGATAATGATATGGTGGCAATCGGTGTGAGACCGTGCATCTACAGAGCATGTAAGTACCTGGATCAGGGAGCCATGATATGTCATTCTGACACTTAGTAGTGGAGCTGCTTGCAAACAGGGTCAGTGCGGGGCTGACACAGTTTAACAACAAATGACTTGTGGGCTATATCACATCACTTCCATTCAATTTTTATGCTAGGTTGTCTAGATTTTACATTTGCCATAGAGTTTTCTTTGGACTAATGTAAGATGCATAAACCCATATATTTTGTCTTTCCTGGCACCATTGCTACAATTAAAGGCTAATTAAGCTATTTAGATAAGTAAAACAAGTACCACACATCTTATGATGATATAGGCGGAGCTATGACATTGTGATATCTATTCTAAGTAATTCCTCACAGTACCTATGTGAGTTTGCTTGCAAATGTTTTGAGCCCTACAAACGGTTGAACACTGTTCAAGATAATTTATATGGAACTTTATCATTAGCAGTCCAGTGCCCATGGCTTTTGATATCATAACATACCAGTCCCCAGCCAGTTTCAAACGCATCAGAGAATATTTCCAGGACAAAGTCAAATTGTTTAATCCTATTGTGATTTGTTGAAATGTGAAACAACCTTTGCAAATAGATGATTTTGAATTTGATTCTAGTTTTGTTGAACTTGCAAATACCTAAATGATTTTGAATTTTAATTTGAATCTAATTCTGGCCTTGTTATTCTCATTGTTGTTTTTAAGGCCACCATATTTTACAATTGGGCATGCAGCAACAAGAATACCTAATAATTACGCAAAATCTATTAATTGCATCTCATTTTTATGGAATAAGGGATAAACTATAAAATCTTTTTCTGAGGAAGTAAAATGGCAAACTGGACTGAATCTAACAAAAATCCTAGGTACTGGCAGCACTGTCTGGGTTTTAGGACACTCTTTTCAGTATTAATAATAAATCTTAGATTTTTAACGCAGTTTGAGTACCTAGTAAACACCTTCTAACATTTTACATATTTGAATAGGCAAGACACAGAATATTGTCAAGATATATGTGACAGAAAGTGACACTAATAACTTCAGTTGACAGCCACCTGGCTCCATGATTTGTAAATACAAATATATACTGGAGATACCTCTAAGATATTTTCCTATGGGTAATAAATAGTATGCATTTATTATATCCATTTCTGTTGGCAAAGACTATACTGTCCTTAAATCTACCAGTTTAAAATGGTATGTGGGAACATACTTATTGTATTTTTAATCTCCAAGTGCCATTTAATTTTGGGGAAAATTATAAAAATTCATTATTGACAGGAGAACATGTGTCTATGGCACCTAACTGTAAGAGATAATAATCTCTTAAAAATTAAATATTATTATTATTTATTATTAATAATAATAAAATAATAATAACCATTTTATCATCAGGCAACTAGGTCCATAGATAAAATACATAAAATTATCTAATTTATTAGGAAAATTTGTATGGATATAAGATTGCTTTATTTCTGAATGAAGTTTTTATTCAGAAGTTTCAAAAGGAAACTCAGTGAAAGGTAGTTTATAGTCCTTGACTCACTCATGTATGGTTGGATTAGTAGTAATACTATTCCATACTTCAGAAAAATACTGCAATCTACCATTGTGTATCTGAGCTAGTTTCAGTACCGTTTGATGTCATTGAATTTATCTTGAAGCTTATAGCCCGACCAGGTAATCAGATAATCAATATCTGTTTGTTCCATCCATTCTTTCATTTCCTAGCATTAAGGATCACCGTGTGATGAACTATCATGATAAATGTCACAATTGTCTAGCTGAGTCAGTTAACGTTTCTATTTGATGCACTCCCTTGTGAGACTATTAAACTGTTAAGGACTTTGCCAGTGGATGTAATGGCAACAGCCATTATAATCCGCTGCAGTTGATTCCTCTTTCATTTACTGCTTCTGCCACTTAGATTACAGGTGTTTCATACTTCTTTTAAATGTTTTGCTTCTTAATTGCTATCTATAATTGCTCACCGGACCACCATGTGGCTAGACTGCCGTGCTGTTCCATAGATAAGGTAGCTAACTGTACCGCCCCCGCCTCTCTGAGTAGATTCTCAATACTTGAAGGTAAGACATTACAATGACATGACATTACATGGTTGTGGTATAGATACCATTACAATCACAGCCTCCTTCTAGTTGTATTGTAGTAGAATTTAAGTACTAACATAGCATAATTAAGTTAGATTGTATACAACATCTAGAATTGTAAGTATTTTGGAATTTTTGAAAAACAACTGGAAGTTATCTGGTAAATAAAAGAGTTAAAATTGGCGGCATTGAGTCCGGCTGCGACGGATTCGGTCAAGTGACACATAGCTCCTTGAACGTGTTCGACTTAAGTGTCTTCCACGGAAGCGAGCTTCATACTCATCTACAAAGAACAATTGAAGTTCAGTTCCAGACTGCATAAATCTAAATCCACGGCTAACCTCTCGTGATAGCTCTAGGGACACAGCAGGGACATGTTTTTAACACTGAACGTATCGTACCACTGGCTAACCTCTCGTGAAAGCTCTTGTGTTGTCGTTCTTCTGCAAGTATACAGCATATTCTCATGGTTAACCTCTCGTGAAAACTCTTAGAGACTCCTAGGGGTCTAATAGCAGAGACGTGTTTTTAACACTGAACGTATAGACCATCGACTAACCTCTCGTGAAAGCTCGTATAGTATCGTTCTTTTGTAAGTATACGGCACAGATATTTCTCTCATGGTTCACCCCTCGTGAAAACTTTTAAGAGACTGCTAGGGATCCAACAGAAGCGTGTTTTTAACACTGAACGTATATACCATATGTATATATATATATATATATGCTTCATAAAAAAATGCGTGAATCACCTGATAATGAGATTCTTAAAATTACTTACTCCAGGTATAGAAACCATTGCAATAACCTATTAAAAAAGGTCAAACGAATGTATGATAGAGACTTATTAACAAAAGCGGGAAATAACAATAAAAAAATATGGGAAGCGATTAAAACAATAACTAATACAACTAAATTGAAACATAGTGCTACGGAATTATTAAATCCATCAAAAACAAAAGAGTCTGTAGAGATGGTGAACAATTTCTTCGCATCAATCGGGAAAAAGCTGGCTGATAATACTCATTCCTGTTTAAACCCTTCCCTTAGTAACTTTAATAAAGCTCCCTCACAACTGGTTTCTGAATCCTTTGTATTGCTGGAAACTGATGAGTCTGAAGTGGAACATTTAATATTGAACCTGAAAGATGTGTGTGCCGTTGGTTGGGATTCTGTACCAAATAATTTCCTCAAAGAATATAGACACATTTTAGTCCATCCATTAACGTATATTTTCAACCTCTGTTTAACTAAAGGTCAGTTTCCTACGATGTTAAAGAAATCAGTAGTATACCCAATTTATAAGTCGGGTGATAGAGACCGTGTCACTAATTATAGACCCATCTCCATATTGCCTTCGATCTCCAAGCTTCTAGAACGATTAATAAATAGTAGATTGATTGATTACCTGGAATCAAATAACCTTTTATCCAACAACCAGTTTGGTTTTAGAGCAGGTAAGTCTACTAGTGATGCAGTCCACGAGCTCCAGGACTATGTGGTAAAAAATATTGATTCAGGTAAAAAGACAATAGGCATTTTCCTTGACCTAGCCAAGGCATTTGACACGGTCTCTACGCCTTTGCTGATTCTAAAATTAGAACGCCTTGGAATAAGAGGAAATCAACTGCAACTTTTAAACGACTACCTCTCTAATCGTTTTCAGTGCGTTAAGATTAATGACTGTATCAGCAGCGATATACCTATCACTCACGGAGTTCCGCAGGGGAGCATTCTGGGACCAACACTCTTCCTTGTATACTTGAATGATCTCTGTAAACTAGACCTTTCAGGAGGTAAAATTATATCATATGCAGACGACACAGTTTTGTTGTTCTCTGCCGATACCTGGGACAAAGTATATAGGGAGGCGCAGGATGGATTCAATGTTGTGACTCATTGGCTGCAGAATAACTCCCTGACTCTTAATCCGGAGAAAACCCAGTACATGACATTCTCGATGCTCACTCTAAATATACAGCTTCCTTATACCCCCTCGATTACAGCACATAGTTGTTGTAATAGCTTGGTTTGCTCTTATCCAACAGTAACAAAGACAGCGTCAATTAAATATCTTGGAATTATTCTTGACTGTAACCTCTCATTCAGACACCATATTCACCTTCTTACATCTAGGACAAGAAAATTGATCTATGTTTTCAAGAACCTTAGACATGTTGCGCCCCCAAAATTAGTGAAGCAAATATACTTAGCACTAGTACAGTCCATTCTTCAATATTGTATCACCGTTTGGGGAGGTGCACATAAAACTATATTAAAGCCCTTAGAAATAGCCCAGAGGGCTGTACTAAAAGTTAGTACTTTTCGCCCATATTTGTACCCAACCCATCTTGTTTACCAGTCGTGTGAGGTTCTGACAATTCGCCAGTTGTTTATATTTCTTGTGGTTATGAAGCAACACTCTTTACTACAATTCTCAAAGAGTGATCTAGCTAGAAGACGAAATAATGTTATTAGTAATAATGACCGACCTTTTTTCAGGCATGCTTACGTAAACAAATATTTTTGCTTCTTGGGGCCGTACCTATATAATAAAATAAATGACGCTTTGGAAATATACCCGCTAAATAAAAAGATATGTAAAAGTAAAATCTTTAATTTTATAAGTAAACATACGTATGAAGAAACAGAAAACTTATTAAAGATAGTTAGATAGTAAATGTCTTTTATACTCACCCTCTCACACTCTTTCACTCACTTTCACACACTACACACCGAGAGGTTAACACTCCACACACCATTTTTGTTTATTTTGTTTTAAACTTTTTTCTGTGCTATGATATACCTCCTATTAATATTATGTCTAATTAAGTTAGTAATGTAATGGTCATCATAAGGAAGAGCGCTGATGTCCGAGATACAGATATTTTTATCTAGTTCAGACACAGATGCCTTCAGTATAAAATTAAGAAAATTTGATTGTGTCCTGTATATCTGTTCAAATGTAACATATGTTGTGTCAAATAAATATATTATTATTATTATACCATCGGCTAACCTCTCGTGAAAGCTCGTGTGATGTCGTTCTTTATTAAGTATACGGAACAGTTTAATGTTCTCATAGTTAACTTTTCGTAAAAACTCTTACGAGACTGTTAAGCATCCAGGAGGGACGTGTTTTTAACACTGAAAGTATAGGCCATCGGCTCGTGTGATGTCGTTCTTTCATAAGTATATGGCACAGTTAATTCTCATGGTTAACCTCTCGTGAAACCTTTAGAGACTGATATGCGTATTGCGGCACCCAAGGTAAATAAATTTTAGCAAAAAGGATTTAAAATAAAGACAAATTGTTAGGTTTATCAAGAAACTTACTCGAGTTTCAAGACGACTCCGTTTTCGCTTTTCCACTCGATTTTCCAGATTTCGCAGACGCTCGTTCAGCTCCTCCATTTCCTTGTCTCGGATTCTTCGATATTTTTCCATTTCGTTAAAATTTTTCTTAACTTTTTAACGAAAAACGTGATCAGCGCGCGGCACAAAAAAGTACAATGATTGACAGATGCCAGGACAGCACGCGCCAACGGGCGGACCACAGATAAAATATTTTTATTTTTTAATTTTTTTTTTTTTATGATGAAGGTTTTCATCTTTAAATAATGTGGTTAGCGGGTATGAGAAGTACAAACTACATGTGTACAATGAGGACGAGATCACGAAGCATAATTAATGTTTATTTTTTTATATTTTATCTCCCAAAGTTAATTTTATTCATAAAATGTTGACCACTTTTCTGACATAAAAACTCTTTGCTAAGATTTAAAAAGTACCGTTCGTTTTAGACGGAGCATCTTGATAAACCTTACGTTTTACCTTATTAAAAAGAAACCCGTGCGTTTTACATTACAATTACGCACAAGTACGTAATGACATACATTACGATACCGAAATTCGTGAAATAAGAGACCCTTTACGAGCAAATGTGTTATAAAAGTTTTTATGTTTCGCTTTTTAGTGGGTCTGTTTATAATTTGTATAAGTTACAATAGTCTAATGTCAATTGCTCATCACATGTTACAAAATATTGCTTTTCCCGATGCTGGGACCTTATTTGTTGAGGAGTTCTGCTGGTAAGAACCAGGAGAACTCCTCAACAACCACTCACCACACGCATTGTGTGACGAGCGGAAATTGCTTAGCAACCATATTAAAGTAGGTAATCGAATCGCAACCCGTGAAATATTTATCATTGAGTAGTTCCGGTAGCCATCTGTGGTCTTCATCATCAGTTCCACTGACACCCAGTGGTGCTTTCCGAGAGCAAATGCACGAGCTACTATAAAAAATACCCAAATCGTTATAGGTGTGCCTATAATATTTGAAGAGATCCTTCGATTTTTCCAGGATCCCATCATTTCGCGGGTGTATTCTCAGAAATGGTTGAAATATATCTCAATATTTAGTACCTAATTAGTACCAAATTGTACCACTTGTTAAATAATTAGTACCTCGTGGGATCGCAAGTTATTGCAATAGTTCATACAACCGCCATCCTGACGTCAGCTTGGCGGGTGTATTTTTGTGTAGCCGAGATTACTAAGAATCTAGATATAAATCATACATGGATATTTAGTACCTAATTGGTACCTCTCGAAACATACCTTAGGTCAGTGAAATCTCATTGGAATTCGTCAGAAATTGAAAAATTTATATACAGTCATTCCTTTATACAGGGTGTTACAATACCTATGTTGTTTGTTTGACACAAAGAGTAGAGGCAGCCGGGGATACTTGGCTATAGGGATACTTAGCATCGGGTGAAATGACAGCTCACTTCACCAACGTTTCCAAGGTAAGTTTTTACAGAAATATACCGGCAGGACTCGTTTTCTCCATCGGCCGATCGTCATGTCGTTTAGTTGCCTGAAAATAATGCTAAATAAATAATCGTCTATTGCTCATGCTCATCTCTTATCATAATTGTATACTTACTACTACTAGGTACTGCATTGGTCTACTAACTCCGACAATGAAGTCAACCTACCCTGGACATGTGGAATTCTACATTTTATTATATTTCCAAACATTTTAATAGTTGGAAATATAATAAAATGTATTATAGAGCTTACCATTAGGCAATTTTAGAATAAAATAAAACATTTTTAAACTTTCGAGATTTGTACACATTATAAAACAACATCGAGAACGGGTCATATCGCGATATTCCAAGGTGGTGGTGGTCGTGGTGGGTGGTGGTGGTCGTGGTGGGTGGTGGTTTATATTACAAGGTGGATTGCAGCTGTGGTAGTTCATATATAGGGCAGACAAAACGAACAATCGCCGAAAGGATCAAGGAACATAATATATTGCAGCTGTAAAAAACCGTCAGAGCAACAAGTCCGCGATAGCTGAGCATTCGCTGGAGGCTGCTCCACACCACTGGATTCAACTGCATAAACCACAGATTATTTCCATTGATCGTTACTCATACTCCAGAATAGTACGTGAAGCGGTTGAAATCAGAAAATATAAAAATTTCAACAGAGAGGATGGATATCGACTGCCTACAACTTGGAATCCAGTCGGCAAATGCAAATAACGCCGGTGGTCCTACGAAGCCCGAGCTGCATACGAATTTCGGCGAACTTCGTGTGCAGCTCGGGCTCACGTCGGACGACAAACAATAGCTGTAGATCACTGACCTCTAATATACAAGTAGGTATACGCTGGACTAAATATATTATAAGAAATGACAGTTGATTTTTGTGCCGATTCAAAGCAAAGCTCGAGCGTCTCTGGAACTACTTATAGTGAAAAAGTCTTCCAAAATTCCGGGTTTTGTTATCAGAAACACAAAACAATTATTAATTAATTATTACAGATTATTTATTTAGCCTTATTTTCAGGCAACTAAACGACATGCCGGTCGGCCGATAAAGTAAACGAGTCCTGCCGGTCTATTTCTGTAAAAACTTACCTTGAAAACGTTGGTGAAGTGAGCTGTCATTTGACCCGATGCTTCCGTGTATTATAAAACATTGATCCGGCAGGGGCCATAGTCCTTTCATAGTTCTAGGCAATCAGACCACTTTAGCCACTCAAATCCATAGTCCAATATATTTTATACCATTCCACCTCTAAAAAGCTTATTTTATTCACTGAAAACAGTGAATAAAAAGCACTTTTACTCACTGTTTTGATGTTTGAAAATGGAACACACCAATGTATTCGACCGCAGATTTAGAGTACCTAGGCTAGATACGGCATGTTATTAGATAGTATGAAAACCGAACGTGTCATCTTTTTTATACCTACGATAACTTCACCCCAGCCATTTAATGATGTGCTCAAAGTAAACAGAATTGTTTCAATCGCTAAGCGTCACTGAGCTAACAGACTTTTTTTATTACGAACAGTTGAACATGCAGGGCACGCTTGGTCGTGGCTTGCCGTATCTACAGTAAGTGTAATCTTTGTATTCAACCTATATTGATGTGTTCTAAATTCAATTTGATTGGTCGACATTTTCGACAAGGAGTTTAGTATTAGAATAAAAACTGTTTTATGTTCTTTGCTGTCCTTAGTAAATTGGCGCTATTTTGAATACTGTAAGTTGTACGAACACAAAGTTTAGTGTTACTTTAATCTTTAATTTTGTGTTTGTTTAGTGTTGTTCTAATCGATTAAAAATGCATTCTAGTGATGAAGATGTGTTAACACCTGAGTTTATGAAAGAGAGGGCGGCCGATATAGTGGAAAACTTGCTACCCAAAAAATCACGGCTGGTTTACATCAAAGCCAATTTAACTTTCCTTTTTCTTCATTATATGTCTATTTTCACTTAAATCTTTCTTTTTCTCGTAGTCATGGTATAAAGTATAGTATGCAACTCTTGAATAAAACGGATTTATATCGAGGACCATGAATCACTCGCGTCGCTCAGGATTCTAACACTTGAATCACTCGCTACGCTCGTGATTCAATGATCATGAATCACTCCCTACGGTCGTGATTCAATCCTTAGAATCCTTCACTAGCTCGTGATTCATCTATGGCCCTCGCTTTAAATCCGTCCTTTATTCACTAATTGCATAATATACTATATTTCCATATACTGCAGTAGTCCTTTTTTTTTTTTTTTTTTTTTTTTTTATTTAACGTGTGGAAATCCTCATGGAAGTCCTCTACCCTGGGGTGAGCGGAGGGGTCTGTCAGACTTTTACTGACTAAAACCACACGGTGTTCTGCTGCTACCTTTAGCCGGGGTGCTGGAGTGCTTGCGCATTTCATCACGCTCCCCCGGCCAGGTGTCGGCCCGCATGAATTCATGCGGACCCCGTCACCCTCAGCGGCATATATACTGCAGTAGTCCTACACCAACCGGAGGTTGTCCTTGGGTGCACTTGCATAGTGCGTACAGGGATAATCGTCGGTTCGTGCCTCATTTCATTGAAAGCGTCTAACGGGCCTCTGCGAGTTGGCTTCGGCCCCTCGTATGCCTTCCAAAGGTCCGGGACCCCAGGGTCCCCAGATATGTAGACATATAGAAAATAATAATAATAATAAAAGGTTTATTCACAAGAAAGATACAGAAACACATTTAAAATGAACTGTAATGTACATTACAGTTCATATGATGCAAAATCTGTATAAAAGCATTGTAAACCTTGTCTCATAGACTAGGATAGCCTGTATTCTAAAAGACAATGTTCGGCCAAATAATTGTTTTTAAATAATTGATACAAGAAATTAAAATATGTTTGGCTCATTATCTGAGACGTGATTTTAGAAATTATTCCCAATGATCGGGTGCATGCAAGCAAAGCCGCGCGCAAAAGCTAACAATATATATATTTTTGAAATGTGCTAATTTGGTACCCAACACGGCATTATTAAAAAAAGTTATTTTTTTAGTTCGACTATGTCCTCTAGAGGGCGCCATTTTCAATTTAATGTGACGTCACATAGCCTATAACCAGCGGATGATCAAGACTCTTCCAATGATACCTCATTTGTCAAATTATGACAAGGAGTTTAGAAGTTATGAGGGAACAGATGAACATACATACATACCTACCGGTCAAAATCATAACCCTCCTTTTTGCTTCGCCGTAGTCGGGTAAAAAAATAAATAATAATAATATAATTAAATCATTTTTTTTTAATGGATTTTTAAAGGTACCTTAGCATATAGAAGATCAGTTCTTTTTAACTTTGTTATAGGCAAAACAAGTATACATGTATTTTAGACGGTACAGAAATTCATGTGCAGAAACCAAGACATCCTACTGCTCAGCAGGCATCATGAAGTAGCTACAAGCGTAGAAACACTACAGAATGATACTTGTTAGTGCTAGTCCAGGAGGCCTGTTGTCCTATTGCTCTCCTGCACATTGTAGCGAAATAAAAACGAAAATTAACCAGTTTAACAAGTAACTTTACTTTTAATTGTAAAACAGCAATTACAAATTCACCTGAAAGTCCAACACAAACTCTACAAGGCAGAGTCGATGCTAGCGACATCTATATCGACCTTTGAGTTTTTCTCCTCATTGTATCAAATTGAAGGGCTTGAACAGCACATTCCAAAAAAATCCATACTAATATTATAAATTCGAAAGTAACTCTGTCTGTCTGTCTGTCTGTCTGTCTGTCTGTCTGTCTGTCTGTCTGTCTGTCTGTCTGTCTGTTACCTTTTCACGCCTAAACCACTAAACGGATTTCGATAAAATTTGGCAAGGCTATAGATGGTATCCTGGGGACGGACATAGGCTACTTTTTTTTTTCAAAACTAATCCTACAGGGGTGATATAGGGGATGAAAGTTTGTATGGGAAACTCAGTATTTCTTAAGTTAGGGATGTGAAAATTAAAATGTATGCTTTTGATAGGAAATAAAGAAATATGCGGTTCAGCGTTTTTGAAAAATCATCCCCTAAGGGGGTAAAATAGGGGTTGATTTTAAAATTTACAAAACTGCATGGATTTCGATAAAATTTGGCAAGGCTTTATAAAGCATCCAGGGGAAGGCCATAGGATACTATTTTGTTCAAAAATAATACTACAGGGGGTGATATAGGGGATGAAAGTTTGTAAGGGAAACCCAGTATTTCTTAAGTTAGGGATAACAAATTTATGCTATTGGTAGGAAATGAAGAAATATGCGGTTCAGCGTTTTTGAAAAATCATCCCCTAAGGGGGTAAAATAGGGGTTGATTTTAAAATTTACAAAACTGCACGGATTTCGACAAAATTTGGCAAGGCTTTATATAGCATCCTGGGGAAGGACACAGGCTACTTTTGGTCTTAAAGAATAATCCTACAGGGGGTGATATAGGGGATGAAAGTTTGTATGGGAAACTCAGTATTTCTTAAGCTAGGGATGTGAAAATTAAAATGTATGCTTTTGATAGGAAATAAAGAAATATGCGGTTTCACGTTTTTGAAAAATCATCCCCTAAGGGGGTAAAATCGGGGTTGATTTTAAAATTTACAAAACTGCACGGATTTCGACAAAATTTGGCAAGGCTTTATATAGCATCCTGGGAAAGGACATAGGATACTTTCAAAAACAATACTACAGGGGGTGATATAGGGGATGAAAGTTTGTAAGGAAACCCAGTATTTCTTAAGTTAGGGATAAAAAATTTATGCTATTGGTAGGAAATTAAGAAATATGCGATTCAGCATTTTTGAAAAATCATCCCCTAAGGGGTAAAATAGGGGTTGATTTTAAAATTTACAAAACTGCACGGATTTCGATAAAATTTGGCAAGGCTTTATATAACATCTTGGGGAAGGACACAGGCTACTTTTGGTCTTAAAAAATAATCTTACAGGGGGTAATATAGGGGATGAAAGTTTGTATGGGAAACTCAGTATTTCTTAAGTTAGGGATGTGAAAATTAAAATGTATGCTTTTGATAGGAAATAAAGAAATATGCGGTTCAGCGTTTTTGAAAAATCATCCCCTAAGGGGGTAAAATAGGGGTTGATTTTAAAATTTACAAAACTACAAGAATTTCGACAAAATTTGGCAAGGCTTTATATAGCATCCTGGGAAAGGACATAGGATACTTTCAAAAACAATACTACAGGGGGTGATATAGGGGATGAAAGTTTGTAAGGAAACCCAGTATTTCTTAAGTTAGGGATAAAAAATTTATGTTATTGGTAGGAAATAAAGAAATATGCGGTTCAGCGTTTTTGAAAAATCATCCCCTAAGGGGGTAAAACAGGGGTTGATTTTAAAATTTACAAAACTACAAGAATTTCGACAAAATTTGGCAAGGCTTTATATAGCATCCTGGGAAAGGACATAGGATACTTTCAAAAACAATACTACAGGGGGTGATATAGGGGATGAAAGTTTGTAAGGAAACCCAGTATTTCTTAAGTTAGGGATAAAAAATTTATGTTATTGGTAGGAAATTAAGAAATATGCGGTTCAGCGTTTTTTAAAAATCATCCCCTAAGTGGGTAAAATAGGGGTTGATTTTAAAATTTACAAAACTGCACGGATTTCGATAAAATTTGGCAAGGCTATAGATGGCGTCCTGGGAAAGGACATGGGCTACTTTTTGTCTTAAAACATAATCCTACAAGGGGTGATAAAAGGGATGAAAGTTTTTATGGGAAACCCAGCATTTCTTAAGTTAGGGATATGCCCTATGTTTTCCACATGAACGTTCCCATGGGATATTTTCCGACATCCACGCGGGCGAAGCCGCGGGCAAAAGCTAGTATGATATAATTTATTTGCTAAGAGGACATCAACCACGTTTCATACATTACAATTTTTGGAACAAATCTGAAAGTGTCCAAACAAAAATTGCGGACTGCGATTGTCTACATTGTCACTAAAATGTATAAAATAAAAATGAATTATTTAAAAAAAATAAAAACACGACTACCCTGCCAAAAAACGAAATAAAAAACAAGTTGTATTCCCACCAAACAAACTACTCTAAACAAAATTGTGATTGCAGTCGGGTCGTCCCCCGACTGCAATCACAATTTTATTTAGAGTAGTTGTGTTTTTTAATAATTTATTTTTTAATTAGAAAGTGACGTACTTTTGCACGCATACCTATGTCCATTGACTTATATATTACAAAAATGCCTATGACGCATAGATTAAGTAGGTACCAAAAAGGACCTATACTCGTACGTGCGTGCGGCGTCGCCGCCGCCGCCGCCGCGCCGCTGCAAGGTGTCGCGTAGCTGGCCGCGGAAACGCCGATACAGCCAATGATGTACCTTACCTTACCTTTCTGATACGTCATTGGATACAGCACACCTTTCGCCCAAAACTACCTAGTGCGAGTCAGGGGGCCTACTCCCTAAGTCCGTCCGTCTTTCCGTCCGTCCGTTCATCCGTCCGTCTGACATTACGATCCATCAAAACAAGTGTAAAAGTTTAATTTTTTGAACGGGCAAAAACACATCGGGATTAGGGACAAATGGCAAATCATGTTGTCATTCATACTTCGTTCGGGGCCCGAACCAATCATCCATCCGTAGGTGATACGGAGTAGGAAACGCCCGTAACGAAGGCCGAAACTACGGGCTTCGTGCTAAGGGAGTAGGCCCCCTGGTCTGACGGCGGCGCGCGCGAGCCGCGCGAGGTGTAGCGCCTGGTAGCGCCTAGCGCAGTACCGTGCACCGTGCAAGGTGGCGCGGCGCGGCACGACGGCGCAGCGTGCTCGAAGCTCGACACTCGCGAGGCCCGAGGGTCGGCCGCGTCCTGCCATTGGCCACATGCACGTGGCCTGATCTCGCACCATGGCAACGCGCCCCGCCCCGCGCGCCCCGCTCGCCCCGCAGGCATCGCGCTAGCACTCTTCACTCTAGCTTATAGCAGTCGCCTCCTCGCATTTCGCGTTCACAGTCGCGCTGAAAACGGAGACGCGTCGCGACTTGCCGGACGTCGCAGATCGCGCGCCGGTCGATAACTCGATACTCGTGAAGTCGCGAACCCATATTATTACGACGAACGTTCACGTTACAAATTACGGACAGTGCTAAAGTTTAGTGTTTTATAATTATATTTTTTATCACCGGATCTATGCTCACTGAGGATTGAAATCTGAAAAAAATACATTATTGTACCTACTACGTTAAGTCGTCGTCTGTCTGCAGCAAAGGTCTGCAACTCTGCAGTCACAACCTGGGATAAGTTGTACACAGTAAGTAACAGGCAAATTGTACAAAAAGCCCCGGAATGTCCTCATGTAGAGCCACCGGCAAATGTTTCATACCGAGCTGTTACCCGCGTGAGCTTTGCTATGTTGAAACTTGGATCATGCTGAAGTAGGTAATACAAGTTACATTATTTTCAGCACTAACTTAAAAAAAATACAAAATAAGGAAAAGTGAGCACTGTATTCCTCAATGCTCTGCCGTATGTTTTCCTTGCGCGTGTTTCCCTGATGTCGTTCATTACGTATTTGCGCAAGAAGTGTTCTGCGTCAGATTATGTGCGCTTATACACTACTAGCTTTTGCCCACGGCTTCGCCCGCGTGGATGTCCGAGAATATACCACGGGAACGTACCTACTACCGGAAATTCCTTCCTTATCCCTTGTCTACAATATAAAGGGAACCTCTGTGCAAATTTCAGCTTTCTAGGTCCAAGGCAAGGGCTTGGGCTGGGCGTTGACGAGTCAGTCAGTCAGGACTTCTCTTTTTATTTATATAGATAGAACAGTTTGCGGTCAGTGGGTCGTCTGTTTGTCAATAAAATTATTGTTAATGCGGGGTCGGAAACGGAACCCAACCCCCCTTGAATGGCAGCTAAGTATTTTTGTTTTGATCGCCTTTTCTGAAGGTATAGTTTGTAGCAATGCTTTGTAGTGTAGGTACCTCTAAGACGACCCACTGACCGTAAAGCCTTAATAACGTAACAAAAACTGTTAGCAGCTGAATGACGATCCCCTGGCTGTACAGTATTTTAAAGGTGGTTTCAATAAGACAGCCTAACCTCTCATGTGGCGCCCAACGTTTAACTCAAACTAAGTCACATAAACAAAAAACATCAACTAATATTTAAAAAAAACCGGCAAGTGCGTAGCGGACGACGCACAATGAGGTTTCCGTAGGTGGTAAGAATTTATCCCAAAAAATTTTTTTCAATACTTTTCCTCGAAAACTGGTTCATATCGCACTACGATTAGGTTCACAATGCAATGTATTTCACACGCGTGCGATTTTTTATTTTCGCGCACGTGTGCGGGAATAAAAATTGCCACAGATAATTACTTATTCCAAACCTACTATGCTTAGTCCAAATTGGTTCAATGCCTCTATTCACAACTCTCTATTCGGAGGTGAATGTTTTTTTAAATCTCGGCAAAGAGATATGCGTCTTTACGGCGTTAATATTTTTTTGAATATTTATATATTGAATATCATCAAAAACTATGATTATTACAATAAAAGAAACGTTTATGAACAAATTAACATTTATTTGTGTTCTATAATCAAAAATATTTGAATTTTCTATTTTTCATATTAGGCTGTTTATCGGCTTTATACCTTTGCTTCTCCTTCAACCTGGCGAAAGCATAGCGCGGAAAAAAAAGAAAATTTAAATCATAGTTTCATAATAATTCATGACAAAAATATTGTTTGTTATTTTATTTTATTTCTTCAAAAGTGTATTGAAAAACGTCGTTTGATACTCGTGGACATTTGTTATTGCAGTTCTCGACTCAAAAACAACCTCGCCTACGGCTCGGGTGTTAATTCCGCCTCGAACGCAATAACAAACGTTCTCCACTTGTATCAAAATGTACTATTTTTTGCGTTGATCTATAAGCTTGTTTTTTTTAGAACTCTCATAGACCTACGTATTTGATATTAATTTCAATATGCTACCTCCACGCGTTCCTGAGAAAAAGGGTCTTGACAGACTGACAGACAGACAGACAGACGGACAACGAAGTGATCCTATAAGGGTTCCGTACCAAAATGGTAATAAGGAATCCTTGTGGTGCGACTCAGTCTGACTGTCTGTCACAGCTGGATATCTCAAGAACTACTAATGCTATCAACTTGAAATCTCGAACAGTTTTAGATGACGTTTACTCAACTGTTTTGCAAATAAGAAAGAAATAAAAATATGTTTTGTTTTTTGCAACAGGTATTGAAAGGGAGTCTTAAAAATTCGAACTGGGGCTACTAGGGCATGTGGGCATCATATAAAAGAGCGCTGTTTGCATATTGTCAAAAAAAAAATCCCTTTTTATAGGCCGCATAGTTTTCGACTTATGAGGAAAAATGTAAAAAAAAAAATACCGTTCCCGCAAGGTTGCATAGAGAAAAATCTGAAATTATTGTATGTGATAGAAGTTTATGTAAAGATTATAGGAAAAATAAAACGATGTCTTGAAATAGCACACTTTCAGAAATCGGAACGGAACCCTCGGTGTGCGAGTCCGACTCGTTCTTGACCGGTTTTTTTCCTTTTGTGGTACGGAAACCCTAAAAAACAAAACTCAAATAAAAATAAATAATTCAAATAGGTAATAACAATAAGAGCTGCATCATATTGAAATAATGAGCAGTGGTGGTCCAGTGGTAATGGCCTCGACGTACGAGTTGTAGCGAGTAGCGAGTAGCGAGTAGGTGAGAAACCAGACAGGCACTCTATTTTGTGTAAATTATTTCATCACCACTGCTCTCAAAATGGTAAAGGAAAACATCGTGAGGAAACCGGCATGTCCGAGAACCGAAAATTCGAAGATATATTAAATAGATCTAAGAGGAATGTGTGGTGTTACACGAATGGATAGAATAAGAAATGAGTACATAAGAGCAAGTTTGAAAGTGGCACCGGGGACTGAAAAGTTGTGCGGAAATCGGTTGTCATGGTATGGGCATGTGATGCGGAGGAATGAGGAAAATGTCGTGAGGAAAGTTTTGAGTATAAATGTCGGTGGCTATAAGAGTAGGGGAAGACCAAAGAAACGATGGATGGACTGTGTGAAAGATGACATGGCTAGAAAGGGGGTGACTCCTGAGATGACGACTAATAGAGAAGTATGGAAAAAAAACCGGCCAAGTGCGTATCGGACCACGCACAATGAAGGGTTCCGTAGTTGAAAAGAATTTATCGCAAAAACAAACTTAACATTGCATATCAAAAAAAAAAAAAAATTATATTATAAAAATTACAAATTCACAATTTTCGGACTTTTTCCTTTACTTGTGCTGGGAGATCTTGCTTCTTGCCAAATTTCATTATTCTAGGTCAACGGGAAGTACCCTATAGGTTTTGATTTACTTGCGACAGTTGTGAGTATCAAAATGTGGCGCAAGATGGCCGTATTTTTTATTGCGTTGACATAAAAGCTTGAGCTTTTAAGGAATTCAAGAGACCATAGACCTACGTATTTGATATTAATTTCAACTTGATACCTTTACGCGTTCCTGAGAAAAAGGATCTTGACAGACTGACAACTTTGAAAATATTTTTTATGTGATAAAATTACAAATTAACAATTTTCGGACTTTTTCCTTTACTTGTGTTGTGAGACCTTGCTTCTTGCCAAATTTCATGATTCTAGGATAACGGTAAGTACCCTATAGGTTTTGATTTATTAGCGAGTATCAAAAAATGTCGCATAAATGGCCGTAAAAAATACGGCCATTTATGCGACATTTTTTGTCGCATAAATGGCCGCGTTGACTAAGAAGTTTGATCTTTTTAGAACTCCAAGGGACCATAGACCTACGTATTTGATAATAGTTTCCGCTTGATACCTTCACGCGTTCCTGAGAAAAACGGTCTTGACAGACTGACAGACAGACAGACGGACAAACAAGTGATCCTATAAGGGTTCCGTTTTTCCTTTTGAGGTACGGAACCCTAAAAAGGACATGTTGCGCCGACCCCAAATAGATTGGGATAAGGGCAGGACAATGATGATGATCTACCAACCCGTACTGGGCCCGCGCGGTGGATTACGGCCCACTCCCAGCAGTGGGAACATTATAGGCTAATTATGTTTGAAATAAATGAGGCAACCTGTAGGTGAATATTACTGCAGGTAATAAGCGTTGTGCGTCCTGAGTTGCACTTTATAGTGTCGTAGCAAGAGTCGCTTTTTAGGGTTCCGTACCAAAATGGTAAAAAAGGAACCCTTATGGTGCGACTCAGTCTGTCTGTCTGTCAGAGCTGGATATCTCAAGAACTGCTAATGCTATCAACTTGAAATTTGGAACAGTTTAAGATGATGTTTACTCAACTATTTTGCGAATAAAAAAGAAATAAAAATATTTATAATTTTTTTGCAACAGGGACTGAAATGGGGTCTAGGGCATGTGGGGAATCATACAAAAGAGCGCTGTTTGCACATTCTCAAACATTTTTTATTTTTTTTCAGGCCGCACAGTTTTCGTCTTTTGATGAAAAATGTAAAAAAAATACCTTTCCTCCCCTTATCTCCGAAGTTTGCAAAGGGAAATATGTGAAATTATTCCACGTGATAGATGTTTATGTAAAGATTACAGGAAAAATAAAACGATGTCTCTAAATAGCACACTTTTTCAGAAATCGGAACGGAACCCTCGGTGCGCGAGTCTGACTCGTAATGTAAATTTTTTGACAAAAATAAATAATTTGCAGAAATATGTAGGTATAATTATAATAATAAATTATTTTATTTATTTAAGTTACCTAATATTCACAAAAAGGTGGATGAAGGTTATTTGCTAAATATAGTCTGTGGCAGTGCAGGAGTGCAAAGTTAAAAGCACGTGTGTTTTTATACATTGCATTTGCATTGTGAATCTAAAGTCGGTGCAATAAGAGCTAGTTTTCGAGCATGTGTGTTAAAAATAAATAAAAATATATTATTTAGCTACTTGGGTGCTTACTAAGAAGTAATCCAGTGTAGCTTTTTACCCTTAATAAATAAACAAAATTGTTTGTAAATAGTAGAGGAGCTCGTAGCTAAGTAATAACTGCCGCACGGGACGATCCATCAGGTTAAGCTACGCTTGCCGGGGTTGGTCAGTGGATGGGTGACCATCTTTACACACCGAGACTACTCCGTGCCTCGGAAAGCACGTTAAGCCGTTGGTCCCGGCTGTCATTCGCGGATCTTTGACAGTCGTTACGGGTCGTCAGAAGCCCGAAAGTCTGACAACCAGTCTTACCAAGGGGTATCGTATTACCCAGTTACTGGGTTGTGGAGGTCAGACAGGCAGTCGCTCCATGTAAAATACTGGTATTCAGCTGCATCCGGTTAGACTGGAAGCCGACCCCAACATAGTTGGGAAAAGGCTAGGCAGATTGATTGTTTGTAAATAGTACATTTTGATTCAAGTGGAGAACGTTTGTTATTGCATTCGAGTTGAAATTAAAACACTCGAGCCGTAGGCGAGGTTGTTTTTGAGCCGAGAACTGCAATAACAAATGTCCACGTGTATCAAACGACGTTTTTCAATACACTTTTGAAGAAATAAATAACGGAAAATATTTTTGTCATGAATTATTAGGAAACTATGATTTAAATTTTCATTTTTCCGCGCTTTGCTTTCGCCAGGTTGAAAGAGAAGCAAAGGTATAAAGCCGATAAACAGCCTAAATGTAAAATAGAAAATTCAAATATTTTTGAGTTCAGAACACAAATAAATGTTAATTTGTTCATAAACGTTTTTTTTTATTACAATGCCATTTGTTCTTGCAACAAAAACATGATCACGAATGATAGCGTAGGTAGGTACCTACTCAGACAGGTTTCCGTAAAAACGTAATTCGGGTAACAACAAACAATGTGACGCAATCGTCACAGTGATGTTAAGAACACTCAAGGACTGAGAACATTCATCATCATTCCAACGACGCCGACGACGCACCAAAAGACCAAAGCCTTAAGAAGCCGCCAACAAAATACACAAATACAGTGCCTTCCACAAGTTAGCCACAATCCGGAGTCACACGTCATGCGAACAGATCACGTGTGACTCCGGATTTTTAATTTTATTTTTATTTTTTTTCTAATTTCAGATAAGAATATTTTCTTGTTTCATACTTTTTATAGCGTGAATGTTCAGTAGTCGGGTTTTAGTTTTTATAGCGTGAATGTTCAGTAGTCGGGTTTTAGTTTTTATAGCGTGAATGTTCAGTAGTCGGGTTTTAGTTTTTATAGCGTGAATGTTCAGTAGTCGGGTTTTAGTTTTTATAGCGTGAATGTTCAGTAGTCGGGTTTTAGTTTTTATAGCGTGAATGTTCAGTAGTCGGGTTTTAGTTTTTAAAGCGTGAATGTTCAGTAGTCGGGTTTTAGTTTTTATAGCGTGAATGTTCAGTAGTCGGGTTTTAGTTTTTATAGCGTGAATGTTCAGTAGTCGGGTTTTAGTTTTTATAGCGTGAATGTTCAGTAGTCGGGTTTTAGTTTTTATAGCGTGAATGTTCAGTAGTCGGGTTTTAGTTTTTAAAGCGTGAATGTTCAGTAGTCGGGTTTTAGTTTTTATAGCGTGAATGTTCAGTAGTCGGGTTTTAGTTTTTATAGCGTGAATGTTCAGTAGTCGGGTTTTAGTTTTTATAGCGTGAATGTTCAGTAGTCGGGTTTTAGTTTTTATAGCGTGAATGTTCAGTAGTCGGGTTTTAGTTTTTATAGCGTGAATGTTCAGTAGTCGGGTTTTAGTTTTTAAACTTACTTAGGTACCTACTTTTTATTTACATTTTTGGGGTTATAATTTCGTCTAGGTTAGAGCCATTTGACATTTTTAAAGAAGAATAATAATTATTATCAGTAAATTAATAGTTCAAAGCAATTAAAATCAATTCCGTAAAAATGCAATTAATAAAAAAATTTTTTACAAAAAAAAACAACCGACTTCCAAAAAAACACTACAAAGTGAAAAATAACTTTAATTTCGGAAGTCGGTGTCTTTGGTTTTTTATTTACTTTCGTTTTTTTTTGCCACCGACTTCCGAAATTAAAGTTATTTTTCACTTTGTAGTGTTTTTTTGGAAGTCGGTTGTTTTTTTTTTGTAAAAAATTTTTATTTTTCACTTTTTAGTGGTGCCTACCCCACACAAATCTGAACACCACTCTGCAAAATAAATTAGAGATCATCCACATAGACTAAAAGGGAAAAATACGTATTAAATTATTGAAGCTAACTCAAAAGCCACTCATCAGAACTTGAAGATATTTTTATGCGACCATCTCAGGAGTATACCATTTCAAATAAAAACGTTGCAAAAAGCAAATACGTCGCGCTAAGTCGTGTCAGAAGTTTGGTAGGCGTAGTTTAAGTTGACAACTCAAGTACCTAACGCAATTTGAATAATTTATAGCCAGAGTGCACATCATGACGATTCCAATAAGCCCAAACACGGCAAGGATACATTGTTTTATTACTGAGTTCCGATGCCTACCTTCCGGCTTCTTCATCAGATCGCTTCGATGGTACCATTTTCATCAGAACCATTTATTTAAAGCTTCGTCATAGTCGCTTAACTTCTTCTCGCCACCCGTGAAATACTTATCATCGTTGAGGAGTTCCCGTGGCTTTCTGTGGTCTTCTTCATCAGTTCCACTTCATTAGATGATACCTTCTGAATGCAAACGCCTGATTTGTTGATGAAAATACCAAAATACGTATATGTATGCCTATAATATTTGAGAAGTTCCCTCGATTCCTCATGGATCCCATCATCAAAACTAGTTTTTGATCAAAATGGGACCAATCTGGAAGTATACCCTTTCAAATAAAAAAAGAATTTTCCGAATCGGTTCATAAATGACGGAGTACTGAGGTAACAAACATACAAAAAAAAAAAAAAAAAAAAAAAAAAAAAAAAAAAAAAAAAAAAAAAAAAAAAAAAAAAAACACAACCGAATTGAGAACCTCCTCCTTTTTTGAAGTCGGTTAAAAACATAGTAATTACCTACCTACATACCTAGTCCAGATAACATGACAATATCACAATACAATTAAAATAATTCGGTCAATATGCAATTAATAAAAGCTTATATGTAATAATCAAAATAATATCTAAATGTCAAAATACAATTAAAATGCCAAAATACAATTCAAGCACGTGTTTAAAATCGTACTATGAACACGCGTGGGCATTTGTCGTTGCACGATGCGGGATCTGACAGAATGTGCTCACTTGCATCTTTATGTGTCTTGCAATGCTTGTCTTGATAGGTAGGTACCCTATCGGCGTGAGTCCTACTCGCACTTTGGCTCTTCCGCCCCGACGAAGGGGTGCGACAGACGGTCTGTTCGTCACCAGTGACGTGCTGGGCACAGCGGGGGCAGTGGGACCACGTGTACGGCAGCATGGGGCGACATTGCCCGGGTGGCTCTGGAGCACGGAGCCAGCTGTGGCGGCTCTCTTCCTGGTTTTGTGCTGCCAGCTTAGTTTCCTCGTAGTAAAGTCCCAATCTCAACGGAACGAGCACAATTTATTTTTTCCATTATTCTGATGGACTTATGGATTCATGAATATTTTAGGATTCTTTTATTTTGCATAATTCCGACCTTCTCTAAATTGCAGCTGTCAACTGTTTGAGTAAGTCTCATTAGTTATTATAAAATATAATGAATTACTCATGGCATTAGTTAGTAGCTACTAGGCTGCGAGTTTTTTTTTATCTTAATAAAAATGTTGAATTGACTCGCTCAATGACACCACGCACAGCCTAAGCCGCTGCGCGCTGGTTGCAGCCGCGCGACAGCACGCCGCGACGGCACGACAGCACGCCGCGACGGCACGATGGCTGTGTGTAGGTACGATTGATTGATTTTGGAACCACTGTACTTTAACAGCCGTCGCTTTTATACAGGGTGTTTCTTTTAAGGTGTCAGCAAGTGCGAGCTGATAGCAGAGTACCGTACCTATCGATTTTGTTGGAAATCTAGGTTCTAACACTTCAATAAAACGAGTTACTGGCTTTTTAAAATGTATAGATTATTATTAGCCAATTATAAGTCACTAGGAAGGTTATACGTCCGTCTTTATCAAGGCTCAAACATGAAGTAAGGTAATAATAATGGTGGGTAGTATTTATATAATAAGTACCTACGATATATCGATTATTGCAGAATCGACTAAAGATTGATTTTTGTAAGTAAGTAAATCAATTATATCAACACGCTCCCTCAAAAATTGATCTACCTAATTATACAAACAAAATAAATCAAAGTAATACCTAAATGACCGGAACATATTCACTTCCTAGTGTTTGCTGGGAAATACATCTCATGGTCCAACATTTGCTGCCAAGGATTAAGGAAAACCCAGAAAACCTTAATCAAACCATTTCATTAAATTATTATTAGTAATAATTAAATTAATCATAAATCATATTATTATGTAGAATCACAAAACATTAAATCAGTATCTTATTCTAAGCCCATTTTACTTCTCATCTCTTGAAAAGTGATAGCGGGTCAGAACATCTGCCAACTGCTGAACTGTTGGAATGTAATTTTATTTTATTTTTTTTTTTTTAAATCTGTTCCTTAGATAAATGATACTTTATATCTATGTTTTGTGATTGGTTGGATTATTTGCAATGCGTATACAGCCATTGTTATCCTCATAGATTATGATAGGTTTACAATAGTGCTTATTAAATTTATTTAATACTGTTTCACGTACTGTACGCATTTTGATCTAATGTTATTTCATTACATGCTTGTAATTTTTTTATACCAAGAAACATTTTTTTTTTTAAGCTGTCTAAAAAAGTCATTTTGTATTTACTCATTAAATACCTTTTAAAATGATTAATTGTTTCAATATCAGCACATACTATTATGTTAAAACGCCTTTAAATAAAATGGCATAATTATATGTTTAGGTATGTATATCTCCATTGTCTAGCAAATATTTGAATGAAGAATTTTGAAAACCTTTTTCTTTAAGTGATCTCTCAAAGACTTCAAACCAACACCTAGCTGCCTGTTTCAGCCCGTAAAGTGCTTTATTTAATTTAAACACATAATAACCTGGACCAGGACTTTCATATAAATATCTCTCTTTAATTCGTCATTTAAGAAGGCAGTTTTGACATCCCTAAGATGAACTAGCAAATTAAATTGATTCACAAAAGCAAGATACATCTAAAACTGCTATCGCTACTCATACTACTGGTGCCAAAGTTTTATTATAGTCCGTGAGGTATTCTTGACTGAAACCCCTTGCAACAGGTAGTGTTTTTTTTTTTTTTTTTTTTTTTTTTTTTATCTTAAAGGTTTTCCAAATTCATCATGTTTTATAGGAAATATCCATTTACAATAAATTGACAATGCTCTTGGTACTAAAGCCCAAGTATTATTTAGAGAATTTAGTTCGTCCCTAATTGCACTTTCTCACTGAGATCTTTTGATTTCTTGTAATGAATTTGTTATTTTACATAGAATAGACTGAGCACACAAAATGGCAATCATCATCATCGTCTTCATTATAGGAAATACGCGGACGATTTTTGGCTTGTTGTTATATTTTTATTTATTTTTTTTTAACGTCAGGATTTTATTTGTGTTTTCTTTTGGTGAAGATGGGTTATCAAAAAGTATATTATCAACTATGTGCTACGATTCAATTAAATTATCATGGTTTAATTTGCGAATTTTACACTCGTGCTCAACAGATTTAGTCCATAGACGTATCTGATTTAGAACTGTCAGAGTTATGAGACTTGACCGGCACTGATTTGGATATTACATCATCAGTTTTGCCGTGAGAATTTTTAATATTCCCTTCAGTGCTCATCAGATTTAGACCATAGACGTATGATTATCTGATTTAGAACTGTCAGAGTTATGACACTTGACCGGCACTGACTTGGATATTACATCATCAGCTTTGCCGTGAGAATTTTTTTTTTAAATATTCCCTTCAGTGCTCATCAGATTTAGACCATAGACGTATGACTATCTGATTTAGAACTGTCAGAGTTATGACACTTGACCGGCACTGACTTGGATATTACATCATCAGTTTTGCCGTGAGAATTTTTAATATTCCCTTCAGACTTGAGGATTGACCTGGATTTAAAAAATCCAGTCTCATCAACAAGAATATCCCTGACTACTATGTAATTTTTCGCACTCTGGGTTCCAAACTTTACAGCGTTTGGTTCATAACCCACAATTATCCCTTTCCATGATTTTTGATCAAACTTAGTCTTACTGCTTTTATTTTTGAACGTAAATAGTTGAACCTTCAATTTTTTAATTTTTTTTTTTAATTTAATTTGAAGTTTTGTATCATGCCACATTTCGAATGGTGTTTTTGAAAGTTTCAAAGTTTTAGTTTTACACTTTGTTTAATATTGAGCGAGCTTTTTCAGTAATGATTCTGACCATACATTCAGAAACGCCATTCGACTGTGGTGTTCTCGGAACTATTAAATGATATGATATTTTTTTTCTGATATCCCTCTCTCTACACAATAAATATCCTTTCATTTCAGTCGATAAATGTTTGCCTCGCTTTTAGCCACGAAATCTTTAAAAACAGCAAACACGTCTGATTTTTATAGGTTAAATAGGTACGTAACAAAGTATTGCGTATACTCATCAACAAAAATTACAAGGTAGTTTTTAGTTGGGGGTAGGTATAAACAGTAACAATAGTCCACAAACATCTGAGTGCACAATAAATAATAGCTGTTTAACATGACTTTTATTTTTGACCTCATATGAACGGAAGTCGACTTTGTTTCCTATTTATACAGCATTGCAGTTTCGATTTGGCTGGTGTCATCAACCATTTTTTTTTTTTTTTTTTTTTAATTTCGATGAATTAATTTTTTTCTTATTATGACCAAAGCCATAGTTTGTACATATTTTTATTACTGCATACTTGAGAAACAGATTGACACTTATTTACAGATGCCATTAAGTCTACAGCAATTAAATTATTTTTCAACATACCTTGCATGATAGTTTTATTAACCTTACGTATTGTGCTCCTTGCTGGTCGAAAATGACTGTCAGCCCAGCACGTTGCATTTTCGTTAAGAACCGCAGGTGGTACCGCAGCACAGAAGAGCACGTCCTCCAAAACTTCTTGAACGCTCATGTTGCTGGTCACATACATCGTTCCCTGAAATAAATTCACCATTTTTAGCAATAGAAATTTTAATGGCGTTTGCAAGACGGTGTGACTAATGAAAAGATCTTCCCTGTTTATAATATGGTCTGATGCTCCAGAAAAGTAACTTTGCTTCCATCATGATCCGCTTGATAGTCTGCCATCATAAAAGCAAAGCCAGAAAAATTGCTCGACGTGGATGTTTCACTGATCTCAACTGCCTGGACCGTCCTTCTTCTCTCCGTATTTTCTGCTGCTGCTGTAATGTTTGAGCTCTTTTGAAGTAGAAGCAGTTGTTTTCACATGCTTCTTGCGGCCACAGTGATAACACTTCATGAACTGAGACTTATTCTTCTGCTTGTTAACTTCCTAGTTGAAGCTATTTATTATTTATTATTTTGCCCTTTATTATTTTGAGAATTATCGAATTTTGTTTTTCGAAATTCCTGTCCATTTTCCCCTCAAATTGAAAAACTTTTGACACTGGTATCACTGGACTCATTTTTAAACTTGACTTCATGATCCAAAAGCCTTGGTAGAACGAATGCTAGCAATAAATTATCCTCCGATAAAGTTTCGATCGCAATTATCACGCCATCATAAGTTGAGGGTAGGTTGAGCAACAAATGAGCTACGCGCGTGGTGGCGGCGTGTCGTCTTGCCGTACCCTATAATATACTGTAGTCTTTGGTGCCGGCTAACAATTCGATGATGAACACTTTTTGCACCTTTTATCACGTCCATTTCACTTGACAAAGCCCGTATTTTTATTTAAATTTTTAACCACTTATTTGTAGTAAAAACGTAACCTGGTCCCATAACCTGTTGGAAATCTAGGTTCTAACACTTCAATAAAACGAGTTACTGGCTTTTTAAAATGTATAGATTATTATTAGCCAATTATAAGTCACTAGGAAGGTTATACGTCCGTCTTTATCAAGGCTCAAACATGAAGTAAGGTAATAATAATGGTGGGTAGTATTTATATAATAAGTACCTACTATATATCGATTATTGCAGAATCGACTAAAGATTGATTTTTGTAAGTAAGTAAATCAATTATATCAACAGATTTAACCCCCATGTATGTTCTACGATTTTTTGTAGTTTTCGAGTTATTTTGGATCCCTCATTTCATATCAATGGTAGTGGTTAAGGATAGTAGTAGGTATAAAATTTATGTTTTTACTATCAACTGAGCTCTGCTTAAACGTAGAGGAATAGTAAATATCACGATTGACCAAAATATGTGAGTGGTTGACCAAAAAGGGACCTGAAGGGATTGGAAACCGTTATTAATTTTTTTTGAATTTTTTAATCTGTGGTCTTTTAACTTTGTTTTGGTCTAACCAGAATATTTTTAGGTGCCGTAGTGTTTTTTTTATGATTTTTTTTGTGAGCGCACGAGTCGAAACTTGTTTCTACACGAAATTTCAAACGCGATTTACTCGAAATCAATTATTTTCCCTTGAGGTCCCTTTTGGTCAACCACTCACATATGCAATGATAATAATAAATTATAAAATATGAAAATCACAAGATTTCAGATACTTACACCACGTTTAACAACCGATTTCAGCAAAAAATGCCCTATCTAGTGGTACCTACATTCTTGTTACTGACTGACTGACTGACTGACTGACTCATCAACGCCCAGCCCTGCCCTTGGACCTAGAAAGCTGAAATTTTGCACAGTAGTTCCCTTTTAATGTAGACAAGGAATAAGGAAGGAATTCCCGGTAGCAGGTTCCCTTGGGATATTTTCCGACATCCACGCGGGCGAAGCCGCGGGCAAAAGCTAGTCCATACTAATATTATAAATTCGAAAGTAACTCTGTCTGTCTGTCTGTCTGTCTGTTACCTTTTCACGCCTAAACCACTGAACGGATTTCGATAAAATTTGGCAAGGCTGTAGATGGTATCCTGGGGACGGACATAGGCTACTTTTTTTTTCAAAAATAATCCTACAGGGGGTGATATAGGGGATGAAAGTTTGTATGGGAAACTCAGTATTTCTTAAGTTAGGGATGTGAAAATTAAAATTTATGTTTTTGATAAGAAATAAAGAAATATGCGGTTCAGCGTTTTTGAAAAATCATCCCCTAAGGGGGTAAAATATAGTAAAATAGGGGTTGATTTTAAAATTTACAAAACTGCATGGATTTCGACAAAATTTGGCAAGGCTTTATATAGCATCCTGGGAAAGGACATAGGATACTATTTTTTTTTCAAAATAATACTACAGGGGGTGATATGTGGGATGAAAGTTTGTAAGGGAAACCCAGTATTTCTTAAGTTAGGGATAACAAATTTATGCTATTGGTAGGAAATTAAGAAATATGCGGTTTAGCGTTTTTGAAAAATCATCCCCTAAGGAGGTAAAATAGGGGTTGATTTTAAAATTTACAAAACTGCACGGATTTCGATAAAATTTGGCAAGGCTTTATATAGCATCCTGGGGTGGGAAATAGGCTATTTTTTGTCTTAAAAAATAATCCTACAGGGGGTGATATAGGGGATGAAAGTTTGTATGGGAAACTCAGTGTTTCTTAAGTTAGGGATGTGAAAATTAAAATGTATGCTTTTGATAGGAAATAAAGAAATATGCGGTTCAGCGTTTTTGAAAAATCATCCCTTAAGGGGGTAAAATAGGGGTTGATTTTAAAATTTACAAAACTGCACGGATTTCGACAAAATTTGGCAAGTCTTTATATAGCATCCTGGGAAAGGACATAGGATACTTTCAAAAACAATACTACAGGGGGTGATATAGGGGACGAAAGTTTGTAAGGGAAACCCAGTATTTCTTAAGTTAGGGATAACAAATTTATTCTATTGGTAGGAAATTAAGAAATATGCGGTTCAACGTTTTTGAAAAATCATCCCCTAAGGGGGTAAAATAGGGGTTGATTTTAAAATTTACAAAACTGCACGGATTTCGATAAAATTTAGCAAGGCTTTATATAGCATCCTGGGAAAGGACATAGGATACTTTCAAAAACAATACTACAGGGGGTGATTTAGAAGATGAAAGTTTGTGAGGGAAACCCAGTATTTCTTAAGTTAGGGATAACAAATTTATGCTATTGGTAGGAAATTAAGAAATATATGTTCAGCGTTTTTTAAAAATCATCCCATAAGGGGGTAAAATAGGGGTTGATTTTAAAATTTACAACACTGCACGGATTTCGACAAAATTTGGCAAGGCTATAGATAGCATCCTGGGAAACGACATGAGCTACTTTTTATCTTAAAACATAATCGTACAAGGGGTGATATAAGGGATGAAAATTTGTATGGGAAACCCAACATTTCTTAAGTTAGGGATATGAAAATTCAAATTTATGCTTTTGGTAGGAAATAAAGAAATATATGGTACAGCGTTTTTGAGGGGGTACAATAGGGGTTGACAAATGTTTGTGTACCTACCTCTTTTTAAGAGATTTAAGGGATTGGAAATGTAGTCATAGTTCGAGTCTTGAGGTAACATTTAGTCTTTATTTCATTCGGCGTTTTTACGAGGAAATTATTTGAACGAGTGGACACTCGGACAAAAGTTATTTGTTATTAGAGCGTGACTGACATAATAAATAAGTAATTAACAAAGTCCTCCCGCCGCGTAAGTCTGTCTGTTTGAATGCGATAATGTCAAAAGGTACCGAACGGATTTTCATACGGTTTTCTCCAATGAACGGAGTGATTCAGGGTAATTCATTATAGTTTTGTGTAAATTGGCTGAAATATGACGACGACTGTTGAAGATGTCGGAAAAAATCATGCCGACTGGTAGCTTTATGCCATACACGGTAGCGATATGTCGTAGCGATTTGAGTTTGCACAGTTATATCGGACGGCCCTATGTTTTCCACATGAACATTCCCATGAGATATTTTCCGACATCCACGCGGGCGAAGCCGCGGGCAAAAGCTAGTGTCAAATAAATATAGAAATTTTATAGTAAGGCGGTCACAATTAGACACATTTGGAATTAATAAACAAAACCTATTGTACATTGTACTAACGTATGTTGTTGATTTATCATTGCATAGTTTATGTAATTAAATATATTTTTACATAAAACATAATAAATATACACTAGAAAAATCTTAAATTACTTATTTAATTTCAAACAAATTAGTTACCAATCGGGGGCGTTACGAGTCGGGAGCGACCCGTGCTGCCACCCCAAGCGAGACAGAGCCCCGCAACGTGATGACGTCAGCCGGTGCAGCCCGTTAAGGGTTGGAATATGCGTCCGCGCAACCAGCGCAGTGCTGCCACCCCAAGCGAGACAGAGCCCCGCAACGTGATGACGTCAGCCGGTGCAGCCCGTTAAGGGTTGGAATATGCGTCCGCGCAACCAGCGCAGTGCTGCCACCCCATGCGAGACAGAGGGGTAAAATAGGGGTTGATTTTAAAATTCACAAAACTGCACGGATTTCGATAAGATTTCGATAAAATGCATCCTGGGAAAGGACATAGGCTACTTTTTGTCTTAAAAAATAATCCTACAGGGGGTGATATAGGGGATGAAAGTTTGTATGGGAAACCCAGTAAGTCTTAAGGTATATGAAAATTCAAACTTATGCTTTTGGTAGGAAATAATGCAATATGTGGGACAGCGTTTTTGAGAAGTCATCCCATAAGGGGGTACAAAAGGGGTTGATTTTAAAATTCACAAATAATATTAAAATGTTTGTATACGTACTCTTTTTAAGAGATTAAGGGCCTATTTCACGATGTCAATAGCCACTACTTACCGAATAATTTCAAAAATGGAACGAAATTTGTATGAAGTTATCTGCTAAGCACGTAAGTTAATACGAACTGGTGAAACAGGACCTTAAGGCGCGGACTGACTACGATTTTAAACGGCACACAAGCACAACCGTTTAATCTATTGTCACCATTAGCTGGCTTGAAATAAGATTGAAAATATTATTTATGTTGCTGTGTGACTATAAGCTGCGAATGTTCATTTATTTTCTGGGTTTTCTTTAGATTATTCAGAATATACACAATAAATTAAATATTTGTCCGGTTAAAGTTTAAAAAAAATGCTGATTCTATTAAATTCTTTAAAAAAAGAATGTCGCTATCGCTGAAAATACAGAGATGTTCGACGCCAAAGTTTATTTTTGTGGAGCAATTTCCAAATTTTCAATTTTTTATTGGGATTAGCAAACTATTTTTTTACTATTCTATTCGGTTAAAATGTTTCTTTAAATCCTTCTCTGTCCACTGTATTTTTTTGCGTCGGATAGTTTCATTTCGTTACGTCATAGTCGACAAACCAAGAAACCAATTTTTGTGAATATTGAGGTAATACCGCGCCTTAAGCGATTGGAAATGTAGTCATAGTTCGTATCTTGAGGTAACAGTTAGTCTTTATTTGTAGTCATAGTTCGTATCTTGAGGTAACATTTAGTCTTTATTTGTAGTCATAGTTCGTATCTTGAGGTAACATTTAGTCTTTATTTGTACCTAGTCATAGTTCGTATCTTGAGGTAACATTTAGTCTTTATTTGTAGTCATAGTTCGTATCTTGAGGTAACATTTAGTCTTTATTTGTAGTCATAGTTCGTATCTTGAGGTAACATTTAGTCTTTATTTGTAGTCATAGTTCGTATCTTGAGGTAACATTTAGTCTTTATTTGTAGTCATAGTTCGTATCTTGAGGTAACATTTAGTCTTTATTTGTAGTCATAGTTCGTATCTTGAGGTAACATTTAGTCTTTATTTGTAGTCATAGTTCGTATCTTGAGGTAACATTTAGTCTTTATTTGTAGTCATAGTGCGTATCTTGAGGTAACATTTAGTCTTTATTTGTAGTCATAGTTCGTATCTTGAGGTAACATTTAGTCTTTATTTGTAGTCATAGTTCGTATCTTGAGGTAACATTTAGTCTTTATTTGTAGTCATAGTTCGTATCTTGAGGTAACATTTAGTCTTTATTTGTAGTCATAGTTCGTATCTTGAGGTAACATTTAGTCTTTATTTGTAGTCATAGTTCGTATCTTGAGGTAACATTTAGTCTTTATTTGTAGTCATAGTTCGTATCTTGAGGTAACATTTAGTCTTTATTTGTAGTCATAGTGCGTATCTTGAGGTAACATTTAGTCTTTATTTCATTCGACGTTTTTACGACGAATGGATTTTCATACGGTTTTCACTTTCACCAATGAGTGGAGTGATTCAGTGTATAATTCATTATGTTATTTTTGTAAATTGGCTGAAATATGACGATGATTGTTGAAGATGTCGGAAAAAATCATGCTGACCGGGAGCTTTAAGTTAAGCCCACCATACACGGCAACGATATATCGTAGCGATTTGAGTTTGTACAGTTATATCGGACGTCTCTTATGTTTTCCACATGAACGTTCCCATGGGATATTTCCCGACATCTACGCGGGCGAAGCCGCGACAACAGCTAGTCTTTATATAAATAGTAAGTATAAGCAGGAACTCAGGAGTTCATTCAATCTGCCTAGCCTTTTCCTAACTCTGTTGGGGTCGGCTTCCAGTCTAACCGGATGCAGCTGAATACCAGTATTTTACATGGAGCGGCTGCCTATTTGACCTCCACAACCCAGTTACTGGGTAATACGATACCCCTTGGTAAGACTGGTTGTCAGACTTTCGGGCTTCTGACGACCCGTAACGACTGTCAAAGATCCACGAATAAGAGCCGGGACCAACGGCTTAACGTGCTTTCCGAGGCACAGAGGAGTCTCGGTATGTAAAGATGGTCACCCATCCACGGACCAACCCCGGTAAGCGTAGCTTAACCTGATGGATCGACCCGTGCGGTTGTTATTACTTATTCATTAATTCACTAAAAAAGAAAAACTGCATGCAATCATAAATATAAAAAGAAAAAAAAAAGAAAATAAAAAGAGAAGTGACTGGCTGACTCATCAACGCCCAGCCCAAATTCTTGGACCTAGAAAGCGGAAATTTTACACAGAGGTTCCCTTTATAATGTACTAGCTGCTGCCCGCGACTTCGTCCGCGTGAAACCCACCCTGTCGCATCGCATTGCCTGCCCGTGCTCTTATTTCGTTTTCACTTAGCGTTATTTCTGCGTTTTTTTCTTTTAGCTCGGCACGTAAAGGTCCTAAGATTTGGGCTATAAAATGCAAAAAAAAATCAAAGTCTGTTAGTTCCAGAGATTAGCACGTTCGTTCACCGTATCCCCTTCCCGCTAACCTCTCCCTGCCCCTCTCATCCACTCTCACACCCCCTTCACAACTTCCACTTCCCCCTCTCTCTCTCACCACCCCGTCCCCTACCTCTCACCCTCCTCCCCTTACCAACACCTACCCTCCCCCTCACTCCTTACCTCCCCTTCCTCTCCTCACCAACCCCTGCCCCTATCCCCCTCCCTCTACCCCTCTTTCAAGTTAATCAAGCTCCGCAGTAAAATCCTCCCCTGAAAAATGTACTACCTCTTTTCACCCCCCCATGGGTAGATTTTCGAAAAACCCACGTTATTCTTCATTTTTGCTCTCAAGTTTTTATATACCTACTGAACGCGTATGGCATTTTTATACTCGTGATAACTTCGAAATTAAATGTCCGATTCGAATGAATTAAAAAGTATTTTACTGCTACATAAATAAATACCTTTGATGATAAAACTATTTATTTGAATAAGAACTAATACTACGATAATTCCTTAGGGAAGCTCTTCAATCTATGTCCTATGAAGATACAGAGAAGTTATTATTTGTGCTAAAGTAAATATTGTTTTGTTAGTATATATAATTTTATCTTTTTTATACACCTTTATACATATGTAACAATAAGATAAGTGTGATTATTTAATCAATTAATGTTACCTTCAATCGCCTGAAACACAGGATTTCCTAGTTCAGGCACAAGTCATGGGTGAACTTGCCATAGATTTGACGACACGGTTGGCGCAGTGGTTGAGCGATTGACGGCTGCGCAGCATGTCGCGGGTTCGATTCCCGCACGGAACAAATATTTGTACGACCTACAAGTATTTGTTCCGAGTCTGGGTGTTTTTCTATCTATAATATGTATGTATTTACAAAAAAAAATGTATATAAGTAGTTTATCAGCCATCTCGGTACCATAACACAATCACGCAATCTCGGTTACATATCGGTAAGCATTAGGTTGCTTAGCTTGGGACTAGATGGCGTTGTGTGAAATGTCCGAGGATATTTATTTATTTATTATTTATTTATAGATTTAAGAAAAACTGTATTTAACGTTAGTCCTTATATTTTTGAATAAATTTGATTTGATTTGATTTGATACGATTGTAACCAACTTTTGTTTCTAACGGCAATCTAATTAAATTTTAGAACACAAAAGCTGCTATTGTGACTTAACTATGATAGTTAGATATATTGCCTCGCGGACTTTTTTAAAGGTAACAATGAGTACTTTAATCATGAAGTACATAGTTTTCATATATCATCAATAGTTTTTTCAGCTAAGGTTGCCAGATGTCCGGGATTTCCGGGAATGTCCCGGAAATTTACGTGTTGTCCCGTGTCCAGTAATTCGATTTATTGATTCCGACAAATTTTATAATTAAAAAAAATATTTAGTATATAAGATAGTTACATCATTGTACTTGTTGATGATTGCCTACTCTAAAAGCAAAGTTCTCAATTTTATATCTTTTAATGGTGATTTTTTACCAAACTTCTTTTATCTGGACTAATAAAAGTGTAAATATAAAAAATACAAACATCCGAATTGAGAACCTCCTCCTTTTTTAGAAGTCGGTTAAAAATAAAATGTATTTTCCTTAAAAAATAAATACTTACAAGTATAAAATTAGATATCCCTTATTGTATATTTACCGACATTGAATTGTCCCGGACTCAGTAAGTTCCGATGTTGTCCCGGACTCAGTAAGTTCCGATGTTGTCCCGGACTCAGTAAGTTCCGATGTTGTCCCGGACTCAGTAAGTTCCGATGTTGTCCCGGACTCAGTAAGTTCCGATGTTGTCCCGGACTCAGTAAGTTCCGATGTTGTCCCGGACTCGGTAAGTACCGATCTGGCAACCCTATTTTCAGCGCACGCCAAATAATGAATTTCATAGGGAAATTTTTTCTACTTTGGGTTACATTATTGCAATTTTCTGAAGGATCTCTAAATTTTTTGAAAATAAATTATAGCCTATGTTACTTCCTGATAATTTAGCTTTCTATTGGTGACAAAATGGTTAAAATCGGTCCAGTAGTTTCGGAGCCTATTCGGTACAAACAAACAAACAAACAAAACAATCTTTCCTCTTTATAATATTGGTAGGTATAGATTTAAATGAAATAAAATATTCCTTGTCTAGAATAAGGCAGGATTTTTGTTCCCGTGGGATATTTTCCGACGTCCACGCGGGCGAAGCCGCGCGGGAAGTGCTAGTGAGGTATATATTGCTAGGTTGCTAGTGCGCGGCTGCGAGCCAGCTTCAGGGCGAGCTGCTCCTCACGCGGACGACTGCACGGCGCTTGCTCCGCGTCGCCGTCCTGACTCTCTTGATGTGTTGGCCGCTGAGACCAACACTACAAACGTACTGCAAAGTATATACAAATGTGGCTGTTATTTATTGTAGTAGGTATGTTGTGGTGTGTATTGTGTTGTGTTGTGGCGGTCAGCCGTGCGGACACACTATTGTGTTGTGTTGTGGCGGTCAGCCGTGCGGACACACTATTGTGGTTAAAATATTATTTTCACACAATTATAACTCAATGTTTTCACATTGTTTTTTCTTTTGTATTTTTGTGTTTCACGAACTGTGTCCAAATAAACGTTTTTCTTTCTTTTTGCTTTTCTTTTTCTTTCTTACGAGTTCTACGCTAACGAAGTCGCGGGCAGAAGCTAGTCAAGCTAGTGTGAAATATAGCTTTAGTTGTAACTAGCACTGGGATGCCAATCAGATGATTTGAATCACGTGCAGATAGTATTAGTAGAGCAACAGTGAGCCGTGCTCCCACCTCTGCGCCAGGACCAGCTGGAGTGCTGCGGCGCACGCCGAGCGCGGCAGCGCGGCCAGCCGTGCGGCGCGGCTCATTAGCTGAGCGAGACATTGTGTGAGGTGATCCGATCGGTCGGTCGACGTCGCCAATTGCCGCACAAAGAGCCCCATTGTTGTCGAAAGATGGGGCGTCGCGAGCGCACTCCGGCCGGCCGCTCGGCCCGCTGTTCCGCTGAGCGACGCTGCGAGGCGCGGCCAGGACTGCGGCCGGCTGCACTTGGTGGACTTCGTTTGCGGTAGTTCGCTCAGCGACACTGACTCTTCGTTTCGGTTAGCGGCACGATGCACAGCGCTGCGGCCTGCGGCTGCTCAGTAGGCACGCGGTGCGGCGATTCGGCGCGTGATTTGCACTTTACATTATGATTAATTGCGTATTTAATCGAGGGGTCATTAGATCGACCTCTCTAGATAAAGGGAACACTCGGAGGTCGAAGCGGACTCCGCCTACACCAGCCCCACCTGCGCCGCAGCGGCCGCCGCGCGCCGCGCGCGCTCCCGCGGGGCGCGCAGCAGCCGCACGCGGGGCGCGCACGTAGCGGGCCACATCGGTAACTTTCTTGAAGAGGAAGAACACGGCGACCTTGCCCGTCCTTGCGGCGCGATAAGGCGGGTTCGGGGTCTCGCGGCCACGTGACGCCGGCCGCGACCCCGCTATCGCGCGCTTTTAACCGCGTGTCGCGTCGCCGCCGCATCACTCGGCCCGCACGCTCCTCGCGCGTATCACGCACCTTTCGTTCCGCCCGTGCGTTATACATAAATATCCAAAACTAAACATTTCGGATTCAAACGACGGTCAAACCCGCACCGGGACGGAACATCCACAGGAATTAGTTGAGGTGAGCGAGCAGCCCGAGTGGTGCTCGCCTGCACTCGCGGCCTGCGCGGCGCGCTGTCCTACTGAAGCCGTGGTCTGCTTGTGGTTGCAGATCGCGTCACTCCGGAGCAGCCGCCATGCCGAGCGCCGTGGCGAACGGGGCCAGGGGGGCGGAGGACGACATCGTGCTGACGGGGCTGTCGGGCCGCCTGCCCGAGTCCGACACCATCGAGGAGTTCGCGCAACAGCTGTTTGATGGCGTGGACCTGGTCACCGCAGATGACAGAAGATGGACCCCAGGTAATCTTTGTGTTTTGGCGATGTTCCACTTTACTTACTTACACTTATCCCATGTTTTCCTGTTAGAAAACGTTGTCTTCTTTACTGTTGGTCACTGCCAAGGAAACATTTCAAAGAGCATAATATTATTATCTTGAAAAAGTCGCGTTGGTAATAATAACCTGGTGCTGCGCCACTGCGACATGGGAGCACCCTGCCGCGCGCGGCCGCCAGCGCGGTCACGCACGCTGTAGGGACGAGGAGCCGCCTAACATTTCATTGAACCCCGCTCGGTAAATTCAGAAGAGTTGCTCTGGTTAGACATCAAGTTTAGTTTCGATGTTTGCATCGGATCTCCGTATGTATATGTATGATAATGTTGGTACATACGAGTCCGCAATTAAGACAAATTAGGTACGAGTATCACTTTAGTGGATACGAGCATTGATCACTTGACAACTTAACTGATGAATCGACAAATATGATCAGTGGGCCGTGATGAGCATGTTATTGTGTTGACGAGATTCTTACATCATTTGTGATTGTGACATGTCGTCCTAATGTGACATTGTCACATTGTAATCTGTAGGCATATAATGTACCTAATTACTTATTTGTGCAACAATATAGCGGAAAGCAATAAGTAATGTGGTTACTAATTATTTAAATTAAAATATAATTTGGTTATTAAAGCTCAATGACGATGTTTTCATTTTTTGCGAAGTTTTATAAATAAAATACATACTTTATTATAAGCATTCAGTCATTTATTTTTATGAAGACACTAGCTTTTGCCCGCGACTTCGTCGGCGTGAAATGTCTTGTTCCGCGGCCCACCCCGTCGCATCGCATGGCCTGCACGAACTATTACTTCGGTTTCGCTTAGTGTTCTTTTTGCCTTTTATTCTTTTTTCTCTGGTCCTAATAATGGTGTTAAATATATAGGCTATTTAACATCACGCTATGGCTATCAGAGCCTTCCTCAAGAACTGGCTATCAAATACTAAAATATTTTTCAAATCCGACTGGTACTTACTTGCTGAGACATGCGCGTTCACCATTCGTTGGTTCAAGCAAACAAACTAACTCTTCAGTTTTATAATATATATTAATGGAACGAACTGTGCAATGTAACGTCGAAACATTTAGTCAATTTGAAATGTTGTCCTCTTCTTGCGGTAGTGGCGGGGCGCGCTCGCACGCGCGGCGGGCGCCGCCCTGCTGCGCGTGCGCACCGTGCGTGCGCGTGCTGCGCGTGCGCACCGTGCGTGCGCGTGCTGCCGCACTGCCACGCACGCGACACCTACTTGACCTTCAGCACCACGCGCCGATTGACCATAATATCGGTGGATTACTGCGACCATCATATTATACTTACACCATGAATTTTTCAAGTGTGCGTGGATGGTTAAATTCGAAACGTAGAATAGAATACTCTTCATCCTATAAACGTAGAAATGTTGGCACGCGGTGACACAACTGGCTAAACTAAAAGCGACGAGACCTGCGGATGGGTTCAGGGAGAAGAGAGACAGATAGTGCAGCTAGTCTGCGCTGTGCCGTTTACATACCTAGACTTGCCATAAATATTGTCACGGAAGAAAAAAAAAAAATTATTGCAAATAATATTTATTACTTTTACAGTGTGTTAGTTTAATATATAAATATAAAACAATTTAAAATATAAAAAGCTTATTCGAAGTGGTCTCCATTGGCTGCAATACAGTTCTTTAAACGTTGAGGCCAGTTATCAATAGAAGCACGCACTCTTTCCATGGGAAAATTCTTCACTGCCAATCGTATGGATTGTTTTAGGGACTCCAAATTATCATGGCGTTTAGAGCAAGCCGTACTCTCTAAAAATTACCATAAATCATAATCCAGCGGATTAAGATCGGGACTAGACGACGGCCAGTCTTCAGCTCTGATGAAGTCCGAAAGGTTCACTTCCAACCAAGACTGCGTGGACCGAGCTTTATGACCCGGCGCCGAGTCTTGTTGGAAGGACCATACTTGGTTATTGAACATGGTGCTGTTAAGGGGCTTATCTACCTTCTCAAGAATGGTATCTTGATACACTTCAACACTTGTGCCGATGTTTTGATACCTTTTTAACAAAAATATGGCTCAGTCACTCCTTCATAGCTAACCCCCACCAAACCATCACTGAAGTCGGATAATGCCCACGTTGCACTCTGTCGACTAATTGGGAAGCTTCCTTAGAGCTTTCAGCATAAATACGGTCATTTTGTTTGTTAAAATGTTGCTCAATTGTAAAGATTTTCTCATCCGTAAACAAAATTTTTCTGTGACCTCTCTTTGCGCACCGCTTCAGTAGTTGTTTCTATTTTACCACCCTATTCTTTTTAAATTATCAGTTAAAAAATGACCAGTGCGTCTCTTATAGGCTGCAAGTCCTAAGTCATCTTTTAAAATACGCGACATGGTTCTGGGTGTTATCTTCATCTCCCGAGATAAAATCTTTTGCTTTCGGACAGGATTTCTGCGAATTCTTTCCCTTACTGCTTTGACCACCTTTTTCGTACGAACACTACGTGGACGGCCAGATCTTTTTCTGTCACAAACAGAGGAGGTCTACCAGTACCTATTAATAGCCCGGTACACAAACATTTGACTAATACCAAGCGTATGGAGAGTTTTAAAAATTGCATTTGGCTCCATACCAACTTGGTGTAATGCAATCACAGCGATTCGGTTCTCTTTATCACCCCACTCCATTTTAATATCGCAAAATATTGTACAATGTATTAGCGCCAAAATTAGAAAACTCAATGAACAATCGTATAAAAATGACAGATTCCAAATGAAATGAATGATTCAAATGTAATATCTTTCTTATTTTTAATTGTAACAGTATTTATGGCCAGACTGTGTATATTATGAGTACCTACAATTGGTAAGACTGGTTGTCAGACTTTTGGGCTTCTGACGACCCGTAACGACTGTCAAAGATCCACGAATTTCCGAAACACGGAGGAGTCTCGGTATGTAAAGATGGTCACGCATCCACAGAGCAACCCCGGCAAGCGTAGCTTAACGTGACGGACCAATCCGTGCGGCTGTTGTTACTTAGCCACGAGCTCCTCTCTCGTCTCTCCTATACTAGCTAGGCTGCGACTAGGTAGGTATATTTGTTTTTCAATAGTCTACGCGGCGAATTGCAAACCTCCTCCTTTCTTCATCGATTAAACATTTATTTTCCTTTACATAACGACCCTCTAGCCCAATATATGTTCGTTGCCTTTGCAGTATCCTAATCCTATTTTGGCAAAGTTTTATTCAAAACGCGAGCTTACAAAAAAAAGTACTTACTTAAATTAAAAAAAATAAAAACTCGATGCGTAAAAAGTGAGCTTTAAAAGACCGGACAAGTGCGTGTCGGGCCACGCGCAGTAATAGGGTTCTGTAGTTGCACAATAATGCGGACTAAGAAGAGGGATTTTTTGTTGTTTCATGAATATTTGAGTATTACTCGTAACTTGAAAAGCCTACTTACCTGTGAAAGTTTTCCTTTTAACTTCGTTTACTACTACCGTGATTTTTTTCACCCATCCAAAACTAATTAGTTGGGAAACGGGCGGACACTGGACTCTAACAAAAATTAGCACTTTAAAGCTTAATATTTCAGAAACAACCGTTTCTGAAATTAAATCGTAAAATTGTTTTCACAAACCCGCAATATCTTTGAAAGACCCATCCAACATCATGATTTTATTGTACCACTTTGTCGGCGTGATGAATATGTATATCCATGCCAAATTATAGCTTTCTAGTACTAACAGCCTCTGAGCTAAGCTGCGGACGGACAGACAGACAAACAGACAGACAGACGGACGGACATAGCGAAACTAAACTAACTGGCGTCTGGTTGTCGCAATATTGAATTTGTATTACTGTCATGTCTATAATGATGACACTCACAAGAATAAGACAAATCGATTGACGTAAGAATCATCAAAATGGTGCACGCGTTTGTTCTCCAGCTAGAGTGGCAGTGCAGCCACCGCCACCAGCGCGGCCGCACAGCCTGGCGTGCAGACACCGCAGGCCGTGTAGACCCACGCACAGTGAAGGATTCCGTAGTCGGGAGTGGTCGGGAGTGGTCGGGTGTCGGGATGAATAATTTAGGCATGCTCAGTATTATTGTATTTTTTCTCAGCAGCAAAAACAAGTATTTGTGTTTGTATTTTGTAGTGTTTCTCAAAGAAACTGAAAAACAAAAGTGAATTCTGGGGATGTATCTATCCGAAAATATCGGAAAAATACTCAAAAACTACACGGCGCGGGCGCAGCGTAAATATCTTCTTCAAAACAATTTTCTTTAAAAGTGCTTTTTAATTTGTTGCAAATTCAAGGGTTAGTCAATAGCAGGTGCGGTAACTATTGACCTAAATACAAAAGTCAATCTTTTGTAGTTAATTATAATAATGGGATCCAATCCAACAATACCCCAAACGCGTACCTATGTTGTTTTTATCCATTGAATTTTTTTATCCCTCGGTTTCATGTATGAGTGCGGAGTGCCACTGGCACTGTGCCACCACCACCCCTAATTATTTTTGTCGTAGTTTCACCAGTTTCATTACACCTCACACCATTGCTTGGCGGTGCCTTCCAACCTTCTTTCATTACACCTCACACCATTGCTTGGCGGTGCCTTCCAACCTTCTTTCATTACACCTCACACCATTGCTTGGCGGTGCCTTCCAACCTTCTTTCATTACACCTCACACCATTGCTTGGCGGTGCCTTCCAACCTTCTTTCATTACACCTCACACCATTGCTTGGCGGTGCCTTCCAACCTACTTTCCTTACACCTCACACCATTGCTTGGCGGTGCCTTCCAACCTTCTTTCATTACACCTCACACCATTGCTTGGCGGTGCCTTCCAACCTTCTTTCATTACACCTCACACCATTGCTTGGCGGTGCCTTCCAACCTTCTTTCATTACACCTCACACCATTGCTTGGCGGTGCCTTCCAACCTACTTTCATTACACCTCACACCATTGCTTGGCGGTGCCTTCCAACCTTCTTTCATTACACCTCACACCATTGCTTGGCGGTGCCTTCCAACCTTCTTTCATTACACCTCACACCATTGCTTGGCGGTGCCTTCCAACCTACTCACACCATTGCTTGGCGGTGCCTTCCAACCTTCTTTCATTACACCTCACACCATTGCTTGGCGGTGCCTTCCAACCTTCTTTCATTACACCTCACACCATTGCTTGGCGGTGCCTTCCAACCTTCTTTCATTACACCTCACACCATTGCTTGGCGGTGCCTTCCAACCTACTTTCATTACACCTCACACCATTGCTTGGCGGTGCCTTCCAACCTTCTTTCATTACACCTCACACCATTGCTTGGCGGTGCCTTCCAACCTTCTTTCCAAACATCGATAAAGTGTTGTCATGGTGCCAGTAGTCTCCGAGTAAAATGGCTGTGCCACATCCGGACAGACCGGAAGGAACCCTAAAAAACTAAATGTGCAAATGCACACGAATGAATGAAATTAAGAAAAACTTAACTATTGTCGCGAAAATAATAGATGTTGTTTTTGAAATGAACGGGTTCGATTCCCGCGCAGGAAACATTATGTAATGATGCATTTTTACCCGACTGCCAGGAAGGGTTATGTTTCTAGTTTTTGTCAAAAGTTGGCGCTGTCCCACAAACCTGACCACAAAATTGTGTTCGCTCAGCTCGGTGCTTTATATCTATACTAATACTAGCTGACCCGACAGACGTTGTCCTGTCTTAGCTATAAATATTCTAATGTAAACGCGTGAAGTTAAAATAGTAGTTAAGTTTTCTGAAATTTTCCAATTTTCTGTGAAATTTTCTTAATTTTTTCTTTCATAACAACCTTCTCCCAACAATAATAAATACAACAAAAAAATAATTAGCGAAATTGTTCCATCCGTTCACGCGTGATGCGATTATGTATATAGATTATAAAGACGTAAAATTTGTTTGTAAGTTTGTATGTAGGGGTAATCTCTGGATCTCCCAGTCGGATTTTATAAATTCTTTTTGCATTTGATAGCCCGATTCTTGAGGAAGGTTATGTAACATCACGCTGTGACCTTTAGGACTTACTTTTCAAACACCAGTATCATCAGCAACCTACATTTGAACACCAACAACCATCGAATGATCCGAGCTACAGTGATGACAACCCCGCCCGAAACACCAAGGCCAACAGGAAATATAGATAATATAAAGCCTAGTAAACATCAATTAGACCAAATAGCGAGTACAGGACAAATATAACTGGTTGGAAACAATTAAATATATCACCAATCAACGCAGCAATAACAAAGAACAGACCAACTAATGGATGACTACCAAAACCATCAGCCTCCTGAATGAAAGAGCCGTCCTAATGAAAGAGCCGTCCTAATCAACGAAAGAAATACCAACGGAAAAGAAAACAACTTACGAAGATATGCAAAGAAATAAAAGAAAGTATAAGAACGTATATAAGACTAATTACAAATGTTTACAATTACAATTCGGCTGGAAAGGAAAGGCGAACTACTTAACATACAAAAAGGAGTAAGACAAGGAGATCCCCTTTCTCCAAAACTGTTCCTGGCTGTGTTGGAAATGATCTTCAGAAATTTTGAATGGGGAAATCTAGGACTGAGTAGCGATGGTCGCACACTAACACGTTTAAGATTCGCCGATGACATTGTGTTATTTGCAAAAACACAAGAAGATCTTAACAGGATGATAAATGACATATCAACAGAAAGTGCTAAGAAAGGACTAAAACTAAATACTGATAAAACAACAATGGCGAGGAACATACTATTAGCATAGGCGAAACACTAGTAAATTATGTGGAAGAATATATATCTGGGACAGCTGATGGCACCAAAAACACTATAAATAAAGAAATTGAGAGAAGAATAGCAAATAGCTGGAAGAGCTACTGGAGCCTGGCAGAGGTAATGAAAGACAAAAACCACCGCATGTCAACAGAAAGTAAAATGTTTAACACCTGCATATACGGTATATAGAGCCAATGTTTGACTTCCATGCATTAATACCAGTAGGGTATTAATGTATGGAAGTCAAACATTGGCTCTAACAAGAAGTTCAACAAATAAACTTGCTATATGCCAACGCGCGATGGAGAGAAGCATGTTAGGAGCCAAATCAGCTGACAAAACCATCTGACACAAGACAAGAAGACTTAAGTGGAAATGGTCTGGACACATGATAAGGGGGAAGGACAAATGGAGCAGAAACGGCCAAAGAAAGAGAGGTAGACCAAAGAAAAGGTGGGATGACGACATAAGACAAGTCGCTGGAACGACATGGGGCAGCGTGGCCAGGGAGAGGCAGGATGGAGAAGGTTGGAGGAGGCCTTGGCGACTGGCAAACGGACATACAACAGATAAAAAACGCCAAATACGTGACTGAAAAGTACACTTTGTTTGTCTGATTAAAAGGCTAATAATAAAAATGACCTTTAGGAGCCGAGCAAAAAGAAAAAAGCACAGGCGGGCGATGTGATGAGACGCGGTGCGTAGGGGAACGCGGCATTTCATGCGGACGAAGTCATCTGTAGGTTAGGTCGGAACGTCTGTGCGCTAGTTGTGAACCCGTCGAGAGCAACCCTTACAAACACGTGTAGGTCTAGGGAAGGAGGTACTTACCAGTACTTACCCACCCTTCATTTTTTTACATTAGGTATTACTTATTTTTTTATACCTACTATTTTAGGAATCTACAGAGGTGTTGTCGATAGCAAAATAAAATTATTTCGAGCAGGATGTACATTGTACCATAGTCGAATACATCAGATCTACGTAATACGCATACAAATATTGATTCACTGACTAAGTAACGAGTACGTACCTAATACAGCAGCACCGAGACCACTGAGGCACAGGGTCGTCAGCCTGCAGTGGTTTATCTGGGCAGTGACCTTGAGTTAATTACCTACGGTGTGGCTCGGTAGATAAATACGGGCCGCGTGCTCGAACTATGGCGTAACTGAGACTGACTGAGATTTCGAAGCGAGTCGTTTCGGCCGTTTTCTATGGAGATAAACGACTGTATCATTATGATACTGTGTCTAAGGTATCAGTCAGTCATATTACAGTACGCCCGAAATATCTTGGCTTGTCTGGACAGGGGCACTAAGAACTGCCGCGCATGCTCACTCACACTTGCTGCATGTCACCGTTTGGTTCCTAAAGTGTGTTACTGCCATTGATATAAAAACTACGCAGTAATATATACCTAAGTCAATGTTTACTGCGCAGCCTTCTGCGCGCAGTTCGGACCTGCCAACATAAATCGGCCGCACTGTACTCTAAATAGCTAACTATTAAAATCACCAATCGTCGTTCATTCAAAACAGTAGGTATACTTAGGAGGTGAGCATGGTTCTGGGTCAGACCAACACCAGAACAGGCCGACAAGGTTCGCGGCCGCGCGCCCTGCTCAGACGCAGTGCTCACTCGCATCAGTGATTCCTTTGTTTACAAGTAGTGTCAAAAAATTGGCGAGTTGCGTGTGACTGTGTGAGCGCGCCGCCAATCAGCGAGGTTATCTGCCCGATCGCTCGACTCGCCCGCCATTACCGCCTCTAAACACAACGATAACGTCTCGTATCTGGCATCAGCTCATCATGACACCCGTCAGCCGACACTCCACAGATCGATCTCTTACAATCTACAAATTATTTTTGTTCACTGAGTTCTTTGCCATTGTTCATTATTTTTCTGTCTTAACTTATATTTTAAAGTATTGTATTTTAATATAAGTAACTAGAACTTCCCGCGCGGCTTCGCCCGCGTTGATGTTGGATAATATCCCGCGGGAACGTACTACCGGGAATTCCTTCGTTATTCCTTGTTTACATTATAAAGGGAACCTCTATGCAAAATTTCAGCTTTCTAGGCCCAAGGGTTTGGGCTGGGCGTTGATGAGTCAGTCAATCAGGACTTCTCTTTTTATTTAGATACGAGTATAATAGCCACTTGCTGTAGAGACTAATTTAAAAATCAACTATGGTCATGTGAATTGCAAAAATAAAGATCTATGAAACCTATTTTAAGTACTCATCAGTTTCATCGTATTTATTTTGCGATGATACCTTTTTTTAAGTACTTAAACTTTTGTCTTACTAAGTACCTAATAGGTAATACGAGCTGGTATCCGCAACTCCACGATAATGCGCGTATTTTGCGTATGGAACTTTTGTCTTTTAACACTGTTCTATAAAATGCTTCGCATGTGAAATTGTTCAAATTACGAAGACACCGTCAGTGCGACGTCGTGCCGCGGGCTACAAAGCTGTAAATTACGTTTTTGAAAAATTTCGCAAAATTTGGGAAAATCTCAGGATTTTTCAATGGAAATCAGGCTTTTTCTCCGGATTATTAAATTTTCTGTCTGGTACTTAACCCTATATGCTTACAACTGAGTAGGAGGTACTTAGCTGATGTTACCAGTGTCTGGGCCGAACGAAAGGGGAAAGACCGTTTGTGGCGACCGCGACGCTCATTACTGCTATTACATACGAATCTCGAATAGTAGGTAGATATCTGGATAATGAGTAGGTAGATACCTAATGTTACAATTTTAATAGTGTGCAGTAGGTCTGCGTTCAAAGTGGACGATCGCCCACATACTGGCACGTTTAACCAATTGTGCGCGAATGAATGAGTAGTGTCAACGGCATCAGCTGCGCGACCATCCATTGTGGCTTTCACCGTTAGAGAGCAAGCGCGGCAGCGACCGCAGCGCACGGCGCGGCCGCCTCGTGTGCGCCGTGTGCGCGCGGAGCGGCCCGCGGCGGTGGCGTGATGCGCCGTGCGTCACGCGCACTCACACGCGCGCAACTCGCGATACCTATCTCGGCTAAGCTAACAAAGATCTTACTCGTCAAACCTGTCATAAATTATGTCATCGTGTTAGCAGGAAATATAGGTAATTATTTAGTAAATATTGATTTGTTAGGTTTCCGCGTGTGACTGTGACGTTCGGGCCGTGGTTAGATAGCTCGCTGCTCGCTGATAACAAACACATTCGGCTAAATTGAATGACTACACATCCGTGATACGCTCGCTTGCAAGGAGATAGTTACTTACTCAATGCAAATAAACGAGAAACATGAAAGTGATTATAATGTTCGGATAACTGAATTGTTTCCACAGAATTGCAATGTATTCATTAGTACTTATGAATAATAATAATTGGGTGGAATCTTAAGATACTGTAGGTACCTATACAGGGTGGAATTTTGTAATGCCACCTGGAGGGAAAGTACTCTTAATACTGCAGATAGAAAATTGTACTCAAAGGAAACATTCCTTTACTTTTTTTGAATAGAAAGCAAACTGCATTAAAAGATTTTCGAAAATTCTCTTCTCCCACACCCCGGAATCGAACCGGCTAAAATCTGAAAAAATTATACCCTGTACTTTAATTGCATCGATCGTTAGGGTCAATTATAAGGATGAAATCTCTCTAACAAACATGATAAATTAAATGAAAGGAAAACCAGGAAATCTTAAATTAATTTAACTATTTACAAAAAATGGTAAACTAACTAATTAGTTGCTCGAAATGGCTCCATTCTCTTGGATACACAAATTTATTCTTTTAACGAATTCATTTCTAGTAACCTTTAATAAAGTGTTGTGGTGAATATTATAAATCGTATTCTGAACTTCAACTCTCAACTCGTTGTCATTCGCATAAGATTTCATGTAAATTTGATTTTTTACATATCCCCACAAAAAAAATGTAATGGGGTGAGATCTGGCGATCTCGCAGGCCATCTGATTGTGCCGTTTGTACCAATCCAGGTATTGAAATGGTTATTAATGTAGGCAGTAGTGATTCTGCTGTTATGTGCTGGAGCACCATCTTGCTGTAGAATTATTTGGTTTCGCTCTTCCTCGGGGAAACCATTTAACTCGTTTCTTAAGAGATCCAGTATTTCAATATACTTGACAGTGTTTAAATGACCTTCGTACACGTGGACTAACACTACATTATTTCTCATAATTCCGCACCAAACGTTGAAAGAAAATCTTACTTGATTGTTAGTTTCATGAACACGAACAGGATTCACTCGAGACCAATAATGGTTATTGCGGCGATTGTACATGCCATTATTGCTGAAGTTGGTTTCGTCAGACCATACAATGTTACTCAAAAAATTAGGGTTTCGGTCAATTTCTCCAAGCATGTTTTCACAAAATTGTAATCGAGAGATCACGATCCCCAATATGCAATTTTTGCACCAACCGACCTTCACGATAGCATTTATACTTATACTTTTTCAGCACTTTAAGTACGCGAGTGTAGGTTGTTCCTAATTCATCGGCAGCATCTCTACTTGAAGCCTTCGGAAATGATTCAAAGTATGTTAAAACATCTAGTTCAAAATCGAAATAGTTTTGGGTGGTTTCAAGAAGAGACGGCAAACTATTCAAGTTTGCCGTCTCTTCTTGAAACCACCCGTATTCTTTAAATTTTCTATCATTCTTTTCAATACGAACCGAGTTGGTGCCTGTCGGTCTTGATATCTCTCTCTCCATACCACCGCAGAGCTAGATTCACGTTTTTGTTATTTAAAAAATAAGCTTCAATTAAATCAAACTGTTTTGGGGCAAGATTGGTATATGACGGATTTCCCCAAAAATACTTAGACAGTCTTGCCCCAATATTGAATTTATAGGTCAAGTTTTATCACAACTAATAAAGATAAAGATATTATTATTTAGTATAAACATGAGTAAGTACAATACATGTGCATTCAATAATGGGTAATAATGTGTGGAGTTAATAATTCTGTAAATACAGGGTGTAAGGGACAGCCCTCCGCAAACTAACAGGGTGCATTCAGCTCCTCATTTTGAATCATATTCCACCGGAAATTTTCTCAGGAAAAATTTCATTTTTTCAAATTTTTTTCAGTTACATTTTCATTATTTCAACGTAAAATTGCATTGTGTGTTCGCAGCACTCCATTTATGTAAAAAAAACTGCAAAAAAAAACAGCAAAAAAAAAACCAGCAATGGATGTTGAAATACTCTAACCAACGACGCGTGAAATCAGCTGTTCACTTTCTATCTAGCTACAGAGTTCATCGAAGTCACCGCATACCTATTACCTTCCCCTCCCAACTAGTAATAGACGCTCCGATTTGTGCACAAAAACACAAACAAATCAGGTTTATTGGAGTCCCGTAACGTTCCTGAAATAATTTAATATACCGGTCATCTTAGTATGACATACTGAATTCACCCTATCAATTTGCGGAGGGCTGTCCCTTACACCCTGTATAGAACAAAAAAATAAAATGTATCCAAGCCAGACAATTACCCTCAATTACCACTAGAATACATAAAAATCCGTTGATTTTTCACTCGTGTTTCAACTTGACAACTACAAACATTTTTGAGACCGTTTTTTTGCTATTAAATTCAACACAGCGCCATCCTTAATTTAAAGGTAGGACGAAATAGTGATTTTGTTTTACCAACCGAGCTGTCAACGCGTCGTAGCTATTCAGAAACAGCCTAGCCAGCCGGTAGATGGCGTTGCCCCGTAGACGAATTTCCCCACCTTGACCTTACCATTATGGTTTTTTATCAAGAATAAGATAATTATACAATATTATTGCGCAAATGTTACCAATGTTTTTGACCGCTAGGGTTGGCATGAAGGTTGCGCAATAATTAACCAAACGTTTGAGCGAGTTTCAATTTTATTATATAACATTTTCATTGCATAAAATTGCATTGAAGCCGTCAATGTTTATTGCGTGAAAAAAATATTGATAAGTAATTTGAGTGCAAGGCCTGATTCAATGTTATTTGTACTATTGTACAATAAAAATATTGCGCTACGTTATTGTAAGAGTACCTAGAGCCACCTTACACAGGACATCGGACAGACAGTCCACTTAGTAATGTTGCGTCATGCCTCCAGGGCTGCACGGGCTGCCGGAGCGCAACGGCAAGCTGAAGGACCTGGCGCACTTCGACGCCACGTTCTTCGGCGTGCACGCCAAGCAGGCGCACCTCATGGACCCGCAGCTGCGCCTGCTGCTGGAGCTGACGCACGAGACCATCGTGGACGCCGGGCTCAGCCCCGCCGAGCTGCGCGGCTCGCGCACCGGCGTGTTCGTGGGCGTGTCCAACTCCGAGACCGAGGAGATGTGGACCGTGGACCCCGACAAGATCAACGGCTACGCGCTCACGGGCTGCTGCCGCGCCATGTTCCCCAACCGCATCTCCTACACCTTCGACCTCAAGGGGCCGTCCTTCGCCGTGGACACCGCCTGCTCCAGCTCCATGTTCGCGCTGGCGCAGGCGGCCGCCGCCATCCGCGCCGGCCACTGCGACGCCGCCGTGGTGGCGGGCTGCAACCTGTGCCTCAAGCCCGCCAACTCGCTCAACTTCCACCGGCTCAGCATGCTGTCGCCCGAGGGCCGCTGCGCCGCGTTCGACGCCGCCGGGCGCGGCTACGTGCGCTCGGAGGCGGCCGTGGCCGTGCTGCTGCAGCGGCGCGGCGCGGCGCGGCGCGTGTACGCCACGCTGCGCGGCTTGCGCGTCAACACCGACGGCGCCAAGGACCAGGGCATCACGTTCCCGTCGGGCGCCATGCAGCGCCGCCTGGCCGAGGAGACCTTCGCCGAGGCGCGGCTGCGGCCCAGTGACGTCGCCTACGTGGAGGCGCACGGCACCGGCACCAAGGTACGCCCGCTGCCCGCTGCGTGCGGCGGCCAGCTCGCCAGTGTAGTTCTGCTGGGCAGTTTGTTGCGCTACTTCTTCTTCCCAGCTAAAGCACCAGGAAGTGGTGAAGGGCGGGCGTTTTGTGGGGACTGTCTTATGTAATTTCGACGTTCAAAAAGTGCTGATTCTCAGCCTAATTTGAATAAATGACTTTTGATTTTGATTTTGAGTGACGCGCGTGTGCTCGCCAGGTGGGAGACCCGCAGGAGGTGAACGCCATCGCGGAGCTGTTCTGCGCGGGCCGCACGCGGCCGCTGCTGCTGGGCTCGGTGAAGTCCAACATGGGCCACTCGGAGCCCGCGTCCGGCCTGTGCTCCGTCGCCAAGGTGCTGGTGGCCATGGAGCGCGGCGTCATCCCCGCCAACCTGCACTACACGAGCGCCAACCCCGACATCCCGGCGCTCAGCGACGGCCGCATCCAGGTAAACTAGTTGCTCAGACATGTTGTGTGACATGATACATGATTATGCACATGTAGATGGAGACATAATGACGGCGGAGCACCGTGTTGCTGGCCCTGCCGCAGCCTCGTGCTGCTGGTGCCGCAGGGCCGAGTGTTGCTGGCCCTGCCGCAGCCTCGTGCTGCTGGTGCCGCAGGGCCGAGTGTTGCTGGCCCTGCCGCAGCCTCGTGCTGCTGGTGCCGCAGGGCCGAGTGTTGCTGGCCCTGCCGCAGCCTCGTGCTGCTGGTGCCGCAGGGCCGAGTGTTGCTGGCCCTGCCGCAGCCTCGTGCTGCTGGTGCCGCAGGGCCGAGTGTTGCTGGCCCTGCCGCAGCCTCGTGCTGCTGGTGCCGCAGGGCCGAGTGTTGCTGGCCCTGCCGCAGCCTCGTGCTGCTGGTGCCGCAGGGCCGAGTGTTGCTGGCCCGCCGCAGCCTCGTGCTGCTGGTGCCGCAGGGCCGAGTGTTGCTGGCCCTGCCGCAGCCTCGTGCTGCTGGTGCCGCAGGGCCGAGTGTTGCTGGCCCTGCCGCAGCCTCGTGCTGCTGGTGCCGCAGGGCCGAGTGTTTGTTCTCGTGTGACGAGCTTATGATCCACGAAACAAGTCACACTCAAATTATTTATTTATTATTTGTTTATTTATTAACTCATCATCACAGGAATTTCCTAATTGAATAGTATGTGAAATAGGATCTTGACAGACAGACAGACTACGAAGTAATCCTATAAGGTTTCCGGATCCTCGTGTGAAATGAGATCATTTAATAAGTAGGGTGTGTATGTGGCGGCGTGCAGGTGGTGGACCGCAACACGCCCTGGCAGGGCGGCCTGGTGGCCATCAACTCGTTCGGCTTCGGCGGCGCCAACGCGCACGTCATCCTGGAGTCGGAGCCGGGCGGCGCGCGCGCGCCGGCGCGCTACCCCGCGCCGCGCCTCGTGCTGGCGTCCGGCCGCACGGAGGAGGCCGTGCGCGAGCTCACCGCGCTGGCCGCGCAGCACGCGCACGACGCCGGCCTGCACGCGCTGCTGGACGCCGTGCACCGCCACAACATCCCCGGCCACTCGCACCGCGGGTTCGCCGTGCTGGGCGAGCCGCCGCTGCACGAATGCTCCGTGAGTACCCGCGCCGGGGCTGGCTGCCGCTGCTCCCTCGTTCCTGGCCCATCATGTCGGACGCCTCTCTGTGCAGGAGCTGGAGAGCGGCGACCCGCGCCCCGTGTGGTTCGTGTTCTCCGGCATGGGCTCGCAGTGGCCCGGCATGGCGAAGAGCCTGATGCAGCTGCCGGCGTTCGCGGCCAGCATCAACCGCTCGGCCGCGGCGCTGCGCCCGCACAACATCGACCTCATCAACATCATCACGGAGGCGCCGGCGGCGGCCTTCGACGACGTCATCAACTCGTTCGTGTCCATCGCGGCCGTGCAGGTGGCGCTGGTGGACGTGTTGCGCGTGCTAGAGGTGCGCCCCGACGGCATCGTGGGCCACTCGGTCGGCGAGATCGGTGAGTAGCGCCCGCGCAGCCGCCGCGTGCCGCGTGACACCGACTCACCGACTCCCTCCCGCAGGCTGCGCGTACGCGGACGAGACGCTGACGGCGGAGCAGGCCGTGCTGGCGGCGTACTGGCGCGGCCGCAGCATCGTGGACGCCAAGCTGGCGCCGGGCGCCATGGCGGCCGTGGGGCTCTCGTGGGAGCAGTGCGAGGCGCGCTGCCCGCCCGACGTCGTGCCCGCCTGCCACAACGCCAGCGACAGCGTCACGGTAAGCCGCCGCCGCGCAGCGGGCGCAGTGCGCTGCGGCGGCAGTGGCCTCACGAGTGCGTGCTGCAGGTTTCAGGGCCGGTGGAGTCGCTGGAGCGGTTCGTGGCGACGCTGGCGGCGGAGGGCACGTTCGCGCGCCGCGTCAACAGCTCGGGCGTGGCCTTCCACAGCCAGTACATCGCGGCCGCCGCGCCGCTGCTGCGCCGCTCGCTGCAGAAGGTCATCCCGCAGCCCAAGCCGCGCTCGCAGCGCTGGGTGTCCTCGTCGCTGCCGCGCGCCCAGTGGGACTCGGACCTCGGTGAGTGTGAAGTGCTCGAGGGCATCGAGCATCGTATAGCGATCAATCCGAATCCCCGATTATTATCGCATTCTTTACGGATTACTTTTAAATTTATGGTGAAGTTAGAATTTTCTATTGCATGGCCCAATTATTTACAATAAATTGCCAAGTGGTTGCAAAGACTGGACAATGAGTAGACTACGTTATTTTTTAAAGAATAAAATAATGACTGAGAAAAAAAATTGTTGAATTGCTCTGGATAAATATTAGCATGCCGATTGGTGACATGTGTTTCATACGTAACACCTATTATCTGTCAGCCGACGTTCGCACGGACGTACAAAAATCGCGGCGGGATTTTATCGCGCACTGGATTTTCACCTCTCGGTGTTGAGCCGAGCTTCGAGAATCCAACCTAACTACAACAGAGTGCATCCCAGCGCTACGAAAAACACACTGTTGGATTTTCAACTCCCGGCGGTAAGCAGAGCGGTGAAAATGCAGTACGCGAAAAAACATCGCCGCGATTTTTTTACACCCGTGTGAACGTCGACTTACCTATACCTATTTGCCAAATAAATGTCTATTCTATTCATTTTATTTAGTAGCAAATCCGTCTTATTAAAAAACAAGGTTCATCTTCAAACCCAGGTTTAAACCATGGACACTTTTTTGAATTATTAACATTATTCCGACACATTAAATTGTCAAAACACCAACTAATACCGGACTAAGTTGTCAGTTTTGTAAAACTTGTCGGAATAATGAATGAATGAATGAATTACACCGATCCCAGCGTGGTTTCACCAGACTCGATTACTCGAATGAACCCAAAAGATTCACACTGGCCCTGTGTACCTGTTACATGGTGCAACAGAGACCAGCGCATCAAGCAGTAGACGGGGGCGCGGTAGTGGTAGGGAAGACGTGCCCTAGGATATGGATAAGGATTATAGGTAATCTGCCTTCTCGACTCTTTTCTTCTTCATTCTGATGAGTTGTCAGCAGCAGAATGTCCAGGACGCGGTCGGACCGCTCCTCGTTGCTCCAGCTCCGACTTCAAATAATGTCATTTTTGGTTTTATTCAAAGTCCGACCTATAGCTCGCCGCTGTTCACTTCAGGTCGACGCGATTGCAGATATTACAGTTTTATAGTTCAAAGTAATGCACACAATTCACTAAATAGTTAATTAAACTGGGCATCGACAACAATCCTGTCGGGTGTGGCGACAACGCGGCGCCAGCGCAGTACTTGAGTTTACTTCTCGCAACAACACACCTCACCACTTGCAAAAAAAAAAGCACCCTTGAACACTACGATTTTGGAACACAGGAACACTATTACACTAAGTTTTTTGCCTTGGTTTGGGTTACGAGTACCTGAAAATGTCTAAGAATGCGCGCTGCACCGAACATAACTTTATTATAACTGTCACACACGTATCACTTGTTGAAAGTTAGATACAAGCACATTATATTCGGTAGGCGGAAAATAACTTAATGAATTAAGATGAATGTAGAAGTGTGTGCTTTGCAGACAGAAGCGTATCCCTGAAGACATGAATAGATCTCACCCAGCTTGTCGCTCGGGAAACTGCATCCTTCGGCAAGCAATTAGTCTTGCACTTTCAGGAGACCGTTACAAACTAACTACCTATCATAGAAATAATCACTGACACTCAATCACACACCACATACGAAATATACACTACACGACACGACTAGACGCGCACTCTAAGAACGACCACTCGTCTCAGTCCGAGCCAATCCGATATCTTAATGTGTCGGAACAAAGTTCGAAATTAAAAAAAGGGTCCATGGTTTAAACCTGGGTTTGAAGATGAACCTTGTTTTGTAAGTTTAGTTAGTGATATCAATGTTTTTTTTAAACTCAACTTCTAATGCTCTTGATAAATCGGTGCCGCCGCCCGGTACCCCCGCGGGTACCAGGCTGAAGTCGCCATTTCAAGATCTTTCATTCTATGATACGATGAAGAATTAAAACACAAATGAAATGTAGACACAATCGTAATATTGGTAACTCACATTGTTCCCCGCCCCGAGCTCCACTCACGAGTGCGCTCTGTTCCCCGGCCGAGCTCCGCTCACGAGTGCGCTCTGTCCCCCGGCCGAGCTCCGCTCACGAGTGCGCTCTGTCCCCCGGCCGAGCTCCGCTCACGAGTGCGCTCTGTTCCCCGGCCGAGCTCCGCTCACGAGTGCGCTCTGTTCCCCGGCCGAGCTCCGCTCACGAGTGCGCTCTGTCCCCCGGCCGAGCTCCGCTCACGAGTGCGCTCTGTTCCCCGGCCGAGCTCCGCTCACGAGTGCGCTCTGTTCCCCGGCCGAGCTCCGCTCACGAGTGCGCTCTGTTCCCCGGCCGAGCTCCGCTCACGAGTGCGCTCTGTCCCCCGGCCGAGCTCCGCTCACGAGTGCGCTCTGTTCCCCGGCCGAGCTCCGCTCACGAGTGCGCTCTGTCCCCCGGCCGAGCTCCGCTCACGAGTGCGCTCTGTTCCCCGGCCGAGCTCCGCTCACGAGTGCGCTCTGTCCCCCGGCCGAGCTCCGCTCACGAGTGCGCTCTGTCCCCCGGCCGAGCTCCGCTCACGAGTGCGCTCTGTCCCCCGGCCGAGCTCCGCTCACGAGTGCGCTCTGTTCCCCGGCCGAGCTCCGCTCACGAGTGCGCTCTGTCCCCCGGCCGAGCTCCGCTCACGAGTGCGCTCTGTCCCCCGGCCGAGCTCCGCTCACGAGTGCGCTCTGTCCCCCGGCCGAGCTCCGCTCACGAGTGCGCTCTGTCCCCCGGCCGAGCTCCGCTCACGAGTGCGCTCTGTTCCCCGGCCGAGCTCCGCTCACGAGTGCGCTCTGTTCGCAGCCAAGTTGAGCGACGCCAACTACCACGTGAACAACCTGCTGTCGCCCGTGCGCTTCGCGGACGCCGTGCGCGCCGTGCCCGAGCGCGCCATCGTGCTGGAGGTGGCGCCGCACGCGCTGCTGCAGGCCGTGCTCAAGCGCGCGCTGCCCGCCGCCGCGCACGTGCCGCTGGTGCGGCGCGACGCGGCCTGCGCGTGCGCGCACCTGCTGGCCGCCGCCGGCCGCCTGTTCGCGGCCGGCGCGCAGCCCGCCGTGGGCCGCCTGTACCCGGCCGTGGCCTGGCCCGTGCCGCGCGGCACGCCCGGCCTGGCCTCGCACGTGCGCTGGGACCACCGCCTGGAGTGGCAGGTGGCGCACTTCGGCAACGCGTCGCGCTCGGGCGAGAACGTCATCGAGTACGACGTGTCGCGCGCCGACGACAGCTTCATCACCGGACACAACATCGACGGCCGCGTGCTGTTCCCCGCCACCGGCTACCTGGTGAGTGCCGCGGCAGCGCGCCCGCACCGCGCCCGGCTCGCTGAGCGCCGTGTCTAATCTGATCTGAACGGTTGCAGACCCTCGTGTGGAGAACTATGGCGAAGCTGAACAACAGGAAGCTTGAGGAGACCCCGGTGGTGATGGAGAACATCCAGTTCCGGCGCGCCACCATCGTGCCGCGCGACGCGCCCGTGCGCTTCCTCATCAACGTGCTGGACGGCACGGGCGAGTTCGACGTGTGCGAGGGCGGCGCCGTGGTGGTGACGGGCGTGGTGCGCCTGGCGGACGCGCCCGCCGCCGAGCGCCTGCGCGAGCCGGACGCCGCCGCGCCGCGCGCCGAGCCGGGCCTGCTGCCACTCGCCACCGACGACATCTACAAGGAGCTGCGCCTGCGCGGGTACAACTACGGCGGCGTGTTCCGCGGCATCCGCTCCTCCGACCCGCGCGGCACGAGCGGCCAGCTGGCCTGGGACGGCAACTGGATCTCCTTCATGGACACCATGCTGCAGTTCGGCATCATCGGCGTGGACACGCGCGAGCTGTACCTGCCCACGCGGCTGCAGCGCGCGCTCATCGACCCGGCGGCGCAGCTGGCGGCCGTGGCGCAGCTGGGCGAGGGCGGCACGCTGCCCGTGCGCATGCAGCGCGACATCGACGTCATCAGCGCCGGCGGCATCGAGTTCCGCGGCGTCAAGACCAGCCTGGCTCCGCGCCGCGCCAACCCGCAGGCCGCGCCCAAGCTGGAGAAGTTCGTGTTCCTGCCGTACGACAACGCCGCCGTGGCCACCGAGGACACCTCGCGCTCCAAGCGCGACGCGCTGGCCGTCAGCCTGCAGCTGCTGCTGGAGAACGCGGGCGCGCTCAGGCTCAAGCTGGTGGAGGCGGCGCTGGAGCGGCCGCCCGAGGCGCTGCTCACGCCGCTGGCGCTGCAGCTGCTGGAGGCCGAGCCGCAGGTGCGCGTGGACGCGGCGCTGGCGGCCGGGCCCGCGCCCGCCGCCTACGCCGCCGCGGTCAAGGACTTGGGCGTCAAGGTGCTGCCCAAGGACGGCAAGAGCGCGCCCGTGGAGAGCGACTGCCACCTGGTGCTGGCGGCCGACGTGCTGAGCCGCCACGGCGCCGCCACGCTGCAGCACCTGGCGGCGGCGCTGGGCGACTCCGGCATGCTGCTGCTGGAGGAGCCGCAGCGCGCGCTGGACGAGCGTGCCGCGCGGGACATGCTGCAGCGCGCCGGCCTGCTGTGCGTGTCGCGCCAGGTGGCCGCCAGCTGCGAGTACGTGCTGCTGCGCCGCGCGCCGGCCGTGCCCGCGCGCCACGTGGTCGTCGACGTGGGCGACGACACCTCGTTCGGCTGGGTAGACGCGCTGCGCGAGGCGCTGGCGCGCGCCGAGGGCGAGGACATGCGCGTGTACTGCGTGGCGCGCGCGGCCGCGGCCGGCGTGCTGGGGCTGTGCGCGTGCCTGCGCGGCGAGGCGGGCGGGCGCGCGCTGCGCTGCTACTACCTGCCGGGCGCGCGCGAGCCCTTCCGGCCCGACGCGGCGCCGTACGCGGAGCAGGTGCGGCGCGACCTGGCCGTGAACGTGCTGCGCGCCGGCGTGTGGGGCTGCTACCGGCACCTGCCGCTGGGCGACGCGGCCGAGGCGCAGCTGCAGGTGGAGCACGCCTACGTGAACACGCTGACGCGCGGCGACCTGTCCTCGCTGCGCTGGATCGAGTCGCCGCTGCGCTACGCGAGCGAGGTGGCACAGCCAGCGCGCGCGGAGCTGTGCCGCGTGTACTGCGCACCGCTCAACTTCCGCGACATCATGCTGGCCACCGGCAAGCTGCCGCCCGACGCGCTGCCCGGCAACCTCGCCGGACAGGTTAGTCACAACCACACATTATACATGGAAATCTGCGTTTATTACGCCCGTACATAAGAAGGGTTCCAAAACTGAAATTACTAATTATAGGCCTATATCAAAGTTGTGCATTATAGCTAAAATATTTGAGAGGATTATCTATAACCAGTTATATCCCGCCCTTGCTAACTCGTTTAGCTCTTTCCAGCATGGTTTTTTAAGGGGGCGGCCTACCACGTCGAATCTCGTCATATTTAACGACTTCGTTACCGAGGCTATGGACGATGGCGGGCAGGTTGATGTGGTTTACACTGATTACAGTAAAGCGTTTGATCGGATCGACCATGACACCCTGATAAATAAATTAAACCACGTGGGCATTCGCGGAGACCTGCTGAGGTGGTTCTCATCTTATATAGACAATAGGTCGCAAGCAGTAGTACTCAATAATTATATGTCCATCTGGGTATCCGTGCCCAGCGGAGTACCTCAGGGTTCGTTGCTTAGACCTTTCTTATTTGTGATCTATGTAAATGACATCGATCAGTGCCTGCAATCATTCAAATTATTATGCTTTGCCGACGATATGAAAATCTTCACCAAAATTTCATCGCTTGATGATGGGCTAGCACTTCAGGCTGATTTATATCGGCTTGAAGAGTATTGTCGGTATCCATCAAATTATTCAGTGCTCAATTTCACTAGGAAACGTGCAGTCCTAGCTACCAATTATACTTTAGCGGGTCAAACCTTGCCTAAGTGCAATAGTATTCGTGATTTGGGCGTCCACCAAGATAGTAAGGTAGTTTTTGACACACACATTGACGCCATTGTCAAAAAAGCCTCTAAATTGCTTGGGTTTTTATTGCGTCTCTCGAAGTGCTTTACTGATGCTAAAACACTCAAAATATTGTATTGCACTTTTGTTAGAAGCCACCTAGAGTATGCGTCTCAGATATGGAACTCACGTTATCTTAAGTACATTGACTGCATTGAAAGTATCCAAAAACGTTTCGTAAGATATCTTTGTTTCCATCAAAAGATTCCGTATCATTCAATCGATTATCTCCAGCTCTGTAAAAAGTATCATTTATTACCACTCGAAGATCGACGTGAGATTGCTGACTGTTTATTTCTATTAAAAATATTTAACAATAATATTGACAGCCCCAGTAAAACATTTCGATTTAATCCACCCTTACGTATACCTCATACATCTACGATTTGTAGGCAGAACAGTTATATTAGTCCACTAAAGAAATGGGTTGTAGAGTGCGTGAGCTGGGACGTAAGCGATTTGTTCAGAAAGTTGTTCAGGGTGCTTAGGGAGTAAACATACTAAAAGTCCCCGCGTCTAGGAGGTGCGCCGGAGTGGGGGGGGGGGAGGGATAGAAGTTCCTACTCTTGAGTTTTTCGCTAATATCTTTAAAACGGTGCGTTCGTAGAGAAAAAATATCTTCTATGTAATGAAAGCTCATACAATTTTTTACAACTTTTACCTCTTATACTTTTTCGAATTCCTACCCATTTTCGAACTATACTTTCCGGAAAAGTGAAAATTGTGGAAAAAACGACTTTTATCAAACACTAGCCGTTGCCTGTTCTTCGTTCGCGTTATTTCAGGATAAAAAGTAGCATATAATTGTTAATCCAGGTCCTAATCTATTTACCTACCAAATTTCATCCAAATCCGTTCAGCGTGGATGTCGAATATTATCCGACGGGAACCTAATACCGGGATAAAAAGTTTTCTATGTGTTAATCCAAGTTAAAAACTATCTGTGTGCCAAATTTCATCCAAATCCGTGCAGCCGTTTTTGCGTGATTGAATAACAAACATTTTCATAAACTTTCAAATTTTAATATTAGTAGCATTATACCATTTAAGTCTTCATCCGTTTTGGTCGTGAAGGTCCTGAAAAGGGTTCTTTTTCAAGGCACTATCATCCTCAGTGGAGAGTTCATGCTGAAGGGGCTGGTTTTCAGACTTTTTCACGGCCTAAACGGATGAAGACTTAAATGGTATAATCCTACCGGCCCATCTCACTCGCTACTACAGTGGCCAAGACACTTACACTACACAGTACTACTACTACTTGACAGTTTGATGAATAGTCGCCTCACTGCACAGGTTGAGTTGCACGATGCCCAGTTCGGGTTCAAAGCGGGAGTCTCAACAGAGAGCGCTATCACAGTCTAAAAATCATACAGTCGTCCAACGAAGACGTCTAGACAGGGCAATCGTGCGGGGTGTGAGGGGCGAGACGCGGGTAAGCCGATCCCGAACTGCGAACAAAACGATGTTAGTAGTTCGGGATATGTTATTCAGGGCTAACGCGTGTTTATTTTTTATTTAAAATGGTGCATACGACGTGTGCTGTGAGTGATTGCAAGTCTTATATATTATAATTGTGAAAGTGTTTGTTTGTATGTTCCGTGTCAAGATGGTGGACTTTTTTATTATTTACTAAGGGTGAATTTCGAGATGGTGGACGTAATCTATATCTATAAAAGGAAAGCGTTACTGACTGACTGACTGAATGACTGACTGACTGACTGACTGACTGACTGACTGACTGATCTATCAACACACAGCTGAAACCACTGAACAGATTGGGCTGAAATTTGGAACACAGGTAGCTATTGTGACCTAGGCATCCGCTAAGAAAGGGTTTTTGGAAATTCGAGCTTTAAGGGGGTAAAAAGGGGGGATATTGTTTGTATGAAAAATCTTATTCCTTGAGTTAATAAACTTGAAACTTGGCACGAATATTTATCTAAGTAAATTATGATTTTTGTGATTTTTTGTTTTTCTAAACTACCCCCTAAAGGGGAATTGGGGGGTCTCAAAGTTTGTATAGAAAAATTGTAACGCGCAATCCGATTAACTCAAAACTCAGTATTTATACTTAAAACCAAAAATAAAGAATAGTGTGCATCAGGGTTTTTCGAAAATCTACCTCTAACGGGTTGAAAAGGGGTAGTCAATTTCACAGGGGAGGATCTTACTGCGTGGTTTGATTAACTCGAAAATTGGTGTAAATAATCTTTGAGTCAAGCTATGGAAATATCTCAAACCATTTTTCTTAAATTCCACCCCTGTGGGGGTGAAAACAGGGAATACAATTTACATGAAAAATGTTATTCATTTGGTTTTAATTGACTTGAAACTTGGCACAAATATTTGCCTAAGTTTGTCATTATTAGTTTTTTAAAACTACCCCAGAGGGAGGGTTAGAGGGGGAGGGGGAAGGGAAGGGGTGGTGAATATGGTGAGGGGGAGGATGATGGACGCAGGGAGAAAGGGGCAGGACTTGGTGATGAGAGGAGGAAGAGGTGGTGAAGGCTGAGGGGGAGGGGAGGGGTTGGTGAGCCGGAGGTGGAGGAAAGGTAGGGGACGGGGTGGTGAGAGAGAGAGAGGGAAGGGGAAGAGGTGAAGGGGGTGTGAGAGTGAGTGAGAGGGGGAGGGAGAGGTAGCGGAAGGGGATGTGGTGAAGGATCGAGCTAATCTCTGGAACTACCCTACCAGTCGGACTTTAAAAAATCTTTTTGCATTAATGATAGCCCAAATCTTATAGAAGTCATATTTAACATCACTCTAGGACCCCTAGATGCCGAGCAAAAAGAAAAAAAATCTGAAAGAACGCTAAGTGAAAACGAAGTATTAGCGCGGGTAGGCAATGCGATGCGATGGGGTGGCTCGAGAAAAAAATAAATTTCACGCGGACGAAGTCGCGGGCACAAGCTAGTTTATTATAATTTGATATGGGTGTCAATTTTGAGTTTAATTGGGGGTGCTTGTTACGAAAAAGCCATCCTTTTTTAAATCCAAGATGGCGGACGTAATTTTTTTATAATTTGATATGGGTGTTAATTTTGAGTATAATTGGGGTGCTTGTTACGAAAAAGGCATCCTTTTTGAAATCCAAGATGGCGGATGTCATTTTTTTATAATTTGATATGGGTGTCAATTTTGAGTATAATTGGGGTGCTTGTTACGAAAAAGCCATTCTTTTTGGAATCCAAGATGGCGGACGACGTAATTTTTTTATAATTTGATTTGGGTGTCAATTTTGAGTATAATTGGGGTGCTTGTTACGAAAAAGCCATCCTTTTTGGAATCCAAGATGGCGGACGACGAATTTTTTTTATAATTTGATATGGGTGTCAATTCTGAGTATAATTGGGGTGCTTGTTACGAAAAAGCCATCCTTTTTGGAATCCAAGATGGTGGACGACGTATTTTTTTTATAATTTGATATGGGTGTTAATTTTGAGTATAGTTGGGGTGCTTGTTACGAAAACGGCATCCTTTTTGGAATCCAAGATGGCGGAACTGTAACTTATATGTATAAAATGAAATTAAGGAAATAATAGTAATGACATAGGTGTCATTTTCATGGTTTTTGAGTCCAAGATGGCGGATGCAAAAATTTTCAAATTTTTCGTCATGGGTGTCATTTTTATGGTTTTTGAGCTCGCTAAAAACGGTAATGAGGTCAAAATGAAAATCCCAGATTGCGGCTGCGAAAATTTTTTAATTTTTCGTCATGGGTGTCATTTTCATGGTTTTTGAGGTCGCTGAAAACGATAATGAGGTCATGACGAAAAATTTGATAATTTTCGCAGCCGCCATGTTCGATTTTCATTTTGACTTCACTATCGGCTTTACCGTCCTAGAAAACCATAGAAACGATACCCATGACGAAAAATTTGAAAATTTTCACAGCCGCCATCTTGAATTTTGATTTTAATCTCGTTATCGTCATCAGCGACCTCAAAAACCATGATAATGACATACATGTCGAAAAAAATAAAAGAACTTCTAAGAATAATAATATAACTTAAAAGAAAAATAATAAAATAATTTGAAAAAAAAAAACTTAAGAAATAAGCAGGCACTCAAATGTCGTTTATAATAATAATAATGTTAATGACGATGTTGATCTCAAATAAACAAATTAATTAATTAATATCGTTTACTTGGGACAACCCTTGCTGTTGCGACAATGTCTAGACGTTGTCGGCATTTACCACGAGATCAAAGGCGTCGTCCTACTGTATGTTTTTATACTGTGGCGCTATTCTAAGTCTGAAGCGAACTGTCATGTACTACACAGCGAGGAGGACGCCGGTATAAGCGTGTTTCCTCGATTTGTCAAAAGCATTCGATCTGGTTGCATATGACCTGCTGTGGGGCAAGTTGAGGGACGCGGGTGTGTCGGCGGAGTATACCTCCCTTCTCAAATATTGGTACTCTAACCAAAAAAACCGGCTGAGGTGGGTGGGTACACTGTCAGACGAATACAGACTGGAATGCGGAGTCAGACAGGGGGGATTAAGCTCGCCTCTGCTATTTAACCTTTATGTCAACCTGCTTATCGAGCGACTGAGTGGTGCACATGCCGGCTGCCACATTGACGGAACGTGTGTCAACAATATAAGCTATGCAGACGATATGGTACTGCTCAGTCCATCGATAAGTGGGTTGAAAAAGTTGCTATCCACCTGCGAGACCTATGCGGAGGAGCATGGCTTGATATACAACTCGAATAATATAATAATATAATTTATTACGTCCTTTTACAAAGTAAAACATTTACAAACTTATAAATACTTAGTAGTACCAAGTTCTTCAACAGATTAGCTTAAATACTTATAAACAAAGTAGTTCAATTTAATTTACACATGTTGTTACCTATGAAAGGTGCATTGGTTTGGTACTAACATTATAACTTGTGTGGCGACCTGCCTGAGCTAGGTTAATAAAAACCTGTGTTTCAGGCCATCCCAAGACTAAGCGATCAAGCTGATTATTTGTACATAGTTAATTGATTATTGAAATAACACTATCCTACATTATATTACTAAATACAAATTAAAAATTACCAATTTAATAACTACATAATTATTGAAGCACTTCTAGAAGTTTTTCTGTGTCTGTGTAATCAAGCTTACCCAAATATTCGCATATCTTCAGACTACAATGTTTGTAAGTGGCACTATATATATTAAGTATCCTATTTAGCTTATTATATAAATGGGGTCCTAAATAGACATAGAACCGGTTTACAAAAGCATGCCTAGTTTGTGGCTTTATGCAGACCAAATCTTTCCTTCTCTTGTCAGAAGGTTTATAAGCGAGTTCAGCGTTCTGATGTAACATGATGTGCAGTATAAATAATGACATGCAGTATGACCTAAGGGACGACGTAGACATAGAGAGGGAGCGCAGGGCGTTGTCTGTGAGGAGCAATATGCTCGCCCGCAGGTTCGCTCGTTGTACTACAGACGTCAAAGTTACCCTTTTTAAGGCGTTCTGTCAATCGTTTTACACGAGTGGCCTGTGGGTGTCATACACGCGCCGAGCCTACAACGTCCTGCGTGTTCAATTTAGTAATGCTTTTAGGATGCTATTGGGACTGCCGTGGCGTTGTAGTGCTTCGGGCATGTTCGCAGAGGCTCGCACAGTGGATTCCATGCCATTATGCGAAAGAAAGCGGCCTCCTTACTGCAGCGTCTGCATGGTAGTAACAACAGCATTCTAAAAATGATCGCTGCCAGAGCGGATTGTCCCTTTCAGAGACACTGGGTGGGGACAGTCCTAGGTCTGAATTAATAATAATGATCATAATAATTAATTACTGTTTGTAAACTAACAATACTAACATAGTACATAAGCATTATTGTTACTAACATCAAAATAGTAACATATTTATGGACCTAGTCTGGAATAAAGTTTTATTTAATTTAATTTAAATGAAATTTGGCACACAGATAGTTTATAATTATAACCTGGATTAACACATAGAAAACTTTTATCCCAGTAGGAGATTCCCGTGGGATAATATTCGACATCCACGCGGGTGATATATTACATAGATAAAAGTTTCGATAACTCAACGGCTGAATGGATTTTGATAAAATTTGGTAGGGAGATAGATTAGGACCTGGATTAACAATTATATGCTACTTTTTATCCTGAAATAACGCGAACGAAGAACAGGAAACGGCTAGTGTTTCATAAAAGTCGTTTTTTTTTCGACAATTTTCACTTTTCCGGAACGTGTAGTTCGAAAATGGGTAGGAATTTGAAAAAGTAAATAAAGTAAAAGTTGTAACAAATTTTATGAGTTTTCATTACATAGAAGATATTTTTTCTCTACGACGCACCGTTTTAAAGATATTAGCGAAAAACTCAAAAGTGGGAACTTCTAACGCCCCCCCCCCCCCCCCCCCCACTCCGGCGCACCCCCTAGACGCGGGGACTTTTAGTATGTTTACTCCATAAGCACCTTGAACAACTTTCCGAAGAAATTTCGTACGTCCCAGCTCACGCACTAAGTACGCGTATAAGTCTAAACGCGAAGACTTGTAATTGGCTTTCTGTTTGAAAATCGTTTCCCTTTTTGTTGTTAAGTTTTTTTTAGCTGTAAGTCTTCCATGCTGAAATAAATAAATAAATTATACCCGACGCACAGGCGACATATCGCAAAAAGTTGGCAAAAATATATTTTGCAGTTTATTGAACTGATTTGTAGTTTGATCCTGGAAAAAAGAAAAATAAATTATGAATTAATGAAAGCCTTCGGACTAACATTGACATGTTTGTTCACGATGCGCGACCTCATCATCGAGCATCTCTTTCTAGGGGTTTCCTAAAGAAGAATGTATAATGAATATATAAATCAAATACAATAGATGTACGGCAATAATTGTGGTCTCTCCCTCAGGAGTGTATTCTGGGCTTGGAGTTCAGCGGACGATCATCTAGCGGCAAGCGCGTGATGGGCATGGTGGCGGCCTGCGGGCTGGCCAGCACCGTGCTGGCCGACCGCGGCTTCCTGTGGGAGGTGCCGCCGCAGTGGTCGCTGGAGGAGGCGGCCACGGTGCCCGTGGCGTACGCCACCGCGTACTACGCGCTGGCCGTGCGCGGGCGCATGCGGCGCGGCGACGCCGTGCTGGTGCACGCGGGCACGGGCGGCGTGGGGCAGGCGGCGCTGGCCATCGCGCTGCACGCGGGCTGCACCGTGTTCACCACGGTGGGCACGCCCGACAAGCGCGCCTTCCTGCGCGAGCGCTTCCCCGCGCTGCCGCCCGAGAACATCGGCAACTCGCGCGACACGTCCTTCGAGCAGCTCGTGAAGCGACGCACGCGCGGCCGCGGCGTGGACCTGGTGCTCAACTCGCTGGCGGCCGACAAGCTGCAGGCGTCCGTGCGCTGCCTGGCCGAGGGCGGCCGCTTCCTGGAGATCGGCAAGCTGGACCTGTCCAACGACACGGCGCTCGGCATGTCCGTGTTCCTCAAGAACACCACTTTCCACGGCATCCTGCTGGACGCGCTGTTCGACGCCGACTCGGAGGACAGCGACAAGGCGGCCGTGGTGCGCTGCGTCACCGACGGCATCGCGGCCGGCGCCGTGCGCCCGCTGCCCGCCACCGTGTTCTCCGACCACCAGCTGGAGCAGGCCTTCCGGTAACGCAGCAACTACTTTCATTAGGGGCTGGCAGGCTTCAATACATTGTTTTCCAAAGTTTTACTCTTGCGCATGCTTATAATGAAATGAATACGTTGCGCAGGTACATGGCGACGGGCAAGCACATCGGCAAGGTGGTGCTGCGCGTGCGCGACGAGGAGGCGGCGGGCGCGCGCCCGGCCTGCAAGCTGCTGTCGGCCGCGCCGCGCACCTACATGCACCCCGCCAAGAGCTACGTGCTCGTCGGTCAGTACACGCCACGGGCTCGGCACAGCGCTCGCCAGGCCTCGCCGCTAATGTCCGTGTGTCGCAGGCGGCATGGGCGGGTTCGGGCTGGAGCTGGCGCAGTGGATGGTGCGGCGCGGCGCCACGCGCCTCGTGCTGAACTCGCGCAGCGGCGTGCGCACGGGCTACCAGGCGTGGTGCATCCGGCGCTGGCGCGAGCTGGGCGTGCGCGTGTGCGTGTCCACGGCGGACGCCACGTCGGCGGAGGGCGCGCGCGCGCTGCTGCGCGAGGCGGCCGCGCTGGGCGCCGTGGGCGGCGTGTTCAACCTGGCCGCCGTGCTGCGCGACGCCTTCCTCGACAAGCAGACGCCGGCCGACTTCCAGGCCGTCGCCAAGCCCAAGATTGACGGTGAGTCAGTGCGGCCAGCACACTGAAGCACAACTCCATGTAGATACACATCCTGATTCGGATTATGGATGGTAGTTTTTTTAATGTTTTAAAAAGTTTACCCGAGCGGGAGACATTTTAAAGCACCTTGAAAAATAAGAAATGTTGTCAATCGACTGAATCCTACTTGTTAGTTTATTATAATGATTGAAGCTTTCAATAAATGGGCGAACCTAACATGAGCAATGACGCACGCAGCCACCAAGATCCTGGACGCGGCCACGCGCGAGCTGGCGCCCGAGCTGGAGTACTTCGTGGTGTTCTCGTCCGTGTCGTGCGGCCGCGGCAACCCCGGCCAGAGCAACTACGGGCTCGCCAACTCCGCCATGGAGCGCATCGTGGAGCAGCGCCAGGCCGACGGGCTGCCGGGGCTGGCCGTGCAGTGGGGCGCCATCGGTGAGTAGCGCGGGCACGTGCGAGGGGGCTGCAGCGGCGCCGGCTGACACGCGTCTGTTGCAGGCGAGGTGGGGCTCATCGTGGAGACCATGGGCGGCGACGAGGCCGTGGTGGGCGGCACGGTTCCGCAGCGCATCGCGTCGTGCATGGAGGCGCTGGGCGCGCTGCTGGCGCTGCCGCACGCCGTGGCGGCGTCCATGGTGCTGGCTGACAAGCGCCGCGCCGCCGCCGCGCCGCAGCAGGACCTGCTGCACGCCGTCGCCAACATCCTCGGTATCAAGGACCCCAGCAAGGTGTCGGAGTCCGCCAACCTGGCCGAGCTGGGCATGGACTCGCTCATGGGCGCCGAGATCAAGCAGACGCTGGAGCGCGGCTACGACGTGGTGCTGGGCGTGCAGGAGATCCGCGGCCTCACCTTCGCCAAGCTGCGCGGCATGGCGGGCGGCGACGATGCGGTGCCCGGCGACGCGCCCGGCGACGCCGCGCCCGCCGCGCCCACCGACCAGGCGCAATTCGCCGCGCTGGGCGAGCTCATGCCCAAGCAGGTGCTGGTGAAGCTGCCCAGCGCCGCGCCCGCCGGCTCCGAGCTCAAGCCGGTGTTCATGGTGCACCCCATCGAGGGCGTGGTGGAGCTGCTGCGCGGCGTGGCGGCGGCCGTGCGCGCGCCGGTGTACGGGCTGCAGTGCACGCAGGCGGCGCCGCTGGACGACATGGGCGCGCTGGCGCGGCACTACGTGGCGCACGTGCGCGCGCTGCAGCCGCACGCGCCCTACACGCTGCTGGGCTACTCCTTCGGCGCCGGCGTGGCCTTCGAGATGGCGCTGCAGCTGGAGCAGGTAGGCGCGCGCCGCGGGCGGGGGCGGGGGCGGGGGCGGGGAGCACGAGGGCGGTTCTGACGGGCGGTTGTTGCAGGCCGGCTGCGAGACGCGGCTGGTGCTGGTGGACGGCTCGCCGGCGTACGTGGCCACGCACACCACGCGCGGCAAGCAGAAGCGCAGCGCGCGCTCCGCCGAGACCGACGAGGCCGACGCGCTCGCCTACTTCGTGCAGCTGTTCAAGGACGTGGACGCCTCCAAGGTGAGCGGCGGCGGACGGGGACGCCACAAGGACGGGAATCAAATGCAATGAAACGTCTCGCATCCTTGTATTTGGTACATTCATAGATAAATAAAGATACGCACATACACACACCTGATATATGGGTAAATATTTCAGGAATTCCCAGAATCTGCTAAAGTACCAGAATCTGAAAATTCCTGAAATATTTAATTAAATATATTCTTTTTCATGAACTTTTGGGGGAGGGTAATGACGGCGGTTGAAACGCTCGAAGATTTACCCATATAATGTATGTACCTCCCACGGAGGATATGTTTTGATGATTTTTATGGTTAAAATTATGTAAATACATATTTCTTATTGTCGCGAATCATATTTTGATCGAGATACAAACTGACACTGACCTGCAAATTGCAAGAAACGCATGAAAATTGAATTTCGCTACCACAGCGGGTTAACCAAGTTCCTATTAACTTAGTTGGCAGATAATTTCATACAAATTGTGTTCCTTTCTTGAATTTATTAGGTAAGTAGTGTCTATACGGACATCGTGAAAAAGTAGGGATAAATCTCGGGCGAGCTCGTGTGCTGCCTCGTGTACGTTGTTCTGTTCGCGAGCGCTGTAGCCGACAGCGGAGTCGGCGCGGCGTCGCGACTGTACGGAGTTGTGTGCGCAGGTGTCGGCGGAGCTGGAGCGGCTGCCCAGCTGGCAGGCGCGGCTGGCGCGCACCACGCAGCTGGTGGGCGCGGCCGCGGGCCCGCACGGCGCCGACGCGCTGGCGGCCGCCGCCAACTCCTTCTACCGCAAGCTGGTCATCGCCGACACGTACAAGCCGGCCGGGCGCCTGCGCGCGCCCGTCACGCTGTTCACGGCGCGCGACAACTACGTGACGCTGGGCGAGGACTACGGGCTGCGCGAGGTGTGCGCGGGCGCGCTGAGCACGCAGCAGCTGGCCGGCACGCACCGCACCATCCTGGCGGGCGCGGCGGCGGCGGCCATCGCGGACCACCTGTCGGCGCTGCTGGCGCCGGCGCACTAGCGCGCGCGCGGCCCGCGCCGCCGCCGGCGCCGTCGGGCCCGCCGCTAGCTCACTGGACGGACGTCGCTCGTCGACCGGTGACGGGCGCTCTCTATTTATTTCTGCGGGGTAGAGTATAAGTAGTGCGAGGAGTATAATATTGTGTAAATAGCTGTAACATGATACTCTATTTATTGTATATGTTAGTATTGTGGAGCCGATTGTGATCCACAGCATTCCGCCGCCGCCCTGTGTCGCGCACGCGGCATACATATACGTATGTATGTGTGGCTAGCTGTAGTATGCTTACTGTATATACTATTACATGACGCATGTAATCCTGACTATAAGATAGTGTATAATATAATATAATATAATGCGGGGCGCTGGCGCTGCTCACGGACTACATCATTTTAACTATTAAGTATTGGCATTGTATATTTCGATATTCTTATGGAATTAGGTTGCCTAGTAAATAAGTAATGACACACGCCCACTACAGGCGCCACGCGCGCGCGGCGGGCGGCGCCGGCGCCTGTAGTGGCGGTCCGGGCGGCGCCGGCGCCGGGAGCGATCAGTGGTTGGTACATTGTGTATGGTTGTTGCGGTATTTATTTTGTTACTATTAAGGAGGCTGCGCCCTGTGATTAAAAGTGCATTATTTTGTAAAGGCGAGTTTTATTTGTTCCCACTTGTCTATATCTTTAATGAACACATCAAACCCTGGATTCTTGTTGACTATGTCATATTATTTTTTATTTTTATTTTTTTTTTTATTAATTTTAAGAAAACTAACAGCTAAAACAAACTGACTACGGACAAAATCGCAATATAGACTTTTAATGGTTTTGACATTCTTAAACTCAGAGGAGACCCTAAAAATAAAACCCAACGCTTTGGAAGCCTTGTTGACTATATTGTCAATGTGCGCATCAATCAAAAGCTTTAAGTCAAAAACTACACCAAGATCCTTGATGACGTTAACTCTGGCAATTGAGGTATTCGATAAATTTATAATCATAAATAATAGGGTTTGGCTTACGAGTAAATGTACACACATGACACTTTGAAATATTTAAATCCAACCTATTTCGATCGCAGTAATCATGGAACCGGGCCAGATCCTGCTGCAATAGGTGTGCATCCTCAATGGTTGACACTTGACTCAGAATTTTCATGTCATCCGCGTATAATAAAAAAAAAAAAAAAAAAAAAAAAAACGGTCTTATCAGTCGTGCAAATATTTGCACGACTGATAAGTCGAATATAGAGACACTGAAATTATTCTACCATATTATTATGCACCTATATTCTGGCAAATAAATAAATTTCATTTCATTTCAATAAAATTTTAGAATTAACGAAACAAGAGGCGATGTCATTAACAAAAATATTGAATAAAAGAGGTCCCAATAAAGATCCTTGGGGAACCCCCGAGGGAATGTACCTCGCTCTCGAGGTATAACCGTTGAGGACTACAGTCTTTTTTTTTTTTTTTTTTTTGAGGGTGGGAAATCATCAAATAACTTCGTGGAGCGGAAGGGCGTGTCAGACTTTTACTGACTAAAACCCACCCGTGTTCCTTCAGTTGCCTATGCCAGGGCCGCGGTAACCTCTTCAGACAATCCGCGACCCCAGCGGCGAGGACTACAGTCTGGCATCTATTTTCAACATATGACACAAACCATCTGTACAAGCTACCCCTCACACCAATTCCTAGCAATTTGCGCATAAGAAGCGCATGATCTATTCGATCAAAACATTTGCTATAGTCAGTGTATATAACGTCGCCCTGAGACCTCCTGGACATATGCTCTGAAAGATAGTCACTACAGACCACGAGATTGGATGTGGTGGAGCGACCTCTTAAAAATCCATGTTGGTGTTCGGAGAAACTTAGTTTCAGTGAAGAAGAAAGTTGTACGTGTACGATTTTCTCCATAATTTTAGCGAACACGCAGAGTTTGGAGATCGGTCTATAGTTTTCAACGCAATCCTTAGGTCCTTTTTATGAATCGGCGTTATACACGCTGACTTCCAGAGTGACGGAACCACTCCCAAGGTAAATGACCGTTTGAATAATAATGTCAATGGAATGGATAGACATGGCACATTTGATTATAAAAATTGGTGAAATATCCGGACTACAGACACGGATTGGTGAAATATCCGGACTACAAACACGGATTGGTGAAATATTATGTACAGGATTTGTATGTTATGTCATGTCTGCTGTCCAGCGGTTATGTCATGTCTGCTGCACAGCGGTCTTATATGTCTTTTCTCGAAATCCATGTAAAACTGGGGTGAGAATCAGAACTTCTCGAAAGTCAAAATTACATACCTAAGTGCTTACCTAAGACAGTCCCCAGGCACGCCCGCCTTTCACCACTTCCTAGTGCTGCAGCTGGGAAGAAGTGGCGCAACAAACTGTCCAGCGGCACAGCTGTATGTTCAGTTAGAAGTGGCGCAACAAACTGTCCAGCGGCACAGCTGTATGTTCAGTTAGAAGTGGCGCAACAAACTGTCCAGCGGCACAGCTGTATGTTCAGTTAGAAGTGGCGCAACAAACTGTCCAGCGGCACAGCTGTATGTTCAGTTAGAAGTGGCGCAACAAACTGTCCAGCGGCACAGCTGTATGTTCAGTTAGAACAACTTGATTATATACAATAACTGGCTGCATGCCGCGGTTTCACCTGCGTAAACCGGGATAAAAGTAGCCTATGTGTTAATCCAGGGCATAAGCTATCTACATAGCAAATTTCATACAAATCTGTCCAGCCGTTTGAGCGTGAAGAAGTAACAACCATACAAACACACACACGTCACCAAGTGTTATTCGAAGCGACGCGTGCGCGTGTGATCATGCCCCTCGATAAGAGTATAAATCCGTTTTATTCAAAAGTTGCATACTTATAAGTTATACTATACTTTATACCATGACTACGAGAAAAAGAAAGATTTAAGCGAAAATGGACATTTAATGAAGAAAAAGAAAAGTTAAATTAATTAAAATTGAAACAATCCTTTGGCCTTTTATGGTAGGCTTGCAACTTCGAGTATGTTTTTATGTCAATATTAAACCTTGTTGCACACCACCGCAGTACACCGTAGCTTACAATAATACTTACTCCATAATGTCGATGACTTTTTTCCTAACTTAAGAAATGCTGGATTTCCCATACAAACTTTCATCCCCTATATCACCCCGTGTAGGATTATTTTTTAAGACATAAAGTAGCCTATGTTCTTCCCCAGGATGCTATCAACAGTCTTGCCAAATTTTATCGAAATCCGTGAGGTTTTGTGAATTTTAATATGAACCCTTATTTTACTCCCTTGGGGATGATTTTTCAAAAACTCTAAACTGCATATTTCTTTATTTCCTACCAAAATCATAAACTTGAACTTTCATAACTATCACTAACTGAAGAAATGCTGGGTTCCCCATACAAACTTTCATACCCTATATCACCCCCTGTGGGATTATTGTTTAAGACAAAAAAGTAGCCTATGCTCTTCCCCAGGATGCTATCTATAGGCTTGCCAAATTTTATCGAAATCCGTTCAGTAGTTTAGGCGTGAAAAGGTAACGGACAGACAGAGTTACTTTCGAATTTATAATATTAAGTATGGATTTTTAAATAGCACACTTTTTCAGAAATCGGAACGGAACCCTCGGTGTGCGAGTCCGACTCGTTCTTCACCGGTTTTTTTCTTTATTCTTTGGTTTTGCTTATAGAAGTACAATATTATAGACTCGAGGAGCTCGTGGCTAAGTAATAACAGCTGCACGGGTCGATCCATCAGGTTGCCGGGATTCCTAGTATCCTCCGGGTATCCTATTGGTCCGTGGATGGGTGACCATCTTTACATACCGAACTCCTCCGTGCCTCGGAAAGCACATTAACCGTTGGTCCTGGCTGTCATTCGTAAATCTTTGACAGTCGTTACGGGTCGTCAGAAGCCCGAAAGTCTCGAAGTCAAGGGGTATCGTATTACCCAGGTTGTGAAGGTCAGGTAGGCAGTCGCTCCATGTAAAATACTGGTATTCAGCTGCATCCGGTTAGACTGGAACATACGACCCCAACATAGTTGGGAAAGGCTGGGCAGATTGATTGAAGCGCAATCGTAGACTCCGTAAAACCAACATTAAAAATAAAAATCTTTCTTTTATTTCTTTGTTCAATAGCACAATACGAACTAAAATAAAATAAACTTAAAAAAATATCACATTTATCGGTACTAAGGTTACATTATTAATTATCACCGGTAAATGTGATTAATTTCTTACTTTTACCTCGACTTTGGTAATTATTAATAACGATAGACAATAATTAATAATTTTCAATTAACCCTGAATTATTCAAGTTATTAGTGAACCCTGAATTATTCAAGTTATTAGTGAACCCTGAATTATTCAAGTTATTAGTGAACCCTGAATTACTCAAGTTATTAGTGAACCCTGAATTAAATGACACGGAACTGCTACGGTTTGCAGGAAGTTACGTTAATTGTGTACTTTGTTTGTAATTGTCGATTACTCATTCACGATTACACCTGCGGATCTCATTATCCAAGCAGTTCCTTCCACGACATGCTTCGATGGTATAGTAGACGCCTGCGCGTCGTTATACCATGAATGCATCCGATCCACATGTCAGGGGTCCTACTCCCTAAGTCCGTCCGTTCATTCGTCCGTCCGTTTATCCGTCCGTCTGACTTAACGATCCAACAAAACAATTGTAAAAGTTACATTTTTCGGACGGGCTAAAACACATCGGGACTAGGGACAACTGTCGTATCGTGTTGCCATTCATACTTCGTTCGGGCCCCGAACCAATCATACGTCCGTAGGTGATACGGAGTAGGAAACGCCCGTAATGAAGGCCGAAACTACGGACTTCGTGCTTATGGAGTAGACCCCCTGGTAACATATTAGTCACCGCAGACGGCCGCGCCCGCGCCCGCACCGTGCCGCGCCGGAACCACCGGAACCGATACTCAAATAGACAGTTATGTTAGCATAGCGAGCATGCCGAGTGCGGCGGGACTCTGGAGGCTCGCGCGGCGCGGGCGCATTGCTTTCGGCGCACAAATAAACAAACCAGTTCCAGCGGCCCCCGGCCCCCGCGCTATCTATACCCGGCCCCTCCCCGCGGCCCTCGCCGGCCCCGCACACACCTGCAGCCTCCGTGCCGTGCCCGTTTAATGCACGAAATGAACTTTTGTTGGTATCTGTATAGATCTGCACCGCTGTACGCCGAATGCCGCCGCTCTCGTTCATCATTTATGTAGGATAATAATATGTCACCGTATAACATTGAGTTATAATCTTATAATGTACTACGTAAGTAGTACATTATTATTAACGCAAACGGGATATTTACCATGTTTACTGTTCTTGTATTTGAGTTCCCGATATTTCAGCTCTGTTGCAAGCACTATGAAAACGGATAAACTGAAGTTATTGCGGGTGGGTGTTCTGGGGTGCATGTCAAATATTAAAAGTCAATGATGTCAAACAAAAAATTGTGAACGTACCTACCTACTCTTACCGCCGGTTCACCTACCCTGCCTACCTACACTTACCGCCGGTTCACCTACCCTGCCTACCTACACTTACCGCCGGTTCACCTACCCTGCCTACCTACACTTACTGCCGGTTCACCTACCCTGCCTACCTACACTTACCGCCGGTTCACCTACCCTGCCTACCTACACTTACCGCCAGTTCACCTACCCTGCCTACCTACACTTACCGCCGGTTCACCTACCCTGCCTATCTACACTTACCGCCGGTTCACCTACCCTGCCTACCTACACTTACCGCCGGTTCACCTACCCTGCCTACCTACACTTACCGCCGGTTCACCTACCCTGCCTACCTACACTTACCGCCGGTTCACCTACCCTGCCTACCTACACTTACCGACGGTTCACCTACCCTGCCTACCTACACTTACCGCCGGTTCACTATCTGTCCATTTCACACTGCCACTCACTCCATTCCAAAGTTTGACTGTTTTCATTATGCCCACTGTAATACTTTTGTACTTAATTCTATGGTAAATTGTTCTTGATCAACAATAATATGACAGTTTTGCAATGGATAGAGTTTAGACCTGTCGAAAATTAGTCTGAAGTACCCGCTACTAGTAAGATGAAAATATCGAGATTTTTGTGCTACAGGTATGTCTAAGCTAAGTATCAATTTAAAATTGTATGAGTCTAGAAGAATAATCTTCTAGACTCATACAATTTTAAATTAGTAAAAACTAACCGCATCCAAGATCCATTGAGTTAAGAACGAAGCGGACAAACAGACAGACACGAGAAACGGCTTTGTTTTATACTATAGATCGACGCTATATACCTGCGCGCGCGCGCCTACTCTGTCTGCTGCGCACGCGAGTACCTACAATGCATGACCCATCATCCAGTTATTGTTATTGTTAAATAATAATATCAAGTACGTGAGTTACGAGACGCACATCTCAGGTCTTTTTGCGATAGGTACTATGTAGGTCGTTTGCCAAACACTTGGGAAAATGGCAACTAATATTTCTATTCTAGTCCAAAAGTAGGTGTCGCTCGTGCCGGTGGTGTAGCAGACGAAGCGGGAGGCTCTGCTGCGGCGCGGCGGCAGCGGGCGGCAGTACGCGGGAGCACGCGAGCGCGACCGGTCGCTTCGAGCTGAGTGCGGCGCGGCCGCGGACTGTGATGCGAGCGCGCCGGCCGCCATGGCCACGCTCGGCCTCTCGAAGGTGTTCATTCTCGACAAGTATTTCACCGAGCTGCAGCGGTTCTGGGAAACAGAGAAGAAGCTGCAAGGTGAGCGCGCGCCCCTCCCCCTCTGCGACTGCGCCCGCGCGCTCTGCGGCCACGGGGCTGGATCATTATTACTTTTTGTGTCGTGTTCGGAGCTCGAAAGCTCCGCGTAGTACAGTGTGCGTGCGTGTGTGTGTCTGCTGTGAATGTGTCGAATTGCTTTTGAGCTGTTAGAGGATCGGCTCCGAGGATCGCGGCAGGCCGTACACATGCACTGGCAGTTCGGTGGTCGGTCGCTGTTAGAGGATCGGCTCGCGCAATCAGTCTGTTCTTGTGCAGTAAAGTTACTACTAACCTTACATCAAGTTAGTGAATCAAACCACTCCAAAAAAAATACCTGTAAAGAAGACTTCAAGATTGTGTGTCAACTAAGGTTGAATGTCACTTGTCAGCCTAATGATGAATGCCACTTGCTACCCTAATGTTGAATGTCACTTCTCACCCTAATGTTAAATGTAACTTGTCACCCTAATGTTGAATGTCACATGTAACCCTAATGTTGAATGTCACTTGTCACCCTAAGGTTGAATGTCACTTGTCACCCTAATGTTGTAGTCACTTCTCACCCCTAATATTGAATGTCACTTCTCACCCTAATGATGAATGTAACTTGTCACCCTAAGGTTGAATGAATGTCACTTGTCACCCTAATGTTGAATGTCACTTGTCACCCTAATGTTGAATGTCACCTATCACCCTAATGTTGAATGTAACTTCTCACCCTAATGTTGAATGTAACTTCTCACCCTAATGTTGAACGTCACTTGTCACCCTAATGTTGAATGTCACCTATCACCCTAATGTTGAATGTAACTTCTCACCCTAATGTTGAATGTAACTTCTCACCCTAATGTTGAATGTTACTTGCAAACCTTAAGACGACAAAGTCTATTTGCCTATGTGACCGATAGTTTCAACCCTATTGAAGTTTCAATATAATCGGAATTGTTGTCAAAAGTGACAAAGCTACGACGACTGCGCCTGCTCGCATTTTGATGATTGCGAATGTCCGCTAGGTGCGGTCGCGTTGCTACTGCCTACTGCCAACTGCGTGTTGTGTTGAGGGAAGGCTCACGTGTGGTGTAGAGCGGTGGTGTTTCGCTACCTGCGCATTGCTGTCACCCCCCCCCCCCCGCGCCCCGCCTGGAGGCTTCACTCAAGGTCCGAGAGGCGCGGTGACGAATTGTTCTAAAAACTAATAAAAAAAGGACCACAAGGTTTTGTTTCCCTTCTTATTTTCGATTCTTGTAGTCTGATTGTTGATTCGTGTAGTGTAGGTATGGGCGTTTTTCCACTGGCCGGGACGTCGCCGGCATGCCGGCACCGCTGAGAGCAACATGCCGGTGACGTCCTGGCTAGTGGAAGAGCGCCCTATGTATATTCTTGTAGTCTGATTGTTGATTCGTGTAGTGTAGGTATGGGCGTTTTTCCACTGGCCGGGACGTCGCCGGCATGCCGGCACCGCTGAGAGCAACATGCCGGTGACGTCCTGGCTAGTGGAAGAGCGCCCTATGTATATTCTTGTAGTCTGATTGTTGATTCGTGTAGTGTAGGTATGGGCGTTTTTCCACTGGCCGGGACGTCGCCGGCATGCCGGCACCGCTGAGAGCAACATGCCGGTGACGTCCTGGCTAGTGGAAGAGCGCCCTATGTATATTCTTGTAGTCTGATTGTTTTTTGAGAGGAAAACAGTTAGAGCTGTGTAAAACCTCGGCAAGCACGCCCTTCCTGCTTCTAAGAACTGGCTCTAGAGCAGCCGGGGTCAGATTAGGCAGCTGCCTGAGCCCTGGCTGCGCACTGTACGAGGTCTCCTCTGTCATAACACGCGGTTCACTCTCCTCTGTCGGCTGCGGAACTGATGAGTAGATTGAACAAGAGTTACAAAAAGCGAAGACTTAGGAGCGGTATCAGTAACGATGTTTCCATACTCAGAACGATATCAAGCGCTGAGAATTAGAAATGACCTAATTCAGCCTGTGTAGTCCGCTGCAGGCTTCTGTTCGCGTTTACCGCTCAACTTGATCCGGAGCCTACAGACCAATCCCGCCATCGACGCCTGAGTTCAACAATCAATAAAAACCGGTCAAGAGCGAGTCGGACTCGAGCACCGAGGGTTCCGTTCCCATTTCTGAAAAAGTGTGCTATTTAGTTAGAGACATCGTTCTATTTTTCCTGTAATGTTTACTAAACTTCTATCACATAGAATAATTTTAGATTTTTCTCTATGCAAACTTCGGAGATAAGGGGGTGGTGGGACGGTATTTTTTTAAACAATGCGGTCTAAAAAAAAGAAAAATAATGTTTGAGAATGTGCAAACAGCACTCTTTCACATGATACTCCACATGCCCTAGTAGCCACACTTCGATTTTAAGACCCCCTTTCAGTCCCTGTTGCAAAAAAGTTGTTTTAAATACCTACTCATTTGTTACTTTATGCACTCTCGTCACTCCGCACATCCATCTTAATATTCTCATCTCCGCTGCATGCAATCTTTTTTCATCCGTTTTCTTCACGCATTTTTCTCTATGCAAACTTCGGAGATAAGGGGGGTGGTTTTTTTATTTTTTATTTATTTATTAATATAAAAAAACACAACAAACAAATAGCACTCTTTCATATGATACCCCACATGCCCTAGTAGCCTCACTTCGATTTTTAAGACACCCTTTCAGTCCCTGTTACAAAAAAGTTGTTTTAGATACTCATTTGTTACTTTAACCATTCTCGTCACTCCGCACATCCATCTTAACATTCTCATCTCCGCTGCATGCAATCTTTTTTCATCCGTTTTCTTCACGGCCCAGCATTCTTATCCATACAGTACGATACTACAGACCTTATCACGGAATTGTAACTTACATCGACAAGTGGTTTAGCTCGGTGTGTAAGTGAAATAGCGTTATATGGCTGTCTAGTTTGACGCGCAAGATAAGCTCTCACGCGCACCGGAACTAAACGCGCTTCATTTAAATGTAGATTTATGACAAAATGCTATACTTAAATAAGTGTTTAGTTTAGTAAGTTCTTAACATAATTAAATACCTTCAATTTAAAGCAAATTTTACTGCACAATAAGGAACTGTTCACGTATAATCGTATAAAACAGAAAATAGACGGTGTTTTTGGAATTTGGATTTTTTTTCTATCGAGAAATGTTACCTAATCATGTTTCGGTTTTAGCAGTAGACAATATAGTCAAACAACACATGGAAATTTAAATGATTTAACTTTCATTTGGTTTTATACAACACATATGGAAATCTAAATGATTTAACTTTAATTTGGTTTTATTACAACACTTAAGGAAATCTAAAGGTTAAAATCTAGAATCGTTTGGCAGGAGGAGGTGGGTGGGGGCGGTGTGGGGGGGTGGAGGGGGGTACTCTGAGCCCCCCCCCCACCACTCCCATGAAAAGGTAATGCACCGTTCTTGAGAAAAACTAATTATTGTAACCTAACCTCAAAACACTTTAAAGTTACTTTTAGTATCGTATGGCAGAAGTAGGGGTTGAGGAGGGGTGGGGGGTACCCTAAGGCACCCTCCCCCACCACTCCCATGTAAAGATAAGCACCATTCTTGAAAAAAAAACGAATTATTGCAACCTAACCTCTAAACACTTAAGTTGCTTCTGCAACGTCTCCGGCGCTGCGGGAAGTGCAGCCCCTTCGCCCTTACGTAACAAAGGACAGGCACCCATGCTCACCTCCGCAGCTTCGGTTTGCTGGTCGCCTCTGGCGACCAACCTCAGCCGCTGCGGCTCGCATGGGTGCCTAACCTTTGTTACAGCGGGCGGGGGCTGCTCTCCCTCCGCGTCTCCGAGTTTTTATATACACTCTAGTATGCCAGCCAAAAGACTACGTAAAGTCGGGGTGCCCAGATTCGGTTTTGGGACAGATTCGTCCTATTTTAACTATAAAGTGGGGTGCACACTAACTTCCTTCTGAGCAGAATTTCTAGGTTGAAATCGGTTGAATGACACTGACTTTTTTTTTTTGCGTTTCGTTTCATGTATTTTACACGACATTTTACACCGCAGACAATATATTGATACTTTGGTTGTCAATCGCCCATTTTGACATTTCGTTTCACTGTTTATCTGATTTGAGGTTAGAAATATTTTTTATTAATTTCTCAAAAAATATGCATTACCTTGTAATGAGAGTGGTAGCGTTATAATCAGGGACCCAACCCCTACCAACTTTCACCCCATTCACCCCCCTCCTCCTGCCAAACGATTCTAGATCCAACCCAATCTAAATGATTTAACTTTCATTTGGTTTTATACAACACATATATGGAAATCTAAATGATTTAACTTTCATTTGGTTATAAACAACACGTATATGGAAATCTAAATGATTTAACTTTCATTTGGTTATAAACAACACGTATATGGAAATCTAAATGATTTAACTTTCATTTGGTTTTATACAACACATATCGACTGTGAACTGGCAACCGGTCCTATCTCACATTTTTGAGGTGCTAAAAGTCCTTTCTCAGATGGATTTAAAATTGGCGCCCAACCCGGCTTTATTCAACTTGTTAGTTATTAGTAAAAGTTGAATAAAGCCGGTTTTGGCGCCAATTTTAGATCCATCTGAGAAAGAACTTGGCAACTGTGCGGAGTAAGAAATAGTATAAAATTGCATCAAAATGTGAAAAATTCAAAAATGTGAGATAGGATGGGTTGCCAGTTCACAGTCGATATTGAAATCTAAATGATTTAACTTTCATTTGGTTATAAACAACACATATGGAAATCTAAATGATTTAACTTTCATTTGGTTTTATACAACACATAATTATGGAGATCTAAATGATTTAACTTTCATTTGGTTTTATACAACACATATGGAAATCTAAATGATTTAACTTTCATTTGGTTTTATACAACACATAATTATGGAGATCTAAATGATTTAACTTTCATTTGGTTTTATACAACACATATGGAAATCTAAATGATTTAACTTTCATTTGGTTTAATGCAACACATAATGGAAATCTAAATGATTTAACTTTCATTTGGTTTTATAGGAATTTTAAACCCTTAACTTGAGGGGCATCCGTGGGTCGCAATTTGTTCCTGTGACCTGCTGCCATTTCATTCATCCTGAGTTCGGTGCGTTACGTCTCGATGTACGCGTTGGCCATTATTACTGTCTATTCGCCTTATTCCCACATTTGTTGTGTGGGTTTTTAACTCTATCACAGAGATGAGGCCTGTGTCCCAGCAGTGGGAACATTATAGGCAGATTACTTATGCTAAAAACATTATAGGCAGATTACTTATGCTAAAAACATTATAGGCAGATTACTTATGCTAAAAACATTATAGGCAGATTACTTATGCTAAAAACATTATAGGCAGATTACTTATGCTAAAAACATTATAGGCAGATTACTTATGCTAAAAACATTATAGGCAGATTACATATGCTAAAAAAAATTACCAATACTTTTACGTAGGTATAAGTAAGTGTCTAATTACAAAATTAAGAAATAATTTCACTGTAAAATAGAAAGTTCGTGTAGATGTTTGCACTTTTTTTTTTTTTAGATTACACTAAATTACAGTAAAGTGCTATAATAAAACAAAAGTACACAAAAGTTTTAGCATCTGGAGCCGAACTAGGAGGAACCTGTATTTCGGCTAACAGCGCCAATCCCCTCGAGTTACATTATATAATAGTTCTTAAATGCTAGCATTTTACAAAACAAAGGAACAATAGTAGTCTAAGGTTTTACAATAGGTCTGAACCTCTCTTTGAGTTATGTGTTCTAGTGAATGAATGAGTGTGCGAGGGTGCGTCTATTTGTTAGTGTGCTTGTGATTTTTATGATTGAACACATGAATTAGTGAGATACGCGGATAAAGTGAATATGTGTATAAGCTATATATATTTATTTATTTATTTATTACAAAAATAATTTTTGCTAACATTAAGCACTAGCTTATGCCCGCGCTACGCCCTAGTGGAGATCAGAAAATATCCCACGAGAACGTGCTCTGTAATTATCTAAAATTATATTTATAGTTTAGAATCGTAGTACCTTGCACATCTATCAACAATTCGGACAAAAAACATTTTAAGAATGCAAAGCATTTTATTTAATAAACATACTTTTGTGTAAAAAAAACCGGCCAAGTGAGTATCGGACCACGCACAATGAAGGCGTGCCGTGTGTGCGTTGAGGCCGGCGCAGACGAGTGGACGTTGCGTGCTGTGCGTGCGTTGAGGCCGCGCAGACGAGTGGACGTTGCGTGCTGTGCGTGCGTAAAGGCCGCGCAGACGAGTGGACGTTGCGTGTTGTGCGTGCGTTGAGGCCGCGCAGACGAGTGGACGTTGCGTGCTGTGCGTGCGTTGAGGCCGGCGCAGACGAGTGGACGTTGCGTGCTGTGCGTGCGTTGAGGCCGCGCAGACGAGTGGACGTTGCGTGTTGTGCGTGCGTTGAGGCCGCGCAGACGAGTGGACGTTGCGTGCTGTGCGTGCGTTGAGGCCGGCGCAGACGAGTGGACGTTGCGTGCTGTGCGTGCGTTGAGGCCGGCGCAGACGAGTGGACGTTGCGTGTTGTGCGTGCGTTGAGGCCGCGCAGACGAGTGGACGTTGCGTGCTGTGCGTGCGTAAAGGCCGCGCAGACGAGTGGACGTTGCGTGTTGTGCGTGCGTTGAGGCCGCGCAGACGAGTGGACGTTGCGTGCTGTGCGTGCGTTGAGGCCGGCGCAGACGAGTGGACGTTGCGGGCTGTGCGTGCGTTGAGGCCGCGCAGACGAGTGGACGTTGCGTGTTGTGCGTGCGTTGAGGCCGCGCAGACGAGTGGACGTTGCGTGCTGTGCGTGCGTTGAGGCCGGCGCAGACGAGTGGACGTTGCGTGCTGTGCGTGCGTTGAGGCCGGCGCAGACGAGTGGACGTTGCGTGCTGTGCGTGCGTTGAGGCCGGCGCAGACGAGTGGACGCTCGGCTTAAGACTAGTTACTGCACCTTGTTAACCCTTTCGCGGACGGTACTCGATCACGTGGTATATGTAGAATGACACATCAATTCTTCATACAAAATGTTTAGACGTTTGTTGACGTCGAGTCGTATTTTTGCGATACATTTGGCCAATAGCGGCACTATCGTTATCTAACGTCAACGTTTATAGACGCTCAGTCATTGCCTGTACAGCAGGTCATTCTCATTGATCTACAACGTTTATTGACGTCGAACGTCTGCAAACGTCGTGCCGTGTTTGTAGGATACTGTAATATATAATATGCACACAACGTCTACAAACGTCCAACGTACGGAAACGTTCTGTCATATTTTATTGGTTTTATATGTTATTTAGAAGTACGACGTTAAGAAACGTCAGACACATATTTACGTCGTGCCACATTCAGTGTCATATGTCTAAGGATATATGTCACAACGTTCATAAACGTCCACCAACAGGAAACCGGATACCTACTGAATTATCATCGAAATTGAAATCAGGTATGGGAGAGATGGTAGCGCTCCATTCTTCATCGATAGTAGAAGCGGCTCTTACACTAGAAGGTAACTCAGGTTCTTCTCTTGGGCTATCTTCAGGTGAACGTTTCGTAGACGGTAACGCAAGATCATTTTGTCCAGGACGAGTATCAGTTTCATACCTTTGGTCAATTTGCGACGGCCGAAAAAAAGCTGGCTCAGAATGATATCTTGACGAATGGCACACAGAAGGCGTCTCGGGTACCTCTACGTGATCAACTTGAAGCGAACGGTAAACAGGAGTTATTGCAGAACCATCTCCTGATAAATGGGACACAGTAGTGTTTCAGGTACCTGCATGAGGTGAATGCTGAATAGGAGCAGAATCATCTTTTGAAGAACGACTTTTTGAAGGAGACTTAAGCCTTGGTCGTTGCTAAACTTCCGGCAAAACATTATCGAAAGATGATGTTTCATATGTTTGGTTATCTAGACGTGAACAGCATGCAGATGTTGACTCAGGTTGATCTTGAGTTAAACGATTATCGGACGGTGACTTAGGCTCACTTGCATAGCTTAAATGGCTACTAGGTGAACATGATGCGTAGATGGTAACTCTGGAGTGCTTTTAGATAAATGGTGTAAAGACGGTGATTTGGGTTCATTTCTATGGGGACATAAACGGCGAACAGAATCTAAATCAAGGTCGTCTTGAGGTGAACGGTGAACAGGACCTAAATCAGGATCAGCTTGAAGTAACTGGTACACAGGCGGCAACTTAGGTTCATCCTCATGGGCACCTTGAGGTGAACAGCGAAGAGGACGTAACTCAGGATTATTTTGAGATAAACAGCGCATAGAACGTGATGCAGATTCGTCCTTGTAGTCGTTTTGAAGTAAATTTGTTACAGTATAATTAGATTGACTTTTCAGTCGTTTACCTAACGGAAATATTTCCAAGTCTGATGAATTCGCAATTTCATAATCAGATTTATCATGTTGTTCGTTAGTACCCACATTATTCTCTGTCTCAGATAGATTGGATAGAGAGCCTTGGCAACTAGAATGCGAGTCTTTATCATTGCTGTCGTCAAGATCTTCTGAGGCCTCTGAATCCGATTCTGAGCTCTGACTATCAGTACCACTTGAAACAGATCGGAAACTGGAACCATTATTAGTATTTTTAGGTAGTATCTGCTTAGTATGAAGCGATTTTGACGGTGAGTTGATATTATTACCATGGCGTGCATGGGGTTAACTTTTTCGGGTCTTTTTTCTTATCAGGGCACCACCAACTCGTGATCTTTTTATTGGTAACACGAAAGACTCACTAAGGTTGCTGTCACTATAGGAATCTTCTTCACTGGGTTCATAAATTATTGTCCGAACCGTACTCTCCGTCATCTTCAAACGGGTCCCGAGCTGTTTCATCTGATGACCGATGTTCAAATATTTTCATAGATTTTTTTTTGCGTTTATCCATCTAAATAAGCAAGAAACACATTGATTAGATCCCTAGATAATGTACATTATCTGCTAGATAAACATCTAGTTACAACGTAATTTAGGTAGGTACCTGCGTAAAAAATCAAAGGAGCTAGTAGGTACTTACATTCTGTTATTACTCATTTAAAAGTCCATTTAAAAAATGAATTAGAGCAAAATACAACTCTCTAAGTATAGTTCATCTGTTTTTACATAACGTATAATAAAGAAACAGTCATAATACTTACATTTTATGCGAAATTACTCTCAAAACCAACAGTAAAAGCAGCCGGTTCTCGGCGGCGCGCGCGCGCGTACCCCTAGGTTGACACTATGTGACTGAGGCAACGGGAATGTAGGGACGCGGGGGCGTATCATGGCGTCGTGCGTATTCAACGTACCACCAGCGCACGAGCAGAACGTCTTCTTTTTGAAGCACCAAAAATCATAATGTAATGTGACAGAACCATTTTGAAATTTTCATGCGTTGTGGCGGAAAGACGTAGCTAGTACAATTTTGTATTGCGAGTCAACGTGAGTAAACGGTCTGCTTAAAACAAGTAAATTAAAATAGACGTGGTAGTACGTTCTGTCACCACTCGTAGCTGTCTTGGAACGTATATACACGCCACCGCCCGTGAAAGGGTTAAGTAGGTACCTAAGTACTGGCAGGCAGCTAGCACTAACGTAATGACACTTATTGACACCGTATCGAAATGAACAAGGAAAGACTTGATTAGGAAGTGACCGGGAGTGGCAACTATGGCTAGCTGATTGAAAACCGCCTGTCAGTGCTGTCTCGTGCAACAAATTGCAGTCGAATCAAAATCCCAGTCGTACGAGTTTGTCCTTCGTGGCAGTTCTGTATCGACGTAATGAGGTCGTTCCGTGGGGTGAGGAGCAGCCGGCCAGGCCGCGCGCTCTGTCTCACGGCGACTGCACTAACCGCGCAGAGCTCGTGACTGCCCGCACGCCGCGCGGCGCGGACTCCTCTACATATTGATCGCGAGAGCTCTTTGTGACGCACGCTGCAGGTGCAGTGTGGGACCGTTCATGCGACGCGAGCAGTGCTATGCAAAAGTGTCTGCAGTAAGTGGTAGGCGCGCCGCCATCGCCACCGCCCCCGCCCCCCACTCGGACAGCCTCCGGACGAGATCTAGCACTCTCGCCTCTACAGGCATTGAGCTTTGTGGGGAGTCGGTACTGTTAATACATATTCATACATCTCTTTCTTGCCTGGTCCAAGGAATGGCGATAATTATACTCCATACACTTGTAAAGGTGTCAGGTACTTTACTTGGATTCAAAGGTCAATCACCGATTATCGGACAGATTTGAATGAAGATAATTAAAAAATACCAGCCAAGTGTTAGTTGAGATGAATTTATCCCACGAACAAACATAACCTTGTACCTACTTGTAACAATGTTCTCTCATACATTACATCGACATACGTCACGGTCAATACTACAATTACAAATGTAAGTTAGTAACTGCAACTAAATATTTTTTACGTGATAAAACTACAAATTAACGATTTTTGGACTTTTTCCTTTACTTGTGCTGCTATGAGGACCTGCTTCTTGCCATACATAACTCTACGGAGCACCCTATCCCTCCCTATCCTATAGGTTTTGATTTATTTGCGAGTATCAAATATGTCGCATTTAAATGGCCGTATTTAGGATTTCGTACCAAAAGAAATAAAAATATATATGGTTTTTTTGCAACAGGGATTGAAAAGGGGTCTTAAAAAGTGGGGCTACTAGGGCATGTGGGATATCATATGAAAGAGCGCTGTTTGCACATTCTCAAACATTTTTAATTTTTTTTTGGGTCCGAGTTTTATTTTCGACTTTTGTTGAAAAGTGTAAAAAAGAAATACCGTCCCCCCCCCCCTTATCACCGCAGTTTGCATAGAAAAAAATCTGAAATTATTCTATGCGATAGAAGTTATGTAAAGATTACAGGAAAAATAAAACGATGTCTCTCTAAATAGCACACTTTTTCAGAAATCGGAACGGAACTCTCGGCGCGCGAGTCCGACTCGCTCTTGTTTAAAGTTACATCCTCCCGCTCTTTGAGAAGATCTACTGAGGTCGTCGAGCACTGTACTGTACTGAGGTAGTTACTTCAGAGCCATCTTAATCTCGTACAAGTAAGCTGTCGTCCGGGATTCCTTCGGTATACCTAGTGTCGGATTCCTTCGGTATACCTAGTGTCGGATTCCTTCGGTATACCTAGTGTCGGATTCCTTCGGTATACCTAGTGTCGGATTCCTTCGGTATACCTAGTGTCGGATTCCTTCGGTATACCTAGTGTCGGATTCCTTCGGTATACCTAGTGTCGGATTCCTCCGGTATACAGTGTCGGGTCTCAATCTACCTCTTGGGTCGTTTGCTAGTTTGTAACGGGGTTACTTGTTGATGTGTATCACTGACGCTAGAACCTGTCGATCTCCCTTAACAGTTCAGGTTTGGCGGTTACGCTTGCCATCATCGGCCTTCAGTTTCGCAAGCTGGCTCAACTCAATAGACAGATCTTTTGCAAAGATCATGAATCCCTTGTTCCGATCTATCTCATCCTTAATATGGTTTGAATTATAGCAGCGAAGGTCACTTTTCAAGGTCTTAGAGATCCGTCAATTGAGCTGCCGGTATTTGAGCGCATCGTTTGAAGATTGTAGGATCATCTCGTGCCTCTCCTTCATGAGCTGTATCTAAAGTAGTATCAGATAGCTTCTTGTTTATATTTGTACGACGGGTCTTGAAGAACTTAGACACGATTGTATGAACAGTTTTCACAAACTCACCGTTAATACTTAATCGTCCACGGAGCTCCCTAGGCACTGGAAACGATTCTGAAGTTCGAGTTGAAAGCTCTCGTGGTTTAGGACTTGGACCGGTGCTGGGCGGAGCGTAGCCTTCATCAGTCGAGATCTCTCCAGTTTATATTTAAGTTCAATGTGTCTCTTTTGCGTTGCTTTCACCACGTTTATCACAGATAGGTCATTGAAAATCTCATTTTTAGTTGCACCATCAGGGCTCTGCCAGGTCCATTTTCTGTGCTCACGTTTTCTGAAGAAGGAGTTCATCCTAAAGAGGAACTTCTCCATAAAACTAATTTTTGTGACAGAAAAAATAATTTCTTTTGTCAATATTTCTAATTTTGGTGTCAGATATGGTGTCTTAGCTTAGTCTTACCAATTCTAGTGTCGACAATATTTTAAATAATTTCTTGTGTCAATATTTCTAATTTTGGTGTCAGATATGGTGTCTTAGCTTAGTCTTACCAATTCTGGTGTCGACAATATTTTAGAAGCTTTCAGGATTAAATATATTTTTCTTACATTTTATGTAACTGAATACGTATTTCTTGCATTTCAACATTTTATATTATTTAAAAATTCAAAAACAAAATTTTCCACCAAAATTAGGTAATAAATCATAGTTATTGAAATTCATTCATTAACTAAATGTAGAATATTGTACAATAAAAAGTAAAAAAAATGTAGTTTAAAAAAAACGAAAAAGAAACACGCTTTTATCACGCACGAAAAATTATACAATAATCAAAGACTTAAATAGGTACTAGTCTAAGACTTACAACAATCTTCATGAATGACCCGGTATATAGTCTGACTTACACCACCTAGGTAGGTAATGCGGGCTGGTATCCGCAACTCACGTCAATGCGCGTATTTTGCGTACCTACGTACAATATTGTTTTAAATTATAAGGATATAGGAATGAAAACGGCGGCAGGCCGGTCGCCGCTCGTGGTGCCTCCACCTGTTGGAGAACGTTTTCATTAGCATACATACACACAACATACACGCGCATGAGGAAGTGGACGGACGACCTTTCGAATGCCAACGAGCGCACGTTGAACGCACCGAACGCGCACCGTCCACCAGATAACATATACGAACCGAACAACCGATCTAAAGATACTACGTAATTGACAACAGTTACCTAATCTTGAAAGACGAAGGAGACTAGCCTCCGCAACACAGGGAATCCTAGTGTGGAGGCTAGTGTTATATGAATATTGTAATGCTTTCATAACCAATAAAGTTTTGGTGGCAAGTCCTCACACATGTCGCCAGACATAAGAGTAATAGTGGCAAGTCTTCAACATGTCCCCAGACATAAGATTAATAGTGGCAAGTCCTCACACATGTCCCCAGACATAAGAGTAATAGTGGCAAGTCTTCACACATGTCCCCAGACATAAGATTAATAGTGGCAAGTCCTCACACATGTCGCCAGACATAAGAGTAATAGTGGCAAGTCCTCACACATGTCGCCAGACATAAGAGTAATAGTGGCAAGTCCTCACACATGTCGCCAGACATAAGAGTAATAGTGGCAAGTCCTCACACATGTCGCCAGACATAAGAGTAATAGTGGCAAGTTCTCACACATGTCGCCAGACATAAGAGTAATAGTGGCAAGTCCTCACACATGTCCCCAACCATAAGAGTAATAGTGGCAAGTCCTCACACATGTCCCCAGACATAAGAGTAATAGTGGCAAGTCCTCACACATGTCCCCAGACATAAGAGTAATAGTGGCAAGTCCTCACACATGTCCCCAGACATAAGAGTAATAGTGGCAAGTCCTCACACATGTCGCCATACATAGTCTATTGCCATGCCATTCATTAGGCACAGATTTAGACTCCGGGCAGCAATTAGCTGGAAAACCTGTGTTTTCAACAGTGCTTCGCGACCATTAGGCCAACGTGGTTTGTTTGATATGCATTGTGCGCGTGCTGCGCAACTAGTCGGTTCGTGTTCCCTTCAGCGTTGCCGGCTGCATCAGTAGACAAAGCCATGGGCTGTAAGCGCTGTACTCAATGTCCTCCAAACTGAATGCGGAGGGAGTCCGGCGGCGGAGGCTGCGGCAGGTGTGCGAGTAACTAGCCGTACCGTTACCTCTGATGGCTGCTCTATCCGCCACATAACTACAATAAAATGAATAGTATCGTGAGTGCGCGCGTGTGTGCACGTGGCGGTGTGTGCGTGTGATCGGCATCCGGTGCAATTATCGGCGGCGGACGGCGCGGGGCGCGCGCGCACGCGCTGTGCGCTCACTGTCACTCTGTAGCCGACATTGTTGTATGAATTGTTATTACTTGTAGAATACTTTCGAAATGCCTACTGATCTTGGATCGAGTCGGTGAGTTCATGACTCATGATCATGACATATGGGGTGCAACTTTCTTTTAAATACAGACTTTAAGAGTAAACTCCAGTAAGGGCGCTAGCGCTAGAGCTTGTACAGTTTGTAACCTAAACAAAAATAAGGTTGTATTCATTAAAATATTGAGCTGTACCTACTTCATAACCGGTTTGTATGTGCGTGTGTTCTTCGCGATTCAGGTGAAGGCACGAACCTGCGAAATAAAACCATTTTAATTAAAAAATAAATAAATTTTAAATCCTAATAAGTAGGACAATTAGTCACTTGTCCACCAGTTACTGTAGCTACTAACGAGTGTGGCGTCACAGCGGCGGTGCTTTGGTTGGTAGTAAGCAGGGAAATTGGACCTTTCGATAATTTTAAAAATTAAATCAATAACTACTTACTTTCAATTCAGAGAAAAATGATAGTTACCTACAACAACTAAAAACACAATAACCGTGAATAATATGCTTTTTATCGCATACAACATAGATAGATAATATTTATATATGCACACCTAAAGAGTATCATTAAGTTAAAAATATAAATCCTAACCTAATTATACCCAACTAGACCTAACTATTAAAAACTAAAATATCACTTGAGAACGTGAGCACCGATTTGGCAAATTTTTATTTTTCAATACACTTCCTCGAAAACTGGTTCTTATCGCACTACGATTAGGTTCACAATGCAATGTATTTCACACACGTGCGATTTTTCATTTTCCAATACGTGTGCGGGAATAAAAATAGACACAGATAACTTATACCTATACTTAGGCCAAATTGATTTATTTATTTGTTAACATAGTTAAAAAAACTAAATACAGATCTTATGTTTGGTTAACAGAGCGCTCGTTATGCCAGGAGGCGTACAAATATGATTTGCAAATCTAGCATAATATTATAAATCAAAATCTATGAAAAATAATTGAAAAAAAAGAAACATGCATAATTATGGTATTAAATTAGAAAATAAATTGAACAATTACATATTATTTAATACTCGAATTATGTCGGATCTTAAATGAGGAATTATTAAATGTCAAAAAAAAAAAAACTATGTCAAAATAATTAAAATGTCAAAATTATTTGATGTCACTAATAATAATTGCAATTCTAAATTAATTCGTCATTTAAGAATTCATCAATAGTGTAATAACATTTATGATTCAACGCCTCTAGACACACCGTCTCGCGCCAGTTTCATGTTGGCACTTGCCGGTGCCAAGTGCCAACATGAAACTGGCGCGAGATGGTCCTCTCTATTCAGAGGTGAATGTTTTTTTTTTAATCTCGGCAAAGAGATATGCGTCTTTACGGCGTTAATATTTTTTGAATATTTACATAACCGATGCACCGAGGGTTCCGTTCCGATTTCTGAAAAAGTGTGCTATTTAGAGACATCGTTTTATTTTTCCTGTAATCTTTACATAAACTTCTATCATATAGAATAATTTCAGATTTTTATCTTTGCAAACTTCGGAGATAGGGGGGGGGGTATCGGTATTTTATTTACATTTTTCATCAAAAGTCGAAAACTATGCGGCCTAAAAAAAATTAAAAAATGTTTAAGAATGTGCAAACAGCGCTCTTTCATGTGATACCCCACATGCCCTAGTAGCCCCACTTTGAATTTTTAAGACCCCCTTTCAGTCCCTGTTAAAAAAAAAAATATGAATATTTTTACTTCTTTCTTATTTGCAAAATAGTTGAGTAAACGTCATCTAAAACTGTTCCAAATTTCAAGTTGATAGCATTAGTAGTTCTTGAGATATCCAGCTGTGACAGACAGACAGAGAGACAGACAGACCGACAGACAGACTGAGTGACACCATAAGGGTTCCTTTTATACCATTTTGGTACGGAACCCTAAAAATTAATCCCTATTTCATCGCATCACGCGTGAACAATAAAAACTAATTCTTTATAGGTTGTGTTTATTATTGTCAGGAGAAGGTTCTTATGTAGAGAAAAATTGGAAAAGTTGCCGGGAAAATCGGAAAATTCGGGAAAACTGAACGTGGATTTTCTATGGGAATTTTGAATTACCTACTGAAATTGGGACAGGACAACGTCTGTCGGCTCAGCCAGTTTTATGTATACAGATTAAAACATGGACATTCTATTAACTTATCGTACTTTTACCTTACCATAGAAAATATAAACTTTTTTTTCGGTTTTTGGCTGAATGTCACTATCGTGTTCCTGTTCAGCTTAAATGAACCATTTTCTGTCGGACTCTACTCACAAGTGACTACAGCGTCCCGGGCCCGCGCAACCAGGCCCCCGCGGCCCGCACCGCGCGCCACGGCCCCGCCGCGCCCGGCCCGCGCGCGCCGACCTAGCTCTGCCTGTAAAAGACTTCAACGCGCTCACGAACTACTCGTATTATTATTATCTAGATCACTTTTTAACTACGCCTCATTTATTTGTTTACATCTTACGTTATCATTAAAGGGTTTTTATTTTACCTAACGCAATAGTGTACTTAATACTTATTTAATTGGACAGTAATATTTTGAATTTATTACTAAATGTATGTTATATACTTAATACTTTTTCACATTTGTGTAGTTCTCCTGGGAGAAGTCTTGTTCCTCACCTTTGGCTGCCTTTTGGAGTGAACACTGATGAGGATCATAACTCCCACCTCATTCTTGCCTCTATTGGCCGGCTTGAGTGGAGACTCGTAAGAGCAAATGTGCTCGGAGGAAGGAAGTATTCCAGTAAGTGCTTGTAGGTATCTTGACCATCTTCCGGGATTTGGGATAGTTCTGAGAGCCGTGGAATACCTCTCCACTCCTCAAGCACCTCGGGACATGTTGCCCCCTTGTCACTACGTCACTAAGTGCTAGCGACAGTTTCCGGGGGCCCATTATTGAGTGTGCAAGTCACCTCCTGCCACTTTTTCCGTGTAATAAAACATTGATCTGGCGGGGCATAGTTCTGTTATAGTTCGTGGTAACCAGCTCACTTTAGCCACCCAAATTGATAGTCCATATCTTTGTTTCCATACCTACAATAGTCCTGCACCAGCCGGGGGTTGTCCTTGGGTGCACTTGCATAGTGCATACAGGGATAATCGTCGGTTGGTGCCTCATTTCATTGAAAGCGTCTAACGGGCCTGGCTTCGGCCCCTCGTACGCCTTCTAAAGTTCCGGGAGCCCAGAGTCCCGAGATATGTAAACGTATAAAGAAATAATAAATAATAAAATCTTCGAAGACACAAATATTTGTGGTCTAATACACACGGCTACACACTGATCTCTCATTGTAAGGAAATCCTATACAGTGCGAGATCAGCTTATACTGGAAATGTATAGCTTGATCTGTAGCCGTGCGTACAAGAGTCAGGGCTTGACTCTTGTACTAGGAGAATGTTGGGGCGTAACTCCCAACAGTGAAAATGTTATGTACTTGTTATGTTATGTTGTGTTGAATGTTATGTAAATGAGTAGACGAACGAGTCTCTTGATGGATCTATTGCTACTGAATATAACTACAAAAGTAGAACACTTAAATGCTATGATATAGAGATGCACAGTCAACAATATTGGTGTGCATCAATGAGTGTGGCGTACAAACTACCGCAAAGGTCTATGTACAGCGTAGCTCGTACAGGGTGTACCAAAGGTCTATGTACAGCGTAGCTCGTACAGGGTGTACCAAAGGTCTATGTACAGCGTAGCTCGTACAGGGTGTACCAAAGGTCTATGTACAGCGTAGCTCGTACAGGGTGTACCAAAGGTCTATGTACAGCGTAGCTCGTACAGGGTGTACCAAAGGTCTATGTACAGCGTAGCTCGTACAGGGTGTACCAAAGGTCTATGTACAGCGTAGCTCGTAAAGGGTGTACCAAAGGTCTATGTACAGCGTAGCTCGTACAGGGTGTACCAAAGGTCTATGTACAGCGTAGCTCGTAAAGGGTGTACCAAAGGTCTATGTACAGCGTAGCTCGTACGGGGTGTACCAAAGGTCTATGTATAGCGTCGCTCGTACAGGGCGTACCAAAGGTCTATGTACAGAGTAGCTCGTACAGGGTGTACCAAAGGTCTATGTACAGCGTAGCTCGTACATGGTGTACCAAAGGTCTATGTACAGCGTAGCTCGTACAGGGTGTACCAAAGGTCTATGTACAGCGTAGCTCGTACGGGGTGTACCAAAGGTCTATGTACAGCGTAGCTCGTACAGGGTGTACCAAAGGTCTATGTACAGCGTAGCTCGTACAGGGTGTACCAAAGGTCTATGTACAGCGTAGCTCGTACAAGGTGTACCAAAGGTCTATGTACAGCGTAGCTCGTACAGGGTGTACCAAAGGTCTATGTACAGCGTAGCTCGTAAAGGGTGTACCAAAGGTCTATGTACAGCGTAGCTCGTACAGGGTGTACCAAAGGTCTATGTACAGCGTAGCTCGTAAAGGGTGTACCAAAGGTCTATGTACAGCGTAGCTCGTACGGGGTGTACCAAAGGTCTATGTATAGCGTCGCTCGTACACGGCGTACCAAAGGTCTATGTACAGCGTAGCTCGTACAGGGTGTACCAAAGGTCTATGTACAGCGTAGCTCGTACATGGTGTACCAAAGGTCTATGTACAGCGTAGCTCGTACAGGGTGTACCAAAGGTCTATGTACAGCGTAGCTCGTACGGGGTGTACCAAAGGTCTATGTACAGCGTAGCTCGTACGGGGTGTACCAAAGGTCTATGTATAGCGTCGCTCGTACAGGGCGTACCAAAGGTCTATGTACAGCGTAGCTCGTACAGGGTGTACCAAAGGTCTATGTACAGCGTAGCTCGTACATGGTGTACCAAAGGTCTATGTACAGCGTAGCTCGTACAGGGTGTACCAAAGGTCTATGTACAGCGTAGCTCGTAAAGGGTGTACCAAAGGTCTATGTACAGCGTAGCTCGTACGGGGTGTACCAAAGGTCTATGTATAGCGTCGCTCGTACAGGGCGTACCAAAGGTCTATGTACAGCGTAGCTCGTAAAGGGTGTACTAAAGGTCTATGTACAGCGTAGCTCGTACAGGGTGTACCAAAGGTCTATGTACACCGTAGTTCGTACAGGGTGTACCAAAGGTCTATGTACAGCGTAGCTCGTAAAGGGTGTACCAAAGGTCTACGTACAGCGTAGCTCGTACAGGGTGTACCAAAGGTCTAAGTACAGCGTAGCTCGTACAGGGTGTACTAAAGGTCTATGTACAGCGTAGCTCGTACAGGGTGTACTAAAGGTCAAAATGCAGCGTAGCTCGTACAGGGTGTACTAAAGGTCAAAGTGCAGCGTAGCTCGTACAGGGTGTACTAAAGGTCAATGTATAGCGTAGCTCGTACAGGGTGTACTAAAGGTCTATGTACAGCGTAGCTCGTACAGAGTTCCTGTATCACAAGCAGACCTTTCAATTTACAATGAATAGTATAATCCCAAGAAGCGAGATAGACAAAAAAAAATCAGCTATAAGGTATGCATTGACAGGTACTGTACACAAACAAACATTGTATTTTGAAGCAGGTCTAGGTACTTCTATTAAAAAAAACCGGTCAAGAGCGAGTCGGATTTACGCCGAGGGATCCGTCCGATTTTTTAAAAACTATGCTATTTAGAGACATCGTATTATTCCTGTATTATCTTTATAACTATAAACTCCTATCACATATAATAATTGAAGATTTTTCTCTATGCAAACTTCGGAGATAAGGGGGAAGAACCTCATGTTTAGTTGACGCTTAGAGCTGTCATGTTCTCACTTCAATTAAGTTTTACGGGGAGCTATATATACTGAACTAGCACTTCCCGCGCGGCTTCGCCCGCGTGGATGTCGGTAAATATCCCACGGGAACAAAAACCCTTCCTTATTCCTTGTCTACATTATAAGTTATAAAGATAAAGATAATTTTATTTGTTACAACATGCGTATACATGCAAATTATGCATGCAGGATGTCACAATATTAATATTTCGTACGTACTTACATGTTTCACCCGAAAACGGAAACTGTGCAAAATTTCAGCTTTCTAGGTCCAACGGTTTGGGCTGGCTGGGTTTGATGAGTCAGTCAATCAGTCAGTCAGTCAGGACTTCTCTTTTTATATACAGATAGATCGGCAGGAGTTCCTGGCGAACAGTTTCCTACCGATACAATAACTCGCACGCCAGAACATGATGCTCCCAGCTGTTACAAACATAGTATTCTTGTTTGTACTACTATTGTGATACATCTGAGTACACGAGTACAATTATGTTCATGATGTTGGAATTCCATGTAAATCTGTTTCAGCTCGACTCCTCGCCTAAAGAATTTTGATCCGCGAACTGGTTTGTGAGTCAGAGCGGCGCTGGCGTTCACGTTGGTTTAGGATTCCTTTGTCAAAGCTACTTTCTATAGTTCGTTGTCAGGGCGCGAGAGCTCGAGAGCCGCGCCGCGGGGCGCTTTCATATTGCGAGCTGCCTCGGGAACCCCAGGCAAGGCTTTGCTTTAGTATTGCACCATCGTCCATCATGTTCATGCACAAGCACACTTGCTGTTCGGCTGTTTGCTGTTCGGCTTGCTCTAGTGACAGTGGATATTCCAACTAGGTAACTGTGCCCAAATATGTAGATAGCATTCTTTGCTTTACAAATTATTGTCGGTGTTACCGGCCCGCCATATAAACAAATGCAGGCGCCGCTGCACTCTCCTCGTAACACTTGCTCGTCGTGGCAGAGATCGCAGTGTTAACATTCGCTGCGCGTCACCCGCGCTGCGCTGAAAGTAAAAGCTTGAGCGCACGCGCTCCGGCGCAGCTCGCGCTCGGTGCGCACGCGCTCCCGCTAGTGCCAAGTTTTTGTTACAAGTGTCGCCGCCCCACTGCCAGCTAAATAGTTGTTTTTGGATCATGTGAAAAAAATGACGGCAGTGGTATTATAAGTATTAACGAAGTTAAAAGGAAAACTATCACAGCTAAGTAGGCTTTACAAGTTAACGAGTAATAGTCGACCGACTTCCTACATGTGCAGTTGGAATGAATGAGAGAACATGTTTTTCAACTACAGTCATCATAAATTAAAAAAAAGCCGTAGTTGGGATTAATTTTTTCCCAACTACGGAAGCCTTCATTGTGCGCGATCCGACACACACTTGGCCGGTTTTGTATTTAATAAAGAATGCGCTCGAAAAAAGTTCTAAATGTGGCCATTTTTTTAAACATAACGTTGAAATACTTAGCTCTAACATGTAATCAGATCTACAGCACGCAGGAGTTGCGGTCGCTTACAACTGTTACCAGGTAGATCTGATCTGCGATCAGGAGGCGCAGTTGGCGCATCTTCAGATCGTGCTCCCGAGATCAGGTGGCGCGGGGAGCGCGGGCGGCGGCCACGAGGCAGTATTGCGCTGGTGGCGCAGCCCTCGCGACAGGCTTGAGTTAGCGCATCTTCAGATCGTGCTCCCCGAGATCAACGCATTATTGTGTTCCGTGGGCACACATCTTTACGTTTAGCACTCCTTGTTTTCCGGTTTAACGGCTTGAAAGTCGTTTATCTTTTCGGCCGTTTTTCCGGTTTTCGTTTAGTTGATTGGTGCCGTCACCGCACAGAGCCGCCGTCGGTTAGCGGTAACCTAGCCGTAGCCGCTCGAAACACTCCACACTAACAACTTGTAACTACTCGTAACTCTAGTGCGCGTGCGTCGCGGACGTTGGGCTTTCATTAGCCATAGCCACACAGCCATATTACGCTTTCTGACTGAATATCAAGGACTTGTCAACATTAAACCTACCTATGTCAAGTGATACGTGTTGATATCACTAATAATGATAGTTCAGTCAACCGATCACAGCATTTGACAACTTGACATGCGTACATGCCACAAAACACTAACACAAGGAGAGTTGACAATTTCTTAGCAATTTTTGTGTTGTTTTCGTTCCTGAGACCGAGTGAAATAAACTGACTCAAAATGAGTTATAATAGGTATCTACTGCTGAGTGCAATAAGCACGAGTTACCTAGGAACAGTTTAATCGAGTTGTAGTTTGTAGTAGGGAAGCGTAATGTACGAAACGAATGCAAGTGATGCGAGCTACGCTTCCGCACCACAACATTTTATTTTGAAAGTCCTTTTGTTTGTCGGGGCACTCTTGACGGAGCGGTCGTGCTCATCCCGGCGCACCCTGGGATTAGCCTCACGATGCGGCGCCGTCACTCCCTGTCGGCTGTAATGTCTGTGCATTCGTGTAATGGGCCGCTCGCTGCGGATGATTTACTCTGGTTGATCCATCGCACGGCGAGCTGCCGCGTGCTCTCGTTCCTTCCACCGTTCCCTGCACTATCAGACGTGCGATGGACTCGCTCCCCGTCGCGCCACGTGCAGGTGCGAGCCTGCTCTGTAGCTGAGGCGCCGCTCGCCGCCGAGGTGTTGGCGCAGGTACCCACAGATGTGTTGGTGCGCAAGTCTGTCCACGCCACTCCAAGCATTTTCCTCCAGCACCACATCTTCAGAGCGTCTATTTTGAAAATAGGTACTAATATAAGTAGGTACCTACTTCAACATAAAATTGTATATCCAGAAAAGAAATTGAGCTGCAGGGAGCTGACTTGAGCTTCATGAACAGAGCAGTCCTGTTCAAGTTTACTTGAGTCAACGAAAGCTCTGTACCTAAATCTAAAATAAAATAATGTGATCTAGTTCTAGTGTGGGGCGCGGGGCGGGTGGTGTGCTTCCATCTCGCACTACTCTTACATAATAAAAATGTTTGTGACGGCACAAGTTCCATTTGGAGTTGTATAGAGCGCAGTGAAAGGGCGCGGCAGGGGCGGCGGGCGCACTGCTGCACGACCGGTTGTCTCTACGCGCCCCCCGGCCCCCCGGCCCCCCAGCCCTCGACCCCTCAGCCCCCCGGGCCCGCCTGCCCGCAACCTACCTCCATAAACTATAATAATAATATGATCAGGTGATCATTTGATTCGTTAACGTCGGCATTTCGTTTCAAGAGTTGATAACTTGATAAATAAGTATTATTTAATTGGCATTTCTTTTTATGAATTTCGGGGCAGTCACACAAGGTTGCCCTTTGTCCCCTCGCCTTTTTACGCTGGGCATGGATGATGTCCTTAATGAATCCTATACTTACCATATTAAACCCCTACAAGCGTGTGTCGGCCTCCAAATAAACGAAACAAAAACAGAAATACTAATTAGAGACCCTACAGCTACACAGACGACCTATACGTGACTAATGATGGAATAAATCTACCTCCAGCACACACATGACATCTGCAGGAAAAGCAGCAAGTGTGTGTCGCAGCACCAAGTGTGTGTCGCAGCACGCACAGTGTGTGTCGCAGCACGCACAGTATGTGTCGCAGCACGCACAGTGTGTGTCGCAGCACGCACAGTGTGTGTCGCAGCACGCACAGTGTGTGTCGCAGCACGCACAGTGTGTGTCGCAGCACGCACAGTGTGTGTCGCAGCACGCACAGTATGTGTCGCAGCACGCACAGTGTGTGTCGCAGCACGCACAGTGTGTGTCGCAGCACGCACAGTGTGTGTCGCAGCACGCACAGTATGTGTCGCAGCACGCACAGTATGTGTCGCAGCACGCACAGTGTGTGTCGCAGCACGCACAGTATGTGTCGCAGCACGCACAGTGTGTGTCGCAGCACGCACAGTGTGTGTCGCAGCACGCACAGTGTGTGTCGCAGCACGCACAGTGTGTGTCGCAGCACGCACAGTATGTGTCGCAGCACGCACAGTATGTGTCGCAGCACGCACAGAGAAGGGTGCCGTAGTTGAGATGAATTTTAAATCCCAAGATTAAAACATTGTATTTGAAAAACATAGTTCCCCGTACATTCCAACTGCAAATGTAAGCCTACTTAGCTATGATAGTTTTCCTTCCCACTTCGTTACATTATACCACTGCCGTAAAATTCACATAACGCAAATGAATCCTTGAATCGAAAAATGGTTTTCACAGACCCGCAATATTTTTGAACGGCCTATCCAACGATAGGTACCCACTTTACGGACAATTTTTTTTCAAGGATTTTTTATCACTATCGGCGTGATTAATATGTAGGTATAACCAATACCCATGCTAAATTACAGCTTTCTAGTAAGTTACAGAGTCTCTGAGCTCAGCCGCGGTCAGACAGCCACACGGACATGGCGAAACTATAATTTAATAAGTAACCCCGTCCTCTTTCTCTCTTAAAAAAACTTTTTAACAAAAAAAAAACCGACTTCCAAAAATCACTACAAAGTGAAAAATAACTTTGATTTCGGAAGTCGGTGTCTTTTGTTTTTTATTTACTTTCTTTTTTTTTGCCACCGACTTCCGAAATCAAAGTTATTTTTCACTTTGTAGTGATTTTTGGAAGTCGGTTTTTTTTTGTTAAAAAGTTTTTATTTCTCGCTTTTTACTGGGTCTGTTTATAATTTGTATAAGTTACAATAGTCTAATGTCAATTGCTCATCACATGTTACAAAATATTGCTTTTCCCGATGCTGGGACGTTAATTGTTGAGGAGTTCTGCTGGTAAGAACCAGGAGAACTCCTCAACAACCACTCACCACACGCATTGTGTGACGAGCGGAAATTGCTTAGCAACCATATTAAAGTAATCGAATCGCAACCCGTGAAATATTTGTCATTGAGTAGTTCCGGTAGCCATCTGTGGTCTTCATCATCAGTTCCACTTCACCAAGTGGTGCTTTCCGAGAGCAAATGCACGAGCTACTATAAAAAATACCCAAATCGCTATAGGTGTGTCGGGGTACGAAGCAAGGTGTCGGTGTTTTATTAGTATTGTCGGGGTACGAAGCAAGGTGTCGGTGTTTTATTAGTATTGTCGGGGTACGAAGCAAGGTGTCGGTGTTTTATTAGTATTGTCGGGGTACGAAGCAAGGTGTCGGTGTTTTATTAGTATTGTCGGGGTACGAAGCAAGGTGTCGGTGTTTTATTAGTATTGTCGGGGTACGAAGCAAGGTGTCGGTGTTTTATTAGTATTGTCGGGGTACGAAGCAAGGTGTCGGTGTTTTATTAGTATTGTCGGGGTACGAAGCAAGGTGTCGGTGTTTTCGAGGAGAAACAAAAGTTTATGTTGATCACTGTTTAATGTCCCACTCTCAAACTGTCCTTAATACTAAAATGTTAATGAAAATGTTGAATGTTGATGAATACACCCGGCTAACGCGGTAGACAAAAGTGCACTGAATCTAACATGAATAAAACTAAGTAATACCTAAGTAATAAAATTAGGTCAACGCGCTGCCGATATTGCAAACGAAGATGTTCGGTAAAAACACCGAACAGTGTGCCTATAATATTTGAAGAGTTCCTTCGATTTCTCCAGGATCCCATCATCAGAACTGGATTTTGACAAAAATTGGACTATTTGGAAAGTATACCCTTTCCAACAAAAAAATAATTTTTCAAATCGGTTGGCAAGCGACGGAGTTATGCGCGAACAAACATTAAAAAAAAAAATACAAACATCCGAATTGAGAACCTCCTCCTTTTTTAGAAGTCAGTTAAAAATGAAAGCTCACACTTGTTGTCCCCCTCATCAGTCAGTGGGTTGTAACTGTCTTGCTGTCAGCACAATCCCCCATATTAAGTGCCTGGGAGTGATACTGACGAACAACTTAACTGGCACGCGCATATAGAGGCACTCTGCACTAGAATCAGAAAACTAATATAATATATTTCATCATTGCAGACACGCGCTCGGTTCCATTGCTATCGAGTGATTGAACGGCGCGGGGCGGGAGATTGGTTATGCGAACAGAATAACCACGCCGCGCTATCATTTCAAATAACTGAAAATGAAGCGCGGCCGCTTTGAGCTGACCGGCCCTACCTACTGCTACTGCAGCTTAGCTCGAGTTGGCAAGGGGCGTCAGCGGCTCGCCGCTCACGTGTAGCAGCGCCCGTAACAACCACGCATGTGTTGCAGACGCGTCGTCGTCCAACGAGGCGGTCCATCTGCAGCGGCGCCTGCTGTGCCTGAGCTCGGACCTGGTGTCGCTGCGCAACCACCTGCTCGTGGGCTCGGCGGGCGCGGGCGCGGCGGGCGCGGCGGGCGCGGGGGGCGCGGGGCAGCCGGCCGTGCCGCCGCGCGCCCCGCAGCTGCTGCCGCCGGCCGCGGCCGCGCAGCCCCCCGCGCCCCCGGCCCCACCGCCAGCACCGCACCATCCTTTGCCGCCACCACCAGGTATACTTTATTACCATTTTGCATTTGACTTCGCAGAAATTCGGAAAGTACGGCTGGAGGCTGCATCAACAGGATATCGGTCTGTTAGCCCAGGTACCACGCACGGCCGATTGTTTAACGCGACGATTTTTTCCGCGCACCAGAATTTCAACTTTCGGTTGCTGAGCCGACTGTTGAGAATCCCACAGAGGGCATCACAGCGTGTCAAACAATACACTGTGGATTACAGCTGTAAGCAGTGCGCCATTAGGAAGTCGCCCGTGAGGGGTACGTGGGCTGGAGGATCATCACTAGTTTTTCCAGGCGAAGATGAAGTGATGGGCACTGTCAAGTGTATACATTGACATGCTGCAATGTTGTTGCAGAGAGCCGCTGGGCGCAGCTGAAGCCGGCGGCGGGCGGCGCGGGCGGCGCCGACGTGGAGGACCTCATCCACCTGCGCGGCCCGCTCACCGAGGACGCCGTGGTGCGCGCGCTGCAGGCGCGCTTCTACCACAACAAGTTCTCTGTAAGTGTGCCGGCGCCGCGCGGCTGGCTCTCAACTATAATAATACATGTATTTGTAGGTATATTCGGTACAAGTAAATCGTTCAACCTGCCATGGTCCAAGTTGATGTCGAGGGTAGTGCCGTTGTCTTCGCCCGACTGTCTGTTCTATTTCTCTTGTCAACCCGCCACGTGCGCTACACTTACTTACGAATGCGTGTGTATGAACGTTCCAGACGATGATCGGGCCGATCCTGGTGGCGGTGAACCCGTACACGGACACGAGCAACGCGCTGACGCTGACGGCGGCGCGCGCGCAGCGGCCCGAGCTGGCGCGCCTGGTGCACGACGCCGTGCGCCACCAGGCCGACACCGGCTACCCGCAGGCCATCATCCTCTCAGGTGCGCGCTGCACACAATCGCCCTGCATGCCTGATTACTGATTGACAGGGATGGAATGTAATAAAATCGTTTGGAATATTTCCGTAACTTGACTGAAAGATTATTTACACCAATTTTCGAGTTAATCTAGCCCTGCAGTAAAACGTGCCCTGTAAAATTTGCTATCCCTTTTCACCCCTTTAGGGGTAGATTTTCGAAAAACCCTGATACACGTTTTTTTCTTTTCTCATTTGGTCTCAAGTATAAATACTGAGTTTCGAGTTAATCGTACCGCGCGTTAAAATTTCTCCATACAAACTTTGACAACCCCCAATTCCCCTTTAGGGGGTAGCATAGGAAAACAAAAAATGGCAAAATAATAATTTACTTAGATAACTATTCGTGCCAAGTTTCAAGTTTATTAACTCAAGGAATAAAAATTTTCATACAAACTTCCACCCCCAGAAAGGATTTTAGGAAACTCACTGGTGAAGTGAGTTTCCTAAAATCCTTTCTTAACTGACGTCTCCTACTCATAATCTACCTCTGTGCCAAATTTCATCTTCGTAGGTCCAGTAGTTTTTGAGATTTCCGTGTTTAATTAGTGACGTCTTTTTAGGGTTGCGTACCAAAATGGTAAAAAAGGAACCCTTATGGTCTGACTAAGTCTGTCTGTCTGTCACAGCTGGATATCTCAAGAACTACTAATGCTATCTACTTGAAATTTGGAACAGTTTTCGATGACGTATACCCAACTATTTTGCAAATAAGAAAGAAATAAAAATATTTATATTTATTTTGCAACAGGGACTGAAAGGGGGTCTTAAAAATTCAAAGTGGTGCTACTAGGGCATGTGGGGTATCATATGAAAGAGCGCTGTTTGCACATTCTTAAACATTTTTTTTATTTTTTTTAGGCCGCATAGTTTTCGACTTTTGATGAAAAATGTACAAAAAATACCGTTCCCCCCCCCCCCCCCCCCCCCCCCTTATCTCCGAAGTTTGCAAAGAGAACAATCTGAAATTATTCTATGTGATAGAAGTTTATGTAAAGATTACAGGAAAAATAAAACGATGTCTCTAAATAGCACACTTTTTCAGAAATCGGAACGGAACCCTCGGTGCGCGAGTCCAACTCGCTCTTGGCCGGTTTTTTATTTTATACGTCTATGGTCCCTGCATTTTAAATCTGTATTAGCTTCGCAAATATTTATTTAAATTACATGCTGTAAACGTAAAGGGTCATATTGATCTATATTAAATGCACAATGTATTTAAGGTAGGTACTTAATTGGATAAGGATTAATGTTGAATTGCTTAAAATGTCTAAATAAGCCATTATTTCTCGTAAAAAGTAAAGGATAAAAATGGTTATTCTGGGTTATAAGAGATGTACCATCGCGGACTTTTTTGTGGACCTTTTTAAGGTGTACAATACTGTAGTACATTATTTTGATCTATCGCGTAGGGTTCAGCCAGCGTTTGTAATGTAAATGCAAAAAATGTGTTTATTTACGACATCACATTAGAAACCTCTAAAATTATCAGTGTTTCTCTACTATGCATGTTTTATACAATAAACCTTCCTCTTGAAACACTATTTAGTAAAAAAAACCGCATCAAAATCCGTTGCGTAGTTTTAAAGATCTAAGCATACATAGGGACAGAAGCGACTTTTTTTTATACTATGTAGTGAAGTTTTCCTACACAATTCAAAATGTTCTCAGCTTGCGCCTTTGGAAACTTCGCGCGTTTATATTAGAATATTTATAGCTAAGACAGGGCGACAACGTCTGTCGGGTCAGTTAGTACTGTATAAGATGAATCATTTCTCTGGCGTTGATATATATAAACAAAAATAAAAAAATAAAAAAAATCCTCCATCTAACATATCTCACAAGTATGTGAAGAAGTTACATACTCGTATTTGTGAGATTTCAGCGCTGGAGTAAGGTAAACAATGTTTATATTGGATGGTAAGTGATATTGTTGTGTTGCGTCGCGCAGGCGTGTCCGGCTCCGGCAAGACGTACGCGTCCATGGTGCTGCTGCGGCGGCTGTTCGACGTGGCGGGCGGCGGGCCCGAGACCGACGCCTTCAAGCACCTCGCCGCCGCCTTCACCGTGCTGCGCGCGCTCGGCACCGCCGCCACGCCCGCCAACACGCACTCCAGCCGCATCGTAAGCAGCGCGCTCCGCCGGCGCTTGCTCGCGCTGGCCACCGCGCTCAACCACGCTTGTGTCCGCAGGGCCACTTCATCGAGGTGCAGGTGACGGACGGCGCGCTGTACCGCACCAAGATCCACTGCTACTTCCTGGACCAGACGCGCGTGGTGCGGCCGCCCGCCGGCGAGCGCAACTATCACATATTCTACCAGATGCTCGCGGGACTCACCCCGGACGAGCGCGCGCAGCTGCACCTGGAAGGGTACTCGCCGCAAGACCTCCGGTAGGCTCGGCACGGCTCAGGACCGCACACCTGCGTGCTAGTGCGATGGCCACGGTCTTATTGTACTTATTTTTCGGTAGGTACCTCGCGTCGGCGCACCTCCGGCGGCCGGAACCTGAAGACGCTGCGAGGTTCCACGCGTGGAAGACCTGCCTCGTCATCCTCGGCATTCCGTTCCTGGACGTGGTGCGCGTTCTGGCGGCCGTGCTGTTGCTCGGCAACGTGCAGTTCGCGGAGGGAGGCGACGGGTCCGCCGAGCCCGCCAGCGAGGCCGAGCTGGCGGCCGCGGCGGCGTTGCTGGGCGTAGCGGCGCCCGCCCTGCTTCGCGGCCTCGTGTCCCGCGCGGCCCCGCGCTCCCGCGCCGCGCCCACGCGCGCGCCCGCCAGCGCGCCCGCCGCCGCCGCCGCGCGCGACGCGCTCGCCAAGGCGCTGTACTGCCGCACGGTGGCCACCATAGTCCGTCGCGCCAACTCCCTCAAGCGACTCGGCTCCACACTCGGCACCCTCTCGTCGGACTCGAACGAGTCAGTGCACAACCAGGACGCGGCGTCGCGCCGCGCGTCGTCTGCGGGCGGCAGCGGCAGCGGCGGCGGCGGCGCGCGGGGCCGCGCCGGCGCGCGCTCCATGGCGGCGCTGAACGACGCGGTGCGCCACGCCACGGACGGGTTCGTGGGCATCCTCGACATGTTCGGCTTCGAGGACGCGGCGCCGAGCCGGCTGGAGCACCTGTGCGCCAACCTGTGCGCGGAGACCATGCAGCACTTCTACAACACGCACGTGTTCAAGTCGTCGGCGGAGTCGTGCCGCGAGGAGGGCGTGTCGTGCGCGCTGGAGGTGGACTACGTGGACAACGTGCCGTGCATCGACCTGGTGTCGTCGCTGCGCGGGGGCCTGCTGGCCGCGCTGGACGCCGAGTGCGCCGCGCGCGGCTCGCCCGAGCAGTACGTGCTCAGGATAAAGGCCGCGCACAGGTACGCCATCATCGTCACTTAACTAAACTAGTACCTACCTATTAACAATTCTTTTTACTTAAGTAAACACACATAACATCATGCCTGCATTCCGCGAAGGGTACCTTTAGTACACCCTGTACGAGCTACGCTGTACATTGCATACCTTTGCGGTAGTTTGTACGCCACACTGATTGATGCACACCAATATTGTTGACTGTTGTACGAGCCAATATCGCTCGTACAGCATTTTTACATATAGGTACCTAAGTTTTAATACCTAACCTACTTTAGTCGGAACGTAACAACACAGCGGATCGTACGTCACGCGTGATTGTGAAACGTAGATATACCTAAGTGCGATTCAATCAATACCTTTTGAAAGAATATTGGTGGTTTGGTGATACTTTACAATAATCTACAACCGAGGATACTGCGTTGCGGCTAAACCGGCAGAAATCCCCAACATCTTTGCATCTCTATATCATAGCATTTAAGTGTTCTACTTTTGTAATTATATTCAGTAGCAATAGATCCATCAAGAGGCTCGTTCGTCTACTCATTTACATAACATTCAACACAACATAACATCAAGTGCCTACATAACATTGTCACTGTAAGTTGGGAGTGACGCCCCAACACACCCACATTTAAAATTTTATTATTTTTTGTACCTACAGTCAAATATTAGAGATACAACATAAATTATAATTTGGAGTACATTGGTACTGCTTATTTCTTAACAAATTTCTTCCAGCAGACCTGCGAAAGGAGAAATGAAAAAGAAATGTAGACACTTATTAGTGTGTGAGAATAAGAAGAGAAAAATATGTATAGGTATGCAGTCTTAAACTAAATTATTCAATATTTTTACACGTATAACACAAAACAAAAATTAACATAAAAGTACCTACTTAAATAAATCTTCTTCTTCTATAAATCTTCTGAATGATAAACTGCCTGACTGAGTGGGTGATATAGCAACGCACAGCCCAACCCGCTCGGTCTAGCTAGAGGTTCCAAATGTGGCACGTAAGTTCCTTATGAGATCTAGGGTTGCACTAAGAAAGGATTTTTCAAAATTCACTCCCTAAAGGGGTGAAACGGGGGTCCAAAGTTTGTATGAAAAATCTTATTCCTTCAGTTAATCGACTTGAAACTTGGCTCGAATATTTGTCTAAATAATTATAAAGTTTGCCATTATTAGTTTTCCTAACCTGGGGTAGGTTAGGAAAACTAAGGAGGGATTGGGGTGTGTCAAAGTTTGTATGGAGGAAAAATGCGCAGAATGATGGAGGGGCAGAGGGATAGGAGGTCGTAGTGACGGGGGAGCGTGTGAAGAGGTGTGAGAAGGGGAGGGGAGGATTTGGGAAGGGTAGACAAAAGGGGGTGTGAGAGGGGAAGGTGGAGGTTAGCGAGAAGGGGACTCTTCAACGCCCAGCCTAAACCCTTGGACCTATAAAGCTGAAATATTGCACAGAGGTTCCCTTTATAATGTAAAAACAAAGAATAAGGACGATTTTTTGTTCCCGTAGGATATGTTCCGACATCCACGCGGGCGAAGCCGCGGGAAAAAGCTAGTGTTTACATAAACTTCTATCACATAGAATAATTTCAGATTTGTCTCTATCCAAACTTCGGAGATAAGGGGGAACGGTATTTTTTTTAACATTTTTCATCAAAAGTCAAAAACTATTTGGCCTTAAAAAAAGAAAGAAATGTTTGAGCATGTGCAAACAGCGCTCTTTCATATGATACCCCACATGCCCTAATAGCCCCACTTTGTTTTTTTAAGACCCCCTTTCAGTTCCTGTCGCAAAAAAAACATTTTGTATGTACAGTGGGCTGCATCAATGTACCCCTCAAAAGACATTGTGGGTTCAAATCCGTGATAGGCAGAAGTTGGTTTTTGTATTTTGCAAAAACATTTTATTATAATTAATGAATTTTTTTTGTGAATAAATAAGTTTAAGTTATTATTTATTTTTAATTAAGTCTGTTTTTATTGTCTTTTTCAATAAAATACTTCTAATATTGCGTATAACGACAAGCTATAATAGTGTTGTCATTTACGAAGAGTTATTCAACGTCTAAATAGACCAGAGGTTTCAAGACCGCTTGCCGTGCATAAGATTGCAGGTTCAAATCTTAGGCACGAATTGTGTTTTTGTCATGCACTATATTTTTTTTTAATATAAAGTATTTTTCTATTTTAAGTAAGTAAGTATTTTTTTTGTATTTTTTAATTGTGTTTTATATTTTGTTTTTTTTTTATTTATTTTTATTTTGTTTTAGTAATATTTATAAAGAATTTAAAAATCAAGAAAAATAAAATACTTTAAAATAATATTTATTATTGATATAAATAATACGGATACGGTTCAGCCCGAGAACCCATCTTCCCAGAGACAGTGGGATGAGCCGCTCTGTAGGTTGGTACGGTATAATCTTATAAATACGTCCACCAATACTGCAGAGCGTGCCCGCCTGCTGGCTGTGGGTGAGTGGGAGTCGGGCCTCTGGCTTCAGGCGCTACCGTCACCCAACATAGGCACTATGCTGTGTGACACCACATTCCGGCTCGCTACATGTTTGCGTTTGGGGGCTCCTTGCGGGGCTCCACATCGCTGTCAGTGCGGTGTGAGTCGACTGCCTCGGACACCATGGCCTATCCTGCAGCAAAAGCGCTGGCCGGATGGCACGGCACGCCAGCATTAACGACATCATCCGTCGGGCTCTTGTCACCGCCGGGGTGCCAGCTGTTTTAGAACCCAATGGCTTGGCACGCGACGATGGCAAGAGACCAGACGGAATGACCATAATGCCTTGGAAGTTGGGTAGGCCTTTGGTGTGGGATGCAACCTGTGTCGACACCCTTGCGCCATCCCATCTTCCTAGCACGGCGTGTTGTGTTGGAGCGGCTGCTGCAGGTGCAGAAAACCTCAAACGGCGCAAATATAACAACCTTGTTGGGAGCTACATGTTTGAGCCGTTTGGGGTTGAAACACTAGGGCCTTGGGGTCCGAGTGCTCATCGAGTATTTCGGGACATCGCCAAGCGGTTGGTCGACTCCACACGGGACCAGAGGGCTGGCCTATTTTTAGCCCAAAGAATTAGCATTGCCATCCAGCGTGGCAATGCCGCCAGCCTTTTGGGCACTTTTCCCACTGACAGCGATGCGGACGAACTTTTTGATGCCCTATGAGCTCTTCCACCACTTTTTATTTTTTATACTTACCCACTTGTACATATTATAAATTATTATTATTGATATTATGTAACAAAACTACAAAGATTTATATTTTACAATAATTTGATTTCATAATTTACAGTTACCATAATATACATATTTTGCCAACTGAGACAAACGGGTTCCTAGAAAAATGCGAAAGGTGAAGCAAAACTAGACTCATCAGACGGTAACTTCATTATAGATTAGTAAAATGTATGCATAACTACCCTCTAATAACAAACTATTCATTCACTGCGATTTCATAGACAGAGACAGAGTTATAACGACAAGTAGATTGATAATTCATTGAGTTATTAACTACCTAACTGGCTTAGTTGGTAAGAGCTCACGGTAATCTTGTATAACCAATGATTCGAATGATTCGATGGTTCGAATCTCGTCCGGGCAAAAGAAACACTTTTTGTATTATTCTTGAGGATGTATTGTTTGAATTGCAAAGTTGTAGCAAAGTTAATTTTAATACAACTGGGGTACCCAATTGATGCAGCCGACTGTACATTTTTATTTCTTTCTTATTTGCAAAATAGTTGCGCAAACGACAGCATTAGTAGGTAGTTCTTGAGACATCCAGCTGTGACAGACAGACAGACTGTATCGCTCACATTTTCGTATGTTCAACCGTCTGCCTAACACCCTGTATAAAAAAGGCAGTTTTCAAATCTGTTGAAAAGAGGCAGTTTTCAAATCGCGAATGCCAGGCGGAAGTGAGTTCCACAATCTCACAGAATGGACGGAGAAGGAATAAGAATAGTAGCTAGTTTATGAGGACGAGATCTGAGGTGTGATCTAGACGGTGCGTCGCTAGCGCAAGCGTAAGAAAAGCGCTCACGCACGGAAGAATAAGACGGGTTCTGTAAGATGTTGAAGAGGAGAAATAAAATCCGAGTGAAAATTGAGATAATCATAACATGATTTTCTTTGATGCTAAACGATTATTTCAGAGGACACCCTCGGCTGGCGGAGGCGCGGCCCCCGCACCCGCGCCGGTTCGCCGTGCGCCACTACGCGGGCGAGGTGTCCTACGACGCGGCGGACTTCCTCGACGCCAACCGCGACGCTGTGCCCGACGACTTGCTCGCTGCCTTCGACAACAGGACATGCGAGTTCGGATTCGCGACACATCTATTTGGCGCCGAGCTCAAGGTTTGTTAAATTAATTTAAAAAAAAATATTGCATAAACAAAATTCACATTGCACTGCATTCATTCAGTTGACATAATTCAATTATAACATTTTAGTAGATATACAGGATAAAATTGAAAACATGCACCAAATCGAAACGGGAGATTGTACTCATCATTGTGAACAACTTTTACTAGGGACCAAACTTGAAATCGTGAAAAAAAAACAGCTGCTCCGTACATTTTGACGAGTTTGATGTACCTAGGTAAATGTATTGAACAGCTGATTTTTTTTTCGCGATTTCTGGTTTGATCCAGTCCAAACAGCCTTATCCCATAACAGTAAATCATAATGTGGCATCACAGCGCAAACAGCCTTATCCCATAACAGTAAATCATAATGTGGCATCACAGCGCAAACAGCCTTATCCCATAACAGTAAATCATAATGTGGCATCACAGCGCAAACAGCCTTATCCTATAACAGTAAATCATAATGTGGCATCACAGTCCAAACAGCCTTATCCCATAACAGTAAATCATAATGTGGCATCACAGTGCAAACAGCCTTATCCCATAACAGTAAATCATAATGTGGCATCACAGTGCAAACAGCCTTATCCCATAACAGTAAATCATAATGTGGCATCACAGCGCAAACAGCCTTATCCCATAACAGTAAATCATAATGTGGCATCACAGCGCAAACAGCCTTATAAATAAATAAATAAATAAAATAAAATAAAATTCATTTAATTCAGATAACTGAGATCCATAAAAGCAACAACCAATTCTGAATTAAAAATATTAAAATTAAAATTAAAATTAAATTAAATTCACACACACACACAGTACACACACACCCACACACACACACACAGTACACACACACCCACACACACACACAAACACACACACACAATAAAAATTTAGACATTCAATAAAATTAAGATTAAAACATTCAATATTATTAAAATTATCAATAAAATTAAAATTAAAATTAAATTCATTCATAAAATTATAGATACAATAACATAAAAATAAAATAAAATTGAAACACCTTCATATCACCCTCTTAACAAAAGATCTCCATAATGGAGAAGAGATCCTGTCAGCTACAGTCTTCAGAATTCCGTTGCAGCTGCCGCGCATTCTGCAGATCAGGGACACAGTTTTCTTACGGATGACGGCATAAAAGCCATCAGTGCGATACTGCGCAAACATCCCTGATGCACTACAGAAGCGAGGCAGCCCCAACATCATCCTGAAGATGTTATTATACAGCACGCGCAGGACATCCAGCGATCTTTTGGTGTGACTGACCCACAGGTTTCCCGTATAAAAGCTTTGACAATACGCTTTGAACAGCGTAATCTTTACTTGTTCAGAGCAACGGGAAAATCTGCGGGCCAGCATGTTACCTCTAACCGCTAAAGCCCTGCGCTCCCTCTCAATGTCCTGATCATCATCAAGACCTTCAGTAACAAAATGCCCCAGGTATTTAAATTTCGTGACACGATTTATGCACAAGCCATTTAGGGTAATATTATGTAAATACTCGGGACATCCACCAGCGGCCCTAAATACCATATATTCTGATTTTTGGACATTGTATACTAGGCCGTGCGCACCAGCATAGGCCTCACACACTCTTAACAACTCTCCGAGACCCCTCCCCGTCGGGCTCAGCAGCACCATGTCGTCCGCGTAGCTAATATTGTTGACACAGACGCCATCTATCGAACAACCGACACGCTTGCTACTAAGCTCGACGATGAGGTCATTTATGTATAGGTTGAAAAGCTTGGGGGATGTCAAGCCACCCTGTCTCACCCCGCTTTCCAACGTATATGCCTCAGAGAGCGTATTATTCCACCTCACAAAATTTGTTTGGTGAGAATACCAATATTTAAGCATATTGAGCACCCCCACCGGCACACCCGCGCTCCCCAACTTTCTCCAGAGCACATCGTATGATACAAGATCAAACGCTTTGGAGAGGTCAAGGAAACACGCATATACCGGTGTCCTGCGGTCCACATAGTATTGGACAGTATGCTTGAGTCCTACAATGGCAGCTTCCGTGGATAGCCCGGGTCTAAACCCAAACTGCGCGTCATGTAACTTAATGTATTTATCCAGGCAGGAATCAAGCATACCGTCAAGCACTTTAGCAATTATCGTTGCCAGAGATATGGGCCGGTAATTCCCCCTCTCCGAGATATCCCCAGTCCTGTTCTTCACAATAGGCACTACGATGGTTTTCATTAAGTCATGTGGTAGGTATGAGTGACTCATGCACATCGTGAAAAACATGGCCAGGACCCTCGGTAGGTGAACCCCCGCATGCCGCAGATGCTCCACACTAAGCCCATCGTGACCGGGTGATTTACCGCCTGTCATTCTCTTTAAAACGCACCTTACTTGAGTAGCCGTAAAATGTACAGACGACTCCTCCCCCTCATACTCGGGCTCAGACCTAATAGATGACGCTGAAGGGCCCAGCGGGGAGCGCACCTGAAAATGTTCCCTGAACATATTTGCAATATGGCCAGGTTCGCATTCTCCATTCACACTCACCGGGAGGCCAGGCTTAACTTCATGCTTTCCAGTAGCTTTCCAGAATTTTGAAAAGTCCTTTGCCGATCTGTGTTTAGCCAGTATGTCCATCTTTAGTTGCTCCTGATTATTCTGGCACCACTTCAAGCGACTTTTGAACACCTTACGCGACTCGATCATCTCATTATAAATGATGCCTGAACAGGGCCGGTTGCATGCTATCCACGTTTCGAACCTAAGCCTGGCCACACTATGAGCTTCACGGACATGTTTATTCCAGCCACATAAGTGCCTACTTTTATTTAATTTTGTGTCACGCTTCCCGCTAGACCCAGCAGCGGCATTACTCAGGATTTCCACAATATTGTTATACAACCTATCCAATACAATTTTGTGGTCATCTAAGCTGCATGACCCATGACTACATTCCGTAAATTCGGTGGGAAAATCAATGGCTCGAAAAGCGTTATTACAAATTTCATGATAAGTTTTTATCAGTGCTTCATCTCTCCCACCCCATACAACAGAGTCACGCGGCACGTCGCTCATTTGCAACCTAGGCCTTACCACAGTTATGTCACAACTAACAAGTAAAGGTAAATGATCCGACAAGTAAACATCTTCTACAACGCGTACCCCGACTACAGTTTGCCAGGCCGATACTGATACGACACAGTGGTCCAGCCATCGCCTGCAGCCGTGAGCCTCGCTAACAAACGTGTAAGTATTAGTCTGCGTGCCTAACCTTTCCAAGTCGACACAGATCCAGGACTGATCAGAACAAAAGTTTATCATTTCATTAAAAAATAATTCGTGAGGGTGAGCATTAAAATCACCTAAAATAAACAAGGTTTCAATATTCTCACTAGCTACTATTGCACTAATTTCCCCAAAAACCTCCGCCATAATAGGTAGATTATCGGGTGAGTCAGTCGGCATGTACACAGAAAACACAACAATGGAGCGGCCGTCAACATCAGCTCGTATAGCTGTCAGTCGAGTGCTGGTACACGGCACTACAACAACACTATCAAACATACCTTTTCTCCAGAGTATGGCAACTCCCCCATGAGGCCTCCCCTTCAGCAAGCCCACAGAGGTGTCTACAGCAGACTTACCTGTGTAATCAAACTTATTAGAAATAGTGCCCAATAACGGTATGTCATGGGGAAGCAACCACGTCTCCTGGAGTGCTACCAGATCTGCCATTTCACAAATGTTTCTTATATTGTCAATAGACCTCTTGACCGATTTGCAATTAAAGCTAATTAAATTTACATACTGTTTACGATTTAAATCCATACTGGTACATTAATTAACTAGCGTCCGGTTTTGTTTTGTACAAAAATTGCACGAAACGCCTAAACGTTATTCCGTTAGGCCAGAAATTATCATTTAAGAATAATTCTAAATTACATTTGGAGACATACACTTTATAAGCATTATACTTTTTAGTCTGCTTCATGTTTATCTTTTTTAGAGATACAATATCATTAGTTTTTTCCTTTATATAGTCAATAATGTCATTTTCACAAGTTTCTTTACTAACGTTCGAAATAAACAGGGGGACTTTTATATCAGCCGCTCTAAATTTACCTACAGGTGAAGCAGCACAACCTTTCTGCCCTATATACTTATAATTACGTTTAGATGTTTTGTAGCTTACTATTTTCCATTCTGAGTCACTTTCCTTTACCACTTGTTTATTTTGCACACTCACCCGCGGCGCTGGTAAACTACTATCACGAACACTGACTTGTTGAGTGGTCGCGTTTGAAATTGTTTCCTTAAATACCGGCGAACGAATAACATTATTAGCGGACCGGTCTAATGCGTCAGCGCAGCTGGATTGCCTCAAAACCGCGGGTAGCGGCGAAACCACGGTGCATGATAGTGCCTCCCCGCGCACCTCCGAATGCTCCGTCTCACTTACTCCTACACTACCGCCGAACGTTAGGCTCTCCTGACAGTCGGCCTCACTTGCACATTTCGAAAGCACAGTATTTGAAGGCACCTCCACATGTGTTACTGCGTCCGTCGTTTTGTTTCGTACGCGAGCGAAAGAGATAGTGAGATCATCGCTTTCTTTCGACTGCGCTGTAGGTGACGAATGCCTCGTAAGTGAAGGCCGGCCGTTAACCTTTGAAACAGCTGATTTTATAGGTACATATTGTGGCACATAATTAAGACCTATTGGTCCACTATCAAACTCAAAGCTATTTCGTAGGCAAGCACCTCGCTTTTTATTTACATTTGCACTTAATGCAAAATCATCGATTATCGACGCATTCTTCATATGTTCAACCTCTGATTTGAGTTGCCTAAACTCCTCAGGCGACACTATTCTCTCTTCAAGAGCACACATTTGATTTTTAAGGCACAGGATATCCCTCAAAAGCCGTGTCACATCAACGTGGTCAAAAGTGACCGGTGGGAGTTTCTGTAGATCCTTTGCTACAAACACCGGGAAAACCTCTGGATCAGCACTTTTCATCAAGCAAATAATGTCATCAAGATCCCTAGCCATTTTCTTCTTCCCCAGTTTTCGACGAGTGGGCATCTTTTTCACATTCGGCACCGAGTCAGCGAGCAATGACTTGGCCTTCACAATTTCTGCATCAGAGAAAGATGTGGTACACAGCTGATGTATACTCTCTTCATCCATGAAATCCATAACGTTGCTTAGGAACGCCAAAAGCTCATTAATTACGACGTTACAGTTCGCACACTTCACTAGATTCGAAGACATTTTTTTCGCCTTCGCAAAATGAGTCACCGAATAACGATATTTAGGTACGCGTCCGCGTTCAATGGCGCATGACGCAAGACTGCGCAAGACTTATCCTATAACAGTAAATCATAATGTGGCATCACAGTCCAAACAGCCTTATCCCATAACAGTAAATCATAATGTGGCATCACAGTCCAAACAGCCTTATCCCATAACAGTAAATCATAATGTGGCATCACAGTCCAAACAGCCTTATCCCATAACAGTAAATCATAATGTGGCATCACAGTCCAAACAGCCTTATCCTATAACAGTAAATCATAATGTGGCATCACAGTCCAAACAGCCTTATCCCATAACAGTAAATCATAATGTGGCATCACAGTGCAAACAGCCTTATCCCATAACAGTAAATCATAATGTGGCATCACAGCGCAAACAGCCTTATCCCATAACAGTAAATCATAATGTGGCATCACAGCGCAAACAGCCTTATCCTATAACAGTAAATCATAATGTGGCATCACAGCGCAAACAGCCTTATCCTATAACAGTAAATCATAATGTGGCATCACAGCGCAAACAGCCTTATCCTATAACAGTAAATCATAATGTGGCATCACAGCGCAAACAGCCTTATCCTATAACAGTAAATCATAATGTGGCATCACAGCGCAAACAGCCTTATCCTATAACAGTAAATCATAATGTGGCATCACAGCGCAAACAGACTTATCCCATAACAGTAAATTTTGCACTGTGATTTTCAGAGTTGGTTTTGGCTTCTCCTCAGGAATTAGTCAGCTTGGAAACGTCGGCGACATTAGTTATAAATTATTGATCAAAAAACTTGTCGTGTAAAAGTGTCATAAAAGATCTACTTACGGAAATAAACATCATTAATTTAATTTCAGGCTCTAACCGCTCAAGGCGGGCCGACAGGCGGACAGTTCCGCGCGTCGCCCACGGTGGCGGCCGCGCTGGAGGCGGCCGCGGCCTCCACGCTGACGCAGGACTTCCACACGCGCCTCGACAACCTACTGCGCACGCTCGTGCATGCGCGCCCGCACTTCGTGCGCTGCCTGCGCGCCAACGCCACCGAGACGCCCATGCTGTTCGAGCGCGCCACCGTCGCCCGACAGGTGAGTCGCTCACACGGCCCAAGCTATAATATTATGTGTCCATCTGTTAGAGCGCGCCACCGTTGCCCGCCAGGTGAGTCGCTCACACAGGCCAAGCTATAATATTATGTGTCCATCTGTTAGAGCGCGCCACCGTTGCCCGACAGGTGAGTCGCCCACACGGCCCAAGCTATAATATTATGTGTCCATCTGTTAGAGCGCGCCACCGTCGCCCGACAGGTGAGTCGCTCACACGGCCCAAGCTATAACATTATGTGTCCATCTGTTAGAGCGCGCCACCGTTGCCCGACAGGTGAGTCGCTCACACGGCCCAAGCTATAATATTATGTGTCCATCTGTTAGAGCGCGCCACCGTTGCCCGACAGGTAAGTCGCTCACACGGGCCAAGCTATAATATTATGTGTCCATCTGTTAGAGCGCGCCACCGTTGCCCGACAGGTGAGTCGCTCACACGGCCCAAGCTATAATATTATGTGTCCATCTGTTAGAGCGCGCCACCATTGCCCGACAGGTGAGTCGCTCACACGGGCCAAGCTATAATATTATGTGTCCATCTGTTAGAGCGCGCCACCGTTGCCCGACAGGTGAGTCGCTCACACGGGCCAAGCTATAATATTACGTGTCCATCTGTTAGAGCGCGCCACTGTCGCCCGACAGGTGAGTCGCTCACACGGGCCAAGCTATAATATTATGTGTCCATCTGTTAGAGCGCGCCACTGTCGCCCGACAGGTGAGTCGCTCACACGGGCCAAGCTATAATATTATGTGTCCATCATTAAAAATAATACAATTCACTTAAATAATCTTAAAACTAAATATAAGATTGATGATATGATGTTTCCACGAGTGCGCACCACATACATATAGAATCTACATACCTAGACTTGATTCCCTACCTACTGTCGGATACGTTTTCTTACTTTAATCGTTGCATCCGTTTCAGGTGCGCGCCTTACAAATTTTGGAAACAACTCAACTGATGGCGAGCGGGTACCCGCACCGCATGCGGTTCCGCGCGTTCAGCGGGCGCTACCGCGCGCTGTGGCGGCGCGGCGCCGAGCGCGAGTCGGGCGCGGCGTGCGCGGCCGTGCTGCGCGCCGTGCAGGCCGCGGCGGCGCCGCCCGCGCCCGCCTCGCCCGCCGCCGTGCGCTGGGCGCTCGGCAAGCGCCACGTGTTCCTCAGCGAGGGCATGCGCCAGGTAAGCGCCAGCACCTAGCACCAGCCACCGCTCGCTGGGAGCGCGTGCACACTACTTACTGCCCGCTTTCTGAGGAATTCTTAACGTAGTTTAAACTGTCAATAGTTATTGGTTCGACAAAATTATCTATTTAAGCGAATTCCTTCCATAAGCTCTGTTTATGATGTGTAAAAAAACCTCGTTAGTAATTCACTCGACTTTTACGCTAAATTATTCCATTACGAAGTGATCAGAAACACGATATCGAACCAATATCACTATCGAATGGATGAACTCCGTTTAAGAACCTCAGAAACAGGCAGAACTCGCTCATCTGAATGATCATGTCTGCAGGTGTTGGAGAGGATGCGGCGCGCGAGGCGGCAGGCGGCCGCGCAGTGCATCCAGGCCGCGTGGCGCCGCTGCCGGGCGCGGGGCGCGCGCGTGCTGCCCGCCGCGCCGCCAGCGCCGGCGCGGCCCCGCCCGGCGCCCATCGCTGGCACGCCGCCGCCGGAGCCCGGCCACAAGGGCGACCCCGCGCCCGTGAAGCGCACGTGCTCGCTGTTCGGCCTGGACTTGGTAGGCGAGCCGTTCCGCTTCTCGCTCCCCCCGGTTCCCCTGCCCGTGCCTGACCGAGCGCTCGCCCGATCGCAGGAGCGGCCGCCGCCGCTGCCGCCTTCGCGCGCCTACACCGTGGCGGGCGGCGTGAAGCTCGGCTACCCGCAGCAGCGCACCGTGGGCGCGGAGTGGAGCGACGAAGCGGCCGGCGTGCGCCTGCGCGCCGGCGACACCGTGCTGGCGGTGGGCGCGGCGCGGCGCGGCCACGTGGCCGTGCAGGCGGCCGGCCGCACGCTGTGCGTGCCGCACGGCGTGCTGGCGCCGGCGCGCGCCCGCCCGCCGCCGCCGCCCGCGCCCGCGCCCCCACAGCCCTAGCCTGCGCCACTGCTAGCCCTAGCTGGCGGTTTACCTGGATATGGAGATCTCGGGGTGATCCTGAAGACTCCTACTTGCGCTCGTCGCGCGTAGCTTTGTCACCCTGCGGTCATCGAATTGTCTTCAACGTTAATGCTTCATAATGTCGTCGAGTGTAAATAGTAGTTTAAGTATTTATGTCGCACGGAGGCGGAGGCGCTCGCTCAACATTATCGTGCAGACGTCCACTAGTATGTCCGCACGTGCGCTTCCATCAACATGTAACGTGCAGACGTCCACTAGTATGTCCGCACGTGCGCTTCCATCAACATGTAACGTGCAGACGTCCACTAGGTATGTCCGCACGTGCGCTTCCATCCACATGTAACGTGCAGACGTCCACTAGTATGTCCGCACGTGCGCTTCCATCAACATGTAACGTGCAGACGTCCACTAGTATGTCCGCACGTGCGCTTCCATCAACATGTAACGTGCAGACGTCCACTAGGTATGTCCGCACGTGCGCTTCCATCAACATGTAACGTGCAGACGTCCACTAGGTATGTCCGCACGTGCGCTTCCATCAACATGTAACGTGCAGACGTCCACTAGGTATGTCCGCACGTGCGCTTCCATCAACATGTAACGTGCAGACGTCCACTAGTATGTCCGCACGTGCGCTTCCATCAACATGTAACGTGCAGACGTCCACTAGGTATGTCCGCACGTGCGCTTCCATCCACATGTTGAGTGTTTCCATTTGATTCGACGCAAGTTGAACATGACAGCGCACGAATGTGGACTATGTAGCTGTAGCTCCGTTAGCTCGCTGTCGACCGACCCCGCAGTATTTTAAATAGGTATGTTATTTATAAAGAGTGTAGCCTTCTCGCAAGTCCAGTTTGGTGACTGACGATGACAATAAAATTAGAAGCGTCTAGACTTGTGTTCGCGCGTGAAGCTGTCCTGTCTCCTGCAACTGCTGTGCCATACCCACCACGAGGAACATACATTACAACTTATACATTTACTTAAGCTCCACATACTTTCAAAACAGCTTGAAACATTACATGAAACCAGGAGCTCACCAGAACATAAAGCGTCCCTGTTTCTGGAGCAGTCGGTTAAAAATACTCAATAATGTCATTTCACGTAGGTACCTAGGTCTACCTGCCTACCACAGCCCGCTAGTCTAGCAAAGCTATGCAGCACTCTTATTACACTTACTGTGATGACACAGAATGAAATACAATGAACCTGGTGAGTGCCCCGGCTGTCCCGGAGCGGGCTCCAGCGGCAAGTGGGTAGAGCGGAGGTGGCCAGTTATCATTCCAATATTGTAAATACAATGAACCTGGTGAGTGCCCCGGCTGTCCCGGAGCGGGCTCCAGCGGCAAGTGGGTAGAGCGGAGGTGGCCAGTTATCATTCCAATATTGTAAATACAATGAACCTGGTGAGTGCCCCGGCTGTCCCGGAGCGGGCTCCAGCGGCAAGTGGGTAGAGCGGAGGTGGCCAGTTATCATTCCAATATTGTAAATACAATGAACCTGGTGAGTGCCCCGGCTGTCCCGGAGCGGGCTCCAGCGGCAAGTGGGTAGAGCGGAGGTGGCCAGTTATCATTCCAATATTGTAAATACAATGAACCTGGTGAGTGCCCCGGCTGTCCCGGAGCGGGCTCCAGCGGCAAGTGGGTAGAGCGGAGGTGGCCAGTTATCATTCCAATATTGTAAATACAATGAACCTGGTGAGTGCCCCGGCTGTCCCGGAGCGGGCTCCAGCGGCAAGTGGGTAGAGCGGAGGTGGCCAGTTATCATTCCAATATTGTAAATACAATGAACCTGGTGAGTGCCCCGGCTGTCCCGGAGCGGGCTCCAGCGGCAAGTGGGTAGAGCGGAGGTGGCCAGTTATCATTCCAATATTGTAAATTGATATTCTCGACAGTTCAGAAAATTTCGCTACTTTAATCATTTTCAATAAATCGACGTACCTACCTAGTGAGTTAAAATCTGGCTGGAACATGCTAGGACAGGTGGGCAGCCGATCTAGTTTTGGTAACTTGCACGTTGCACTTAAGAGTCAAACATTGTCTACAAACCTAATGAAATACATACAAACTTGGTTTATAGTTCATTTCGGACTGATTTTAGAGATATATACATGTCAAATAAGTTTCTATTTAATAGTACAGTATCCTGTACTAGAAAAACAAGACTTGGTTGATGGTCGCGAAAAAAAAAATACTTTCACAACCCACGCAGATTACGCAGAAGACGCCGCGGCTGCCACCGGCGCACACCGCTGGAGGCCACCCCCGCTTTACCCCATTTGCCTTTACACCACTCGGTCTGGGACATCCTGTATAAGACTTCACACAGAATATGGAGGACTGCAAAGTAGAGGAGAGAACTTAATTTTTGGGGGTAAAGTCCAAAGTTGTACGAACAACGTGCACAGCTCACACGCCTCCTTGGGCGTCCGCAAGGCGCACGCGCAGGCTCTGATACTGATGATAAGGCTTTTTATTAGATATCATAGAAACGTTCTGCTCTGCGCTCTTAGCTCGGGCTGCGGCTCACACGGCACTGTGGGATGCAGACTGCTAGGTAGGCTCTCAGACCCTTTGTGCGCGATGTGCGCTGCAAGTTACTGCAGACAAGCTGACCCGACACGTTATCCTGTCCAAATTTCAATAATTCATACAAAAATCCCAAAGAAAAAAGTACTTTGGATAATATCCGTTTTCAACCACTGTTTTACAACTATGTAGGCCTTTATACCTAACATGAGAATGGCTGGAGGCTCGGTTTAGTAGTCCGGGAGTGTATTTACCAACTGTTACTCTAAAAACGATAACTTTCAGGAGTAAACTTGCGCATTAAAACTGGCCAGCGGACAACGTGCCTAGTACGGGCAGCAACATAAGTCGATTAACACTGCTACATTTACACATCATGTCAATTATACAATATGATTTGATTTACCTAAGAGTCTAGAAGATCTTTAAATTATATTAATTCTGTTCCGATTTTAATTATTTAAGTATAAGAAAGAAAGAAAAAGTATTTATTGTGACTCGCACAGAACTAAAACTAAAACACAAAATAAAAGTTGTAAACAAACAAAATATATAAAAAAAAAATTAAAAAAAGTAAATAAAAAACAAAAAAAGTCCTGTACGAGGCCAAAAGGTCTATCTCAGCATAATGCTGCGGCACTTAATATCTAAAGTAACTAAGTATCTTGTTCAATAATTAAGATTTAAAAAACTAAAGTGTTAATCGACTTTTGTTGCTGACTGTACGCACGCCCCGAACAATATTGTGTCGAAACTCTCCTCTGTTGTAATATAAATGCAACCGTTAGACGCTGCTGTCCCGACGCCTCTCACTCGCGTCCAATAAGCGTGTCAAATTCCGATAGTTGAGGTCGCGACGACTGGCTCAGCTTCTTCTGTTACCATATCGTCAAACATGTGCCGCTTTAGAGGCAGCTTTCTTTTGAATGTGTCATATAAGGGGTGTTGCAGTATTACTAGACGGTAGTGACCGATCGACGTCGCCACTGGGCACCGGGCCATGCTCGGCACCGGGGACCAGGTCGCGTTCGGTACCGGGGACCGAGTCGCGGCCAGCAGCGGGCACCGGGCGCGCTCGTAAGGCTGCACACGGATGTGCTCGCGGAGACGGAGCGGACGTAGCGGGCCGCGCCAGCTTGCCAACCAGAGTCTGATTAATAACTATACTTACTATGTAATCTAATGTATTAATATTATGTGAAAAATTCCATTAAATGTATAATGTCGATAAAAGGTACAAATAAAATTATATATTAAAATTAATCAGTTTATTTTTTCCAATTATTGTATACAAAATATGTGAATGTCTGGAATGTGCAGAGGACGCGGCGCCGGCGCAGCCGGTACCAGCGGCGGAATAAACACTGCTGCTACAACAACCCTTCCTTGCAGTCGGGTAACAACACGAACCACTGCGCCCGCGCACGTCACCGCTATGTCGTACAACTGGCTGTGTTCATACACTAATGTCATCAGTTGAAGTTGTATACGGATCTATCAGAACAGTTTCCAATGAAGTCAGAGAGGACTCCGAGTGATATTACTTGTATAACGGATAAACATCTAGTACAGATTTCATTAGCTACGGTTACCAACTAAGCGTCAACACGATCACTAATTCTCTCTTTTGATCTAATAACAGTTTATAAGTAATATAATTTCATTAATATAAAGTCGCGACGCGATACAAATCACAATAAATGCGTAAACATGTATAAATAAATAAAGACAGCAACGGTTTATAACAATAATTATGACAACAAGTACGCTAAGGTCCCATCGATAAACATGTAAATGTTAACATCATATGCTTCGTTGTGATATCACGCAGCCGGCCCGCCTGAGCACAACTCATACCATACATAATATAGGTACATACTAATATTTTATCTTCTGTTTCAAAGTAATCACACACTATGATTTTTATATTTGTATCTGATGTTACTGGACAACTTTATTATATAAAAATACATGAATATTCGACTGTCTCCCCAAATAACACTTTCACAAGAAAATACTATTCAATTGTTGTAAAGCTTGACAAAGCAAAACAAATAGTAGGTACAGGAGGAGGCAGCTTCGTGACTGCAGCCGCGCCGCGCCACGCTAGTGTACAGGAGGAGGCAGCTTCGTGACTGCAGCCGCGCCGCGCCGCGCTAGTGTACAGGAGGAGGCAGCTTCGTGACTGCAGCCGCGCCGCGCCACGCTAGTGTACAGGAGGAGGCAGCTTCGTGACTGCAGCCGCGCCGCGCCACGCTAGTGTACAGGAGGAGGCAGCTTCGTGACTGCAGCCGCGCCGCGCCACGCTAGTGTACAGGAGGAGGCAGCTTCGTGACTGCAGCCGCGCCGCGCCACGCTTGTGTACAGGAGGAGGCAGCTTCGTGACTGCAGCCGCGCCGCGCCACGCTAGTGTACAGGAGGAGGCAGCTTCGTGACTGCAGCCGCGCCGCGCCACGCTAGTGTACAGGAGGAGGCAGCTTCGTGACTGCAGCCGCGCCGCGCCACGCCAGTGTACAGGAGGAGGCAGCTTTGTGACTGCAGCCGCGCCGCGCCACGCTAGTGTACAGGAGGAGGCAGCTTCGTGACTGCAGCCGCGCCGCGCCACGCTAGTGTACAGGAGGAGGCAGCTTCGTGACTGCAGCCGCCCCGCGCCACGCTAGTGTACAGGAGGAGGCAGCTTCGTGACTGCAGCCGCGCCGCGCCACGCTAGTGTACAGGAGGAGGCAGCTTCGTGACTGCAGCCGCGCCGCGCCACGCTAATGTACAGGAGGAGGCAGCTTCGTGACTGCAGCCGCGCCGCGCCACGCTAGTGTACAGGAGGAGGCAGCTTCGTGACTGCAGCCGCGCCGCGCCACGCTAGTGTACAGGAGGAGGCAGCTTCGTGACTGCAGCCGCGCCGCGCCACGCTAGTGTACAGGAGGAGGCAGCTCGTCGTGCGACGCTAGTGTACGAGTGTACGTCACACCGACACACTAAAGAAAATTTGGCCACACTTGTTACTTATAAATACGTCTTAGAATACATAATAAATACAATTATATCCTAATACTAATACATTAATCAATTGTTTTATAATTTTATTATAGTAATACTGTGAAATACATAAAGTAATTACATATAAAAAAAGCCTAAAACAGCATTTGAGTGAAAGTACCAGATCTATAATTAAACTACATTAGAAGATAGTAGATTAGTAAAAACTTGCCGCACTTGGATAGAGACCACCGGGTCAGCCTCCACGCAGCGAGCTGGCGCCTGCCCAAGTACGGCGAACACTAAGAAGTTAACTGGGAATTATGTAAACATTTCAAAAAGCCTACAACTAGTACGAACAAGTGCTGCCACCACGCGGCGACACTGTCACTGACGCATGCGCACTAAGCGGCAGGCATGTCACTGTAACCTTACTCACCTCCGCATGGTGGTTTTCACTTCTCCTCTGTCGCCTGCAGCGCGCACGGCCCGCATGCAGCGGAGCAAGCCAGTGAGTTGGTTACACGACTATATAACACTAACAGCACCATGAAAACAATATTAAATTAAAATATTAATAGGCATAAAAGAGGGCACAACATTATAGACTTGCATTTTAAACCTGTACTTGAACATCAAGCGCAGATGGACTAGCGACGATGACACCGCAGCCGCAGGACTAACAGACGTTACTCCTCAACTCACCAGCTCCACAACTAGGGCATACATAACACTAGCGACGATGACACCGCAGCCGCAGGACTAACAGACGTTACTCCTCAACTCACCAGCTCCACAACTAGGGCATACATAACACTAGCGACGATGACACCGCAGCCGCAGGACTAACAGACGTTACTCCTCAACTCACCAGCTCCACAACTAGGGCATACATAACACTAGCGACGATGACACCGCAGCCGCAGGACTAACAGACGTTACTCCTCAACTCACCAGCTCCACAACTAGGGCATACATAACACTAGCGACGATGACACCGCAGCCGCAGGACTAACAGACGTTACTCCTCAACTCACCAGCTCCACAACTAGGGCATACATAACATTGACAGCGTGTGACGTAGGCGAGCGTGGCGGGAGCAACAACTCACAACAGTTAAAGCGTCTCATGTTGCGCATATTTCAATATTTGACATCTTTACTGAACCCATTGACATTGTATGTCAAGCAACATCATCCTGTACAAATCTTATATACTTAACTCTTAATCTTATAACTTATTAATAATTTATCTCTAACACAATAATAATATAATCGATACGCAGACTGGCTCCACAAAGCAACGCGTACACTTGCCAAGCGAATACGACATCGTTACAGTAGTGATACACCTTAACAAACGTGCAGATAATAATGTAAGATTCGGCAGTGGCGCGAATTGAACACACACTATAAGGCAGTGCTGTGCTGGGTTGCACACGGCGGTATTTGTACTCACACGTTACATTACATAAACTACTCGATCGCAGCGCAACGCCGCTCTATGACTTCATTATATCGTTTATTTCGAGCGTCAAGTGTCTCCGGACGCATGACGCTGGAGCTGTCGGCGCACTGCCGCGAGGCGTGCGGCGGCACGCAGCCCCTGCCGGCTGTGGCGGACGTCGCTATCGATACAGCGAGCAGATGATCCCAACACTATAAATATTCCAGCGAATATCAAGTGTTTTGGCGTATTTCGCATATTCATTACAAAATCATAAAAATATCATTTGGAATACGGCAAGCTTGGTATTGGCGTTCCGTCGATACATGCTTGAGCGATCGCTATTTATATCGACTGGAAGCAGCAATTCAGAGCGCGCAACCACCGGCGCCTGCGCACCTAGCGCCTGCGACGGTACAGTCAGCAACAAAAGTCGATTAACACTTCAGTTTTTTAAATCTTAATTATTGAGCAAGATATTTAATTATTAAAATCGGAACAAAAGTAAAATAATTTAAAGATCTACTAGACTTAGGTATTTTAGGAAAAAAGGAGATAATCAGATCATTTTGTATTCATTTACATTATGTATAAAAGTAGCAGTGTTAATCGACTATGATGCTGACCGTACATAGCGTCAGCCACGCCCACTGACTCACCAGGTACGTTTACCTTCGAGATCACAACATAAGCACGAATCTAGCTTTACTAGTCGAAATTGTACTGAACGGCATAGTTAATGGAAGCGTGACCGTTGTTCGTCTAACGCACACGACGGCTCGTGCGCGGCGCGGCCTACCGCGCGGAGCTGGGGAAGCAGCACAGCGCGGCCCGCCGCTAGTCGCGCGGGATGGGCGTGCTGCAGGCCAGCGAGGGCGCGCGCCGGGCGCGCGGCGTGCCGGCGCGCTCGCCCGCCGCGCCGTCGGCCGCGCCGGCCGCGCTGTCGCCCGTCAGCGACGTGAACACGCTGCTGGACGACACCTCGCGCACGCAGCGACGCTGCTCCGCTGCAATATCATGACAATGCACTATTGTAAGATAAGCTTATTAAATATTATTGTACAACATTGTCCTCGCATAATTATCGAGGCCTCAAGTTGCATTTATCAGAAATTCTGTTTTGTTTTTGTAACGTGTTATACCTAGGTGACAGACCTGAAATACTTTAAATCCAATCAGTGCTTTAATATTACCGACAAACCTGCACCCCGCACAAAGTCGTCCTTCGAGCCGGATATGAACCAGCGACCTATGGATGTTCGGTCTAAGCAACCGAACACTTGCTAACGCAGCGGTTTACAACACTCGTTATACTTTAACATTAGTCCAGTCAATGAGTGCTCAAAAGAGGCATGTGAATGGAAAAGTCGAAAACAGAAACTTTGACTTAGGTACTTTGTTTGGACTAGTTAGGAGATAAACATACTAAAAGTCCTTACCCCTCCGAGGGCAGCCCGAGGGGGGAGGGGGGTTTGGGGGGGCACAAAGAAGGTCCCATTTTTTGGTTTTTTGCTTACATCTCGAAAACGGTGCATCGTACGAAATTTTGTTGTAATATATAATGAAAGCTGACAAAATTTTCTAAAACTTTGGTGTTCACACTTTTTATCTATCTCCAATCTTTGCCTAGCCATGAGCTTCGAAAAATGGTCCATTTTCAAAAATGTGTTCTAAACTCTTACGTTTTCTGACATACATTGCTTCATAACTTTTCTCAGCTGCGACCGTAGATCACGCAAAAACGGCTGAACGGATTTGGATGAAATTTGGCACACAGATAGTTTATAACCTGGATTGACACAATTTTTTTTATCCCGGTAGTAGGTTCCCGTGGGATAATATTCGACATCCACTCGGGTGATATATTATATAGATAAAAGTTTGGATAACTCAACGGCTGATCGGATTTGGATGAAATTTGGTAGGTAGATAGATTAGGACCTGGATTAACAATTATATGCTATGCGACATTACAACAAATATATAAGGAGTAGGGTTTTGATTTACCGATCATGCGAGTGTGAGACCCTTAAGAATAGTTTTGTTGTTGGCCGCAAATCAAAAAATAAATAAATGTGCTCCACACGTCCATGCTGGCGAAACCGCAGATGCAAGTATCCCGACGAACCTCGATGTGTAGACGCTAAAATTAGTTACATGATGTATTTTATTAACATTATATCATCTATAAATGTAACCTATGCCTCAGATAAAAACACAAGCTTATGTCACGGGAAACATAGGACCTCAGCTGGACAATAAACCCCCACGCGCGACATGGCAACACTGGCCGCGTCACACGAGCCGACATGTTTTATCTCTCACATAAATGTTTTACGGCCGGTGTCGTGTTATTGGCGACGCGCGACGTCGCGTCAACGTCTCCCTGTACCCGCAGCGCGCGCCGCGAGCGAGGCGACGCATCGCTAATGCGGCGCGCGTTCTAACTCTTTCCGCTTCTGATGATGGTGTTTCAACTCAAGTTGATAACCTCGCGAACTCTGTTCTCTCTCTCTGAGACTGTGCCAGGATAATTATTATCGATACAACGTTACAATAACGTCATTTTGTCTAGCCAAATAAGGCATTTTCTATGCATTTTCCAAAATAATGGATCTCCCAAAATTCACGCGAGATGTAATTTTGATAAAAAGTTGTAATTTTTTTTATTGATTCATAGAGTATTTGTATAATCCAAATCCTATATTACTAACGAATTTCATAATTATTATGGTGACTTAACACATCATCATTCTCCTGCCCTTATATCAATCTATTGGCGGTCGGCGCAACATGGCCCTTTTCCAAACTTCTCTAATAGTCGTTAGCTCGGTTGTCAGCCCCTTTCTAGCCATGCCATCTTTCACACAGACAACCATAATTTATACTTTTATCTTTGTTTACTTTTGTTTACCATTTTATAATTTACCTACTTTACTTTTGTTTACCATTCTACTTGTATTATTATTTCTAACTAAGGTGATTTGATGACAAAACAGTCTAATCACAAAAGAGTCCAACGGCGTTAAATGGCATCTGGGCGGCCAATTCTTATTTCATTACCAAATAAATTACACGACCAGGAAATGACTTAAAATATTGCTCAGCAATAGAAATGCGTTGTTATTTCGAACTGTCAGTTTATCAGCTGTCTTTTTTTCCATAGGTAACCCTTTACCGTACAAATGGGGCGAAATTCAAATCTTGCATGAAGTTGGGTCACCCACCCGTTACTTGATTTGTTTAGTTCCGAAGACGCTCGCTTTCCACGAAGTAGTCGACAGCGACAGTAGACGGTGGTGACAATTTTTGCGGAAGTTAAGGGATCTGCCTTGCACCACAGTTACTTTTGATTAGTAGTAACCTAAGTAATTTAGAATTTATCATTTCATGAAGTGTTCGGTCATTTCATGAAATGATTGTGTCTCATGAATGGCCAGCTAAAATTTACCATATCCGATTCGCAGATTTACGTGATTTTACAGACGTGATCTTACAGTTAAAATACTGTACTTCTATAAGTTTTAATGCACAACATGAAAGATTATTTCAATTACGATCTAATGTATGAGCTACTTTATTATTTTTTATTAAGTATTTGATTTTGATTAATCGACCTAAAACTGACTGTTTAGTGATTTTTTGCTGTAAGAGGTTTAGAATATCACTTATTTACGAATCGTTTTGACGTGTTAAGGGTATGAAAAAATTACAATATATTCTTGTGAATGTCTTGTGAATGTATGAATCACTTTTTACAACTTCTATATAAAATTTTGGAGTTAAATATTTAACTTAGTCAAATTTCAGAGAAAAAGGGGCAAAGAATTGCTTTTGATTCGGGCTACTTAGAACTCTTGTTCATAAAATTAAAACAACTATTTCTGTTGTTCGGTTCAAAACCTATCCATTTCCTGAAAACAAAAATACAATTTTTTTTTTAAATTGGCTTTTAAAATCTTTTAAAACAACATAAATCTCGCATTATAAATTCGACGCAAAATAAAAAAGTAGCGTATTCATTAGATCATAATTGAAATGCTCTTTCATGTTGTGCATTAAAACTTATAGAAATACAGTATTTTAACTGTAAAATCACGTAAATAGGGAAATCGGCAAAATTTCGTATACGGCCTCTTAAACGTCGGCGTTTAGTGATATATGTCAGTCGACGCTTGGCCATATCATTAATGTAGAGCCGTGGTCCGATCGTCGCGGTATTAGTGCTCACCGATCACGTTGTGCAGGTTGTCGATGACGACCTCGGTGTTGTAGGTGGCGTCCACGGCGCGCTGCAGGAACGCCGTCCACGTGCTCAGCTCGGCTTCCTGCCACAAACACATAATAATAATCCTATATTATCAGACCACAGTGAATCCATACAGTAGAGTTAGTAATGATAAAGTAATGACAGCAAACAAATTATTACGTATTGAATAGTTCATTAATTAAGTATAATTTCGGAAGTCAGGCGTCTTGCTTTGTTAGTTTTTTTTTGTCACCGACTTCCATAAATAAAACTATTTTTTGAAGAACAATAGTAAGTGCTAATCAAAAATTACAATATACAGAGTGTATCAGAAAGGTGTGGTCAGACTGAATACATTGAACAAAAGTCTGTCACTTTTGGCGGGGCACGCAGAAGCTACTACAATACACCGAGTGTATCAGAAAGGTGTGGTCAGACTGAATACATTGAACAAAAGTCTGTCACTTTTGGCGGGGCACGCAGTAGCTACTACAATACACCGAGTGTATCAGAAACGTGTGGTCAGACTGAATACATTGAACAAAAGTCCGTCACTTTTGGCGGGGCACGCAGTAGCTACTACAATACACAGAGTGTATCAGAAAGGTGTGGTCAGACTGAATACATTGAACAAAAGTCTGTCACTTTTGGCGGGGCACGCAGTAGCTACTACAATACACCGAGTGTATCAGAAAGGTGTGGTCAGACTGAATACATTGAACAAAAGTCCGTCACTTTTGGCGGGGCACGCAGTAGCTACTACAATACACAGAGTGTATCAGAAAGGTGTGGTCAGACTGAATACATTGAACAAAAGTCTGTCACTTTTGGCGGGGCACGCAGTAGCTACTACAATACACAGAGTGTATCAGAAAGGTGTGGTCAGACTGAATACATTGAACAAAAGTCTGTCACTTTTGGCGGGGCACGCAGTAGCTACTACAATACACCGAGTGTATCAGAAAGGTGTGGTCAGACTGAATACATTGAACAAAAGTCCGTCACTTTTGGCGGGGCACGCAGTAGCTACTACAATACACAGAGTGTATCAGAAAGGTGTGGTAAATGTTAATTTGTTCATAAAAGTTTTTTTTATTGTAATAATCATGGTGTTTGATGATATTCTATTTATAAACATTATTTAAATATTCAAAAAATATTAACGCCGTAAAGACGCATATCTCTTTGCCGAGATTAACATTCACCTCCGAATAGAGGCATTGAACCAATTTGGACTTAGTATAGGTATAAGTTATCTGTGGTAATTTTTATTCCCGCACACGTGTTGGAAAATGAAAATCGCACGCGTGTGAAATATATTGCATTGTGAACCTAATCGTAGTGGAATATGGACCAATTTTCGAGAAAGTGTATTGAAAATATATACAGATTGTGCATTTTATCAAACAGAGCAACTACTGCTCAGTGCTCACGTAGCAACTCGCATCGCATTACGTTGCGGAGTGAAGCCCCAGCGGCTAGGGAACTTGATACAGGTGTCACCGCGCGCTTACTCACTACACATTAGTAGCTGTGGGCACAAGCGGCACATTGATTCCGTAGCATTACTACTACTATACTCCAAGGTGGCCCGAAAATTAAATTTTCTTACTTTTTTGCAAACTGCAGTATCAGTACTATGTTGCTCAGAATGTGATGGAAGGCTGTAGTCGACAGTTATTACTTACTTAATCAATATTATATAAATTAATGTTGGTCAAGTTATTACATATCAACAACATAACCCCTTCACTTCAGGAGCGCGTGCAGGTATCAAGTTGAAATTAATATCTAATGTCTATGGTTTCTTGGAGTTCTTTAAAAATCAAGCTTCTAGTCAACGCAATAAAAAAATATGGCCATTTATGCGTCACAGTTTGACACTCGCAAGTACCTAAATCAAAACCTATAGGGTACTTCCCGTTGACCTAGAATCATGAAATTTGGCAAGAAGTAGGTCTCATCACAGCACAAGTAAACGAAAAGTCCGAAATTTGTTCATTTATAATAATCAAAAAAAAAAAAATCAAAAAAAAAACAAATAATAATAATAATAAATTATTTGTTTGATTTTATAAAATTCTTTTGATTATTTTATTATTGCATGTTTTCGAATCATTATAAGTACTTATTAAAATTATATACTTAACGAATTATTTGTATACCAATTGCATTGGTAGAATATAGAGATCACGCTAAAATGTATTTTTAAGACCTTTTATCTACCTATGTTCACAAATAAACTTTGATTTGATTTTTTTGATTTGATTCAATCTGCCTAGCCTTTTCCCAACTATGTTGGGGTCGGCTTCCAGTCTAACCTTATACAGCTGAATACCAGTATTTCACATGGAGCTACTGCCTATCTGACCTCCACAACCCAGTAACTGGGTAATACGATACCCCTTAATAAGACTGGTTGTCAGACTTTCGGGCTTCTGACGACCCGTAACGACTGTCAAAGGTCCACGAATGACAGCCGGGACCAACGGCTTAACGCACTTTCCGAGGCACGGAGGAGTTTCGGTATGTAAAGGTGGTCACTCATCCACGGACCGATTGGACCCTCATTTTAGGCAGATAGAGCCTGTATTAGGAGAGTCCGTTTTTCCTTAGCAAGACGTGTTATTACAAAAATCAAAACCTTGCTTAGACAAGTATTTGTGCCACGTTTCAAGTTAATTAACCAAATGAATAAGATTTTACATATAAACTATATTCCCTGTTTTCACCTCCACAGGGGTGGAATTTAAAAAATAGTTTGGGACATTTCCGTAAATTGACTAAAAGATTTTTTACACCAATTTTATAGTTAATCAAGCCCCGCAGTAAAACCTGCCCTGTAAAATTGGCTACCCCTTTTCAACCCCTTAGGGTTAGATTTTCGAAAAACCCTGATACACGTTATTCTTCATTTTTGGTCAGAAGTATAAATACAGAGTTTCGAGTTAATCGGACCGCGCTTTAAAATACAAAAATACAAACTTTGACACCCCAATCCCTCCTGAGGGGATAGTTTAGGAAAACTAAAAATGACAAACTTTATAGAATAGAATAGAATTTTATTTGTATGAATGTAGTAATTTATTTATAAAAATATTCATGCCAAACAAGTCTAAGGAATAAGATTTTTCATACAAACTGGACCCCCCGTTTCACCCCTTAGAGGGTAAATTTTGAAAAATCCTTTCTTTTTGCACCCCTAGACCTGATAAGGAACTTACGTGCCAAATTTGGAATCTCTAGACCCAGCGGTTTGGACTGTGCGCTGATATTATGTCAGTGAGTCACTCAGTCAGGTTCTTCTTTTATAATTTAGAAGAAGAAGAAGATTGCGGGGTGGGCCTACTGTTGACCTCGATCTCGCTTGGTGGAAAGCGATGAATGAATTCTGAGATGACGGCGATAAGAGATGTATGGAGGGAAAAGACGTGCTAACCGACCCCAAATAAATTAGCACAAGGGCAGGAGAATGGATGGATGATGATCTCAAGTCTCAACATTCACTATTGAAAAGGCAAATGTAGCATCAAAGAAAATGGATCCATTTAAAAAAAATAGCCCGTCCCCATCTTAGATAAGGAGCTGGTTTATTTCTTTCATTTTTTAAATATTGCTTTTATTGCTGCTCAGCCATGCATTAGCCCAATTGTTCCGTGTAAACATCAGTAGCTAACCACGTTTCGAGCTGGGTTGCGAGTTGCGAGTAACTTCCTAGTTCACTATGTGTACCGCTGTAGTGACGTAAGTGGGGCGCCTAGCGACCGATGTGCACCGCGTATAAATAGAGCTGACGTGACGGTCAGGGTCGGCCGCGGCCAGCGGTCGCTGCACTACGAGGCACCACCGACACTAGTCGCAGAAGGCCTACTCCTAACGAAGAGGGACTGTGGATCCATCTACATGGTTGGTTCACTAGGTCAAACAGTTCAACTACTGCTGTTCAGCTGTAGGTATCATGCCGTGCATAAGAGGCGTTGCCTTATTGTTTCGATGGGCATGAGACACGCGCACCGCAGTGAACGGTCTTACTTGATGTGTCTATTGAGTGGCCGTAGCCTTGTGAATTGCTCCCGGTCCAGCGCGGGCCGCAGCCAGTTCGCAGCGAATATAGCGGTGACCACATGCTGTAGGGGCTTCAATGAGGACCCTGACCCGCACGTTGTACCTGTGATAACTTGCTGAATCACATAACGGCTAATTACTAATTATCCTTAGTTTATTCTTTGACCTCTTTTGATTTAATAAATTGTGTGCTAAATGAGAGCCAGCCGCGGCGGGTAACGAGATATTCTCGACACTTTATTGGTTCTCTATTCATTTGCATAAAATTATAAGACATAATATAACATGGCATACAATTATTGTTGTTTATCCTAATTACATATATTTACGCATAAAAGCTTACGCATAATTTTTTTAAACGTAATTTCTCTAATCATAATAATGTTAAGCATAACATTCTAAACCATAACTATACAGGGTGGAGGGGACATTGACGCGCAAACGGTTACCACGTATTCAGTACATCATTCTGAGCCCCCCTATACAGGGTTATTGGTAAAACACCAGCAACCTCTTAAGGGGTCATTGTACTCATCATTATGAACAACTTTTATTATGGGACCAAAACCGAAATCACGAACAAAAAATCAGCTGCTCCCTACACTTTGACGAGTTTGATGTAGGTAAATGTACTGAACAGCTGGTTTTCTTTTCGCGATTTCAGGTTTGCTCCCATAGTAAAAGTTGTTCATAATGATGAGTACAATGACCCCTTAAGAGGGTGCTGGTGTTTTACCAATAACCCTGTATAGAAATTTTTCATCGGTTATTGAAAAAAAACCTGCAGTTTCCTACAATAGTGCAATACCTACACGGTCAAAATGTATGGCAGAGCAGATTTTTTTTTCAATAAACGATGAAAAACTTCTATATAGGGGGGCTCATAATGATGTAATGGGTACGTGGTAACCGTTTGCGCGTCGATGTCCCTTCCACCCAGTATTTACGCATAACCGCTTGCGCGAAAAAAACATAGTACTTAAACGCACATCAAAAATTGCCAATTTTTCCCAACAGAATACGTACCTACATCAAAAATACTGTTTGCACATCATAATTTGCACGTCTTAATAAATTAAACTTAACGTCAGGTCGACGGAGACCCGCTGCGCGGGGCTCCTATTTCTGTCTGCAGGGTTTAAAGGAACCTAACCAAACCTAACCTCGGGGTGCCCAGTAATTACTATTTGTACAAAGTCCAAATTATGCCAAAACAAATTAGACCACATGATAGCATATATTTCGCATACGAAAGTACTATTATGCCACAGTATTATACCAAAAAAATATACCAAAATAGTTAAGTATGTCTAAATATAATAGGAAAAAAAAACATGCGAAAAAAGGGGTCCCCAGTCCCCACGTTATTGTCTGCCGTGCTCGTGCTCGCGGTGTCGTGTCGGCAGTTCAAATGTGTGCTTACACGTCAAATTAATTATTTTTAATGAACACGAGGCTTATTAAGTTCATCCATAGATATCCGTGAGTTCATCTAAGAGAAAAAGACGAAAACCTATCGACGAGCACATGACGTGTACATTAAAAGTGTTCTCACAAACAGACCGGTCGGTCGCACCGTCAGCGTAGCACCGTGGTCGTCGTATTTATGGTCAATTTAATGAGCTTTCGACGCGACTGGTCCGCTCGTACCAGTTGTGGTCGTATGTGGCTCGCTCAGGAGAAAGCTGAAGGATAGCAAGCGCCGGCGCACGAGATGGCGCGGAGGGCAGCTCGGCGGCTGTGGGACGCGTCTCCCACGCGACGCTCATCATCAGCCATTGTCACAACTCACTCAACAATAAGTACATTTTAAGAGCTCGGTGAAAACACCAATGTAGGTAATTGAACCCCATCAACAATACAAAAACAATAGTAAAGTAACCAAACAGAACTAAAGACCGTCTATTAAATATTCCCCGTGTCCGCCGACATGCGTTTGTGTACCCAAACGTTCCCCGTGTCCGCCGACATGCGTTTGTGTACCCAAACGTTCCCCGTGTCCGCCGACATGCGTTTGTGTACCCAAACGTTCCCCGTGTCCGCCGACAAGCGTCTTGTACCCAAAGGTAGAAAATAAATAATTTAAACTTGCGGTACTTACACTTCTTAATCATCGAGATAAACAAGTAAATGTTCGAGAATCATTATTCTGAACGCGTGGTCTTTCAATTTCGTATGTCATGTATTTACTTTGGTTTGTTAATATTTGGCAAAGCCGACCATGACTGGCATTAAACCTACACACTTCATATCATACAATTACGAAGCCGTAGTCAATGGTCGAAAATAAAAGGAAGTGGCTAAAATCCATAGGATGCTTTGTAGCTTCTAACTTTGTATTGTAACCCAACCCGTACCACAGTAGAGTAGGTGGTGGGAGCGGGAGGTGCAGGCCTGCTGGACTGGCGTGACGAACTACAACGCGTTTGAAAAATGCATAAAAGATCATAATCTATATCTATACTTCTATACTAATATTATAAAGAGGTAAAATTTGTATGTAAGTTTGTATGTAGGGGGTAATCTCCGGAACTAATGATCCAATTCTAAAAATTTTTTCACTGGTAGAAAGCTACATTATTCCTGAGTGCTATAGGCTATAAATTATATTTATATCATGCATATTAGCCGAGCTTTCACAAGTTTTGTCTAACAAGTCGGAAAGAAATACCTCTTTAAACAGACTTTTTTGCATGCGCTGCCTAAACGGTTGTTTATAATTGAGAACAATGTATAGCAGTCTGGTCCGTCTTAAATAATTCTACAAAAAAGTCCGCGACACCATATTTCTATCTTTTAAATTTTATCTTTTATACATTTTTTATTGTTTTAAAAAAGTATTTTTTAGACATACTTACGTTTGGATGATTATTTAATCAACAAAACATTAATCCTTATCAAAATAAGATATTTTATGATCACAAGGACATCATGGAGATAAGATTTGGCCTTTACAGTATGGCAATTGGTCATACAGTTTCGGAGATAATATAAAATTACTAAAACGCAAAATAACTTTAATTCATACCGGTTGCTCTTGAGCAAACATGTTTAGAGCGGACGTTTTATCAATTTACCCATAGATGGCGTTATGCAAAATGTCGGTGGAATACAGCGGAAGAGTTTGTTTTTTTGTTAGTTTGTTTGAACGCGCTATCTCTGGAACTACCCCAGTCGGATTTGAAAAAATCTTTTTGCATTTTATAACCCAGTTCTTGAGGATGGCTATAGGCTATTTAACATCACGCTAGGGCCCTTAGGAGCCGTGCGCGAAGTAATAGCGCGGGCAGGCGATGAGGAAGGATATAGGCTATTTAACATCACGCTAGGCCCCTTAGGAGCCGAGCGCGAAGTAATAGCGCGGGCAGGCGATGCGGAAGGATATAGGCTATTTAACATCACGCTAGGGACCTTAGGAGCCGAGCGCGAAGTAATAGCGCGGGCAGGCGATGCGGAAGGATATAGGCTATTTAACATCACGCTAAGACCCTTAGGAGCCGAGCGCGAAGTAATAGCGTGGGCAGGCGATGCGGAAGGATATAGGCTATTTAACATCACGCTAGGGCCCTTAGGAGCCGAGCGCGAAGTAATAGCGCGGGCAGGGGATGGGGAAGGATATAGGCTATTTAACATCACGCTAGGCCCCTTAGGAGCCGAGCGCGAAGTAATAGCGCGGGCAGGCGATGCGGAAGGATATAGGCTATTTAACATCAGGCTAGGGCCCTTAGGAGCCGAGCGCGAAGTAATAGCGCGGGCAGGCGATGCGGAAGGATATAGGCTATTTAACATCACGCTAGGCCCCTTAGGAGCCGAGCGCGAAGTAATAGCGCGGGCAGGCGATGCGGAAGGATATAGGCTATTTAACATCAGGCTAGGGCCCTTAGTAGCCGAGCGCGAAGTAATAGCGCGGGCAGGCGATGCGGAAGGATATAGGATATTTAACATCACGCTAGGGCCCTTAGGAGCCGAGCGCGAAGTAATAGCGCAGGCAGGCGATGCGGAAGGATATAGTCTATTTAACTGCGATGCGATGCGTCGGGGTTGGTGGGTGGGGGGTACAAGAAATTTAACGCGGACGAAGTCGCGGGCAGAAGCTAGTCTGATAATAAAATAAATTGAAGTCACACGAACCATCGAAATATAAATGTCAGTAATAAGCGCAACACGCACAGCGGTTAATTAGCGTTCGTCGAAATACTCAAGTGATTACCGACGTGCTAATATTGAACCCGCAGGTAGCCCTTGCAATTCGCAGAAGTTTCATGTGTTCCACACCGGGGCCATGGTGTGGTGTAAGCATGGATGGATGTACTGCAGTCCCTTACATGGATGAAGCTTTAATATTCCAGATATAGCATTTATTATAGTGTAGTACTCGTATTCAAATCACTTTGGTCGGTCTTCCTTTGTTTGTTCCTCTATTGAAAATATTAAATAAAAAAATATCCAAAAACCCCTTCAACAATGCTTAAAAACTAGGTCGCATTAATTTAATAAAGGTCAATAGAATAAACCCTGACTCCCAAACTAGGAGAAACCGGATATTGAAACTTGAAGCATATTTAATATGCTTCAAGTTTCAATATCCGGTATCCGGTTTGTTTACGAAAAGAAACAATGAAATTTTGGCTGTGTATCAGTGTTCAGATTTAACTGCAACAGAAGTAGATCGTCGAAAGTGTGCAGCTGTGGAACAAATGTCACCTCCCATTCCGAGCTGGTCGGCTCGCGGCTCGCGGTACGCGGTGCCCGCAAGTGTCACGCCCACGGGCAGTTGCCCGCCGTGGTCGCGCTCAATACACATTACACAAATGATGGCACATGCCACCTTTACTGGCTCGTCATTCACTTGGATGACTAAGCATCACATCAGTTTCGTACACGTTCAAACGATGCACGCTTTTACTTCGATTATACTAAAGTAATGAATGTTATAAAAATTAAATGTCTTTGCTTTTGAAATAAAAGCACATTCTTTATACAAATATTAAAAAGTTAGAAATCAGTCACTGACCAATGTGAATAAATCGTTATTTGTTAATTTGATAGCGGCGTCCTCTTGATAATGCCTTTATCTTTACAAATATACTAGCTTTAGCCAGCGGCTTCGCCCGCGTGGATGTCGGAAATCCACAGGAACCTTAAACTTTACTTCGATAAAAAGTAGCCTATGTGCTCCAGTCCCGATTATAATCTATCTCTGTGACAAATTTCATCCAGATCCGTTCAGCAGTTCTGGCGTGATTGAGTACCAAACATCCATCCATCCAAACTTTCGCATTTATAATAATTAGTAGTAAGATAACCCACATTATTAAATTGAGACCAGACAACAATATTAAAAGTAGTGTAAACAAAATCGATAATGTATCCTTATCGGTAGCTGATACAAGCGCTGAGCTTTGTGTGGCGCCAGACAAAGCTCAGCGCAGCGGTCTGTGCAACACACACGTTCTGCGCGCTTGTGCAGTACCTACTACCGCGTCGCCGGGCTCTCCCGACCTGCACTCTGACAGACACCAGAGGGGCAATTCTCGTATTTTTAACAACGTTCGCAATATCATCTCAAGACTCAATCTGACAGAAATTGTATAGCGTTTACCTTCATTTTTGACATTTTGATTGACGCTGGCATGAGATTGTGAACGTTTTTAGGTACGAGAATTGCCCCTCAGGTAGCAAGTAGAAAGCTACGATTATAGTAGGTACAATAAGCAAACCTTGGTATCGTTGGGCGCGCCTTTCATTCCAGCTGTACGCGGGCCCCGCGCGAGCTGGCGGGAGCCGCGCGCCGGCCGCGTCCTGCGCGCGCGCACTTTCACTATCATTACCGCAATCAGCGCACAATGCCGCCACAATCATTAGAAAGCGAGTTTCCATTTATATGCAAATCCCTATATAAGTAGTAAATTATTATCATTGTGTAGATCGGCGGCGGCCGATTGTTTTATTGTTACACTTTTTCCCGTTATGTTGGACGCTTCTGTGATCCCGCACGCTGACATCGTGTACTGTGCACTAACTATTTACCGCACGCTGACATCGTGTACTGTGCACTAACTATTTACCGCACGCTGACATCGTGTACTGTGCACTAACTATTTACCGCACGCTGACATCGTGTACTGTGCACTAACTATTTACCGCACGCTGACATCGTGTACTGTGCACTAACTATTTACCGCACGCTGACATCGTGTACTGTGCACTAACTATTTACCGCACGCTGACATCGTGTACTGTGCACTAACTATTTACCGCACGCTGACATCGTGTACTGTGCACTAACTATTTACCGCACGCTGACATCGTGTACTGTGCACTAACTATTTACCGCACGCTGACATCGTGTACTGTGCACTAACTATTTACCGCACGCTGACATCGTGTACTGTGCACTAACTATTTACCGCACGCTGACATCGTGTACTGTGCACTAACTATTTACCGCACGCTGACATCGTGTACTGTGCACTAACTATTTACCGCACGCTGACATCGTGTACTGTGCACTAACTATTTACCGCACGCTGACATCGTGTACTGTGCACTAACTATTTACATCATGTGCAAGAGAATGTGAGAGCTGAGAGCAAACCGCTCTCGGGAAATGTATCGATTGTCGTTGAATTAAGTTCGCTTTTTAGGGTTCCGTACCAAAATGGTAAAAAAGGAACCCTTATGGTGTCACTCAGTCTGTCTATCTGTCTGTCACAGCTGGATATCTCAAGAACTACTAATGCTATCAACTTGAAATTTGGAACAGTTTTAGATGAGGTCCTCATTTAATATCACTTGCAGGACGGCTAAGTTCAGCAGCTTATGCTGTCAGAAGAATCCGTCAATTTACTGATGTAGATACCGCGAGGCTAGTCTATTTTAGTTACTTTCATAGTATCATGTCTTACGGTATTTTACTTTGGGGACGGGCTGCAGATATCGAGTCCATTTTTATTCTGCAGAAACGAGCCATCAGAGCCATATATAATCTTCGCAGGCGCGATTCTCTAAGGGAACTGTTTAAGGATAGTAACATCATGACGGTACCTTGTCAATATATCTACGAAAACATCATGTACGTAAGAAAAAATTTACATCTTTTTAATAAAAGAGGTGAAAGGCATAATTATAATACTAGAAATAAGGACCTATTAGCTCAACCAGGTTTCAGGCTGGCTAAAGTAGACTCATCGTTCATGGGGTACCTACTGTTTAAAATGTTACAATAAAATACCTCCACACATACTTCAACTAAATGAGACGAAATTTAAAACTTGTATAAAACGCACACTATGCAGGCAGGCATATTATACGTTGGGGGATTACATAAATGATAAAAATGCTTGGCTCCATGCTGGTCCTGCTCCACAACCTCAACTAATTAATTAACATTATTTGAAGATACTGTTGGAACTGCTGAAGATTGTAAGAATAGCTTTGCATTGTGTAGACTCAATCACCTTTGTATTGTATAATTGCTTAGCACATGTGTGAGTACTATGTACCTACTCTAAAGCTACCATTTACTGGGTACGTCTTTATTTGACTTGGATGTGCCCTGGCGGCTGAGAGTGTGTCATGCTCACTCTAATGCCTCGCTGATGGTGGCGCGTGTGTTGGATCATTTAACGAATCCATACGTCAGGTTCGTCAACGGGCGCACGGGCAAATCATCAACAAAAATTAAATATAAATGATGGTACGGAACCCTCGCTGCGCGAGTCCGACTCGCTCTTGACCGGTTTTTTTTTTACATTATTGTTGAAATATGAGGGGTACTGAATATGATTTAAATCAGACACTAGGTTGTCAACATTCATAAAGCATCTTTTAACACCAAGAGATTCGCAAGAGAGGCTTTGCAAATACAATAAATACAAAATAAGCTTCAATACAAACATTACAGAAGATAAGTAGGAAGCCAATCCTATCACTTTCACCATGAACCCACAGTCTATGGTGCCCAGGCCAATCCCATCATAATTTATAAACGAAATATGATAGGCTTGACCTCAAACTGTCACAGCAGTATATTGGCTCTCATTAATTCAACCCATTACAATACTACATATTTACATTCAATCGCCTAGTCTGCTTTACATACATTAGTGGTACCATAATGATATTCGTGCGATAAGGTACCAACGTGATTATCGCCGCAGTACGTGCCAGCGCGCCGAACATCAGCAGCCCGGCGACCGCGCCAGCTGGGTGGGCTGCTCCCCAGTGCGGACTGTGGGGACCAGTGAGCACGTGGTTGGGCGGCGGACCCCAATGGCTATGGCATATAGTGTGTGTTTGGGTTTCAACACCACACATTATAAACTCACAAACAATTACCGACACGCGAATCAATCAAAGAGATACTCCAATCATACCCAAACCGCGCGCAAGTATCGCAAGAACATAATTAATGATTCGCAACGACGATCAAATTGCAATTGTCGGATGTTTTGAACAAGCCATGGATTCGTTATAAGGTCAAGGGTTAAACATGCGTCAGCGGTCAGTGCAGATCTCCCAAGGGCCGTAGTCGCTGGCACGAGCGTGGCGGACGAGCGCGCCGCCAGCAGACAGCCACGCGCGCGGCGTGCCAATCTCATTAACTTTTAACGACCATCTCAAAAGCGTACTTATGGAAATTAAACGGCTTGTAATTAACAACAGCTGCACCAGTCCAGACCCCTGTCTGGACTTGGATTCTTTTGTTTCATTCACTGTCAGCTTGGACATTTCAGATGAGGAAACGATGCAGTAGATACCTATTCGGAACAAGTAAGTTGAGAAGTCTGAAACCTAAGCGACGACGTGAGCCCACACTCTCTGTATCAGATTTCAATCGTGTCTTGCTGGACCTGGACATGAGGACATTTTTTCGGTAACTTTCACCGTTCGATCAGATAATAACGAGTCATTAGTGGGTACGTGTATTAGATTACCGGTAAGCGAGCTGCGTCCGTGCGGAAAATGTAATGTTACACGACGCGGAGCCGCGGTGCGAGACGGCGGCGGCGGCCTGCAGGCTGCGGGCTGCGAGCACCGGTGCACTTTGTTGATGTGTTCCGTGCACGCAAAGATATAACCATTTAGGTACACAGATTTTATGATATTTTATTGTAAAGACTTTAGATAGGTACTTAAGTACTGGGAACAAGCTTTTTACCATTCCGTACCCGACGGGTACCAAGAGGAACCCTATTACTAAGCCTCCGCTGTCCGTCCGTCCGTCTGTCTGTCACAGGTCTGTATCTCATGAACCGTAATAGGTAGACAATTGAAATTTTCGCAAATTTATTACGGCTATAACAACAAATAATAAAAATAAAATAAAGTTAAAACTTAAAGACCCCATACAATAAAGTTTTCATTTAAAAAAAAAATCTACCCTAGCATGTGGGGTGTCATTGTCTAAAACTCATCAAGTAGAGTACAAATACATTTGTGAGTAGACTTACCCAGCACAGGTTTTGGCATTAAAAAAAACCGGCCAAGTGCGAATCGGACTCGCGCACGAAGGGTTCCGTACCATTATCTATAAAAACGCCAAAAAAATCACGTCATAGGAGTCAAAAATCAATCACTCTTAAATATTTGTTTTATTTTAATTTAATTATTTATTTTTAAAGTGAATATATAACTAAATATTCTGTGAATATTTCAAGCGTTTACCTACCTGTTACCGTTATCAATATCGAGCAAAAACTAGCAAAAAAAAAACCGGCCAAGTGCGTGTCAGACTACGCACAATGAAGGATTCCGTAGTTGGGATGAAATTATCCCAAAAACAAACTTAACATGCAAAAATAAAACTGGGCCGAGATGGGAGCCTTGTGGGACTCCAGAAAGTACATAAAATTTATAAGAGACATAGCCATTGACAGCAACGAACTGAGAGCGATTTATAAGATAGGACGCTAACCATCTCAGCCGCAATCCGTGGACACCACTAATCTCGAGTTTTGCTACCATGAGTGAATGACTCACCTTGTCGAATGGATTAACGCATTAAGTAGTTGTAGCCACTAGCCATAGGGTGTCACATATACCTACCTACCTACCTACCTGGGTACCTGGTACATTTTGCGGGGGAGGAAGTAAGGTGTTGAGCACGGGTGGCATTAGCGCATTAAGGTCATAATTGTGAAGCACGCGCTCAATTGGATAACGTGCAGTAATTGGCGGGCCGTGTGATTTCATCGCGGGTGACTGGTGCCTCATCACCGCTCATTGCCGCTCATCATGCCACCACAATGCTATCGTGATACCCCATAGTACCTAGTAAGGAAATCTTATTGGACTGTAAGGGGTTTCCGACGAATGTAGGCAACATTAGAATATTATAAATAACGTAACCAAAGACCAGAAATATCTTTAGCCATTTTGAGAAGTTAAGCGCTCTTGGGCCTAACACCACACACACCACAGTAAGATCTATTGATCTTACTAGGTCCGCAAGACAAATCAGCAGAGCAATAACTAGTAATAATTATAGTTCTGATAGTTCTTATCAATCAATTAAACTAGAAAAAAATCGTAGATTCATAATGTGCTCAAATCTATCAGAGCCGCAGTGCCCATAGAGATCTTCTAAAATAGCGAGAAATACAGTTATTCTTGAATTAATTCCCAGCTAAACTGTTCTAATCGTCAAAACGTAGCTGTACTTGTTTTTTGGGTATTTAAGTAGTATTGGGGAATTTGCGACGACCCTGAGGCATTGATACGTTGGGCACTGGGCACTACTGGGCAGTAACCGCTGAATGCGGAGCGTGGCGGCGCGGGTCACACGCGTCCATGTTTCGCTCCAGCGCGCACCGGGGCGAAAGGCTCACTGTGGCGGAAGCACGCGTTAAGGTGCCAAACAAGTATTACACAATGTCAAGGGGCCCCGACAAAATGTCACGATAGTTTGAGATAACCTTTCCATATAGTTTTCCACATCGTACTCAATTTTGTCTTCCTACAAGGAGTGAGAAACAGAAACTATTACGCACCTACAATGATATAAAAATTGAAGCGCACTTGAAGCAATTCCGGAGTATAAATTCATTCCGGTCAGTTCATCAAGTGTAAGAATACAGTGTGCGGGGGCTGAGTCGCCGTGGCGGGAGAGTGTGGAGAATTGACCCTGATCGTGGCCGCCCTGGAACTGAGCTAATCGGCCAGAGAGTGTAATGAGGGTCGTCGGCCGCCGCCGGCCGCAACCAGGTCGACAGCCGTACGAGTTACGACCTCGTGTATAGCACCCGACACTGACACCAATTTAATTATCGACAGGCACAGGCGCTTCTCATTGTTTTTTTTATTACATGACGTATCTAGCACGTACTGAAGCGGTTACCATAATTATGGCGCACAATACTTGTCAATGCGATGTTATCTTTCAGCAAGTAATAGCCTTCATCGATCAATGTAACACGTAATCTAGCAAAGTAACGATTCTTTGCTTTTTGTACTTCGACCGAATCGACTTAACGGTATGTCGGCAAAACTCATTAAAATCCTTAACGACATGATCGAGGTGAAGCCGCGCCGATGCGGTACCTACACCTAGAGTTAGACCAATCACCATAATTAGTTACACGAGCTGAGACCTGCACTTTCCGTACTAGGTATACCTGGCTCCTAGGTATATCTTGCTATAGCAAGATGTCTACTCCTAGACTGATCTGAACCTGAACATCAGACTATGTGTGAGGAGCAGACAGCCCTGTTAATGTTATGCGCGCGATTTGAACTTATTCAATTTACCCGCTACTGATTGGACACATGCACATCTAAAAACAATAGTTGGTGAGCCCTCAGGCTCAACCTTGTGGTTGGAATCGGCGATCATTATATTATAACATCTCGGTGTTCAATATTTTTGCTGAAGCAGCAGTATCGTGGACCGCCTGAAAATTAATATAAATCGAGTTTTATTTAATTTACGGCTGGCAATGAAACTATTTTAACATTTAATATAAACATAATTATTCTGTTTTGCTATCACCATTTTTTGTTGTTTATTTATTTACCACTAGCTTCTCCCCGCGACTTCACTCGGTGGAAGTTGTAAGACGCCACAATAAGCCACATTTCCCGCCCTCTATGCGTTCTTAGTCTTCGCTTAGCGTTCTTTGACTTTTTTTTTTGCTCGGCTCCTAATGGGCACTTCATTACAACCGAATGTCCCACGCCACCTTCCGACCCGCCCTTGCTTGCTTGCTTCGCACGGTTTTTACGAATTGACAAAACATCGCGTTTTATTTATAAGTTTAATATTCATGTACTATAAAGACACCTTCCGGAATAAATTATATAACTAAATGATGGTCTAACTAAACTCGTATATAAATTATATATTAATGTATTTTACATATTTCTCTAAATTATAGTGAAAACCGCATCAAAATCCGTTGCATAGTTTAGAAGAACAACGACCACATAGACAGACACGAAAAGCGACTTTATTTAAGCGCAGGCCACACCGCCAGCTAGCGGGCGGGCGGGCTAGGCGGGCGAACATCGTTTCACCTCTTATTACATACTTCGGTCAGCTCGCGGTGTGAACCGAAGTAAGAGGTGCAACGATGTTCGCCCGCCTAGCCCGCCCGCCCGCTAGCTGGCGGTGTGGCCTGCGCTTAAGTATAGATTTATATAGATTGCCTAGGACTGTGGAACATAGACCGAGCCTGGTCCTCCGGGACGCTTAGCTGCTGAATATATAGGTACGCATGATCTGAAGTGTTCAATTATTCATTGCAGGGTACCCAGTTCAGTATCATGGCGTACCAAGAGGATTACATTATATAGATTAGTTTTACATTTATCAGCGTTGTCTACTTATGCTGTACCTGAAGTTACTTAATAACATAGATTCGTGCCCCACTGGGACTCATAGGAATCGTGAGTACATCGTCCTCAAGCCAGACATGGCGAGTTCGTGGTTGCCCGGCGTGCCGGCTGTGTACATGCGTGTGTTTGGTGGAGCAGGAAGCCTCGCGGGATCCAGGGCGAGCAGTTGAGCTCATTAGCGATTGGCGACGTCACGCGACCGCAACATCTACATGAAACTGACGCCATATACGTACTTCACACGTTAAGCATGAGAAGTAGCGAGCAATCACTTCACGAAACATCACGATAAGGATCTTATTATGGTGTTAGGCTTTCATTTCACCTCTATGCACGCAAAGCCTTGCCCTTGTTACTTGAGAACAATTAAGAAAACAACCACTTCTCACGCAGGCTGTTCCCCTTTGCAGCGGTCAAAGAAAACCATTTGGTAATAAGGAAAACAAAAATAAGGCATTGTTAAATTAAAACAGAGAGCTAATCACGCAGCCGTTCAAAACACGACTAATGGAAGCTAAGAGACCAACCGCGTTAGAACGTCACACTGGGATGATGTTCGTGATTGAGGCGAGGCTGAGGCGGTGTCGCTAATGTTACAACTTCGAATTTGCTGCTGTCGGTCGTTTAGCTCACGAACCACAGCTGATCCGTATGTGTAGCTGATCTGAACCATAGCTGATCCGTATGTGTAGCTGATCTGAACCATAGCTGATCCGTATGTGTAGGAGGACCACTACAATAATACAAGCTGACTTGTAAAACATTACGCGTATTTAATTAGGATATTCAGTATTCAATTCTCGCCATTTTTTTTTCATTTACCTACGCTGTTCCACTCCTGGGCGAAGGTCTCCCTCCACCCCTTCCATCTTCCGCGAGCCCGCGCGTTCTCCTTCCCGTTTTGACGGAACCTATCCAGTTCGTCCCGCCATCTTCTACGTGGTCTGCCGCGACCCCGCCTCACTTTCTCAGGGCACCAGGAGGAAATTGTTTTTAAGTTATTTAAGAAAATAGACGAAAATTTACCACTCCTACACCTTACACCTCCTTATCTCCTCTTAAGTCTGTGGTCTTACAATAACATGGTAAATCTGTCAATATTGTGAGCGCAAACTTACATTTACAGTTCAACTATAATGTTAAGTTTGTTCTTGGGATAGCTTCATCCCAACTACATCGTGCGTGGTCAAACACACACTTTGCCGGTTTTTTCTAGTTAGTGTTCTGTAGTGTATTGCAGTGCGCTGTGGTCGTATAAATGCGTAATGAACGCTATGTTTGCGGCGCTCCGGCCTCGTACCCTTACGTTGTACACTCAAACATTCAGCTGTAGGCACTTTTGCTAGTAGATTACGAACCTTTTTTATAACCTCCGTCTGGGGAGAATGGAGTTTTACGAGTATGTCGGATTCCTACCGCCTAAAACCCCATGGTTATAAATTCGTCAATATACCTACATGATTTCGTACACGTCACGTAGTCTCTTCGTATCAATAGTTTCTTTTCGTAGAGGTGTGAACTAGAAGTTATTGTCATTACCGTCAATGTCTGTTAAGCTAACAAGTGAGTACAGCTACTTGCGTGCTCTGCGCAGTCTCGATACGAGGTGTCAACTTACAGCTAACACCTCAAATTCACAACCGATGTGCCAAACTGTCTATTACACTTTAGGTCATAGCTCTTCGCAAAAATGTTTTTTGTTGTTCACTAGAAAACTTTACGTTCACTTGTCGTGGATAATTGCCTTCTAAATATCTAACAAAAAGTGTAAGTACAGCATTCGCACGACACTTAGCATTCACGCGTTTCTTACAACCGTGCAGTTCCGACTCCCGTCATGATGAGGTAGGTACTGCAGACTGTAGCTACACAACAAATATACGAGTTTGCGACAAAAAGCTTCATTAATGTAACAAAAGAGCATAAAAACGAACACGACGCGGGATCATTCGTCAAAATCATAATAGACATTAATGTTCGTGAGTTGAATGGTTCACGGTGAGCGTGCCGCTTATAAGGAGCACACAATAACATTATACTTACTATTTGGACAAAAATCGCCAATTGATTAAAGAAGTAGCGAGAAAATCTGACTAACTCCATCAAATAATGCTACACAGTGAATGATAACAATAGAACCAACATTTCAGAAGTATAACATAACATCATAATACATAGATATTTTTTGAAAACGAAAATGTGAGTAGATGTGTCCAAAGCTCGGCTTCACCAGTTTATATTTGGGGGTTCTAAAACTCTTCAGTGCGGAGGAAACGGATGAAGAAGTTGCCAGACATAAACATGAGTTAAAAACACATATTTCATTTAAACTTTTGATGTAGACAAATTTTTTAATTTGATATTATTATATTGTCACCGAAATCAATTTTATTTAATGACGTTGTGACTTCCTGCGTAGCTTTTGCGACACCCGGGAAGAGTATCATTATATGAGTATGAAATATAGCATTCCTACGTTAGAACTGGTGTAAAATTATAAAGGGACGACGGTCGTTAAGATTGGACGCGAGTGGCGGCGTGCTCGCCCGGCGTCGATGGTCGAAGCCGTGAAGCGAGAGGGTGGAGTCTGTGGAGACGCGAGCCGGTACAAAGGAACAGAGGTTTGTTTCGTGTAAACACGCTGGTTCCGAACATGGATAGTGTCAATCAAAATCTTGACGGCCCTTGACGGACACGGAAGCAATTTGATGTATTCCTTCACAAATCGCAAGGTGAATTCGTAAAAAACTGACATTAAAATAACCGTAATTCGTCATACCATAATTGCACGTACGATATTTCCTGTAGTTATGTTATGAATGTTATGATCAAGTTAGTCTAGAGTCAAGTACACATGACATATAATCTATTTGGAACAATTTTCGGGTCGGGTCGTGTTTGTGGCTCAGTTTCAGCCACCTGAGACCAACATTGCCTGAGACCCTCTCTATGAATACTTTGTAAGGTGAGCGTCGGCAGACCATCGCTAACTTGATATAAGTTTGATGAGAATCATTCTTGTGAAGTTATTGTGCAGCAGGCAGATGACCTTACTGTCGGGAAGCGGATAAATTGAACCCGCCGCGCGCCGCGCCGCCACCTCTAGGAGCGCAAGAAGCTGCTGAACGATTGGTTCGGCGGAGTTATAATAGCCTCTTTGACAACTTTGCCGTCGATCGATCATTCATTTCATTGGTTCTCCTATTGGTACTGAAATGTTGTCAGTTAAAAGTATCCCACCAAAACCATGTTCATGTAAAATGTTGCCAAGACGAAACCATATGGCTCGCACTGTCAAAAAGTTATCAGATCTCATGTAGAGCTCAGCTTCTACCTCTACAAGCCCTAACTTCACAAACTCTACATCATAATCAAAATATGAGGCTTGGCAGCTTCCTTACTACAAGAACTATTGTATAACAGAAAAGTAATGAATAGTGAATACTTAAATATTTCACGTTACGTCCATGTGACGGTCGGTAGCGCAACGGCCAAGCCACATATTTTGATTAAGGTGTAGAGTTTGTGAAGTTAGGGCTTGCGGAGTTAGGGCGTGAAGCTTGGCTCTACATGACATCTGAAAACTTTTTGACAGTGCGAGCCATATGGTTTCGTCTTGGCAACATTTTACATGAAAATGTTTTTAGTGGGATTTCGCTTCTTTTTGTAAGTTGCTTATGACAATATTTTTTTATTTTATTTTTAAAGAGTGGGGGGTGATTTACTAAAAATCCTGAAATACTTATGTATTTTATTATTTACTAGCTACGCCCCGCGGTTTCACCCGCGTAGACCGGGATAAAAAGTATTGTGTTCTCCATACCAAATTTTATCAAAATTGAAAAACTCACAAACTTTTACATAGTGACATTTGACAAATTTATACTAAAATTTAATGTTTGTTTTGCGTAAATTATTTTGCATACTATTGTATAGAATCAAGTTCTTCTAATGTGTTGCGCTACTTCTTCTTCCCAGCTAAAGCACTAGGAAGTGGTGAAGGGCGGGCGTTTTGTGGGGGCTGTCTTATGTAATTTCGACGTTCAAAAAGTGTTGATTCTCAGCCTAATTTGAATAAATGACTTTTGATTTTGTTTTTTCGCCTTTATAATATTTGTGTGATAACAAGGAGTCCATATGTCAATTTTCAGACCACCAGCATCAAAGTTTGCGGAAGTCTCATACAAACTTCCATCGGGGTTGGTAGTAAAAGTTCCAAGTTTTAGTTTTTTTTTTGTTGTTTGTGTAATACTAGCTTAAATACCAAATTTCGGTTTTCTAGGACTTCAGGAAGTACCCTAAGAATTTTGACGATCATCAACGTGAGTCAGTGACGAAATCGGGGGTTTTTAGATATCAATAAAACAATAAAATCGAAAACATAAGAGCTATTCAATTGAAACTTTATATGCTTAATAAGTCCACTATTGACATCATATCCCGAGAATTTTGTTTATCTGGTATAATACAAACCCAAGTTAGAGGGTTCAAAAAACGACGAAGCGCTTCGAGAAAAGGTACGAGATGTAGTGCCCTTGCACTGCGCTACGTTATGTTACGAGATGTAGTGCCCTTGCACTGCGCTACGTTATGTTACGAGATGTAGTGCCCTTGCACTGCGCTACGTTATGTTATGTTACGAGATGTAGTGCCCTTGCACTGCGCTACGTTATGTTACGAGATGTAGTGCCCTTGCACTGCGCTACGTTATGTTACGAGATGTAGTGCCCTTGCACTGCGCTACGTTATGTTACGAGATGTAGTGCCCTTGCACTGCGCTACGTTATGTTACGAGATGTAGTGCCCTTGCACTGCGCTACGTTATGTTACGAGATGTAGTGCCCTTGCACTGCGCTACGTTATGTTACGAGATGTAGTGCCCTTGCACTGCGCTACGTTATGTTACGAACTTACGTTGATAGCTGATCCATTTTGAAGTAAATTATTTTATTAACATAGGTTTAATTAAGGCGATAGTTGAATCAATGATATTTTATAGTGACAGTGTTTGAAGTGAGGTCATCACAGAGTACTACATTCACAGCTATTAACAGCGTGTGACAACGCAAGGATACCGAATGCACAATGCATTGGCATGGGAACTGGGTGGAACCTGGCTGAGAAGTTGCCTCGAATGCTCCACCTTCATACAATGCACACCGTCAACGTAATCACACGCGGTGGGAATATAATATTAGGTAGAAACACATCGACACCGATTAGATAAGCGAAGAATATTGCAGACATGACCTATTTAGTTACCTTATCACGCAAAATGTATACAGAAACAGAACACTGATATTGGACGAGATATAGATAGTATAATCTTCATTGACCTAGCTCGTAATCCAGTAGATTACGAGCAGGCACATTGACCTAGCTGCTGGACTACGAGCAGGCATATTGACCTAGCTGCTGGACTACGAGCAGGCATATTGAGCTAGCTGCTGGACTACGAGCAGGCATATTGAGCTAGCTGCTGGACTACGAACAGGCATATTGAGCTAGCTGCTGGACTACGAGCAGGCATATTGAGCTAGCTGCTGGACTACGAGCAGGCATATTGAGCTAGCTGCTGGACTACGAGCAGGCATATTGAGCTAGCTGCTGGACTACGAGCAGGCATATTGAGCTAGCTGCTGGACTACGAGCAGGCATATTGAGCTAGCTGCTGGACTACGAGCAGGCATATTGAGCTAGCTGCTGGACTACGAGCAGGCATATTGAGCTAGCTGCTGGACTACGAGCAGGCATATTGAGCTAGCTGCTGGACTACGAGCAGGCATATTGAGCTAGCTGCTGGACTACGAACAGGCATATTGAGCTAGCTGCTGGACTACGAACAGGCATATTGAGCTAGCTGCTGGACTACGAACAGGCATATTGAGCTAGCTGCTGGACTACGAACAGGCATATTGAGCTAGCTGCTGGACTACGAACAGGCACATTGTTCGCATTACGGCGGAACAACAAGAGGGCTGTTGGTAGCTGTTTAAGGCCAGGGTCTTGTGACTACGATCACTAGGGGTTATCATCGTGGACTCGTTGGCTTGCATTTTATCGCCATAATTGGAACCACTGAAGCATTGGTCACGCACGGTGAAATGTGTAGGTATTTCAACAAGCGACTACGACCGTTCGAGATTAATAACACGGATTACCAACAAAAGTGTGTAAACGTCGCTAGCACTTTGTAACGTCGCACTGTGCACGGAGATTGCAGCAGGAGGAGCGGAGGACAATGCTGAGTGGTTGCATAACACAGTGCAACATGAGCAGGCTCCACCAGCTCCACCAACATGCAAACGAAGACACATCACACACACGCAACCTATACTCGCGTTGTGGACATTTCCCAGGCTCAGTTCCGCAGCCCAAAGATTACTTTCAGACTTTTACCTCATGATTTCATGAAATCGCTAGATTTGAGATAAATGCTAACTTATGGAGTTGTATTGTTGATTCTAATGATTATAATTCTGTAAAGCCATATTAGCTACGGCCGCGAATCATATTTTAATCAACATACAAGCTCACACTGACCTACAAATTGCAAAAAACGTAAGAAATTTTGAATTTCGCGGGCTACCCTGGCGCATCAACCTTAATGTGAATGTACTCGTAAAATAGGCCTATATTTCACTTGACAAAAATGATGTCCATGTAATTAACAGCTGATCGTGTCACACATATACTATGTAGCCTCAGTCCCAGCCCAGGTAACGTGAATGAATAAGCGATGCTTCGAGCCCTCACTGTCGGCGCGCCTCTCGAGGATGAATATTCAAACATCCTTCAACAGCCGACTGAATACGTGAATGCGAACTTCAAGCTATTCAGAGTCACGCCGAAACGTAAAGACGAAGAGTATTAACGTTCGAACGCCTTGAGCCTGAACAATTAATTTGACGTTATCAACATACGTATAGTATGTTGCACGTATAAGTAAACATAATGATCGATTCGCTTCGTCCATTCAATGTTCAAAGAATATTAACCATTGTTGTTAACGAACTTATTTTTAGTCAGATGATTAATGAATTGCTGCATTTCCATGTCGATGTACGATGTACGCAATCATTCTCTGAACTAGCGTGACGAACTAATGGTCATTTGCGATTTCTAAATGAACGCCCGCGCCGATATAAGTATCTATTTATTGAGAGCCTCTTCTTTCTTAACAGGGGTGTTAGCTGATGTCTGTCCGTGGCAGCGCAGCCGCAGCTCCCAAAACGATGCTCCGATTACAATGTGTTTTTTTTTTCTTTTATTAAAAGGCTGGTTTATTATAGATGGTTCTTAGTTTTGTTTCATGAAAATCTATTCAGCCATTTAGAAGAACAATAAGTCAAGGCAAGGGTACCAATACCAACCTTGACTTGACCTACTACACAGCCACCTGGCAAGTATGCAAACTACTCCTAACTCATTCAGTTGGTCTCGATGACATGGTGAAAATAATCTGATCATGGAGCAGGGTGGAACTCGGCCTTACTTATCGTAGACCCTCCGAGTTTGGACTCGTTGGTCTAGATGAGTATACTCAGTAGGCAGGCAGGCGGTGACAAGGATCTGATGAGCAAGGTGGTCGTTTGTTCTCCGATCATGTGCATCCATGGTTGTAGGAAAGACAGGGTCCTAGAATATAATATAGTTGTAGACAGGTAGGTTTCTTCGGGATTGGGAAACGCCGCTCATCAATGTGTGACGCGTCGTGTTTATGACTCCCGTAACAACATCTAGCTCAGTATCGATCGTTTTATGAGCACTGATCTCATCCTTTATGAGATACCTACCTAGTTTTTAATTTCCAAACTATTTACGCAAGTCGTCAGTTTGTCACGCTTACAATCAGGCTGCCCTCTGTCACGGCACGACACGGTGACACGCCATAACGGTGACCTGACATTTGTATAATTAGCTGGTCATGTTGCACACACAATGTATACCGGTAGCCACTGAGCCGCTGACCTGACGTGCTGTGTGACGGCAGTGTTCGCGACCTAAGCATAAGGCAACATGCTACACGGCTCGCCTGCAAGCTCCACAAAACTTGACGCCAGTGAAGCGAGGTAATAACACAATTAGCCCGTGTAATTACATCAACACCGCTAACGAGCGTACTATAACGTACGTGCTTGTTAATCGTTCACTCTCCATTACCGCACTCATGTACAGTCGCAGAGTATTTTCGGCAGGTAGAAATGGTAATTTCCGATCATTACCGTAAAGAGCCGAGTAAGAAGCCGGTACTTTATTGAATAAAAATAACTAGGAGCAAACAGAACGATACTCAGCGAGCGGCGTGAGGGCTGGTAGCTGTTACACAAGTGTCTGACTAGTTCCGCACACAGCACGAACTGGAGCAACTGCCAGTTGCACACGTGAGTTATAGACAACATCCAGTTTCATATTATAAACGAGAATGGAATTGTGAAAGGTACTTCTGGGTAAATATTTATGTGAACGTGTTGGGCGGCGCGGCGGCTCGTTTGCACCGAGTTACTGACTGTCGACTGGATCAAAATGTAAAGTGAATTGAAAGCTCTCTTTCATGTGCTATTAAATAATTTTCTATAATCTCTAACGGGTCGGTCCGGTGGGCTGAGCAACTTTGAAAGGTGCTGCATCCCGCTCTCATTGTTGCGATCGTTTGGCTCGCGAGCACCGACATTGGGCTCACCTGTGACTACCGTCATCGTCGTTGTCTAAACAGTTGACGTTGAATCTTGAGAATGAGAGAATATGGGTCTCTGTCTGTACCACCTGAGGCTAACCTCATTTTTTTTTTTTTTTTTAGTTTTTGAGTTTAGTTTTGTTTTTGCGAGACATTTGTCCTCTCGTTAGTCAGCAACAAAAGTCGATGTAAATTTTAAAGAAAATTAACTCTTATCTAGTAAATGAAATGCTAAAAAGCAGGTTATCTTATCACTTTGTGTAAATTTAGATGATGTCAAAAAGTAGCAGCGTTAATGGACTTCTGTTGCTGACCGTACTAACGAGAGGACAAACATCTCGCGGCGTGTGTCCACCGACGAGTGTCTCCGTCACGTATCGCACCTTCGCAGGCCGCGCTTTCCAAGTTTCCAAGCTATGGATACCTGGCAGGAGTTTGTCTTCGTACAGAAACAAATGAGTGAACAGCAACTCACCATTTTAGCGAGCATGGTGTCCATCTGCGGCTGGTGCGTGGCCGCGAGCAGCTGGCGGATGCGGCTGGCGTTGGCGACGCACTGCGCCATGCAGCGCTGCAGCGCGGCGGCCTGGCGCACCAGCGAGGCGCTGAGCGGCGCGTCGGCCTCGGGCGCGCCGGCGCCGCGCAGTACGCTCTCCAGCGCGTGCGCGTGCTGCGACACGTAGTCTAGGCAGCGCCGCAGCTCCACCGCCTCGCGCCGCTGCCGCTCTGCAACCATGGCAACACTAGCAGACCTGACCTGACCTCATTTACTGCAGTCTGAGGGCTGGTATTGCTGCCTACCATAGAGCCAGTTGGTCAGCACTTCAGCAGTCTAAACTAGGATGGAATAGTTGGATTATTTTAATGTGCTGTAAACTTGTGCAACATTTGTGTTTTGATGATGTATTTATGCTATGGAAGTAGTAGTCGTTTTTTTTTTTAACATGTTCCAACCATAGACTTATAAAAAAAGATGGACTCCGCGCCACGCATATCGAAAGTGAAGCACAGTAAGTATGCCGGACCGTTTGTACAAACACGCCTCGCGCACACATTTACATCATAGTATGCCGACCGGCCGCCATTACGTGACACGAGCGACGGCGTCTTTGCAGGTACTCAAATCATGCACACATAGATCGGTACGGTGCTTCACTTTCGATATGCGCGGCGCGGAGTCCATCTTTTTTTATAAGTCTATGGTTCCAACCAGACAAATTTTGTAACATTTAGTTAAAATAATGTACCAACCTACCCAGTTAAAATAATGTACCAACCTACCCAGTTAAAAGGCTGATTAGTACAAAACTTAAACTTAATGAATACATTGTCAATCTCATGTTAACTGCTATGATTTGCTGGCTGAATTAACAACAGCCGATAATCTGGGCTAAAGTAGGGATGTGAAAAAATAATCGATTATGGAAAAAATCGATTAAAAATCGATTTTTTGTCAATAAAAATCGATTATTATAATCGATTTACATGATACAAAAAATCGATTAATAAAAAATCGATTTATTTTTCACTGTCGATTTTTTTCACCCGCAACATCCAGCGTTTTAGTCAGGAGCGCGAGGCCGCAAAGTGCCGCGAACCAGTACTTTCTAAGCGTTTACCAAAACTTTTATTCGCAAATTCATTGCCCTCAGGCTTTTAATTAATTTATTTTATGATTTACTTATGTACATTTTTTTCCAGCGAAAGGAGAAAAGAAAAAATCTTTTTGCCACTTTACGCCCTTGTAATTTGTTAGGAACAAAACAACAACCTTTACCTTGATTAGTTAGTTTATTCCTCAAATGTCAATATTTCATGAAACAGTCATTCGATATGATTACTTGGGTCTTATAGAGTTGTATTGATGAATTTATTGATTATAATTTTGTAAACACATACTTTTTATGGTCACGAACCGTATTTTGGCCATCATAGAACCTAATACTGGTTTGGAAATTGCAAAAAACGGTAAGAAAATTTGACTTTCGCGGGCTATTCGGGCGATTTCGCCTAAATCCATGAAAAAATAAGGAAAAAAATCAATTTTTTTAACAAAATCGATTATTTTTATTACAAAAATCGATTATTTTTTAATCGATTTTATTACTAGGCAAAATAATCGATTAATAATGTCACATCCCTAGGCTAAAGCAGATATTTGCTTTTGCAACTATCTAAAATAGTCCGACTAAGGACAGGAGGGATTATCTATACATTTTCTATACCTATACAAATAAATAAAATTGAAGTGTCGATGTCAAAATAACATCTTTTTACTCATAACAAAAAAACAGTTTTTTAAATTTTTGTCTGTATGTTTGTTGCGGCTAATCTCCGAAACGGTTGGACCTATTTTCACGGGGTTTTCACTTGCAGGGAGCTGATGTTATAAGCAGTAGCTTAGGCTACTTTTATTTTGGAAAAAGAATTAGGGTTCCGCGCAAAAAAAAACCCATTAAATTGGGAACAAAAAGTTGGATAATTGCAAATTTTTTTTAAAACACTAGCCATTTATTACGAGAAGTTAGGCAATATAAAGTTAAAGTTATTTCAATGTAATATAAACATAAACCTATACATAAAAAAATTATATCCTAACTAAAACTATTAAAAAACTAAAATATGGCGTCGAAAAATTCCTCCGCATCGCTGTCGACTGGTAGAGTACCCAAGAGACTGGCGGCATTGCCACGTTCTATGGCAAATTCTTTTTGGATTTGGTAGCCCAATTCTCGAGCATGGTTGTAGGCTATTTAACATCACGCTAAGAAGTAAATAAACTTTACTTTACTTTTTTACTTTACCCTTAGGAGCCGAGCAAAAAGAAAAAAAGTCTGAAAGAACATTAAGCGAAAACGAAGTAGGTACTAGCGCGGGCGGGCGATACACCGCGGCGGGTGGGGGATGAGGGAGTTTTATTAACAAGTGGCTGTTGTTATAGTGTATTGTGTATCTTACGGCTTCCATGCGAACAAAGTTGAGGAGCACAGCTAGTCGAGATAATATCTAGACAATGATGACACCACAAGTAATCAGGGTGCTCCAACACTTCTTACAAACACTACCTCCACAAAGTAGAAATAAACAGATTCTATTGTTGCATACTAGTTAGGTTCACACAGGCACAGGTTAGGAAAAAAACTGTTGTTTCTTTTAAATTTTATAACACAAACAGTTCAAAATGTTTTAAACAAGAGTTTTGTTTGTTTTTTTTTCTTTTCAGTGATTTAACAAATTCATTCAATCAATCTCTATTTATTTATCAAATTTCTTATAAAACATAAATCGATCAAGCCTAATATAAATCATTTTTAAACTATTTTAAACCTAACCTGAGGAAACATTTTTTACAAAAATCAACCAGACTATCATACTAGATAAAGTTAGTATACTAACCAATTCAGGTAAATTGGTTAGTATACTATCTAATCAGTTTTTTTTTTACTGTACCAAAATTGTTGCAGGGAATTACTTGATTTCGACTGGCGACAAAGTGTATCTAAAAAGGTTGGAACTATTATCTTACCTTTTTAATTTCTAGTGGAGTTATTTCAAGTCCAAAAGATTTACAACTTTTCATATTATGTATTTCTATTAATTTGCTATAAAAATTTGATTTAAAACCATGTTTTTCTTAATGTTTAAAACACTGTTAAAAACTTGTTTTAGACTGTGATTTTCAACACTTAATAAAAACATTGTTTTATTTCAAACAGTTTGTAACACATTTTCAACAATGCGTGTTTTTAAACAACTTAGTTTTAAGCCAACCCTGGCACACACTCAATAAATTATAAATTAATAAAATAAGAACCTTTTTTTAAAATCCCGTTAACACAGGAAAAATTAAAACAACATTTTCAAAAACGCCAAATTACACCACATACGAAATAACATATTTCTATCTAGGGCAGCAGCTCATTATGAAGCGCAGCGGGTTATTTGTTTAACAAAACAAAATCATGTTTTGGGTTAAAAGTTTTTAAGGTATTATTATGTGCACGCAATTATTTAAGAAGAAATTAGATTTACGACAAGCGTTACTTTCTAATTAAATATACATAGCTGAAAACTATAGTCCCCTACTAAGTAAAATATACGATAATTTAATAACTTTCATTCAAAACAACCAGTTTCATTTCGCAAATTAAGTAGTAATTGGCGCGATTCATTTACCATGGAAATCATAGATTCTCTGGGTTCTTCTCAAATATTTCTCTTCCTGCAGCTGCCTGCCGACCTGTGCCTGTTTATCACGAGCCTCCAGCACTTCCAGGAACGATGAAAACAACGATTTTCTTTCGTTCGTGTTTGTAACGGTTTCTTGCATTGTGATAGTAAAAAAACGGCGATTGTTAAATGACAACTAAAAAGTTACTTAATGTTTCAAATATGCTTTCTAAATCTGAACAATTTATTTCAAACATAAAAACAGGAAACAAACTAGTTGATAAATTAAATCAAAATTAAATTCAAAACCACACAACCTCCACACTTGCTTCACTGACAACAACTGATCATAGACAATATGAATATGATACTGATAAAACCAAAGATAAAACCGATAAAACCCTACCACAGCACAGACAGCACAAAATAACTTGCTTTTTACGAGTTGTTGCCTTGCCGGCCTTGGCGCAAGCTTGACATCGCCATCGACACATTCGTTTCGTTGTTTCGTGAGAACACAGAATATTTAAATTATATACCCTGTGATATACCCTGACGTGAGACAGTATAAGTGTGCGATCACAGTGACGCCCGGGGCGGGCCGCGAGAGCGGGTGGTGCACAGGAGGGGGCTTACTATGAGCTCATAAAGCAGGGCAGAAGTTGAACGTTTCCAGTGAGAGAGAGAGAGACGGAGCTACATACGACCTATAGCACCGTCACTCTCTCTCACTGGAAACGTTCAACTTCTGCCCTGCTATGAGAGCTCATGGTAAGCCCGCAGATTAAGTAGTAGTATGGGGTGGTAGGTCAAGCGGAAAACGCACATTTCCATGGATGAACAGTATGAACACAGTAGCAGCGGGGCCAAAATAATAATGTACTCTGTGAGCGGGGCGATTGAGCGGTCCGGACGTACACACGGCTACACATCAAGCTATACATTTCCAGTTTACACTGACCTCTCATTGTAAGGAAATCCTATACAATGCGAGATCAGCTTATACTGGAAATGTATAGCTTGATCTGTAGCCGTGCGTAACTACCTCGTGCGATATTAGAAATAATAATAATAATGTCAGATTATTTGAAAGCTAGTACAAAAATAAAGTGGGACATTTTTTTCTAAAAGCAATCGCCACGATATTCATAGTGATCGGTGAATCTCCGCTTATTATTTTTATTTCTTTCCATAGTTTTTTAATTACTTGTTGGTTCGAATGATCTGAATCACTAGAATTCCACAAAGGTGGCCGAGTCAATACGGCACATAATAAATCTTCAGTCGTCAGCGGCATGTCCGAACATATCGAGCGGGAAACGCAGACTGACTTGCGTCCCCGCTTGTCCCGCTGTAATTTCCGCTCCCGCGCCCACCCGCACCTGGTGCACCTTGTGCACCAGTCAAAAACTATGTGTTTGCGTTACCCGCCAGCGGATTCCGCTGTCCGCCCCGCTGCCACTGTAATTTGACACTAAAATATTAACCTAGGATTTTTTTCTATATTTTTACAAATTATTTACAAATTCAATCAGTTTTTGTCGCTTTGGTACCATTTTGAATTGAAAGTTGAAACCTTAGAGCATTCAACCTAATGCTCTAAGGTTGAAACGCACACGTAAAATCATTATAGTACAGACGCCAGCAGGTCAAGCCATCCGAAACTGTCAAATTTTCCCAGTCAACCTTGAACCTAATTTATAAGCGATAAAGATGAAAATGGACTGTTACGCCAATGCAAACGCACGACAACAACAACTTGAAAGCTATGCTGCCAACACCCAAAATGAAGACCAAGGGACAAGTTATAGTGAACTGTCTGTACCAAGTCTGTTCCTGCCATGACAATCAAGTCCATAGACAACGAAATTCTGCGATGAGATGAGAAAATTGAAGTTGAATTTATTGTCTATGATGTGCTCACAACGACAGAACATCTCACAAGCGGCTGTCAAAAGAAAGTAATTCGTTGGATTGCAATATAACAATTTTCCAATTTAATTCATAAATAATGGCACGGGAAAGTAGCGCTGGGTTTGACAGACACATTACTATCTTCTCTCCTGAAGGAAGACTTTACCAAGTCGGTAAGTTGTAAATTTTATCCAGAATGACTTGCACAGAGCGGTAACCACCAAAACTAACAACCAAAATGTTTTGTATAAAATGCTTTATAATGGCTTGATAATTAATTTTTAAATAATGAAGCTTACGTGCCTACTCAGTTTATGTCAGTTTATGTTACTCAAAGTGTAAACTTAAAATAAAATATTGAGTGTCTATTCAAAAACGTACAGTCATTGCCTTGTGTCTGTAGTGCTAGTGCTGTCGGTTGAAAACATTGATGTATAAATTAGGAAGATAAGGTTGGCGTTCCTCGACGTGGACCGCATAAATTGTGTTAACGCACACAATTGACCTTAGTCACAATCAAACTGGCATTTGTGTAGCATAGGTGATTGTGCTGTGGTAGCCCGCGAAATTTTCTTCGTTTTTTGCAATTTGCAGATCAGTGTCAGGTTGTATCTTAAGCAAAATATGATTCGCGACAGTAAGAACTTTGTATTTACATAATTTTAACCATAAAAATCATCAATACTTAGGTCAGTGGGTTGTCTCAGGGGCGGAGTTTTTCTAGCTAGTGCTTATATAAAGTGGGAAATTTGAATTTCGCAGGCTACCACAGCGGATCCCCCTTAAGTAAAATACAGCAGCAACAATGCCTAGTGGTTTCAAAATGTGCACAATAAGTTCAAAAACTAAAAACAAGTTCCACAGAATTACTTTTCACACAAGTTCAGCCAAAAATGTTAATTTGTTGAAAATATTATAGTATTTAATGTTTGTGAGAGCGAGATAGACATGCAGTGTCATTCATAATCGTAAGCATTCGGCGTCTAACGCAATATCGCTTGCACAACAGCGCCGTCTCCTATCTCTGTCCTTGTCTATAATAGGTAACTGTAGGTTTCAAATCACATCAAATCAAATCAAAAGTAATTTATTCAAATGTAGGTTTCAAATCACATCAAATCAAATCAAAAGTAATTTATTCAAATTAGGCTGAGAATCAGCACTTTTTGAATGTCGAAATTACAGTAAGACAGTCCCCACAAAACGCCCGCCCTTCACCACTTCCTAGTAGTGGAAGAAGAAGTAGCGGAACAAACTCCCCAGCAGCACAGCTGTCTGTTCAGTTAGAAGAACTAGATTCTATACAATAGTACCTATGCAAAATAATTTACGCAACACAATACATTAAATTATATTTTTGTCAAATAAAATAAACAATTTTAGTACTTACTTAGTTTGCAACTGATTAATTTTAGTAGTTTGCGACTGTGATCACAGATGTGCGAGTTTCGGTGCACGTAGTCGTGCGCCGAGTCCAGGTTTAGTGATTACGATGTTAGCTCGTAACATATCTTCCTCTAATAGATCAATGGTTGAAAACTAATTATTTGACTTGTTTGAGGAACATAAGTTGTTGAATGTTTTGCAGAATATGCACTGAAGGCGATCAACCAGGGTGGCCTGACATCTGTGGCGCTGCGCGGCGCGGATGCGGCCGTGGTAGCGGCGCAGCGCAAGGTGCCCGACCGCCTGCTCGACCCCGCCTCCGTCACGCACCTGTTCCCACTCACCAAACGTATTGGAGCCGTCATGACGGGCATGATCGGTAAGAGCTATCCCTACTAATAATTATTATAAATTCAAAAGTAACTCTGTCTGTCTGTTACCTTTTCACACCTAAACCACTGAACGGATTTCAATAAAATTTGGCAAGGCTATAGATGGCATCCTGGGAAAGACATAGGCTAAAAAATATAATATATATAAGACATACAATAATTCTACAGGGTGTGATGTAGGGGATGAAAGTTTGTATGGGAAACCCAGCATTTCTTATTTTAGTGTTAATTATGAAAATTCAAGTTATGATTTTAGTAGAAAATAAAGAAAATGTGGTACACAGTTTTTGAAAAATCATCCCCTAAGGGGGTACAAAGGGGTTGATTTTAAAAATCACAAATAATTTTAATATATTTGTGTAAGTCTACCTCCTTTTAAGAGATTTAAGGGGTTGGAAATGTAGTCATAGTTCGTATCTTGAGATAATATTTTGTCTTTATTTATTTCATTCAACGTTTTATGTCGAAATTTTTACGACAAATAACTTTTGAACGAGTGGACACTACTCGGTCAAAAGTTATCTGTTATTAGAGCGTGACTGACATAATAAATTTTAACTAAACAAAGACCTCCCGCCACTTATGTCTGTCTGTTTGAATGCAATAAAGTCAAAAAGTACTGAACGGATTTTCATACGGTTTTCACCAATGTACCGAATGATTCAGTGTATGATTCATTAAGGTTTTGTGTAAATTGGCTGAAATATGACTATGATTGTTTAAGATCTCGGGAAAAATCATGCTAACTGGGAGCTTTAAGCCCATCATACACCCACATGGCATGATATAGGTATCTTAGCGATTTGTGTTTGCAGATATATCGGACAGCCTATGTTTTCCACATGAACATTCCCATGGGTTATTTTCTGACATCCACGCTGGCAAAAGCTAGTACTTTATAATTTCAACAAGGGAAATGGAATTAGCTTAAAACACGTTCGTCCTGTGAATGTCTCGCTCAAGCCATAATTTCCTACACAGTGTGCTTGTAACTAATTTGTTATGTCCATGTTCAGCGGACAGCCGGTCGCAGGTCCAGCGCGCGCGGTACGAGGCGGCTAACTGGCAGTACAAGTACGGCTCCGAGATCCCCGTGCACATCCTGACTCGCCGCATCGCCGACATCTCGCAGGTGTACACGCAGAACGCCGAGATGCGCCCACTCGGATGCAGTGAGTTACATTTCACTTATTACAGAATACGTTGTTGCTGTCAATAATGTTTATATTACCTATGGGCACAGATTAATGCACATGGGACAGTCCACAAAATCATTTAAATAAAAGCGACTCTAGCTACGACACAATAAAGTGCAATTCAGGTCGCACAGCATTAATTACCTACAGTTATATTCACCTAGATTCTATGTGATTATAATTGTACTTTTTTCGATAAACATATATGTATTTAGGTAAGTATTGATAAAAATACAAAAAAAAATTTTTTCTAAATTAAAGCAAATAATAAATTTAAACAAAATTAAAAAATAAATGAGGTGGAAAGATACTAATTTTTGTTAGAGTCAAGTGTCGTCGTCGTCCCCCCCCTGCCAGCTAAACGGTTAGTTTTGGATGGGTGAAAAAATTTACGGTAGTAGTATTAGTAACGGAAGTCCAAAGGAAAACTATCACAGCTAAGTAGGCTTTTCAAGTTTACGAGTAATAGTCAAATATTCATGACACAACAAAAAGCCCTCTTCTTAGTCGGCATTATTGTGCAACTACGGAACCTATCTATATATATAAAACAAAGTCGGGTTTGTTCGAACACTTATAACTCGAGAACTACTGGACCAATTTTCATGGTTTTTGATTTGTTGTATTTGTCTCCGTCCCGAATAGCAGAATAACTATTAAAAACATAGGAAAATTCACAAAAAAATATGAAGAAAATTCATTTTCTCATACATGAAAGGGCAGGGCAATGTCTGTCGGGAAACTTTCATTCTTTTTAGAATTCCAAATTCAAATTCATTTTATAATCAGTTGTTCATTAGTTTTGCTGCCGTTCGATTTATTTAATTTTTGACAGGTCGTCTGGCGGGTCAGCTACTTATGTAGTATTCTAAAATAAAAATCAATTGCCGAATGTATGTAGGTACGCGCATCACTTCAGAACGGATGCACGTATTTGGCTAATTCTTTTTTGTTGTATTTGTAATTGTCAGGACAAAGTTTGTATGAAAGAAACTTCTACACAGTTTATTGTTATAACGTCAATTTACTAACACTACTGTACTAAATATGTGGAGATTTGATACAAGTAACAACCTCAGATTTTTTATAGGCCTATGGTAACAACCTACTATCCCAATTTATTTTGGGTCTGCGCAACATGTCCCTTTCTTCCATACTTCTCTATTAGTCGTCATCTCGGTAGTCACCCCCTTTATAACTATATCATCTTTAACACAGTCCATCCATCGTTTCTTGATCTTCCCCTACTCATATAGCCATTGACATTCATACTCAAAACAATTTTTTTTTTCAAATTAGGTAATTGGCTCCAATTAATCATTTTCATGTTCTTGACTTTTTACTAAGTATAAATTTATTCCGGTATTTTAGTTTTCAGCAAAAAATCAGTTCATTCTTAAAATATAAATTAAGTTTTCCTAAACAATTCAAAATGTGCTTCAGCTTGCGCCTTCAGGAACTTCGCGCGTTTACATTAGAATATTCATAGCTAAGACAGGACAACGTCTGTCGGGTCAGCTAGTTACTATATAAAACTACATTCATACAAATAAAATTCTATTCTATTCTATAAAATCTGTTACTGCGCGTGGCCCGACATGCACTTGGCCGGTTTTTTTTATGAAACAATTATGACTACTGGAATTTAGTCATGATAAACTTGTGATAAACAAATGAAACTACGACCACTAAAAGCGAAAAATAATGGAATAGGGTCAATAACTAAGTAAAACTCACAGAATATGTGCTTATTCTTTGTCAATATTATAATAAATCTGAAGATGTGGGATCGCTCTCATTGCAAATATCTCTAGATGTCTAGTTACGGTCGGCTGCTGGCCCGCAGTGTACAAGTGCCACTTGCAGGAGCTAAGGTATCTTCCTCCGTATTACAGGCATGATGCTGGTAGCGTATGACGAGGAAACAGGTCCGTGCGTGTACAAGACAGACCCATCCGGCTACTACTGCTCCTACAAGGCGGTGTCGGCGGGCGCCAAGGCCACCGACGCCAACGCCTACCTGGAGAAGAAGCTGAAGAAGCGCTCGGAGCTCAGCGCCGACGAGGTGGTGCAGCTGGCCATCTCCTGCCTGTCGCAGGTGCTCTCTGTCGACTTCAAGTCCTCGGAAATTGAAGTAGGCCTGGTCACCAAGGATAACCCAGAGTTCAGGTGAGATGAAATGAAATGAAATTTATTTATTTGCCAGAATATAGGTACTTACTTACATAATAACGTGGTAAAATAATTTTAGTATCACTATATTCAATGGTAGCTGTATGCTGTATGTACTATCGAGGAAATCTGAATGTGACCAATTTGAAAACAAAATCCTGTGCACACAATGATCACATTTTTGTTGCCAAGTGTTACTATAGCGGCCGAGCGTTGCAAGCAAGAATAGTACTTACGGTGTACAGATGTAAGTTTCCTCGATAGTACATCCACATAACATAACGCAGCTACAGGCAGGCTACGGGTAGCACTCGCATGGCGCAGTCGTTTTGTGTTCCTTAAGGACGTGTATGTTATACAGGGTGATTGGAAGATGGGTGCAAAGCTTTAAGGCGAAGATAGTACAGACAATTTAGAACCATTTAAGCCATGGTTGTCTTAGACGAAGTCTTACCATTTGTTTAAACTAATTTTTATGATTTTTTTCGAAAATTGGCAAAATTTTAACTAAACTGCTTATTTATGGATAAATGAATTCATTTTTATTTTATTTTATTAAAGTAATGTGTAAGCAATCTAGCAAAACATGTTTTAGGCCTCTGGGTTGTTAGAAATTTTTTTTAGTTCATAAAATTTTTAAAATTCATAAATCTTTTTGTAAACCTTATTTTTAATAAAAACTGAGGGTGCTTTTTTGTTCAGACCTTTTTGAAAACATTCTTGATAATCGCTCTTTCTTTTTAGGTATCATTTATGCGGATATCTTACAAATTTATAAAAAAAAATATGACCCACAAACCAATTTGAGGGAGAAATTTTAAATTTTAGGCAGACTACTAAAAACATTTGAATTTAAATTATTTATTTTTCATGTTCAAAATGTCTGCCGTGATTCCTAATATTATACAAGCACGGACGGCTCCGTCTTCTCACTGTTGTTGTTATTTCAACATCATCTCCAGCTTCATTGTTTCAACCACTTTGTCGGCGTGATGAATATGTATATCCATGCCAAATTATAGCTTTCTAGTACTAACAGCCTCTGAGCTAAGCTGCGGACGGACAGACAGACAAACAGACAGACAGACGGACGGACATAGCGAAACTATAAGAGTTCCTTGTTGACTACGGAACCCTAAAAATGAATTCATTTATCATTCAATTCCGCCATAATTATGCAGTTTAGTTAAAATTTTGGGAATTTTCGAAAAAAATCATAAAAATTAAGTTAAAAAAAAATAACCTCGTCTAAGACAACCATGGTTTAAATGGTTCTAAATTGTCTGTACTATGTTCGCCTTAAAGCTTTGCACCCATCTTCCAATCACCGTGTATAGTTGTATTGTTTTTACTATTGACTAAAATACTGAGTATTGATTGTTTCATATTTCAGAGTGTTGACTGAACACGAGATCGACAGACATCTGACTGCGATTGCTGAGAAGGATTAAGGATTTGGCAAATAAAATCTCTGTTATAATTTTTGAATAAAATGTTTCTTATACAACTTATTTTTGGTTCGCTCTTATTAAACCATAGTTGACTACCTACTTTTAAACTGTTACTTTTGAGAGAGATATCTCAGTTTGAATGACTCACATTAAATCTAAACAAACAAGTCTGTGAGCAAGCCGGCGCTGCCCGCCGGCACGTTCACGAGCTGCTCCGGCACCTCGGCGAGCGCGCTGGTGAGGTCGTGCAGGCTGCAGCAGAACACGAGCCCGTACACGGGGCTCTCGTAGTGGCGGTGGCGCCGCAGCTCGTGCAGCCACGGCACGCGGCCGCACGCGCTCTCGCAGAACACGGCCTCGCGGATCTCGCTGACGGCCACGAACGGGTCGTTGAGCAGCACCAGCGCGATGGCCTTGTTCGCCTGCTTGGCGTGCACCACCGTCCAGATGTACTTCGGCACCGGAAACCTTTTACCAGCTTTTAAGAAAAGCTCTGTGCGCGAGTGCCCCGTACGCAGCGCGAGCACTCCGTGCGTGCCGGCGTGCACGTCCAGCTCGGCGTGCGGCCGACTCAGCTTCAGCAGCTTGGCGACGTCGCGGTGCAGGTGGTGCAGGTTGCCGCGCGCCACGCTGCGCCACACCGCCACGCGGTTGGACACGAAGTCTGTCACGCGCATGTTCTGGTCCTCGAAGTAGTGGCTGCTGAGCAGCTTGGCGGACGTGAGGCTCTGCTCCGCGAAGCTGTACCGTTCGTGCTTGAGCAGCTCGTGCAGGCGCCGGTTCAGCCGCGCGTCGTCGGAGTAGAGGCGCTCGGCGGCGTGGCGCGTGGTCGCGTCGAACATGTGGTTGAAGTTGCCGAGGATGCTGAGCGGCGCCGAGTGCTCGCTGTGCGCGCCCAGCGCCAGCGCGTTGTGCGGCGCGCTGCTCATGCGCAGGCGCGCGGCCACGGCGCGGTCCTCGTCGAAGCACAGCGCGGCGAGGTGGCGCGGCGCGTGCGCGCTCGACTCGTGCATCAGGTACGCGCGCGCTTGCAGCCCGCCGCAGTTGTCAACCTGCAGAAAAAAGTAGCTTTTCAACTTTGTCGGGATTCAGTAGTACAACGAATGTAGTTAAGACGTAGGCAGAGGCACTGCATGTGTCACCTGATGCAGCACGTCTTCGAAGATGCTCTCCTGGCAGCCGAGCTCGAGCAGGTGGCGCAGCGAGCTGTCGGCGCGCACGCGGTAGCGCCCCGCCTCGCACAGCACGGTGAGCGTGTCCCGCAGCGGGAAGGCCAGGAACTTGCCGCCGCCGCACGCCAGCGTGAGCTCGTCGCCGGCCGGCACCGCGAGCGAGCCGTTGGCGGCGCGGTGTGACGTCACCAGCGGCATGTTGTCCGGCACGCACTCGGCGCACTCCAGCTCCATCACGCATGGTGCTGCACGGTACGAACACTACTTTTAGCATTACTGCAGAGTCACTCGCATGTCGTGAACCGCGCGTGTTAGATCATTATAAATAACTGGCTGTGCCTAAATAAAAACAATAAACAAATATAATTTATGAAATTAATTGTTTTTGTACTTCGAGAACGAAGTACATATCAGAATGGCCGTGTTATAAATTTGATGATTATTTTTATAATTTTTAGCACTATACAAGTGAAATTGAGATTACCTTGAATTCGGAATCATAGAATCATTGTAAAAGCACCTTTAGATAATTAATTTTGATATTATTTGTCGGATAATGACATGTATTTATATAATTTTAACCATAAAAATCATGAATACATCTCTCCAAGTTAGATTTCGAGCAGATTCGTTAGATTTCGTTCGTTTGACGAATGGTATTTTTTGTAAACACAATAACTAGTCAAATTAGGTACTTCTACATTGGTTCCAAGCTTTTTAAATGTGACAATTATATACGGAGGTGCAGCAACTGTTCAAATTCAAATTCTTTATTGCGAACTAAGTGTACAATTTTGAAGATGTTAACAAATATATAGGTTCTTAGAACTTAGTTGCCTGTTAAGGCATTGCAATTTAAATTGTTATAAATGAAAAAGTATAGGTACTGTTTTAACATTAGATACGTTAGATACCGGTAAATTAGCTCACGAAAAAGTAATAAATAACATTTCGTGCCACAAAAACGGCATGAAACCAAGACTGTAACTTATCCAAGTACAAATTAATGTGTAATGTGTATTGATTAAAAATAAACGATAAGATTGTAATTAGAATCTTTTAAAATGCATTTCTTGTTATAACATTAACCTGTGCCCATACGATCCTTTGTAGCCCTACACCTGTATCCACTGTGGCCCACAAGACAGGCAATAATAATAATAAAAAACTGGATTATTTCATATCGAAGTCTTTTTGTAAGGCTGTTTTTGTCATTTATTTTAAAACTTATATCTTCTAGAACTTTGTCAAAACACTGGCCAATTTGCGGCGGAAAAAGGAAAATTACAGTATCTAAAAAAAAAAAAAAAAAGAATCCACTGATCCCCATGCCTGTAGCGCTTATTCTGTGAACATTTCGGTTCTAAAGATACGGCCCTGTGAGCTGTGATAGACATAGACTAGTATATATGAGGTGATAGAGAGACTACTATAGCATACTGCTGTGGCATACTGGCAAGACTACTATTAATCGTCTCGTTGACAGTTTGACTAGGGATGTGACATTATACACAAAAAATCGATTATTAATTAATCGATTATTTTGCCTAGTAATAAAATCGATTAAAAAATAATCGATTTTTGTAATAAAAATAATCGATTTTGTTAAAAAAAACGATTTTTTCCTTATTTTTTTATGGATTTAGGCGAAATCGCCCGAATAGCCCGCGAAAGTCAAATTTTCTTACGTTTTTTGCAATTTCCAAGTCAGTATTAGGTTCTATGATGACCAAAATACGATTCGTGACCATAAAAAGTATGTATTTACAAAATTATAATCAATTAATTCATCAATACAACTCTAAGACCCAAGTAATCATATCGAATGACTATTTCATGAAATATTGACATTTGAGGAATAAACTAACTAATCAAGGTAAAGGTCATACATTGTTCCTAACAAATTACAAGGGCGTAAAGTGGCAAAAAGATTTTTCCTTTTCTCCTTTCGCTGGATAAAATGTACATAAGTAAATCATAAAATAAATTAATTAAAAGCCTGTGGGCAATGAATTTGCGAATAAAAGTTTTTGTAAACGCTTAGAAAGTACGGGTTCGCGGCACTTTGCGGCCTCGCGCTCCTGACTAAAACGCTGGATATTGCGGCCGTTGCGGGTGAAAAAAATCGACAGTGAAAAATAAATCGATTTTTTGTATTATGTAAATCGATTATAATAATCGATTTTTATTGAAAAAAAAAAAACGATTTTTAATCGATTTTTTCCATAATCGATTATTTTTTCACATCCCTAAGTTTGACACACTCGGTAGGTACGCACGGCTACAGATCAAGCTATTAAGCATTTCCATTATAAGCTGATCTCGCATTGTATAGGATTTCCTTACAATGAGAGGTCATTGTAAACTGGAAATGTGTAGCTTGATGCGTAGCCGTGTGTACGGAAGTTCTGTTTGCTCCTTTTAATACTTACTGATACAACCCTAAACTTATAAGATCGTAACTGCTGATCATAATTTATTTATTTATTTTACTTATATAAATAGTCATATTATAAAATGTAATGAATCGTCCAGTTTAATGAAAATGTAGCACCAAATCGTCAAACTGTTCGAAGACATTAGCAGCACCATTGAATCCTGAGCGTGAGCACTGGGGGGCTAAAACGGCCACTTTGGAAGAATCATAATAGGATAATATTATGATTTGAAAGCGTAAAACGGTCACAAACTGACAATATAATTATGAATTGTCAGTTTGTGACCGTTTTACGATTTCAAATATATTATTCATAATATTATCCTATTACGATTCTGCCAAAGTGGCCGTTTTAGCCCCCCTTCTCTCATAAAATTATTTGTGATACTTACGATCCGTGAAGTGGGCAAGTTGGAAACAAAACACAAACACGACGAGACGTAGCAGCCCCATGTTGGCGCCGAGTGATACTGTGAGCGACTGGGCTCTGCGCGCTATCGCGGCCGCCACTTGACCCCAGATAACGCGCCCCTGCTGGCCAGGGTTGCCGACACCAACCACTACAATATGTAGGTACCTACTTGTTTTATTATCGTGTTTAGAAGTTACGACAACTTCTAAGCGCTCCTGTACACGATGCCGCCGCCGCGCCGACACCGCACCGCCATCGCTACCGCGTCCGCAATAAGCAAATAATATAAATAATAATAAATATAGCAATAATATAAATAGTAGGCAGTAAGGTCAATCTAAAGGAGTTAGGCCCGAAACGGTAAACAACTTCTAATGTGGTGGTAATAGTAGGCAGTAAGGTCAATCTAAAGTAGTTAGGCCCGAAACGGTAAACAACTTCTAATGTGGTGGTAATAGTAGGCAGTAAGGTCAATCTAAAGTAGTTAGGCCCGAAACGGTAAACAACTTCTAATGTGGTGGTAATAGTAGGCAGTAAGGTCAATCTAAAGGAGTTAGGCCCGAAACGGTAAACAACTTCTAATGTGGTGGTAATAGTAGGCAGTAAGGTCAATCTAAAGGAGGTAGGCCCGAAACGGTAACCAACTTCTAATGTGGTGGTAATAGTAGGCAGTAAGGTCAATCTAAAGTAGGTAGGCCCGAAACGGTAAACAACTTCTAATGCGGTGGTAATAGTAGGCAGTAAGGTGAATCTAAAGTAGGTAGGCCAGTAACGGTAAACAACTTCTAATGTGGTAGTAATAATAGGCAGTAAGGTTCTAAGCAACCCCCTTCGCCCCAAATCTGTGATACTTCTCGTCTTTGTGGCTTGGCGTAACGTTATTTCGAACAATTTTTAATCGAAAATACAATTACCTATCCCTAGCAATTTGGTTAAAATATGACCCAAATATAAAATATGACTAATGTAGGTAGTCTTCAAACTAAAGAAATATTATGTGCGAAATTAGTATTGCCTGTATTGCTCCACAAGACCACAACTAGATAATTAAATAAATAGGAAAACTTAACTACGAGAAAAATAAAAGACTTAAGACCAATTTACGATAAGTATTTAATATGAACATAATATACAATGCTGATGTTTATTTATAAAAGCAGGTAAAAACCGACGAAACACACACCGTACGATAAAATAGTATTTTATTTATTTCATCAACATAGGTACATAATTAGAGTATAATTATTACTTAAATAATTAACTATAATCGTAGTACAATTTTGCTACAGTGTGTTACAGTTTAGCAAAATTGTCCGACGGAGCCCACGGCCCGCGTCCTGCGACCATCTAACTATACAATATTGATCTGTGCACACACCCGCACCGCGCCGCGCGGCGCGCTGCCGGGCCCCGTGTTGCTTCCGTGGATATGTGCTCGCTGGCCAACGACACTGTATATATTAATTAAGCTTAATGTTGCGATATAACGTAACCTCTACAGCATAAGTTAAGTAAACAAGCAGTCTGCGAGACAATAACTAAACCATGAACGAATTAACCACTGGGCCCTACGAATCTATACATATAATAAATCTGTAGACGAGGCATTTCTGTACATTGCAAATATTAAAAAAAAAAATAGTTGGGGTGTTAAAGAATCACCAACAGATGCCATTTCTACCATTTTTGTAATTTTTGTCTGTTTGTCTGTTTGTCTGTTCGTCTGTTTGTCTGTGAGAGTTCATAAATTTTTGTGCAAGTATCACGTCAAAAGTACAAAACCAATGTAGTTAAATTTTATACTCAAATATTGTGTGTGACTCAGAGTTTTACTTAGTTTTTGTTTCATCGCAATCGCTTCAGTCTATCAAAAGATCTATGAATTTAAAGTGTTCAAGAAGAACTTTTCATTACGTTGTCTTCATACACGTAACGACATCTATTGATACCAAATGGTACTAAAAATAAAAATCGCTTTATAGGGGTGGTTAACCTGATGGGTCGATCCAGCAGGTTAAGCTACGCTTGCCGGGGTTGGTTAGTGGATGGGTGAGCATCTTTACATACCGAGACTCCTACGTGCCTCGGAAAGCACTTTAAGCCGTTGGTCCCGGCTGTTATTCGTGGATCTATGACAATCGTTACGGGTCGTCAGAAGCCCGAAAGTCTGACAACCAGTCTTACCAAGGGGTATCGTATTACCCAGTAACTGGGTTGTGGAGGTCAGATAGGCAGTCGCTCCATGTAAAATACAGGTATTCAGCTGCATCCGGTTAGACTGGAAGCCGACCCCAACATAGTTGGGAAAAGCCTAGGTAGATTGGTTCTATTGGTGGTTGATTAGTAACGCTAAAAGAAATATTGTAAATTTTAGCTATTAGTCTGTAAGCTTTCTGTAAAATAAAATAAATAAATAAAAGAATTTCAAATATAAAAAACTGGCCAAGTGCGTGTTGAACCACGCACAATGAAGGGTTCCGTAGTTAGGATGAATTTATCCCAAGAACAAACTTAACATTGTAGTTGGAAAACATATTCTCCCATACATTCCAACTGTAAATGTAAGTTTGTACTCACAATATTGAGAGATTTACCATGTTATTTTATGACCACAGACTATTCTTATAGATTTTCCTGTAATCTACAAGTAAAGAACTATTTTCTGTATTTTTTTTTTCAAAACTTTAGGCTCAGTAGTTTCGGAGATTATGGGATATATTGGTAAATTTTCATCTATTTTCTTAAATACTTAATATAATTTTAAAATTATAAAAAAAATATAAACATATTTGAGACCCTCATATTAATTAAGCCCTTTCATCTGATATGTCACACGGTACAATTTGCAAAACTTTTTTTTTTTAATTTTCTTATTTGCCCCACCAAAGTGACCCCCATATTCAAAATCCATTTATTTACTTTACCTACCTGTCCGCGTTTGGGTCACAGAAATTCGTAATTATGTGTACCAAATAACATAATGGGTCCAATAGATTCGGAGCAAATTAGCTGTGACAGACGGACAGACAGACAGACACATGAGTGATCCTATAAGGGTGCCGTTTTTAGGGTTCCGTACGAAAATGGTATAAAAGGAACCCTTATGGTGTGACTCAGTCTGTCTTTCTGTCTCTCTGTCTGTCACAGCTGGATATCTCAAGAACTACTAATACTATCAACTTGAAATTTGGAACAGTTTTAGATGACGTTTACCCAACTATTTTGCAAATAAGCAAGAAATGAAAATATTTTAATTTTTATTGCAACTGGGACTGAAAGGGGGTCTTAAAAATTCATGGTGGGGCTACTAGGGCATGTGGGGTATAATATGAAAGAGCGCTGTATGCACATTCTCAATTTTTTTTTTTTTTTATAAGCCGCATAGTTTTCGACTTTTGATGAAAAATGTAAAAAAACTACCGTCCCCCCCCCCCCTTATCTCCGGGGTTTGCAAAGAGAAAAATCTGAAATTATTCTATGTGATAGAAGTTTATGTAAAGAAAACAGGAAAAATAAAACGATGTCTCTAAATAACACACTTTTTCAGAAATCGAAACGGAACCCTCGGTGCGCGAGTCCGACTCGCTCTTGACCGGTTTTTTTTCTTTTGAGGTATGGAACCCTAAAAATGGACTAATACCACACCATACCATCATATCATCTTACAATTGTAAGATGATAGTTAATACTAATAACTGATGTGGTGTTCTGAGTGAAAAATAATGCAATGTCAGATATAATAATCCTATCAACTTTTCATACACAGAGAAGGTGAGGGGGAGGGTTTGAGAGGGTAGGGGCAGGGGGACGCGGTGAGAGGGAGGGAGAAGCAGTAAAGATGTGTGAGGAGGAGGAAAGGGGAAGGGGGAAGGGGATGCGGTGAGGGTTATTAGAGGGGAGGGTGACAGGGGGGAGAAGGAGGGGGGTGGTAAGATAAGGTTGAGAGGAGAGTTAGAGTAGGAGGGTTGAGAGGTTGGGTGAGAGGGGGGGTGACGAGCGCCTTAACACCTTAATGTTGCTTTTTGACCGAAAAATAGAAAGTCGGAACGGCACAAAAAAAAAAGGGAGTAAACGCCAGTCGTCGTCAGAGCTGATACACACACTTTTTTTAAAAATCAAACTGGGTACCTTTGTAAGTTTATTTATTGTATGCAGAGCGAGCTTCCAGTTAACCACTGTATCTGATAGATGTTGTATAGACGGAATCGCGGTGTCAAGATTTTCCGCAGAAGAGTGACACTTTTTCAGTCATAAAATAGATGCTGTCCTGGAATTCCAGTCTCTGGACCTGGATTTCTCTCTAGAGGTCGAGATTATTTGAGGCATCTTTATAACCGACTTCAAAAAGAAAGAAGTTTTCAATTCTTCTGTTTTTAGGGTTCCGTGGCCAAATAGTACATAGAAAGGGAAGTCTTATCATTACGTCCTGTCCGTCTGCCCGTCCGTATGTCACACACCTTATGTTTGAAAGAGTTTTCTCCAGAGATGGTTAAGATCAGACAATTGAACTCCTCAATAACTTACAGTAGGTATACGTACTGTGATTTGGTACAGAAATCAAAGAAAATTACTGGCTATCCGTGGTCAACTAATTATGGACTTCAATCGTTTTTAAAAGTTTTGCCTCCATAAACATGGATGTTCACGGTATCAACGAAAGACAGTTTGATGCGCAGTCCAAACCACACAGATCCATCCGCGGTTTGGAACGCAGTCCACAGATCCGTGGTCCAAACTGTAGGTAGGTTCGTGTAAACCCCGCTATTCGTTCTTTCCGAAACGATAGTTTCGAATGGCGCGTTGTGTTTCCAGCAGTCCGAATACGTGTTAAACCCCGCTATCATAAACCGCAGTAACTGCAGGGCTGTGGTAGAGAACCCCAGGTAGCGGTTCCCACCAGGCAAGATCGCAAGATTCTTCATTTTTATTGGAGGAGTGATACCTACACCATATCTAAGCGACACATTATGTATTGATTTCCGACATGCACGCGAACGAAGTCGCGGGCACAGCTAGTAAGTAATAAGACTGGACCTGACATTAAATACAAATGTATGAAAACTCGTTCAACCACATTATATTTGATTAAATTTTGTGATAAATAACAATAAATGTAATAAAATAATGTACTTACAAGTGAAAAAACATAGTGCTGCTTCCGCCGCTATAGTTTTTACACCAACATTTAGTCATTTTTGGGAGATGTTTTGTTGACAAGTAGTGCTTGAGACTGAGGCAAAAACAAACGACCAAGGCTAGAATTTCCTGGTTACTGACAAGACCGGTAAAGGTACGTCCGCTTATATGTCGGGTCCAGTGGTTAATTCGTTCATGAACTAAACATACTTACAATATTGATATAAAAACGAACGCTTATCAAGTTCGATGAGATAATGTATTACAGTTTACTGATGGGATCTCTCTAAAGGTACGGCCACACCAACGCGTATAACATGCATCCGCGCTGCGTTCATTGAATTTCGTTATGATCGCGGCGATCCCAGGACGCGCCGGTACTAGTTCATAATAAACAACTGTGCGTGGCAACCGTCTGCCGCCGCCGCCCGCGCATGCTGTGTGCGTTGCTGTGGCCGTGGCGTTGCTGCACAATGTTGAGTGATGGCGCACGTGCACGAGCGGGCTCGCACGCCGCCGCCGTGGCGACACCTCACCATCGCCCGCCACACTGAGCAAGCACAACTAGCCTACATTGAACCAACCGACGCAGTAACAAACCATGTGTATAAAGTCAGTCAGGTTCACGTGTGTGCGTTGCGTAATATTAAGTTCTCAATCATTCAACCATTAAAATATGAGATGCAGTTGAGTGATGCCGGCTTAGCTTTCTTTACTACACAATTAACACTAAACATTTAAGTATAAAAACACTTCGAAGCGAAGAATTATAAAATTAATCGTGCGACACTATTTGAGACCAGATATAAGTTCCTCGCGAGGTGAACCTGTTTGTAACCTGTTTGTTCCTCGCGAGGTGAACCTGAATTTGTAACCTGTTTGTTCCTCGCGAGGTGTACCTGTTTGTTCCTCGCGAGGTGTACCTGTTTGTAACCTGTTTGTTCCTCGCGAGGTGAACCTGTTTGTAACCTGCTTTTCTCAATTGCACCCATTTTTTTATTATGCGACTAGATATTCCGCGGGTGAGTGGAACTTGAAACTAAAAGAATACTTCTAATTTGTATACGAAAGCGTCGGGAGCTTTCATTACAATGACCAAAAATTTGAAAAGCTAAATGATGAACAGGTGGTATAGAGTAAGTTCACCCATTTTTCGCGTGTGAGAAGTGGCCCCAGCGCCGTGCTGCGGACCACTTCTCGCACGCGCGTGCGCGATGGCTTCTACAGCTTCAGGTAACATTGTTTTACTTAACTTTTTATGAAAACTCTAGCGTCTTTACTATGGCTTCAAAGCCAAAGGATATCTGGAGAAACTTGGAAATCTTCCTCCGGGTGGCTCTAGCTCCAACAGGTTAGTGACAGTAGAAATGGTTTGTATAAGTTGTATTGTATGGCTGAGAGTGGGGACAGCGCGGTGTGCGGCGCGCGGCGTGCCTACGTGCTGCAGCACGCGCGCGTGGGCGGCGCGCGCGACGGCCGGCGCTCCACGGCGATGCGCGCGTGGTCGGCGTCGGCCTCGCGGCCCGACGTCTTGTCGAGGATGGCCTCGGCCAGCTCGGAGAAGGCGCGGTCGATGTTGATGTTGGCCTTCGCCGACGTCTCCATGAACCGGATGCCGTGCTCGCGCGCTATCTGCACACACATACATGACATGTAATGTAACCGCCGGTACCAATATTCGTCCATTGCCTTCTACTGATGAAATGATGACATAAGTAGTTGTACAGTTTGTTATGTTGTCCTAAAGATATATTATTCATAATATATGATACTCTATAGTTAAATGGTCATTTAATTAAAGGACTAAAATCCTTTGTATGCACACATTTTTCTTGCCATGAAAAACTACGGTTTATTCATTATCTCTATGCCTATCCAAAATAAATGGATGCGCATTGGATTGGGAATTCACTAACACATTGTTTACGTCTTATTAATTTACTAACACAATTTTGATTTTATTGTATATGTCGGAGATAATAAAAGTTGAGCGATAATAGTCTCTCAATTGATTATTGTAGTACTAGGTGAGGGTAAACGCCATGACGCGCTCGCGAGAGGGGGGGGGGGGGGGGGCACGTGGACAGAGTCGTGTCAAGGGAAGTGACTGGACGACGAGTCAGTCTGGTGAAGGGCAACGAACGGGTGCAGACCTCCACTTCTCCTACGCGAAACTGTCGGTTTGCCCGAACTTAGAAATAGTGCGTTCGAACGTTATTAGTGTACCTACTGTGATAGTAATTATTCTGAAATTGAAATACTAACTGAATTGCAGTACCATCGTGTTTTTATTGTAAACCTGCACTATGAATCCCGTACTACCGACTCGAGATGATTACGGCCCTATCGCTCAGCCATCGCTGACGCCGTCATATATATTACTAGCTTTTGCCCGCGGCTTCGCCCGCGTGGATGTCGGAAAATATCCCCTGGGAACGTACATGTGGAAAACATAGGGCCGTCCGATATAACTGTGCAAACTCAAATCGCTACGATATATCGTTACCGTGTATAGTAGGCATAAAGCTACCAGTCGGCATGATTTTTTCCGACATCTTCAACAGTCGTCGTCATATATCAGCCAATTTACACAAAACCATAATGAATTAAACTGAATCACTCCAGATACTTTACAGAAAATCCGTTCGGTACTTTTTGACATTATCGCATTCAAACAGACACACTTACGCGGCGGGGGGACTTTGTTAATTACTTAAAATTTATTATGCCAGTCACGCTCTAATAAATAACAAATAACTTTTGTCCGAGTGTCCACTCGTTCAAATAATTTCCTCGTAAAACGTCGAATGAAATAAAGACTAAATGTTACCTCAAGATTCGAACTATGACTACATTTCCAATCCCTTAAATCTCTTAAAAAGAGGTAGGTACACAAACATTTCTCAACCCCTATTGTACCCCCTCAAAAACGCTGTAAGTACCACATATTTCTTTATTTCCTACCAAAAGCATAAATTTGAATTTTCATATCCCTAACTTAAGAAATGCTGGGTTTCCCATCTTTCATCCCTTATATCACCCCTCGTAGTGTTATTTTTGAAAGTATCCTATGTCCTTTCCCAAGATGCTATATAAAGCCTTGCCAAATTTTGATTTTAAAATCAACCCCTATTTTACCCCCTTAGGGGATGATTTTTCAAAAACGCTGAACCGCATATTTCTTTATTTCCTATCAAAAGCATACATTTTAATTTTCACATCCCTAACTGAAGAAATACTGAGTTTCCCATACAAACTTTCATCCCCTATATCACCCCCCGTAGTATTGTTTTTGAAAGTATCCTATGTCCTTTCCCAGGATGCTATATAAAGCCTTGCCAAATTTTGTCGAAATCCGTGCAGTTTTGTAAATTTTAAAATCAACCCCTATTTTACCCCCTTAGGGGATGATTTTTCAAAAACGCTGAACCGCATATTTCTTTATTTCCTATTAAAAGCATACATTTTAATTTTCACATCCCTAACTTAAGAAATATTGAGTGTCCCATACATACTTTCATCCCCTATATAGTCCAGTAGAGATATAATATTTTTTCCATTTACCCTTCGATAATTCTAAAGTTTTTTATTTTCGCTGAGTGGATAACTATAGTGAATTCATTGCTATGTACAAAAATGCTAACAGTTTAGAGTTATGCTATAAGTATTAAGTAGGTATTTCCTATTATTTCGTGTTATAACAATGATATAAAATTTAAATTAAAATACTACACTGTTTCTTAATTAGTACTGTCTAAAGTATATATTACTGAAAATGCTAACAGATAGGTACTGTGGAACAATGGAAATCTGAAAATGTCCTTTAACTCATTCAATAAAAAATTTAAGTTTTTCAAATCATTTCCTATACACTTAAAGGGATTAGTTATACCTTACAACAAAAGTTCTAACAGCTAAGTAATATGCTTCACAAGTAATTGTATTTTTACTTTGTAATTAGGAGCGTTTTTCCTGAAATAAAACGCATATTAAATTACTTACCTAAATTCGAAGCTTAATTATTTGAGATAGCAACACTGTGGTCCCGCTTATTTCCCTACTCTTTCTACCCTATATATCCCTCTCTTTCGCACATCTCCCACCTTTTACCTCTCTTTCACCACCTGGGGGGGCTCGTCGCTAACAGCGTTCGAGTCTCTTGCTCATTGCGTTGAAAATCAACAGGCAGAAACTTACTTAAGCTTCGAATTTAGGTAAGTAATTTAATATGCGTTTTATTTCAGGAAAAACGCTCCTATTAAATAACTTGACCGTAAATTCGAAGCTTAATTATTTGAGACGTGTTTGTTATCGCCTGGTGGTGAAGAACGCCAATGTGAGGATGATCACAATGCATAAGATATAGTTCAGTGTATACCTATGGAATACACGATATGAAATGTGTAGGTAGGTATATCAAATCTAAAGAGGTGAGAGAGTTATATTTACATATCATTAAAATTAAAATTCATTTTGGTAAATAATAATAATTTTTATCTAATAGTCAAACAAAAATATAATGATTCACAATAATTATTATCATTGAAGAAAAGTCATTTACAGAGTAGGTACCTACATCAAGCACTTTTAAAAACAAAAATAACGGCCTCTTTCTAAAAATAACTTACAATTTAAGCAAGGTTTAGAATATTATCTACTTAAATCTCTGTACTTACACTACCTATTTATTAATTACAATTCAAATTATTCACTGCAATCAATTAACAGGATCAAATAAATTAACAATAGTACCCGAATTAGAGACAGTTGGCATAACCTGGCGATTGTAATATTTCTTAAAAGTATTTTCAGCTCTCCAGTTACCTCTAGCTAAAATGTTTTCGATTGGGAGATTTTCGGACCAACTTTTGGATGCAACCGCGGACCTAAAACTACCGGGGGTCGCTATTATATTAGCTTCTAATAAAAGAGATCTAATCCAACCCGCTATTACTGCTCGCGAGGCTGGTCTTGCTTGACCTCTAATATTTATAAATAAATTATTGCATGAGGCCAAACTTCGTCTATTCTTGAGAATATCAATAGTTTGTTTTATCCAATATACAGGGTCAAGATTCCTGTTATCTGGGTTTTTTGTTAATTTCCAGCCCGATTGCCTATAAGTTGCCGAATCGGTCTTGGATCCAAAAACTGGCCAAAAGACTATATTATCAGTAGACATAATCATATGTTCTGAATCAACACTGAGCAGAGTCAGGTCGTGTATTCGTCTACCAGAACAAAGAAGTAATAAAGCAGCTGTATGTCTGGATGTAGCAAAAATATTGTTTGAATCAATTGAAGTATTTTTTAAATAAGTCACAAGATCATCAATATCCCATATAGGGGGTCTGCTTGCTACCGGTTGTTTGAGAGCAATCGACTTAAGGACATGCTTAACTAAAGTATGAGAACTTAAAAGACCAGCTGAATCTGCATTACATAGAGTAGAAACTACAGACTTATACAAAAGGATAGTTTTGAACGAAAGTTTGTGAATTAAAAATAAATCTGCCAAAAACCGTGCTACTACTGAACCTTCTGGATTAACGGGGTTGATTCTATGCTCTTCCGCCCATTTAAGCCATCTTAACCAAGCAACTTTGTAGGTCTTACGAGTTGAGTTCCGCCAGGATGATTGTAATAAATTGATTTGATCAGAATTCCAGTCTACTAGATTTTGATCCCACCCCCACATTTCCATACCTCTAGAGTTATATCTTGGACTTTGGGAGGTGGAAGGCCCGTTGACGTGTCCACTAGGGAATGACTGAGGTTCCGTATGGTGAATGGAGCTGCTACTGCTCGTGCTTTCAGGTCTCCTCTCCAGAACACTCGATCCCACCGAGGAACTACTAGGAGGAAAATTCCGGAGGCTCGATTGAGATGCGCTAGTACTCTTGGCACGAGGCAAGGTGGTGGGAATATCCACGCTAATCGGTAATGCCAGTCCATTGAAAACGCGTCGTGATGAATTGCTTGTTTGTCGTTCATATCCAACGATACATAGTTGGCAACGACATGTGCTGTTTCTGACGCAAAAAGGTCTATCACAGGGGTCCCGAATTTCCTGAATATCATTTCTGTGCAATGAGGTACCAGGTGCCATTCCACAGCGCTCCGTCGTCGAGATAGGCGATCGGCAAGAATATTGAATCTGCCTGGTAAATGAAAAACTTTTAGAACGATGCAATGTTCGTCCAGAATTTTGAATACCTCTTTTGTAATGTTCATCAGAGGCTTTGATATCGTCCCCCCCTCGTTGCGCAGGTAAGCAACTACTGTTTGATTGTCGGACTGAACTAAGACTGTAGAGCATTGTAGGAGCTGACAATGGCCTTGTAGGACTTTTAAGATGGCTAGCATTTCTTTTTGGTTGCAATGCAACAGAGCTTCCTGTTCGTTCCACGATCCTGAAAGAGGTCGATTGTCCAACTGAGCGCCCCACGCTAGATCGGACGCGTCTGTTGTTAGGAAATGACTTGGTGGTGCAAGGTGAATCGGCGACGAGGCCTGGTAATTTTGTAGCCACCACTTCAGATTTGTCTGTGCTTCTGCTGGAACAGTATGTAGCTCCTTTGACGATTTTGGAATTGAATTTAGGAACTCCAGCAAACTCCGATAATTTAGTCTGCCTTTTGGAATTGCAAAACTGGCAAAATTTAGCAGACCCACTAGGCTTTGGAGTTTCTTTAATCCCACTCTGTTGTCCTTCAGAATTCGTGACACCTTGGTCAAAAGACTGTGATATTTTTCTAATGGAAGACGTTTTTGATTGAGCCAAGGATCCCAATGGATACCTAGATATACTAGGTTCGTTTGAGGAGTAAGCTCGGACTTTGGAAAATTTACTTGCCAACCTAGGTACTGTAGTCTTTTTATTACCAACTGAACTTGCGAGTTTAGGATGTCCATATTCTGATGCGCAATTAAAAAATCGTCTAAATATACAACGACGCGAATGCCTTCTTGTTCTCGCAAGGTCTGAGCTATCCAATTGGTCAAGGATGCAAAAACCTTTGGAGCCGAGCTCAGTCCAAACGGTAGGCATGTCATTTGGAGTAATTCTCCGTCGTAAATAAGTCGGAGAAAACGTCTTTGGGACTTGGTAATGGCCAAATGAAAGTATGCCTGGGAAAGGTCTATTTTGCATAGCCAATCCCGAGGTTGGAGAAAATCCGGTATCCGAAAGATGTTTATAAGTTTGAAACGATCTGTGAGAACAAACTTGTTTAGGGCTTTTAAGTTGAAAATTGGCCGAAAGGAACCTTCGCTTTTCGGAACCAGGAAAACTGTTGATAGAAAGCTTGGGGATAAATCTGCAATCTCGAGAACACCCTGCGTTTTCATTTGATTTACGAGTACCGTCATTTCTGTCGAAATGGGAATAGCGAAGGTACTCTTTTTTAAATTTGGTACAATTAGCGGAGGCCTTTGAAGAAATGGTATTCGATAACCTTTTATTATTTTGATAAGGACTTTTGGAGCTCCCAAGTTCTCCCAATGATGGACAAACCGGGATAACTGACCCGCTTTGAACTCGGTGCTCCTGTGACTCGAGTCAATACCTTCGGTTTTTAAAATTGTCATTTTTTGAGGCACCGGTGGATGCGCTCTGATTTGTTGTGTTTTTGAAATGGCCATTGACAGACCGGTTTTTGTGTCCAGCTCGTGATCGAAAGGAACCTCTGGTATTGGAAGTCCCCCGTCGACCCGAGTTGTTATTGCCTAGATATCCCTGAGGATATTGAGAATTGCTACCTCTCGGAGGAGCATTGTGTCTTGGATGTTCAGCTTGCGCATGACAGCATCCGGGTACATTAGCCTTTGATTTTTGATTGTAATAGACCACTCCCTTCGGAAAGCGGTTGTTAGGTATAGATCCGCTAGGGCCTGCTTGAGAGGCCAGGCTAGCGTTGTTTGATTTAGGTGGGAAAAATGCTTTCTTAACCCCACCGATTTTCTCGAGAGCAGCCGTGAAGGAGTCGGCATTAAAAAGATGCTGGCATGAAGGCGGAATTTTACGTAAGGTCGTTTTTATAAGAGGGTCTCGAATGAATTTCGTTATGCCGTCACGTCTCATCTGAATTATCTCGGCTCTGTGTCCGCATAACAATTGCAACAAATCGGATGACACTTTATGTACATCACCATTTAGAAATAACTCAATAACCTTTTCTTGTAAATTTTCAAAGTTCAAGTCTTGTTGATCTTTTGCCCATGTTAAGAAACTTTTAATGGTTTCTTGGAGAGCTTCTCTAAATTTCAATAAACAGAAGGTTTGAGCAGCATAGGCCCTATCCACTTGAGCCAATTGTCGTGATGCCTCATAGGCTTTAATTTCGTCGTTAATTTCTAACTCTACGAAACCTGGAGAATGATTATATATTTTTTGTGTATCGGCATAACGAACATCACTCCAGTGGCTATTATCAAAATGCTGAATACTGTTTAAGGTAGTTAAAAAGTCATTAGGGGTTACAGGAACTGACGGATCCTTTAATTTAGTCTGAATAGCAAACTCAAAAGAAGGTTCTTTTGCAGCTTCCCTAGAACTACCCACACTTTCATTATTATCAGAAAATATTTCGCGGCTTTCGTTCAAGTCTATACACGATTCCATACAAAAATCGACAGGAACGGTAGGATTGCATGTATTATTATGAGCAAGTAAATCACGAAGCTCGCCTACTTCCCTCGATAATTGATCGTACCTACTGCTCGTACGTCGAGAACGTTTGGATTTTCTATGACGGTGGCGCCTTGCACGTTTTCGTTTGCGGCTCGCCGAGTTACTTGTACTACTAGAGCTCGATGAGGTACTAGAACTACTTGATGAACTGCTAGTCGATCTGTGGCGAGACGCTCTCGAAGCCACTGACGTTTTACCAGGATTGATTTTAGAAAGCACATCCTGGTTATCCATCCTAGTACCAAATAAATCGAAAGAAATCCGCTATAGAAATAAATCACACAATCAGAGAATTTTTGGGAAATATAAAAATATGAGGGTAGACACAAAATAAAAACTTATAATAAAATCATACAAAAGACAAATCAGCAATGTTCGCCGACCTTTTGCTAGATTATATTATAATGTAAAACGAACAGTATAACTGTTAGGAAAAAATGATTGAATAAACACTCACATGTATGATGTTTACAGCTTTTCTGATACTTATTTAAAACTCAAATAAAATTCGGTTTGCAAAAGTAGTAATGCACTTAGATTATATTCTTTAGGGAAATATGTATTAGGGTTCGTGATCGAAACCTTATGCAGCGGGAAACAGAACGCCAATGAGCAAGAGACTCGAACGCTGTTAGCGACGAGCCCCCCCAGGTGGTGAAAGAGAGGTAAAAGGTGGGAGATGTGCGAAAGAGAGGGATATATAGGGTAGAAAGAGTAGGGAAATAAGCGGGACCACAGTGTTGCTATCTCAAATAATTAAGCTTCGAATTTACGGTCAAGTTATTTAATAGCGAAATATTGAATTTAAGTTTATAAATTTGCGCCCACATATTCGTGATAATAAGCTCTGCTACCATACAAAAGTTTCAACTTGTACGTGCTATGCCTTTTTGTTTAATAAATAAAATAAAATTTGGATATTGTGGCGCGCGGTGTAGGTACGACAATTCGTGCAGCGCGACGCGGTGACAATCAGACCCACACTCACTGCAAACGTGCACGCGGCTACACATCAAGCTATGCATGTCCAGTTTACACTGACCTCTCATTGTAAGGTAATCTTATACAATGCGAGATCAGCTTATACTGGATATGTATAGCTTGATCTGTAGCCGTGCGTACCTACCTCTATTGAATGAGGCGCAAAATCATTTCATTACAGTCACATCTCACAAATGACTAATACGAGTACAGTCAGCGTCAAAAATATCGGAACGAACAGACTGTTCAAAATGATCTCAAAAACTAAGAAAATTAAACTACTCAATTGGGTAAAGCTCTTGTCAGAATTACAGTGTAATATTATCGTATACTGTCTTCATTCTGAAAACAGTCTGTTCGTCCCGATATTATTGACGCTGATCCAATCCAGTCAGTTATTTTTTCTGTTGCATTCCGTGACCGTGACTTCGCCCGCGCGTAATTATCAACAATTGTCAAAAATAGTCAAAATCCCGGATTCCGGGATTCACAGATTTAGAGTTCTGATTATAGGATCGAATGTATATTTATGTATTGATCGTCAAAATGTCGTGATTCCGGAATTGATAAATTAATTATTTTTTTTACCATTACTGGGTAACTTGTTTATCACTAAATTTTCACAGGGGATCATCTACTATGAACAACTTTCACTAGGGCATCAACACGCAAATCACGAAAAATAAATCAGCTGGTCGAGTAGGTATTGAGCTTTTGTATCAAACATCGTAATTTTTTTCGTGATTTCAGAGTTGGTGGGACCAACTCTGAAATCACGAAAAAAATTACGATGTTTATAATGATAATTAAAGCTGCTGAAACTGTAAATCCAAGATGGCGGCTGCGAATATTTTCAAATGTTTCGTCATGGGTGTCGTTTTCATTGGTTTCGAGGGTGTTAAGGCCGATAGTGACACTAAAATGTAAATCCAAGATGGCGGCTGCGAATATTTTCTAATTTTACTCTAGTATGTACAAAAATGCTAACAGTTTAGAGTTATGCTATAGGTATTAAGTAGGTACTTCCTATTATATCGTGTTATAACAATAATATAAAATTTAAATTAAAATACTACACTGTTTCTTAATTAATACTATCTAAAGTATATATTACTGAAAATGCTAACAGATAGGTACTGTGGAACAATGGAAATCTGAAAATGTCCCTTAACTCATTCAATAAAAAAATTAAGTTTTTCAAATCATTTCCTATATACTTAAAGGGATTAGTTATACCTTACAACAAAAGTTCTAACAGCTAAGTACAACACAAGGCTTCACAAGAATGTTCAGGCTTCACAAGTAATTGTATTTTTACTTTGCGATTAGCGAAATATTGAATTTAACTTTGTAAATTTTCGCCTGAACATTCGAGACAATAAGCTCTGCTACCATACAAAAGTTTCAACATATACGTGCTATGGCTTTTGTTTAAATTGCGAATAACTATTTTCCATAACAAGCCGCGTAAGTCAATCTGAGATACTCGTAGAAACAAATGACCGCACCAGTAGGACATACGTTCCAGTCGCAACAAAAATATTCCTCTGACAAACGAATAAAGGTTTCTGTAGTTAGACGATCAGAGACACAAGAGACCATATTATGGGCTGCCGGAACACATAACGACGATTAGAGCCAACAAGTAAGTTCTAGTTGTATTTATAATTCCTACTATCAATATCCTATACCCCATCTAATCCATTCTATTTTTCCTCTATAGAGCCAACACCTCAACTTTAGGTAAATATGCGTCCGAACATACGATCTCTGGTAATAAATAAAGAACGGAATAGAACTTCGAGGAACGGAGACAAACAGTGGAGACTTCTTTAGGACAACATTTTTTCTCCCAAAATAGTAACATTCTGGAATGGCCTACTAGGCAAAAGAACAAGAGGTAGACCTATTACAAGATGGGAAGATGATATAAAAGCAATAGCTGGTCCAAACTGGAGAAAAGTAGCTGAAGACAAAGTCAAATGGGCATCACTGGAGGAGGCCTTCACCCATTCTGGGGTTCCTGTAGATTAAATAAAAAAATGAAGTACCTAACTATTAATACTATGATATAATACATAGGATACACATAAAATTATACTAAGTAAGAGACAAATAAATAACATAGAATGAACTAAACAAAACTAACACATACATAGATTTTAAGGAATGTAAATTTACTGGAAATAAAAGGCTTTTTTATTTTTATTTTTTATTTTTTTATAATTAATCTCCCGGGTTTTGGAACATTACATTATTACTAGAGATCGGATAATCAGATGCGTATTAACCTAAAGTTGAGGTGTTGGCTAAGTATGGAGTGGGCTTTTGGATTGAAAGATCCCAGAATTCTGGTATCGGCAAATTTTGACTTCTAATTATAGAATCGAATGTTTTAAGTACTTAAGTTCAGATGTTAGTTAGTATGGATTGCACTTATACATCGAGAAAATGCCGGGATTCCGGAACGACACTTTTTAAGTTCTTATTTTGGAATCGAATGTTTAGTTAGGTACTTGCGTTCAGGTGTTGGCTAATATGGATTGCACTTCTGTATCAAAAAAATTCCGGGTGTGGCGTAAAGAGGGAAGATTCGAATCAAACTTACCGGTCGCTGCCGTCCCGCCGCTTCGCACACCGATGGGCTTATAAGGCGCGTTCGATAGTTCTGAATCCTGCATCAACTCCACTACACATATTTTTCCACAGGCGCTGGTTCAGGGTATATCTGGTATCTTGCGGGGATTGTAGCACGTTTTCAACCGAAGGACCTTATTTTTGTAGAAAAGTATATATCGCGCGTCGCGTGTATGCGCGGACAACCGTATGGTACGTAGTACAGTGAAAAAACACACGCAGGAGCGCGGCGCTAGTGTGCTCATCCGCAACCAATCAGAAGGCTCCACGAATGGGCGATGAGCAAACACCGGAAGCTTATTCAAATCAACACCCTCGGCAATTACACAAAAAAGCCTGATTACCAGCTGTGGGGTGAAGAAAACACTATTCTAAAATCTCTAAGAATTAATTCAGTAGGTACGTAATACCAACTGCAAAGAGAACGGTACGTAACATGCCGCTCGCCTTAAAAGAATGAATTTCTTTTAACTTTAAATTAAAAGACAAAAAAGAATGTAACATTCGAAAAAAAAAGAATGAAAAATGCTACGAAAGCATGAAGCCTTAAATTTTTTAAACTAAAGTTATTCTAACTTAAGATTACTTAACTAAGATTCGCAACAATATTAACTAAACTTACAGAATGATTATTCTAAGGGCAAAGGACATATTTTGACTACTGAGCGTTTCACGAAAGTTTTGCCCATCTGTAAAGTTACGACACGAGTAATATTATCGGAACCTGGGTGGAGAGTATGGACACGAGCCAGTCTCCATTGTAATGGTGGCAAATTATCATCTCGTACAACGACAATAATACCTTCACGGAGTTGTGAGCCGCGATCTCGAAACCACTTGTTACGTTGTTGAATTTCGTGTAAATATTCACGACTCCAACGTTTCCAAAAGTGTTGCACACATTGTTGTATTCTACGCCATCTAGTGAGTCGATTTGAAATATTATCGGTTAATGAAATGTCTGGTAAGGACGTCAACGGACCTCCTATTAAAAAATGAGCTGGTGTCAAAGGTAACGGATCTAATGGGTCAGCACTTAATACACAAAGTGGACGTGAATTAAGTACCGCTTCAATTTGACAAAGAAGGGTATGCATCTCATCATAAGTTTGAGTTTGCGTACCGAGGACTCGATGTAAATGATGTTTAAAACTTTTAACACCGGATTCAAAAAGGCCACCAAAATGAGAGGCGTAAGGAGGCTGAAAATGCCAAGTAATGCCTTGTTCTAAAATTTTACTATTAAGAGTGGCTTGAACAGAATCATTACGTAAAAAATTATACAAGTCTTGTAGATAATTATTACAACCAACAAAGTTCCTTCCACAATCAGAGTAAATGTCGGTGCATAAACCTCTACGGGACGTGAAGCGTCGCAATGTTGCCAAAAATGCATCAGTTGACAACTCGGATACGAGTTCGAGGTGTATGGCCTTGACAGACATACACACAAAAACAGATACATAACATTTAATAATTTTCGCATTTCGAACTTTATTTGCTCGAACGTAAAACGGACCCGCGAAATCAACAGATGTTTTAAGAAATGGCCGCTCGGGGCGCACTCTGACGGCCGGTAACGGACCCATGCATGGCTGCGGATTCACGGGGCGCGCACGAAAACAACGAACACAGCGATGTATGCGTGTACGTATAGCGTCACGACTAGACATTATCCAATATTTTTGGAATAAAATGTATTGCACGGATTGCGGACCAGCATGTAGATGCGTGATATGTGCATGGTCAATGATTATATCTGTAAGATGATGTTTCTTAGGCAAAATCAATTGATGTTTGGAAACAAACGGTAAAAGTGATTTATGAATTCGCCCACCTACCCGAAGATTATTTTTGTTATCCATGAACGGGTTGAGTCGACGTAATTTAATTGATGGATACTTTCCATGTGAAATATTATTAATGTCTTCGGAAAAACAAGAATGTTGAACTAAATGGATAAGTCGATTTAAACAAAAATTAAACTCGGATACAGTTATGTATTTTGGATAGGAATTTTGAACTTTCTTACATTTATTATAGAATCGAAATAACAGTGCTGTTATCCTAACAAGTTTACCTAGAGTAGAAAATCTAGTAATATACTCGACCACATCAGGTAGTGCTGAGGTGGAAGAGTTTGACACCATAGACATAGGTAGATTGCGTTTGTCTTCAGTGACTTCTAGTATTTTCTTGGGACTTGGCCAAGAACTAGAATCACGCGCGAGCCACCAGGGCCCATGGAGCCACATCTCATTTTGGACAAAACTTGTAGGAAGCATTCCTCGAGAAGGTGCGTCAGCTGGATTGTCAGCTGACGGGACATGTCTCCAAGTTTTGGCCGGAAGCCTGGATAAGATTTCACTAGTGCGATTAGAAACGAATGTTTTCCACTCGTGTGGTGGAGAACGAAGCCACGCTAACACGATGGATGAATCAGTCCACGCACAAACATGTTCACAGTTTAAGTGGTTATCATACACACTTCTCACTTTATCAATCAACTTTGATAACAAAACAGCAGCGCACAACTCTAGGCGCGGAATAGTAAGAACCGGTTTTATAGGTGCTACACGCGTTTTAGCGAGAAGAAGAAATGTTTTAACGTTATCATTATTATTGGATATACGGGCGTAAACACACGCGGCATAAGCCCGCTCGGAAGCGTCGGAAAACCCGTGAATTTGAATTGCATTCACGTTTGCAAAAACGAAACGTGGAATTTGAAAATTTGATAATAATGGTAACTCGTTAAGAAAACTAGACCAAGCGTTTATAATATCTAAAGAAGGTGACTCATCCCAGTCGACCGCTGAAATCCATAACAACTGAATGAGATGTTTCGCATAAATAGTTACAGGAGATAACCATCCCATAGGGTCATAAATTTTCGCTATTTGTGATAGTATGGATCGCTTTGTAATTTTATCATTAGTTGACTGAACGCTAAAAATGAAAGTATCAGATTCAGGATTCCACTGAAGTCCTAAAACCTTTATTTGTTTGTCATTCTCCATCAGAGCGAAAGAAACGTTATCAGACCGCTCGCCCTGAACGACTGACGTTTGTAAAGCAGCGAGTAACGCTGGCGAATTGCTCTGCCACTTACGTAGCTCGAAACCAGCTGACGAACAAATACCTACTAACTCACGTTGTAAAACCAGGGCCTGCTTTACGTCGCCTGCTCCGGTGACGATGTCATCAACAAAAACCTGGTTCTGGAGAACCTTAGAACCTAACGAGAAGTTAGCAGCTTCATCATGAGCCAACTGTTGAATAGTTCGAAGGGCTAAGTATGGTGATGAGCTGACACCAAAGGTGACGGTGCGCAATCGATAATCACGCAACGGTTCAGTGGGTGATTTACGCCACACAATGCGTTGAAAATCCCAATCGGATTGTTGTAATTTTATGTTTCTGTACATCTGCTTTATGTCGGCAGTGACAGCAATAGCATGGATACGAAAACCCAATAAAACGTCTACTATATCCTGGTGCAGCTTCGGACCAGTCAGTAGAACATCATTAAGTGATATTCCATTCGAAGTTTTACAACCCGCGTCAAAGACGACACGAGTACGAGTGGTCTCACTGGACTCTTTGACCACGCAGTGGTGCGGAATGTAATAGCTGTTAGCTAACGAAACAGGTAAATCAACGGGCTCCATGTGACCGAGTTCCAAGTACTCCTGGAGGCACGCATGATAGTCTACCTTAAGTTGAGGATTGTGTTCCAACCTATACTCTAATTTCTTAAACCTGGAGACCGCCGTATCTCGTGATGCGCCGAGGGTGGGTGCATCAGGTTTGAAAGGGAGTGGAACAACATATCGCCCAGTTTCATCACGAGTATGTGAATTTACGAATATAGATTCACACAACGCTTCGTCGGGACTTAGAATTCTTTTTTCCGGAAGAGATTCCAATTCCCAGAACCGTCTCAGGTTGATGTCGTCATCGTAGGATGAGCTTAAACTACTGAGACAAACTTGAAGTGAAGTAGATGTATTTTGGTTGTATGAAACATCACCCATCAATAAATAACCAAAGATACTGTTCATAGCCATCGGTGAACCGGGTGGACCCGTGATCACGTGACCTAATAAAACTTGGGATAGTATATCCGCACCTAAAAGCATTTCCACTGATTGTGGAAGATAAAACTTAGGATCAGCTAAAGTTAAGTTTTGTATGTGTGGCCATCCCTTAAAAGGCAATGTCACACATGGCATACGTGAAATAAGACTAGATAAAATTAATGCGTTAACTGAAATTGAAGGTTGATCCCCGTGTGTAGGAGTGATATGACAAGATACTACACCCTTTGGGTAAACAGCTCCAACCTCGGTCCCTCCAACACCGAACACCGGAACGTTCGCTTGGCTGCGATGTAACCCTAACCGCTGAACACAAGACTCGGTAATAAAAGTCGCCTGACTGCCTGTATCAATAATACATCGAACTGTGTGTTTTTGTGGGCCAACATGCACATTGACGAGTGCCGTACATAGGAGCACCGTACTCGCGCTAACCGACGGAGCAATAGAACGCGAATCGTTCTTGCGATCGTTCACCGCCGCAGTCATCGCAGCGTGCGAGGTACTGGGAACCGCTGTCTCTGTCGTTTCGTTCACAGAAAGTGAGACCGCATTATCACTACTACCACTAATAACTGATAAACTGTTAGACTTTTCGAAATGAATTAATGAATGATGTCGTTTATGGCATGAGCGACAAACAAAGTTAGATTTGCATTGTTTTAAATCATGACCGACATGTAAACAATTGAAACAAACGTTCTTGTTTTGAATAAAAGAATACCTATCACGGGGAGATAAATTAAGGAATTTCGAACATTTTGTCAACGTATGTTGAGCATCACAACATAAACAATTATTTTTTAAATTATTTTGTTTGGTAGATTGTAAGTCTGTTGTATTCGAACTCGATGAAGCGACATTGGCTGCGAGCGCGCATCGCGAGCCTTTGTTACCGCGCGATGTGCGGGGAGTACCTACCTTTTCAAGATTATTTTTATTTTGTGGGTGAGAAGAGAATTCGCTTGCAGCTAACTCGCGTTCTAAGAAAGTTATCAATGTACTTATGTCAGGTATATCCGATGGCCTCGATAGTGATAATTCGAAACGTTTTCGAACACTAGACGGAATCTTACGTAGTAAAATCGTCACTATTATGAAACTCCACTGATCTATCGGAAATTGCATGGCCTGCAATGCCTTGATGTTTTCTTGATAAACATTGAGTAAGTTTCTTAGACTTTGAGTCATTTTCTCGGTACTAGGTTCAATGTCTAATATTTTTTCGAGATGTTTCGTGGCGATAGCCCGTTTATTATCATACCGAGAAACTAAAATATCCCACGCAACACTATAGTTTTCGTCTGTAATTGGTATCGATTTAATAAGATTATAGGGTTCATCTTTTAATGACAGTAACAGGTAACGAAACTTCTCTGTCTCCGTGTAGGTATTTTTGTCATGTACTAATGAACGAAACAAATCGTGAAATGGGGGCCAATCCGTGGTTTCCCCTGAGAAGGTAGGCATTGGAAGAATAGGTAATCTACTTGCACAACTATTACTCGTATGAGTAGATGGAACATGTACCACTGAGTTATTATTAAATGACGTACTAGAGGACATTCTTCGTTTACGCTCATTATCCTCTTCCTTAAGTTTATCTAAGTGAACACTAATTGCGAAATAACAATCATTAAAATTGTTACGAATCTTCAGTTGTTCGTCTTTGTCGAAAGTATTGGATTTTATTAAGAATTTTTCTATTTTTGCCTGAAGTTTGAAGAACTTTCTTTGTTGCAAAGTTAATTCTTTTGAGCGTGACCTAAACTGTTGTTCGTCTGAATCTATGAACTCTAAAATACGCTTGAGATCATCGATAATGATCTCACGTTCAAAAATGTCTTGTTGAATAAGTTCCGCCATTTTGGACGCGTAACGCCGCAAATGGACTTTGAACTAAGAACACTAGGAAACTAGGAAAATAACCCCACAACAAGTACCTAGATATAAATCCAGGCTCGAAGAGATCAAACAATTATGTGCTGTAAAGAGGGAAGATTCGAATCAAACTTACCGGTCGCTCCCGTCCCGCCGCTTCGCACACCGATGGGCTCAGAAGGCGCGTTCGATAGTTCTGAATCCTGCATCAACTCCACTACACATATTTTTCCACAGGCGCTGGTTCAGGGTATATCTGGTATCTTGCGGGGATTGTAGCACGTTTTCAACCGAAGGACCTTATTTTTGTAGAAAAGTATATATCGCGCGTCGCGTGTATGCGCGGACAACCGTATGGTACGTAGTACAGTGAAAAAACACACGCAGGAGCGCGGCGCTAGTGTGCTCATCCGCAACCAATCAGAAGGCTCCACGAATGGGCGATGAGCAAACACCGGAAGCTTATTCAAATCAACACCCTCGGCAATTACACAAAAAAGCCTGATTACCAGCTGTGGGGTGAAGAAAACACTATTCTAAAATCTCTAAGAATTAATTCAGTAGGTACGTAATACCAACTGCAAAGAGAACGGTACGTAACACCGGGATTCACAAATTTTGACTTCTGATCATAGAATCGAATGTATAATTTACTTAAGTGCAGATGTTAGTTAATATGGATTGCACTTATGTATCGAAAAAATCCCGGGATTCCGGAGCGACAATTTTTAAGTTCTGATTATAGAATCGAATGTATATTTACTTACGTTTAGGCTTTGGCTAATATGAAATGTACCTACTTTTGTATTGATCGTCAAAATGTCGGGATGCCGGAATTGATAAATTAAGTATTTTTTTACTACGAGTATTAGAGGATAGATTTTTATCAGTAAATTTTCACAGAGAATCTTCTACTCATGAACAACTTTCACTATGAGATCAACACGTAAATCACGAAAAATAAATCAGCTGGTCGAGTAGGTATTGAACTTTTGTATCAAATATCGTAATTTTTTTCGTGATTTCAGAGTTGGTCCCATAGTGAAAGCTGCTGAAACTGTAAATCCAAGATGGCGGCTGCGAATATTTTCAAATGTTTTATCATGGGTGTCGTTTTTATGGCTTTCGAGGGTGTTAAGGCCGATAGTGACAGTAAAATGTAAATCCAAGATGGCGGCTGCGAATATTTTCTATCTTTTCTAATTTTTCGTCATGGGTGTCGTTTTCTTGGTTTTCGAGACTGTTAAAGCCGATAGTGACGCTAAAATGTAAATCCAAGATGGTGGATGCGAATATTTTCTAATTTTTCTCAATGAGTGTCGTTTTCATGGTTTTCGGTGGTGTTAAAGCTGATAGTAACATTAAAATGTAAATCCAAGATGGCGGCTGCGAACATTATTAAATTTTTCGTCATGGTTGTCGTTTTCATGCTTTTTGAGGGTTTCAAAGGCGATTTACATTTTAACGCCACGTTAAAATGTAAATCCAAAAAGGTGGCTGCAAAATTTTCAAACTTTTCGTCATGGGTGTCGTTTTCATGGTTTTTGAGGGTGTTATAGCCGATAGTGACGTTAAAATGTAAATCCAAGATGGCGGCTGCAAAAATTTTCAAGCTTTTTATCATGGGTGTCATTTTAATGGTTTTCGAGGGTGTTAAAGCCGATAATGACGTTAAAATGTAAATCCAAGATGGCGGCTGCGAAAATTTTCCGTCATGGTTTTAGAGTGTGCTAAAGCCGATAGAGGAGTCAAAATGCGTGACGCTTGGCTGATGCCTACTTAACTAACCCTGCGGCAGTGCAGCATATCGCGTTACAACCTGAAAACACGTGTGATAGTAATTAAAAAACCATCAACATTTTTAAAGCAGGCGCTATCTTGCATTTACATTTTAGTGTCACTATCGGCTTTAACACCCTCGAAAATCATGAAAACGATACCCGTGACGAAAATTTTAAAAATGTTCGCAGCCGCCATCATGTATTTACATTTTAACATCACTATCGGCTTTAACAGCCCCCAAAACCATGAAAACGACACCTTTGACGAAAAATTAGAATATATTCGCATCCACCATCTTGGCTTTACATTTTAGTGTCACTATCGGCTTTAACACTCTCGAAAAGCATGAAAACGACACCTATGACGAAAAATTTGAAAATGTTCGCACCGGCCATCTTGGATTTATATTTTAATGTCACTATTGGCTTTAACACCCTCGAAAAGCATGAAAACGACACCCATGACGAAAAATTTAATAATGTTCGCAGCCGCCATCTTGGATTTACATTTTAATGTTACTATCAGCTTTAACACCACCGAAAACAATGAAAACGACACCCATAACGAAAAATTAGAAAATATTCGCATCCACCATCTTGGATTTACATTTTAGTATCACTATCGGCTTTAACACTATCGAAAACCAAAAAAACGACACCCATGACGAAAAATTAGAAAATATTCGCAGCCGCCATCTTGGATTTACAGTTTCAGCAGCTTTCATTATGGGACCAACTCTGAAATCACGAAAAAAATTACGATGTTTGATACAAAAGCTCAATACCTACTCGACCAGCTGATTTATTTTTCGTGATTTACGTGTTGATGCCATAGTGAAAGTTGTTCATAGTAGATGATCCCCTGTGAAAATTTAGTGATAAACAAGTTACCCAGTAATGGTAAAAAAAATAATTAATTTATCAATTCCGGAATCACGACATTTTGACGATCAATACATAAATATACATTCGATCCTATAATCAGAACTCTAAATCTGTGAATCCCGGAATCCGGGATTTTGACTATTTTTGACAATTGTTGATAATTACGCGCGGGTGAAGTCACGGTCACGGAATGGAACAGAAAAAATAACTGACTGTATTGGATCAGCGTCAATAATATCGGGACGAACAGACTGTTTTCAGAATGAAGACAGTATACGATAATATTACACTGTAATTCTGACAAGAGCTTTACCCAATTGAGTAGTTTAATTTTCTTAGTTTTTGAGATCATTTTGAACAGTCTGTTCGTTCCGATATTTTTGACGCTGACTGTACTCGTATTAGTCATTTGTGAGATGTGACTGTAATGAAATGATTTTGCGCCTCATTCAATAGAGGTAGGTACGCACGGCTACAGATCAAGCTATACATATCCAGTATAAGCTGATCTCGCATTGTATAAGATTACCTTACAATGAGAGGTCATTGTAAACTGGACATGCATAGCTTGATGTGTAGCCGCGTGCACGTTTGCAGTGAGTGTGGGTCTGATTGTCACCGCGTCGCGCTGCACGAATTGTCGTACCTACACCGCGCGCCACAATATCCAAATTGTATTTTATTTATTAAACAAAAAGGCATAGCACGTACAAGTTGAAACTTTTGTATGGTAGCAGAGCTTATTATCACGAATATGTGGGCGCAAATTTATAAACTTAAATTCAATATTTCGCTAATTGCAAAGTAAAAATACAATTACTTGTGAAGCATATTACTTAGCTGTTAGAACTTTTGTTGTAAGGTATAACTAATCCCTTTAAGTGTATAGGAAATGATTTGAAAAACTTAAATTTTTTATTGAATGAGTTTCAGATTTCCATTGTTCCACAGTACCTATCTGTTAGCATTTTCAGTAATATATACTTTAGATAGTACTAATTAAGAAACAGTGTAGTATTTTAATTTAAATTTTATATTATTGTTATAACACGAAATAATAGGAAATACCTACTTAATACCTATAGCATAACTCTAAACGGTTAGCATTTTTGTACATAGCAATGAATTAACGAAAGTAATGCACTCCGCGAAAATAAAAAACTTTGGAATTATCGAAGGGCATATTCTTTTGTCTACTGGACTATATAACACCCCCTGTAGGATTATTTTTTAAGACAAAAAGTAGCCTATGTCCTTCCCCAGGTTGCTATATAAAGCCTTGTCAAATTTTATCGAAATCCGTGCAGTTTTGTAAATTTTAAAATCAACCCCTATTTTAACCCCTTAGGGGATGATTTTTCAAAAACGCTGAACCGCATATTTCTTCATTTCCTACCAATATCATAAATTTGTTATCCCTAACTTAAGAAATACTGGGTTTCCCTTACAAACTTTCATCCCCTATATCACCCCTGTAGTATTATTTTTGAAAAAAATAGTATCCTATGTCCTTCCCCAGGATGCTATATACAGCCTTGCCAAATTTTGTCGAAATCCGTGCAGTTTTGTAAATTTTAAAATCAACTCCTATTTTACTATATTTTAGGATACCTTAGGGGATGATTTTTCAAAGCCTTTTACTATATTTAACGCCCTTAGGGGATGATTTTTCAAAAACGCTGAACCGCATATTTCTTTATTTCCTATCAAAAGCATACATTTTTATTTTCACATCCCTAACTTAAGAAATACTGAGTTTCCCATACAAACTTTCATCCCCTATATTACCCCCTGTAGGATTATTTTTGAAAAAAAAAGTAGCCTATGTCCGTCCCCAGGATACCATCTATAGCCTTGCCAAATTTTATCGAAATCCGTTCAGTGGTTTAGGCGTGAAAAGGTAACAGACAGACAGACAGACAGACAGAGTTACTTTCGAATTTATAATATTAGTATGGATTATTTTATTTAATGTAATGATATTAATGTGCAATTCGATTTTAATTTAATTTAATGTAAGTATATGGATTGTAATTAGATATCTGAAATAAATGAATATATGTGTAGGTACGGTCGCCGGTCGTCAGTGTAGTATGGACCATTATGGAATATGGAAGCTTGTTGGCAGACACGTTTTTTCTACGTACGGTTTATACAGCGTACCGTGAAGAAACCGTGCTGTGTACAGTGGGCCTAAAGGCACACTGACCAACTTCCTTCTCTTTCTGTGAATTATTATTATGTCTGACATATCTCGGGACCCCACGGTCCCGGACCATTGGAACGCGTACGAGGGGCCGAAGACAACTCGCAGAAGCCCTTTAGACATTTGAAAATGACGAGGAGGCACCAGCCGACGATTATCCCTGTATGCACTATGCAAGTGCACCCAAGGACAACCCCCGGTTGGTGCAGGACTATTGCAGAACATGGAAACAAAACATATTGGTGGGTTTGGGTGGCTATAGTGGATTGGGTACTTTGAACTATGTAAGAACTATGTCCCCTGGCCTGACCAATGTTATATATACCTACAGATAAACTGGCTGGGGGGGTTGATAATTTGGGGTGACTTGCCCACTCAATAATGGGACCCCAGAACGGTCGCTAGCACATAGTGACGTAGCGACAAGGGGGCAACATGTCCTGAGATGCTTGAGGAGTGGAGAGGCATTCTACGGCTATCAGGACAATCCCGGAAGTACGGTCAAATCCCTACCAGCATCTTACTGGTATATTTCCTTCCTCAGAGCACTTTTGCTCTTGCGAATCTCCACTCAAGCCAGCCGATAAAGGCAAGAAAGAGGTGGGAGCACTGTTCCTCGTCATTGTTCACTCCAGCCGCCCAATAAAGGCAAACCAGAGGTGAAGAACAAGACTGCCAGGAGATAGGGTCCGTGGGGTTGCTACTGCCCAACAGCTCGCCACATGTTGCCCAGCAGGTTCATGTATCTCTCTTAGTCTGGCTCCTCATCCTAGACCTGTTCCGGCAAAGGTAAACTCTACCGGCACAGACCTGCAGTTTGGAGGGCGCAAGGCCCACCACAACGTCAAAGTAGAGATACGGCGGTGGGTTTATTATGTCTATTATTAATTTATTATCTAAGAAGGAAAGTAAAATGTTTGTTAAAGATAAAGAATAATAATAATGTATTTGTTTTAATTCATTCATTGTCACACAATCACCAAATGTATGTTACCAAACATACGCATTTGGAACACAGTGAGCGTTATCTGCGCGTGAGTCAATGGCGCGGCGCGGCGCCGCACGGTGGGCTGAAAATGAAGCTCCATAGACTTAGCGTCGCTCAAAAGTCAAGTACCTAACTTTGAAAAAAGAAAGATGCCAGCTTATTCCTTTACTTAATAGCAATATTTTATGTAGTGAAACTTTTTTTGATAAAGCTATTATTTAACAAGTTATCTGCGATTCAATATTTTTTGTATGGAGCTGGACCGTTTTTTTTATTTTATTCCTTATTCTTAAATAGTTTCCAAATATAACTTTCCGTGTCATAAAATACACATACTATATTATCACTAAAGCCCGAATCTCGGAAACCTTCGGAAGTTGGACTTTTTAACGACAAATAAAAAAAAAATAAGCACGTAATTTTAAAGTTACTAACTGCAATGTTATGGCTTTTCTTCTACACCCACCTAAGGCCTCACCTCCTCACCTACTTATCTACCTCTACCTTACCAACGCAACTTACTCTAAACAACTTACAAAATTAAATGCAATGTAATCTGTTTGTTATTATTATTTCTCTGACTGAATTTAATTGTTACTAAGGGTTTAAAGTTAATGTACCTACAACTTTGAATTAACCAAATTGCGCGTAGCAAAACAAATGATGCATCTTTTCCGAGAAATAAATGCCACAAACAAGTTACAACTGTTTGTGACATCTATTTCTAGATCTATAAAGTGCAACAATAAGTGACGTCATTGAATGAAGTCACTTATTGTTGCACTTTTTAAGTGGAACTTTTTTTTTGATAAAGCTACTGTTGAATAAGTTATTTGCGATTTCGTTTTTTTTTTTGTGTGGAGCTGAACCGTTTTTTAAATTTTATTCCTAATTCTTAAGCTTTCTTAAGATATATCTTCCCGTATCATGAAATGCATCATATAAGCTATATAACCACTAAAGCCTGAATGTCGGAAACCTTCGGAACATTGACATTTTCAACTTTGAAAATAAATAGAAAATACTTTACTAACTGCAATGTTATGGCCTTTGCACCTAAGGCCCCGCTCCTTCACCTAACTATCTACCTACACCATTGATATAAAAAGTAAAGATACGGTCGTCCGTACATTTGCCTGCCGCGATCGCCACACAGAAACACTAACGCCATCTATTAGAACTACTCTTAACTACGATGTCGATCGGCGCAGGCTGCTCGTAGACGTAACCTTGTAAGAGCGGCGTGGTATTTTTCGAGACAAAGAAATTATGAAAACTTTTATTTTTCAAAAATTATATTTTTTGCAGTTTGTTTGTATAAATAATAAAATTTTCATTGGCCTTTTTGTTATTCTTGACATATTTTCCATTTTAGATTCGTAGTGTTTTCTGACATTGTATATCTTTCAATTATTGACCTTTAATAAATGTAATTTATGATTAATAACACAGGTTGTTCCATTGAGTGAGAGTTTGTATAAAATTAAATTTTATTGTAATATAATTAAATCTTTATTTCATCGGTTACAACGCACGCCGCTGCAAAGTTATGTCGCACAGCGGTACGGTCTTGTGGGCGTGGCCTCGCGTTGTCTAAGACACTTTACTTGTAGCAGGAAAGTAGAAAAGAAAATTGTTTTAAATAATGTTAGAAGTTGATTTATTGACATATTTTTGACTTACAGGTGATATGAAATGTTACAATTTTTTTGTTATGTTTTTTGTCGTAGTTCACGCGACCCGTCACGACATAATTTGGCTTTTTTGCCTTTAAAATTTGCGACCGCACCCGAAGATAGCCGATCGCGGACTAGTTCACTTGGGTTTAGGGGAGGGTCATTCTCGGACCACGTTCGTGGCGTCATTTTAACATGCCGTCCGCCCAGTCCTTACGCAGTAATATATAAGTCAATGACCTACACCTTACCAACGCAACTTACTCTAAACAACTTACAAATGCAACGTAATTTGTTTGTTATTATTTCTCAGACTGAATTTAATTAAATGCCACAAACAAGTTACAACTTGTTTGTAGCATCTATTTCTCGGAAAAGATGCATCATTTGTTTTGCTACGCGCCATTTGGTTAATTCACAGTTGTACGTACTATTGAAGACAAAAGTGCATGGAGAGCCTAAGGTCGACTTTTGACTGTGAGGTTTTGCATTACGTTTCATTACTTTTCAAGAGACGACTAGATGGCGCTGTTCAAACATGAAAATAACACTGCAAAGCTTAAAACCTTATTACGCAGAGGCACATAATAAGGTTTTTAATACCTAAAATAATTACTAAGAAATATGAAACCCTGTACAAACGATTTTGGTTTGGAATTCTAAAATACATCATGCTATACGAAGACAGAAGTGCATGGAGCACTTCTGTCTTCGTATAGCATGATGTATTTTATGACACGGAAAGTTATATTTGGAGACTACTTAAGAATAAGGAATAAAATAAAAAAACGGTCTAGCTCCATACAAAAAATATTAAATCGCAGATAACTTGTTAAATAATAGCTTTATCAAAAAAAGTTTCACTACATAAAATATTGCTATTAAGTAAAGGAATAAGCTGGCATCTTTCTTTTTTCAAAGTTAGGTACATGATTTTTGAGCGACGCTAAGTCTATGGAGCTTCATTTTCAGCCAACCGTGCGCCAGGCAGTGTCAGTGCGCTCATTTAGCTGCGAGCACGCTAATTGATGGTTTCACGGAGCGCTAACTAGTACGCAGTACGCGGCACTCGCACAACAATAGAATGATCATCAGATTTCGTTCATGAAACACTGCTCCCTCATTTATGTCAGAGCCAAAACAAACAGCAATCAAACAAGTTATAGTTAGTGCACTCAACAAAGCAGTTGTACGGTGCGTGAGCTGGGACGTCAGCGATTTCTTCAGAAAGTTGTTCAGGGTGCTTAGGGAGTAAACATACTAAAAGTCCCCGCGTCTAGGGGGTGCGCCGGAGTGGGGGTGGAATAATAACCACTTTTGAGTTTTTCGCTAATATCTTTAAAACAGTGCGTCGTAGAGAAAAAGTATCTGCTAAGTAATGAAAGCTCATAAAATGTTTTGCAAATTTTATTTCACATACTTTTTCGAATTCCTACCCATTTTCGAACTATACGTTCCAGAAAAGTAAAAATTATCGAAAAAAAAACCTTTAAGTATTTCAAAAAGTGACAGCTATCAAACACTAGTTGTTGCCTGTTACTTCGTTCGCGTTATTTCGGGATAAAAAGTAGTTGTACCTATATGTTAATCCAGGTCCTAATCTATCTACATACCAATTTTCATACAAATCCGTTCAGCCGTACAGAAACGAAACTATCGAAACTTTTATCTATGTAAATATCGCCCGCATGGATGTCGGAAATTATCCCACGGGAACCCACTACCGGGATAAAAGTATCTTATGTGTTAATCCAGGTCATAAACTACCTTTGTGCCAATTTTCATCCAAATTCGTTCAGCCGTTTCACTTTTCCGGAACGTAAAGTTCGAAAATGGGTAGGAATTCGAAAAAATATGTAAGATAAATGTTGTAAAGAAATAATAATAATAATCTGTGGCCCGACTGTCAAGCTGACGGTTGTAAAAATATTTTCTCCGTGTATTTTCTATTAGATTTTTAAACTATTAATGCAACAATCTTGCAACAATGATAAATTATGTGCAATATGGTGTTCCTTCATCATTCCTTCCAACCCGAAATTAACATAAACCAAAAAATACTGTATCACATTACAAGAAGAACTTACAATAATACTAGAATGAGAATGGAATAATAAATCAAATAAATATGGAGAATAGAATAGCAGTACAATGCTGACGAGAAGTCGGGCGCAACACCTACGAAACACACACCCAACATCTTCGGGTTCGTCGCTAAGCTCCGCCTCGCAGTTGCCGGAACCTGCTCCAGACGTGAGTCAAGTGATACCGGCCGCTGCAGTTGCGTCGAGCTCGAGCGACGAATACTTCTCACCGCCGACGACACCACCACCAGTACGTCGACGTGGAAGAGGCCGACCACCGGCCAGTTTAGGACCCCGAGGCCCACCGGCCTCTGATAGGGTCCCCGCTCCCGGTGGAAGTGTGCAGCGCATGAGGTGGACACAAACTGTCAACGAAAATGTCATGCGCGCATACTTTGGGGCTACAGAGGGGGGAAGTAACTTGACTGCGTACCGTGGTCGGATGCTCTCTCTGTTTCAGGTGCTTGAGCCAGCTGTCAACGTGTCGGCGCAACGACTGTCGGATCAGGTGCGGGTCATCCAGCGTAACCATATGCTGGATGACGTCGTACTTGATCGACTACGTCTCGAATCACGGAATAGCCGTGTTACATCTGATTCACCTATGGTCGCGGTGCAACTGCAAAATTTACCAAGTGCTTCACCACGACCCGACCGCGTTGGTGAAGAGGATGATAGCGGGGCTATATCCGTGAGTTCCCAATGCAATGTACAGTTGAGGAGCGCTTTGGAGGATGCTTTCCGGGAGTACCGTTCCGCTCCGCCTGGACTTAGACCACGTTTACCTCGTTTGCCCATGCACAAGAAAAACAAGGCGCTGGTGTGTGCTCTAGACTCGCAGCTGTCAAATTGTTTTGATGGCAGCAAAGACCTCGCCGATACCCACTCGATCTTGTACTGTGCAGCTGTAGCGGCATGTCGTGTAGCTCATGTTAAATTTCATAATAATGACAGAGTTACTCGACCAAAACCAGCTGTACCAACTTGGCAGTGCAGGATTGAGCGTCGTATAGGTGAGGCTAGAGCACTCATCGGCAAGCTAATCTGTTTCAGGGAGGGCAATACTCGCCCTAGAGTGATGCGCTTTGTGAGGCGGGCGTTCTCGGGGATGGATATTAGTCCTCGAGATTATTTGACCTGCGTCACAGAGCGTATCGACTTCCTGAAGCAGAAGATCTGTGCATGGGCAAACCGTATTCGTCGGTACAGGCGGAGAGTGGAGCGGTACACTCAGAATCGCACATTCCAGAGCGATGAAAGGTGGGTCTATAGGGCTTGGGAGCGACCTGACCAAGGTGTGGCTGACACGCGGCTACCGGATGATGACGCCATGTGTTCATTCTGGCGAAGCATCTGGTCGGTGCCTGTCAGTCACACTGAGGGTGATTGGACTAGGGAGGTCGAGCGAGCGTGTGATCACATACCACAAATGGGGGCACTTACCATCAGCCCCCAAGATGTAGCTCGTGCAGTCCGTCCGTTACCTAACTGGAAATCTCCAGGGCCGGACGGGCTGCACAACTTTTGGATAAAGTGGTTCCAAAGGTCGCACGCCCGCTTGGCATCCCAGTTCCAGTCAGCCTTACAGTCAGGATCACTGCCCCAGTTCCTAACGACAGGAATAACCCACCTGCTCCATAAATCAGGTAGTACTGCGGAACCCAGAAATTATAGACCAATCACTTGTCTACCGACGGTCTATAAGGTTCTTACATCCATTTTGAGAGCTAAAATTAACAAACACATAGACACCAACTCCATCATGTCTGCCTCTCAAAATGGATGTGGGAACGGGTCCCGTGGTACTAAGGAGCTCCTCCTCATCGATATGACCATTAGCCAGCAGGTTCGTCGTTCCCGAAAGGATCTGTCGACATGTTGGATAGATTATAAGAAGGCCTATGACTCGGTGCCACATACATGGCTCATGAGGGTGCTGGAGTTGTATAAAATAGATGCAACTCTACGCACCTTCCTGATGTCGTGTATGGGGCAGTGGAGGACGGTCCTTCGCTATCCAGGATGTCGAAATATCCAGAGGAATAGCGAACCGATAAGGATCGAGCGAGGTATATTTCAGGGCGACAGTTTGAGTCCACTTTGGTTCTGCTTAGCCTTGAATCCTCTAAGCACACTGCTGGAGGATTCAGGTCTAGGCTATCGATTGAGGAGAGGTGGTCAGGTTATATCTCACCTCCTTTACATGGATGACTTAAAACTCTTTGCACCCAACAATTTGCAACTGATGGAGCTACTGAAGGTAACGGAAACTTTCAGTAGCGCCATCAGGATGGAATTTGGTGTGGACAAATGTGCGGTCATGCATGTAAAGCGAGGGGAGATTGTGGAATCCGTGAGAACCCAACTTTCGGATTCCATACACCTAAGATCTCTCTCCTCACTCGAAACCTACAAGTATTTGGGTATGTCGGAAGCGTTAGGCATCAACGCTGCTGACATGAAACAATCGCTGAGGGAACGTTTCTTTGGCCGCCTGAATAAAGTTTTAAATAGTCTTTTATCAGGCGGAAACAAGGTGCGTGCCTTCAACGGTTGGGTCATGCCGGTTTTGATGTACTCTTTCGGCATACTCAAATGGACTCAGACGGAACTTGACGCCCTGGATAGGAGGGTCCGCACACTGCTGACCGCAAATCGGATGCATCACCCACGGTCATCGGTGATGAGACTGTATATCCCGCGGAAGTGCGGAGGTCGTGGCTTCTTAAATGCTAAGACCCTGCACAACCGTGAGGTATGCAGTCTCAGGGAATACTTCCTAGAAGCCGACGTGGGGATGCACCGAGAAGTGGTCTCAGTAGATAAGGGCCTCACCCCGCTCTCCTTAGCTAACGAGAACTGGCGCAAACCTATAGTATTAGATACTAATGACCGCAGGGAGGTATGGCAGAGCAAAGAGCTTCACGGACGCTTTTACCGGGTCCTACATGGACCCGATGTAGACTTCTTAGCGTCCGTATCCTGGTTGCGATTCGGTGATCTGTTCGGGGAAACCGAAGGTTTTGTCTTTGCGATTATGGACGAAGTTATGATGACGAACAACTACCGGAAGTATATTGTGAAGGACGGCACGGTTGACATCTGTCGGGCATGCCACCGTCCGGGGGAATCAATCCGTCACATTATTTCTGGCTGTTCTCGTCTGGCTAACGGAGACTACTTGCATAGGCACAACCTTGTAGCCAGGATTATCCATCAGCAACTTGCTCTGAAATACAGTCTTGTTGAATCGGAAGTACCATACTATAGGTATGTGCCCGACCCAGTTCTCGAAAATGGCAATATCACGTTGTATTGGGATCGGTCTATCATCACTGACAGGACTATTGTTGCCAATAAGCCTGACATAGTGGTGATAGATCGATTAGAGCGTCGCACGGTGATTGTTGATATAGCGGTCCCGCATGACGAGAACCTCGTGAAAGCCGAAAAAGATAAGCAAATTAAGTATCTTGACCTGGCTCGCGAGGTTGTCGACATGTGGGATGTGGATACAGCAATCATTGTGCCGATAGTCGTGACGGCCAATGGCATAATAGCCAAGAGCCTCGACCAACACCTGAGGAGGCTCTCGTTAGGCGGCTGGATCAAGGGCTTGATCCAGAAAGCGGTACTTCTGGACACGGCGCGTATCGTTAGGAGGTTCCTCTCTCAGCAGCCCTGACCGCCGGTAGCTTGGACCCTGTTCCCGATACCGGTGGGCTACTATTTTTTATATTTTTAAATGTTTTTATACTTTTTATATTTCAACATTTAAAAATGTAATTTATATGTATATACAAATGAAATAAAGGAAATAATAATAAAAAAATATGAGCTTTCATACATTTCATAATCTAAGTACATTACATAGAAAATATTTTTTCTCTACGACGGCGACGCACTGTTTTAAAGATATTATCGAAGAACTCTAAAGTGGTACCGTTTATGCCCCCACTCCCCGCGCCCTCCGGCTCACCTCCTAGACGCGGGGACTTTTAGTATGTTTACTCCCTAAGCAAGTAAGCACCCTGAACAAGTTTTTGAAGAAATCACTTATGTCCCAGCTCAGGCACTCTACACGCCCTGTTTAGTTATTCACTGAGTGGACTACATTACGTGTCATGTGGAAAATAGCAAATTGACAAACACTTGTTAAAACTGCATACAATATGTTTTACATGCATTTACTCATTCATTTTTATGTAAAGGATACAGGAAGCCACACACCTGTGCTCCATGAGGATATTGATACAGGAAGCCACACACCTGTGCTCCATGAGGATATTGACTGACAATAGGCTAGATAAGTAAATGTGTTTACAACAATTGCTACAATTTGTGGTAGCTCATTATTATTTTGAATAGGGTTCAGTTCAATAGTGGAGCTTACATGTTCTCATAGCTATGCCTTTGTTACACAGCCCACACCAGCTGGTGGTGTGCCTGACTCACTAAGTACAAAGCATACTCACTGCTTCTCCGCGCTCCTTGCTCACGACGCGCTTCTCCTCCATGTCACACTTGTTGCCGAGGATCATCTTCTCCACATCTTCATTAGCATGCTGGAATTTAAATGTTCTCCTATCACTATTTAAAACATAAAATGACCTTGCTCATGTAAACACTGAACTAAATAACCAATGTAACCAAAATCCTAAGTAGGTACTTACTATTTACAGATACCTACATGAATGATCTACTACATAATTATTATGTGGATGTTATTTTTAAACTTATCACAAAATATTAATATTTACAATAACTTATTTATTAGGCTTATGAAAAATGATGTCATGCTTGTAGATAAACCTAGTTAATTTGAAGTGATATATAATAATATTATAATAAATTGTATATTGTTAGTGGAACATCAAGAACATGGCTCATATAAAGATTGAGTTTACCATCATGGTGACATGTACCTAGCTGGTGAACACATCATGTAAGTAGCATGTTTCACAATGTTCAATTTACACTGAAGTTCAATTTATCTATTTTTAGGTTTATGAGAAGATAAATAAGTTGCATTGAAATAAAATGTTCCCCACTGCATACAGTAATGTAAGGAAGGATAAAGTAAGTATATTATTAGCATGTGTAACATGACCACCGGCAGGGACCTACATGAGATATATAATAATATTATAATAAATTGTATATTGTTAGTGGAACATCAAGAACATGGCTCATATAAAGATTGAGTTTACAACATCATGGTGACATGTACCTAGCTGGTGAACACATCATGTAAGTAGCATGTTTCACAATGTTCAATTTACACTGAAGTTCAATTTATCTATTTTTAGGTTTATGAGAAGATAAATAAGTTGCATTGAAATAAAATGTTCCCCACTGCATACAGTAATGTAAGGAAGGATAAAGTAAGTATATTATTAGCATGTGTAACATGACCACCGGCAGGGACCTACATGAGATATATAATAATATTATAATAAATTGTATATTGTTAGTGGAACATCAAGAACATGGCTCATATAAAGATTGAGTTTACCATCATGGTGACATGTACCTAGCTGGTGAACACATCATGTAAGTAGCATGTTTCACAATGTTCAATTTACACTGAAGTTCAATTTATCTATTTTTAGGTTTATGAGAAGATAAATAAGTTGCATTGAAATAAAATGTTCCCCACTGCATACAGTAATGTAAGGAAGGATAAAGTAAGTATATTATTAGCATGTGTAACATGACCACCGGCAGGGACCTACATGAGATATATAATAATATTATAATAAATTGTATATTGTTAGTGGAACATCAAGAACATGGCTCATATAAAGATTGAGTTTACAACATCATGGTGACATGTACCTAGCTGGTGAACACATCATGTAAGTAGCATGTTTCACAATGTTCAATTTACACTGAAGTTCAATTTATCTATTTTTAGGTTTATGAGAAGATAAATAAGTTGCATTGAAATAAAATGTTCCCCACTGCATACAGTAATGTAAGGAAGGATAAAGTAAGTATATTATTAGCATGTGTAACATGACCACCGGCAGGGACCTGAGTGTAGAGGCCGGCCCATTCAGAGATCATTTACTGCTCCACAATGTGTTGTACCAGCAGCGGTGGCTCAGACTATTTACCTCGTCTATATTCCGTAACCATTTGACGATGTCATCAAATGTTTTCTCGTTGGTGATGTCGTACACGAGCATGATGCCCATCGCGCCGCGGTAGTACGACGTGGTGATGGTGTGGAACCTCTCCTGGCCCGCGGTGTCCCATATCTGGAGCTTTATCTTTTTGCCGCGGAGCTCCACAGTCTTTATTTTGAAGTCGATACCTACAATTCATAAAAGTACACAATTTTAGTAAAATATGTTGTAATCGCATATTACGAAATGTATCTACTAGAGTACATCATATTCAGAACTAGGTAATTAAAAATTAATCACAAAAAAACAATTTTTTCAAGGCAAGGCTTTGGTGATACAAAAATACAAAGGTGGCTCATACCGATCGTAGATATAAATGTCGTTGTGAAGTGGTTGTCTGAAAACCTGAACAATATACATGTCTTGCCTACGCCGGAGTCACCAATGAGGAGTAGTTTGAACAACAAGTCGTAGGTTTTCTTAGCCATTTTATTATATTTTACGCTTATGAAATGTAAAAACGATAAAAATCCAAAATCATCCGACCTCAAGATATGACACAATGACAGTACTTTTCAAGAGTTGCCTTGTGGACAATAAATGATGTCATTTTCTTATTTTTTTACCTAGAAACATTTCAAGTTTTGAGCAGCGAACAGACATGCTACCAAGAACGTGAGGTGGACTTAGAGCATTTCTAAATGCTCTAAGGCGGTGGAATTTGTGACCAAAATTCTCAGTTGTCATCAAAGTTCGGTGTACTGCTGATGCAATAAATAATAATAAATAAACCATAATATAGTTCAGGCGACACTGGCCCATAGATAAATACCACATAGAATTCTAAGTGTGGCCCAGTGGCCACTCAATTCATCGCGTTGAACAACGGAACAATTACCGCGACGTCCCGGCATCATATCACCTAAAATGACCAGAGAAGATACAAACTTATAAAAAAAACTTATAAACTTACAACAATACAAAATCTTATTGAAGTACATGTTATGGGAATAATAAAGCCATACCTGTCCGCTAAGTTCCTTAAAATAATTAAACAATTATCTCATAAACAAACGTACAGACGCCAGCAAGCAGGTCAAGCCACCCGAAACTGTCAAATTTTCCCAATCAACCTTGAACCTAATACTTTAGCAATAAAGATGAAAATCTATTAATTTGACAGATTTTACTAGCTTGATGTGCTGGCGTCTGTACCCATATAGTGCCTTGAAACTTCGTCGCTGACTGGCGACATGACACGATGTGCGCTCGGACACGTTAACGAGTTGACTAGTACATTTATTTATTAATTCCAAATTGCACGATCTGATCAGCTGTACATTTCACGTCTGCATCACTCCACGACAGTTGAGGAGGCCGTGCAGTATGTGAAAGTAGAGACCAACTGGACCCTGAGGGTCGGAAGATTGGAGTCCCGCCACGACGTCAACTATAAACCCGTGCGCGTAAACATGGCACCTTTTTTTTTTTTTTTTTTGGGAAATCATCAAATAACTTCTCCCGCTCGGGGTGGAGCGGAAGGGCGTGTCAGACTTTTACTGACTAAAACCCACCCGTGTTCCTTCAGTTGCCTTTGCCAGGGCCGCGGTATCTTCTTCAAACAACCCGCGACCCCAGCGGGCTCGAAAACAAAATTGTGTCTAAACACTATGTTTTGTCACGTTTAAAGCATCGTAAAGTAATATGTTCTGAGAGGCTCCACTGTACTATCACACCCGCGCGTCCGAAACTTCACATTGGTGAGGCATTTGGGTTAGGTTAGAATAGTGACCATTACCTCTATTGCTGGTGAATCATTTGGGTTAGGTTAGAACAGTCAGTTTTTCACGCGCGAAGGTGAGCGAGCGAAGCGAGCGGTGCCGCGGTAGCGGCCGCCGAGCGCCATATCCCCTCTATTTTTGGTGAATCATTTGGGTTAGATGAGGCGGTGAATGTCTCGTATATTAGACGATGAAAGCCTCATGGTCATTGACCTTGATTTCAAGGTCAAGGGTACTCGTATTGTATTTTTTTTTTTCGGCGTCTATTATTTTGCGAACTTTGTTGTTTTCAATAATACACTTTCAATAAACCCTTTTTGGGTTTATTTCACCCAAAAAAAAAATAGCTAGTAAGTATATAAAATCGCCGGGTGCGTTTGTAAAGTGGTTCCCTTTAAACGTAATTCACTCGAGCCTGGTGGCATGTTAACGCGCACGGGCTATATAAGTCATTCGTGGTGCGAGTTCCAACACAACATCTGCAAACCTGCTTCAAAGAGGACTTTTGGCCGAAAGGTGTCGTATTTCGACGTTTCCGATTACGGTTACGCGACTATAATATCTATACTATAGTATCTATTTTTAAGCACTGATTTAACAGAAAATGCACCAGATCTATTACTACCGAAAGCACTAAGTTGGCAACACTGCCCAGCCGCGCATTAGCTCGCTTGCTCACTAGGCCCGTAGTATGGCCATAACCTGCCATAACGCGCGGATAGGAACGTTTGAAAACTACGCGCGCTATCTCGCTCGAGCCCGTCGCGCTAGGCGCCCGCCTTAGTCACTGCACTATGGACACAAGCGGCGGTTTCATATGTTTGATATTTCGCGCCCGCCGTCGCGCCCGCGCTAGGCCGGCAGTATGGACGCACACTAAGTCTCATACAACCACACCACAGACTACTTAGGGATACTACGTATAACCACACACTCGTACATACCTACGTCAGTCCCACAAGACGAATTTAGTGTCACCTTTGTTAAAATCCATGAAGCCATTTAGCCTAGCGTGGCAATGAAATAGACAGACATATGCAAACATACTCTCAGAAAACATTACCCTTCTTCGGGGGAAGTGGGGTAAAAGAAGAAGTGGCAGAAAAGTTGAAAGGAAATCGTTTGGCTTGGTATGGGCATGTGATGAGGAGAGACGAAACTTATGTGACTAAAAGAGTGATGAATTATACATGTTGATGGATGGAGAGGCAGAGGAAGGCCAAAGAAAAGGTGGATGGATTGTGTGAGGAATGTCATAAAAGAGAAGGGAGTGAATGATAGCGTGACGGTTGACAGGGGAGAATGGAAGAAGAAAACGTGTTGCGCCGACCCCAAGTAACACGGGGTAAAGGCAGAAAGAAGAAGAAGGGGGCAGCTAGGTAAAAATTATGAAATATAAATAAAACATGCAGACGAAGTCGCGAGCAACGGCTAGTATAATGCATCGTCTAAAGTTATAGATCTACTCAAGTGACTCAAGCGTCAGGTCAATGAGTAAATTGTCTGTCTGTAATACTAAACAGTAACAGTACTTGCCGGCTGTCATTCGTGGATCTTTGACAGTCGTTACGGGTCGTCAGAAGCCCAGAAGTCTGACAACCAGTCTTACCAAGGGGTATTTTATTACCCAGTTACTGGGTTGTGGTCAGATAGGCAGTCACTCCATGTAAAATACAGACATCCAGCTGCATCCGGTTAGACTGGAAGCCGACCCCAACATAGTTGGGACAAGGCTAGGCAGATTGATTGACTAAACAGTACGTACTAATTCCATGCTGGTAATTTGACAAAGACAACGAACGTCAACAAATATTTTTGTAATGGCTGCCGGCGCGCGTCGGTCGATAGATTGTTGTCTTTCTCTTTCACATTTCCAGTTTTCTAATTTTCTTATCCCTCAGTTGGACGAGAAATCAATAACGCGTTATATGGCAATCTATCTATGGTAAATAAAAGTAGTAAAGCTTAAGTTATGTGAACTTTGTGAAATTCGTGTTAAAAACGTTATTATTTAACAACAAAATGCATCGCCGTGGCGGGAAACGTATTCGGATGGATGATCCTCCACCGGAATACGTGAATCCCATGACCCCAGCGACTCCCATGACTGATTACGGTGGACAATCGATTCATGAGCCTGAGACTCCCAACGTGAATTATTCGGGCTTCAACGTCGGCGCGGTAGCTAATTCCACTGCTACTGAACCTAGAGAACTGCTACCTAGAGAAGAAGCTGAGGAATCGCATCATGAAGAAGAGGAGCCGAGGTCTCCATCTCCTACACCCACAAAGCGGGTGACTCGTAGTCGCGGCCGGAGGGGTGATGGGGGCTTCGTAGGGCGCCTGGCTGAGTCTCCGCCGCCGCCTCCTCTGCGTCGACGAGGCCGTGGTGGGCGCGGCCGCGGCAGGGGCCGGGGCCCCGCCCTGCCGCCAGCGTACTCACCGCCGCCAGTCCTGCTGCCTGGTGATGATGAGAACAGCCTTTACAATATACTTAGATTCAATAAGACAGCTATAAACGTAAGTATCGATTTTCATTTGTTTTCCACATTGGCCTACTTCTTTTCGATTTCGATTGTAATATTTGCAACCATTTGTTTCACCAATCAGCAAGTAGTGGACATGTGGATTGAGGAGTACAAGACTAACCGAGAAGCGGCGCTGGTGCAACTGATGCAGTTCTTCATCAACGCCTCTGGGTGCCGCGGGAAGGTCACCCCCGACATGGCACAGATGGACCACACTCTTATCATCAAGAAAATGACACAAGAATTTGATGAGGTAATTAACACTGGTTCAATATCATCCTATTACATGGGACTATAGGTACAATAGGCTGCATCAATTGGGTACAATACGGCCGCCGTATCTTGGCGAGTCCGAACTTCGCGCAGAACGCTGCGCAGTAACATTTTTATTAATCAAATGGCGACATGAGGCGAGTGTGAGTGAGAGAACATGCGCGAAAGTTCGGAGAGCCTATGTTCAGACTCGCCAAGATACATCGGCCGTACTGTACCCCAGTTGTATTAAAATTAATTTTGCTACAACTGCAATTCAAACAATACATCCTTAACAATAATACAAAAAGTGTTTCATATGCCCGGACGAGATTTGCACTATCAAATCATTGGTTATCCAATGATTACCGCGGGCTCTTACCAACTAAGCCAGTTAGGTAGTTAATAACTCAATGAATTATCAATCTACTTGGTGTTATAACTTTGTCTCTGTCTAAATTTTCTATTACTAAACAAATTTATTATAAATAACTAGTATTTTTCTATTTTGCTTGATTACTAAAACAAAATAGAAAAATACTTATACTAAAAAAAATATAATTCGTGACAAACGCTCATTTCATGCCTAGGATTTGAACCTCCAATCTTATGCACGACAAGCGGTCTTGAAACCTCAGGTCTAATTACTCTTTGTAAATGTTAACCCCTTGTCTTTGTTTTGTTGTTGTTATATGCAATAATAAAAGTATTAATGTTTTATTGAAAAAGACAATAACAAAAACAGAGTTTTGAAAAATAAATAATACAAAACCTTCAAAAACTTCAGCCTATCATGGATTTGAACCCAATGTGTCTTTTATGGTAACTATTTAATGGAGCCATGTGTACAATTCTACCTAACCCTTTGGGTATAGGTACACACCTATGCCCAAAGGGTTAGGTAGAGTTGTACGCTAGATAATGTTATGTTGTTGAATATGAATGTTGTGCCAGCTGCATTAAAACAATTTTGATTCCATGTAGCCCTTCCTTGCTTATTTATTTATTTAGTAAGTCTAGGTTAGTTGAAATAATTTTGAACATGAATCACCTTAAAGATACTGATCAAAATGAATGTTCATGCCAACAGGAAAGTGGGGAATATCCTCTCATCATGACGGGGCAGACTTGGAAGAAGTTCCGCTCCAATTTCTGTGAGTTTATCCAGACCCTAGTGAAGATGTGCCAGTACTCCATCATCTATGACCAGTACCTTATGGACAACATCATCTCCCTGCTCACGGGACTGTCTGACTCTCAGGTCAGGGCCTTCAGACACACTGCAACACTAGCCGGTAAGTTCACTAATATTCATCTTATTACTGTACTCTGCCGTAAATATGAAACATTGAGTTAGAAACTGTTCTACTTCGTAAAAATGAGTATGGTGTCTTATTAATGCCTGGCTTGGGAGAGCTGGGATATTACCAATATGCTTTATGAAGAATAAACAGTGTACTATCAGTTATCTTTCACTCCCGTGTCAAAAGGAATGGCCTATTGCCATGAACTGGGTACAAATCCTGTTTGACTAATAAAGACAAAATCCTGATGGGAAAACCCAACATCTTAATATATGTAATTGTTCTGTATGTGTGTTAAACACCGAACTCCTCCTAAACGGCTACACCGATTTAGATGAAATTTTGTGAATACAATTGGAGCCGGTAGGTGGCGCTGCAGTCGGTTCTAGGATGGTTCAGACAGGACAATGTCTGTTGGGTCCACTAGTCTGAAATATAATTTGTCAGCTGTGATTTTGAATGCCTAAACAATGTCAAGGAGCAATTAGCGAGTATTGCGCCAGTGGTTTGTGTCGCGATTCCACGGTTGTTTGACATGCCGTGACTGCTCAGTGATGAAGCTGATGACGGCGCTGGTGGACGTGGCGCTGCTGACGTCGGTGAACTGCGACAACTGCCTGCACAGTACGAGGCGGAGCGGCTGAAGGCGCGCGACAAGCGGGCCAACGAGCGCCTCGAGGTGCTGGTGGCCAAGCGCCAGGAGCTGGAGGAGAACATGGAGGAGATCAAGAACATGCTGTCCTACATGTTCAAGTCTGTGTTCGTGCATAGATATAGGTGAGGCTGAGCCATTGCGCACATGTTAAAAGAGAAGAGATTACGCCATATTCACTAACTAGCTTTTGCCTTTGACTTTACTTGTGTCTAAAATTTCTTTTTCTATCCCTCAGGAACAGTACTTTTTTTCTCCTGACAAAAAAAAAAATGCAAAATTTCATGATGATTGGTTGAGTAGTTAGACGTGAAAGTGTAACAAACAAACTCACTTGCACATTTTATATTAGTCAGGATAGTTACGTTGTCTGCTTATCCTATCCATATTAGAAAAATGTTTCTATTTATTTTCTTATTATTGTACACTCTAGACTAGAGGTATGCTGTAGAGATACAAGGAAAAATAGAACACTTATAGGATCACTTTGTTGTCCGTCTGTCTGTCTGTCTATACCCTGTTTCTCAGGAACGCGTGGAGGTATCAAGTTGCGTAGATCTATGGCCCCTTGGAGTTCTAAAAAATCAAGCTTCTAAGTGAACGCAATAAAAAAATACTGCCATTTATGCGACATATTTTGATACTCGCAAGTAAATCAAAACCTATAGGGTACAGGACTTACCGTTGACATAGAATCGTGAAATTTGGCAAGCAGCAAGGTCTCAAAAAAGTCCGAAAATTGTTAATTTGCAATTTTATCACTTAAAAAAAATTTTTGCGATGTCAATGTTAAGTTTGATTTTGGGATAAATTCTTTTCAACTACAGAATCCATCATTGTGCGTGGTCCGATACGCACTTGGCCGGTTTTTTTACATGGAGCAACTTAACAACATTCAGTCAATCTGCCTAGCCTAGTATAGGTAATACGAGCTGGTATCCGCAACTCCACGACAATGTTGAGGTCGTCTATAGGTATAGGTATAGGTAATACGAGCTGGTATCCGCAACTCCACGACAATGTTGAGGTCGTCTATAGGTATAGGTATAGGTAATACGAGCTGGTATCCGCAACTCCACGACAATGTTGAGGTCGTCTATAGGTATAGGTATAGGTAATACGAGCTGGTATCCGCAACTCCACGACAATGTTGAGGTCGTCTATAGGTATAGGTATAGGTAATACGAGCTGGTATCCGCAACTCCACGACAATGTTGAGGTCGTCTATAGGTATAGGTATAGGTAATACGAGCTGGTATCCGCAACTCCACGACAATGTTGAGGTCGTCTATAGGTATAGGTATAGGTAATACGAGCTGGTATCCGCAACTCCACGACAATGTTGAGGTCGTCTATAGGTATAGGTATAGGTAATACGAGCTGGTATCCGCAACTCCACGACAATGTTGAGGTCGTCTATAGGTATAGGTATAGGTAATACGAGCTGGTATCCGCAACTCCACGACAATGTTGAGGTCGTCTATAGGTATAGGTATAGGTAATACGAGCTGGTATCCGCAACTCCACGACAATGTTGAGGTCGTCTATAGGTATAGGTATAGGTAATACGAGCTGGTATCCGCAACTCCACGACAATGCGCAACCGCTTCCAGTCTAACCGGATGCAGCTGAATACCAGTAGGAGCGACTGCCTGTCTGACCTCCACAACCCAGTAACTGGGTAATACGATACCACTTGGTAAGACTGGTTGTCAGACTTTCGGGCTTCTGACGACCCGTAACGATTGTCAAAGAACCACATTCAACTTAACAACATTAAACACTTAAATATTCTATTCTGTTCTATACTACTACTCCCCCAGGGAAACAGCTCTCTAATAATGACATTGTTTGATCCAGGGATACGCTGCCTGACATAAGAGCTATCACTATGGCAGAGATAGGTATTTGGATGGAGAAGTTCCCCGCACATTTCTTAGATGATCTCTACCTCAAGTACATCGGCTGGACACTGCATGACAAGGTATGTCCCCTTTTATAATTAAAGTGTTGCATGTAAACATTATTGACGACAACACATAGATGAAACCTTAAAATGTTGTTACTTTAGTTAATGTCACTGAGTTAAGAATAGGAATAAGATATAGAATAGTTGGACTTCAGTTCGGTGATTTGCCTCAGGACTACATACTCGCTCACATGAGTCAAACAGACCTCTCTTAGACTGATAATAAAACCGCTGAACATTTTGATTGTGTGTCAGGTGGGCGAGGTCCGCCTGCGCTGCCTGCAAGCGCTGCAGCCGCTGTACGAGTGCGAGGAGCTGAAGGGCAAGCTGGAGTTGTTCACGTCCAAGTTCAAGGACCGCATCGTGTCCATGACGCTCGACAAGGAGACGGACGTCGCCGTGCACGCTGTCAAACTTGTCATCGCCATTCTGAAGTGAGTTCAATTTCAGTTGACCACAGATTAATACAGATGGGACACTCCGCAGTTTAGGTATGAAGCTACAAGTACGCGGCCCCTCTCACGGGGCCAATTCAGTAGGTCAGAAGGTATAAGAGTTAAGTGATAGAAAGAGAGGCAATTTGTAGTTGAATATAACTGTAGGTAATAAGCATTGTGCAACCAGAATTGCACTTTATTGTGTCGTAGCAACAGTCGCTTTTTATTTAAATGGTTTTGCGGAGTGTCCCATCTGTATTAATCTATGGATTGACTAAGATTTTTGGTGTTCATGGTACGATTTAATATTGAAGAACTTTAGTGATTTTTACGTACATAATCTATTTAAAATTTGTAGAAGTGTTATCTGTATTGGTATTATCTAGTAACCTCCTGTTCATTACTGTCGTACATTGTGTGCATGAGGCTGTTCTGCAAGTGTGGTGTGCGCAGATGCCGCATGCACCCGGACGTGCTCACGGACAAGGACTGCGAGAACGTGTACGAGCTGGTGTACTCGTCGCAGCGCGCCGTGGCGGCGGCGGCCGGCGAGTTCCTCAACGTGCGCCTGTTCCGCAACGAGGAGCCGCCGCCGCCCGCGCGCTCGCGCCGCGGCAAGACGCGCCTGCCCAACACGCCGCTCATCCGGGACCTCGTGCAGTTCTTTATAGAGTCCGAGGTGTGGAAAATTCAAAAAAATTAAATTCATTTATTCACATTTAAATAGAGTAAGTACAGACGGTGGTTTCACGTGTTACATTATTTGGTCAATAAATCTGTCCCGGCTGTCATTCGTGGATCTTTGCCAGTCGTTACGGGTCGTCAGAAGCCCGAAAGTCTGACAACCAGTCTTACTAAGGGGTATCGTATTACAATAGGAATAACGGACAGTCCTCTGTGCAGGGCGTGGATGGAGGCTGAGGAGACCATTGCGCACGTGCTCTTTGAATGCATAGGACGCCACCCAGATTAGAACAGAAACTCTTGGAATACCCCGATCTTTCACAGATGTTCTTAATAGACCCAGAGATTTGATCAACTTCTGGAGGGAGGTGGGCTGGTTGGAATAACGCCCGAAGGCCGCCATGGCTCACGCACAATGGTCCACATAAAGGACTAAGTGCGGAAACCAAATCCTTAACATAGAACATAGAACATAGGGGTATCGTATTACCCAGTTACTGGGTTGTGGAGGTCAGATAGGCAGTCGCTCCATGTACTGTATTCAGTTGCATCCGGTTAGACTGGAAGCCGACCTCAACATAGTGGGGAAAAGGCTAGGCAGATTGACAGTTTGGTACACTAAAGAAACTCAGTGGTTTTTGTTGTACTGCATCTATTTCTGCTGTTGTTTTGCTTTATACTTAATCACTGTATGTAGTAACTTTCGCATTTATTGCTTAAATCATTTTTAATGTAAACCAATAATTGTCTGACACAGTTCGGGACACATTTCTCTGACATTTTTATAATGAAGCCAATTAAAAAGTTAGGATAATATCCCAGGCTCAACAGTGACGTGGCTAACTGTATCTCTTGTGGACAGCTGCACGAGCACGGCGCTTACCTCGTGGACTCGCTGATCGAGTCCAACCCCATGATGAAGGACTGGGAGTGCATGACCGACCTGCTGCTGGAGGAGGCGGGGCCCAACGAGGAGGCGCTGGACAACCGACAGGTATTTTATTTTATTTATTTATTTAGGTACTCCAACAGGAGATATGAACAACTCGTTCTCACTGAAGGATTTTCTATATTTATCGTAACCCGTTGTACAGCGGCTTGATCTCGTCCAATAATAGGCCGTGGCACGTGTCCTAAAGTGACGTCATGACGGGATCGCTATTGTATTATGACGTTTTGGCGCCGGGTTGTTTTAGATGTTGTTGTAATTCAAAGCTATTAGCTATATTAGCTTTTATAGGTATTTCATTCACCATAACATTCAAACTTTGAATGTTATGGTGAATTAAATACCCGCCATTCTTCAATAGGGGTACAGTTGCTGAGCGAACCTCCGAAGGGAAGCGCTTTCGCCACGGGTAGCTGGTAGACACGTATAACACCCACTTAATTGATTTGGATATTTGCGCGCTTACACACTTTCAGTTTAAAAAGATGGCTATTGAATCTTAAAAATATCTATCTTATACCTATTATTACAAAATTATGTACGAGTACTTCTTACTTTTCTACTCATATTATAAAGGCCAAAGGATGTGAGTGTGTGTGTGTGTGGGTGTGTTTGTATGTTTGTTACTTCTTCACGGTCAAACGGCTGGACCAATTTGGATTACATTTGGTATGTAGATAGCTTACACCCTGGATTAACACAGGCTACTTTTTCCGGTACAAGCGGGTGAAACCGCGGGGCGCAGCTAGTAGTATATAAAATAATTAGAAGAAAATATACACCACATTGAAAAGTAGTTCCTTCCCAATATTCACGACTGTGCTTAACTCAGCGGATATCTTTTCAATTAAATTGCTAATTTTATGGAACAAGAGAACAAGATTTAAAAGATTATGGGTTGAATTCCCAAAAAATATTACGAAGCTGAGTACCAACCATTGTCATAAATAGCGCGACACTTGACTTTCTAAGAGCAATTTACCACATAGAAATGTGTAATGACAACATGTACAACAATGACACATATGTTTAATGATTCGGCGAATAAAGAAAATGTATATAAGTAGTTTATCAGCCATCTCGTTACCATAACACAAGCATTAGGTTGCTTAGCTTGGGACTAGATGGCGTTGTGTGAAATGTCCAAGGATATTTATTTATTATTTATTAATATTTCAGAGAAAAAATACCCAGATGTATTTGGTCTGAAGGTACATTTTGGTATGACACTGAAAAAATATATGACATCGCGCAGAATCATTAATTTGTCATCCGAATATATACTCAAGAGGAAAAAATATGGGAAAACAACCAACAAGTTTGAATACTTACCGAAGGAGTTTTTATTGCAAAATATCTTGAAATGATTTGGTAGAATGGATAATTCTACAATATGCCGTGTTTTGTGGTCGAGTCATGTTCAAAGTGTAGAGACTATGTAACGTGATGTGTGCCCTTGCAGGAGTCGTCGCTGATCGAGCTAATGGTGTGCTGCGTGCGCCAGGCCAGCACCGGCGAGCCGCCTGTGGGCCGCGGGGCCAGTCGCAAGCACCACCACATGCTGTCCAAGGAGCAGGCCAAGGTACGCACTGCATGCTCACACAGCACGCGAGCCGCCTGTGGGCCGCGGGGCCAGTCGCAAGCACCACCACATGCTGTCCAAGGAGCAGGCCAAGGTACGCACTGCATGCTCACACAGCACGCGAGCCGCCTGTGGGCCGCGGGGCCAGTCGCAAGCACCACCACATGCTGTCCAAGGAGCAGGCCAAGGTACGCACTGCATGCTCACACAGCACGCGAGCCGCCTGTGGGCCGCGGGGCCAGTCGCAAGCACCACCACATGCTGTCCAAGGAGCAGGCCAAGAAAACTAAATTATAATTATTAATTACTTGATAGCAAAGATCAAAATAGCATACATCTTTGACCGATGTCAAGTTTACATTACCCTAAAACTTTTATAATGGCCTGGCTATTTATAAAATATTTTTTTTCTTTGTCAGTGTTTATCAGTGTCATATTTTTAATTTGGTGTCATGTTAAGAAGATGGCGGAATGTCATTCTGCGGTATTGACATAACGACGAGAAATATATTCAAAATCCAAAGTCATTTATTCAAAATAGGCTGAGAATCGGCCTCAGAATAATAACTAAAGCATGTAAGCAGTGCATATTAAGATGACCGGTACGTGAAATTTTTGCAGGAACGTTATGGGAACCCAATAAACCTTTGTTTGTGTTTTTTTGCACAAATCAGAGCGTCTATTACTGGTTGGGAGGGGTAGGTAATAGGTATGTGGTGAGTTCGATGAACTCGGTAGCTAGACAGAAAGTGAACAGCTGATTTCACGAGTCGTTGGTTAGAGTATTTCAACATCCATTGCTGGTTTTTTTTTTTGCTGTTTTTTTTTTTTTCGACAGGATACTGTTGCTACTGTCCCACACCCCACGCACCAGGGACGCACAGCGCTTACGCATTGTGGCAAAGAAACAATCCACATGTGCGTTGTTCGCGGACGCACATGTGGATTGCAGCAATAATAAAATAATAATAAAAAAATAGTAATGAAATAATTAGTTTTTACTTTGTGTTGTTATTGTCACCTCATCGTTGACCGACTGCGATCGACACCAATCGATCTGTTCGGCATTTGCCCCTTTTCTGATTTTGTCTACAATCTAACATATCCGTACAAATTGTAAATGCCTCCTATTCGGAATCCTGTATTTTTTAATAAATCCTCGCCCACTATTTTCGAGTTTTTAATAACTATTCTCAGTATGTCCCCTTTGTATAGTATTCTTGAACAAGATAGATATTTGCCCTCTCAGGTACTACCAAAAAGTAAAACTAATATATTTTTTTTTTTTATCCAAGTAAATAATATGTACCTAAAGTTAAATTATATTTTTCGCTTATATAATATTTTCTAGACTTAGGGCAGGATTTTCCTTTTTCTTCAACATGACTTCATCATAAATAGTCGGAATTGGTCGTTACTCCGTGATTTTAACCCAGCCTGTGTTATCAAAAAAGTATATAAATGTACTTAGAATATTTATTGGAACTTTGTAAGTTTGTACTTGACTGTTCGAAAAGTGTACAAAACTCTAAAGACAAAAGCAAACGTTCAAATTGTGTACCAAACACTGACATTTTATTATTTCATTAGAAAAGGGGACAAGCAACGAAAGTGAGCGAAAAGCGAATAAAAATATATAGATAGATAGATAGAATACTCTTTATTATGCACACCATAAAAATTACAGATATAAATGTTGAAATTTTACATAGGGTGACACAATGGGCGGTCTTATCGCTAAAAGCGATCTTATTCCAAAAAGGGCGCAAATATCTACAATTTGTATGGATATGTTAAATTGTAGACAAAATCAGAAAAGGGACAAATGCCGAACAGATCCACCAATCATCATCATTCTCTTGCCCTTATCCCATTTTTTTTGGGGTCGACGCAACATGTCTTTTCTTTCATTGTTCTGTAATAGTCCTCATCTCGGTAGTCACTCCCTTTCTAGCCATATCATCTTTCACACAGACCATCCATCGTTTCTTTGGTCCTGCCCTTGTCCCAATTTTTTTGGGGTCGACGCAACATGTCTTTTTCTTCCATACTTCTCTATTAGTCGTCATCTCGGCTGTTCTTCCACCTCCTTTCTAGCCACATCATCTTTCACACAGACCATCCATCGTTTCTTTGGTCCTGCCCTTGTCCCAATTTTTTTGGGGTCGACGCAACATGTCTTTTTCTTCCATACTTCTCTATTAGTCGTCATCTCGGCTGTTCTTCCACCTCCTTTCTAGCCACATCATCTTTCACACAGACCATCCATCGTTTCTTTGGTCCTGCCCTTGTCCCAATTTTTTTGGGGTCGACGCAACATGTCTTTTTCTTCCATACTTCTCTATTAGTCGTCATCTCGGCTGTTCTTCCACCTCCTTTCTAGCCACATCATCTTTCACACAGACCATCCATCGTTTCTTTGGTCCTGCCCTTGTCCCAATTTTTTTGGGGTCGACGCAACATGTCTTTTTCTTCCATACTTCTCTATTAGTCGTCATCTCGGCTGTTCTTCCACCTCCTTTCTAGCCACATCATCTTTCACACAGACCATCCATCGTTTCTTCATCGTTTCTTTGGTATTTCCCTACTCGTATACCCAGAATCATACTCAAAACTTCCCTGACGATATTTTCCTCATTTCTACGCATCTCACGTCCTTATCATGATAATTACTCTTCTGTCATGGTTTAAACCATCGAGCCAGTTTTTATAATAAGAACCTAGCTGTGATAGAAATACAGTTCTTTATACAAAACTAACAACTTAGTCCGGTACTAAGTTGTTAGTTTTGTAAAACTGACACCTTTAATGTGTCGGAATAAAGATCGAAATTCAAAAAAGGGTCCATGGCCCATGATGATGATGAGGGATGATGAGGGGGTGATGATAACCTGGGTTTGAAGATAAACCTTGTTTTTTAATAAGACGGCAAAAATGTAAACCTAAGAAAAAAAATCGACTTAAGAAAAACTCATTCAATTGTTTAACTGCAAATATTTTACACTGTGGCATGGATTTTCCGTGAAATGATCGGCGGCGCATCGCAAACTAAACACGTCGCGCTGCATTTGGGGGAGGCGGAGGTAGGGTTTCAAAAGGCCGAAAGGCCTGACCCACCCAGCCTTAACCAAATAACAGTTGATCTTGTGTCATGCCAAAAAAGTAAAACAAAGAGTAAATAATTTATCTCTTTCTCACATCCTTTATCGTGCCAGAAGATAGAACGGGAATAAAGGTAGTTGCAGAATTCTGTTTTTAGCCCTCCTTCTATTCTTTAATTATTCTAAGGAATCAGCACTTTTTGAATGTCAAAATTAAATAAGACTAATGCTGAGTCGGTGAAGCAGATTGTATCGTGCAATGAGCAGACAAAACTAGCCCTAAGGGTGACGAACATACTCGTATTCTGGATGTGACGGTACATACTCGCTCGCCGTCTATATGAACGGGTTCCCTGCAGGTGGTGAGCGACGACCGCACGAAGCTGACGGCGCACTACATCGCCACGCTGCCGGCGCTGCTCGACAAGTTCGGCGCCGACCCCGAGAAGCTCACCAACCTGGCGTCCATCCCGCAGTACTTCGACCTGGAGCTCTACACCACACAGCGCCAGGAGGGGGTACGTAGTGCGCAGAATGACTCACTCTGACAGTCATTTCCCATAGAGGAATAAGTCAGTCAAAGATTTATTTGCAGATAAATGTAATAATGATATAAACTCTTTAAGAGTTCACACTTAGCGATTGTGATGTTTTTTTGTCTGTTATCACTATTAAATTTTGTCGTTCGTAGTGTTATAAAACCGGGTCTTTTTGCTGAGGATTGTCGAGCATAAAATAGTTTGAAAACTAGCCTTTTAATCACTTTACCTGACTGTGAAAAAGAGTGTATGTAACTCACGAGTATTATTTGTTTAGGAAGTAATAATGATAAAATGATCGTGATATTGTGCATAGGTTAATCAATGCAACTGCTGATTTCGTCGTCGTAAAACAAGGCGAGACAGGCGCCAACACAAACTCGAGGCCTCACAGCTCTTTCGACAACCAACTTCTTCTCAAAATGTTTTCGACACGCGATGCTTGCGAAGGTCCTTTACTCATGTCTGTCACAAGTTCTATCGCAGTGGGGGAAAGTAAACATTGGCGTCGTTTCGTCAGCTGGCTCAGTTCACGACAAGCACATGCTGTGATGCTGTAACTGTTTCAGAAGACAATCTGAGAGGTCACGCGGGAAACAAATGAACGCTGTTAAATTGTAAAATAGCAGTAAGTAGCTGTGAGCTATGCGGGCTGCCTGTAGCCACACAGACAGACTGAGACGGGCTGACAACTAGCAGATATTGATATCGGCGACGATTGCGCACGCGACAAAGGGGAAGGGAATTCACGTATAGACAATATGTCTATTAATTCTAGGGTTTTTGGTGGCGAGTTTACCAGCCGTGGTTCACTGCATTTAAATGTTTTGACGTACTTATTTTTCTAGAAAATAATTTAAGAAGACTTCTTCGTCTTGTCTTTCTTATTTTTTAATTACACAACCATGGAGATTGTTCTGACGTTGTCGACGCTTATTGTGACATTGTGTGGCGCAGAACCTGACGCTGCTGCTGAACAAGATCCGCGACATCGTGAGCGTGCAGACGGAGGCCGAGGTGCTGGAGACGTGCGGCCGCACGCTGGAGTACCTGTGCACGGAGCAGTGCGGCGTGTACACGCGCTGCAACGTGGCGCGCGCGACCATCACCGACATGTGCGTCAACCGGTACAAGGAGGCCATCGACGAGTACCGCAGCCTCATCGAGGGGGTGAGTCTTACGCGCCGCACTGCACACCGCCGTGTGGCTCACGCTCTGTATTTGTAGAGAGAGACCTAAGTTTACTCGTTTTTTTCTGTAAGGTTTTTAACGCAGTGTCTATCATTACTGCGTATTCTTATCTAGGTATATTTTGGCATGTGTGATGATCAGTGATCGGAATAGGTAGAGCTAATTTACCTAAAGTTCAAAGAGCAGAGACAAAAAAAGTGGAGACTTCCTTACGACAAAATTTTTTTTGCCGTTTATTTGTCCTGGGTGTCGGGACATTACAGTACACTTAATATTAATGTTATTAGTACAGTAAACTAATTGAATTCATTTTCCTTTTTAACCGACTTCAAAAACAAGGAAAAAAAGGTTACGTTTATTTATTGAAAACAATAAAAATCGTGCATACTGTTTTTTTTTTAAACAGAAACAGAAATGAATTCGGTAGGTAGTTAAATGATAAATGGTTTATTTTCTGTAAGTAGGTTTGTACAAACACTTTTACACGTCCATCATATATTTTTTTAAACTAGATAAGGTCGGCGTTTCCTATCTGACTACTCTGAGAAGAAAGTCCGAAACAAATTCACAGGTCACATGTCGTTTTTTTATTGTATATACTGGTATTGTTATACTGTATTGAGTCGCGGTTTTTCTTGGAATAACCATTGACGGTAAATTGCAATGGGGCCCACACATAGAAAAATTGTCAGGAAGGCTTAGTTCGGCCGCCTATGCTGTTAAAAAAATTCGACAGATAACTGATGTGGATACAGCCAGAATTGTTTATTTTAGTTATTTTCATACCCTTATGTCTTATGGGATTCTTCTCTGGGGAACCTGTGCGGGCATTAATACTATCTTTGTTTTACAGAAAATTGCTGTTCGAGCCATTTACAATCTAGGTCCAAGGGATTCCCTTCGAGAGAAGTTCAAGGAAATAAATATTCTGACTGTAGCCTCTCAATATATATTTGAAAATCTATTGTATGTACACAAAAATATATCCAATTTTAAGAAGATGTCCGATATTCATAGTTTAAATACTAGGAATAAACACAATCTTGCTGTACATCGCACTCGTCTCCACAGAGTAGGCAACTCGTTCATGGGTCAATGTATATGCTTTTACAACAAACTTCCCATTGACATTCGAAACTTGCCCATTAAACGATTTAAAAGCTGCATTAAAACCAAACTTTGTAAAAAGGGCTACTATAAAATTTCTGATTATTTAGAAGACAAAAAAGCTTGGGTTTGAGCTATTCAATCAACTTTGTAATATATAATACCAAAACTCATTATAATAAATAAAATGACAAACCTTTGTTAAAAAATTAAAATTATTGTAAATGTGAGCACTATGTGGATCTTTTCTTTTTTCTTTTTTAGTATTATTGATGGTCTGATATTTTTGAGTACTTTATGCGACCTACCCAAACGTCCTTTCTTTGGTATTGTTCGTCGAGTTATTGAGCTCCTGAAATCCTGAGTTGAGCTGCACGATTGTTGACAAATGCTTGCACTGACTGGACAGGTCCACTCAAATTTTTATGGTTCTTTCCTCAAAAGACCATTTCAGACTGGATCTACATGGTCTTCACATGATCTGACCAAGATTATGTCTGGACTTTAAAAGAGACTTTGACCCCTGAGTTTGTTTCGCCATTTCTTCTCAGGGTAGTCAGATAGGAAATGTCGACTTCATCTAGCTTATTTAAAAAAAAAAAAAAAAATATGACGTGTAAAAGTGATTTCGATATCCTATTTACAGAATAAATAATTTCATTTCATTTCATTTCTGTAATTTTAGTTGTACTTAACCTTTTGACCGCTGGTGTCGCATTTATGCGAGACATATTTCCGTGCCCCTACCGCTCGTGTCGTATTTCTGCGACAGAGACATGCATGACTTTTTCCTTCTATTTTCGTCCTATTAACTGCGTGGTACAACTAAAACCATTATTAAATAAATATATTGCTCCTCCTTATTTCTCCTCCTTATTACTTATTGTAGGTATTATTTTATAGATTTGTAGCCGCGCGCGCGCTAGGGGCACGTCAATTGATATTTAGCAAAGCGGTCAAAAGTTTAAGTAATGTCCCGAAACTCGGGACATTAGTACCGAAAAAATATTTTGTCATAAGGCGTCTCCACTTTGCCTCTGTTATTTTTCGAACTTTAGGTGTTTTAGGTCTACCTATTCCGATCACTGGTATCTCTGTATGACGTACGATGCACGTCACAGGGCGAGACCCCGGACGCGGACGAGGTGTTCAACGTGACCAACTCGCTGCGCAAGGTGTCCATCATGTACATGTGCCACAACCTCAACGACACCAACATCTGGGACTCGCTGTTCGAGGACCTGCCCAAGTGCGTGCAGGAGAACGAGACGCAGATGCCGCCGCAGGTCAGTGGCACTACATCATGCCAATACGCGCGCCCTGCGTCATGTTGCCGTAACTGCTTCTACTCCATGACAATAACTTTCTTTTTCAAATCTATTAATTTAGAGTAGGCTAGTTAACGGATTTGGAAAATTCGATTACTAATTCTTGTGTTTTATTTACCATCAAATATGAATCTTAATATATAAAACAAAGTCGGGTTTGTTCGAACACTTATAACTCGAGAGCGGCTTAACGGATTTTCATGGTTTTTGATTTGTTGTATTTTTCTTCGTCCCGAATAGCAGAATAACTATTAAAAATATGTATAGGAAAAGTAAAAAAAAATATATGAAGAAAATTCATTTTCACAAAACATTTGAACAGGGCTGTAATAGAATGAAAGATTCCCGATCTTTCATTCTATTAGAATTCCAAATTCAAATAAATTTTATAATCAGTTGTTTTCCCGCCGTTCGATTTATTCAAATTTGACAGGACACCGTCTGGTGGGTCAGCTATGTAGTATTGTAAAATAATAATCAATTGCCACTTCAGAGCGGATGCAGGACAAGGTTAGTATGAAAGAAACTTCTAAACAGTTTATTGTTACAGAGTTAATTTACTAACACTACTGTACTAAATATGTGGAGATTTGATACAAATACAAACACACTATCGCAATTTATTTGGGGTCGGCGCAACATGTCTCTTTCTTCCATACTTCTCTATTAGTCGTCATCTCGGTAGTCACTACCTTTCTAGCCATGTCATCTTTCACACAGTCCATCCATCGTTTCTTTGGTCTTCCCCTACTCCTAAAGCCTCGACATTCATACTCAAAACAATTTTCTTTTGTCAAATTTGTTAGCTCCTATTAATCTTTTTCATATTTTAGACTTTTTTACTTAAACTTTATTCTGGTATTTTACTTTTCAACAAAAATCGTAGATAAATTCTTAAAATATAAATTAAGTTTTCTTACACAATTCAAAATGTTTACAGCTTGCGCCTTCGGGAACTTCGCGCGTTTACATTGGAATATTCATAGCTAAGACAGGACAAAGTCTGTCGGGTCAGCTAGTTAAAAATATTTCAGCGAAATATTAACATGAATAGAACTTACAGGGTGTAAAAAGACACAGCACAAAGCCGTCAACTATGTATAGATAGTGCAATCCACGAAGACGCGCCCCACTACTCCTCCTAACCGTTTATAGTCTAACCGTCTTACTAATAAAACACGGAATAAAGTTATATCAGGGATAACAAAGGAATAACCATACATTTTCATAGGTTTAAATTTGGAATAACTTTATTCTGTGTTTATTTGTAAGACGGTACGTGTACAACGGTTAGGAGGAGTAGTGGGGCGCGTCTTCGTGGATTGCACTATCTATACACTGTACTAACTAAGTAGCTTTGTGGAAAAATTATTGCTGGGAAACTACTTTTATTTTTAAGTATAAAAAGAAAGCAATTTTTATTCAAAGTCAAAGTCAAAGTTTTATTTGTAAAACATAGGTGGTGTAAAAAACAGGTGTTGTTAATAAAACATAATGTTCACTATGTTTTGCCAATGACGGCGTACAAATATGAATAAATAGTGAATGTAGCCAAAAAATAATAAATTAAAAACGTTAAATTATTACGCGCAATGTAACGCGAACCCAGACAAACGGAGTTAAGCCCCGCCCCTTCGCTCTACTGTACGCGTAGGTACTTGTCGGAAAAAGTTTAGTAAAAAAAAGCGACTTTGACCTTCAATATCTCCAGAACCAGTGGATTCCCAGGTATGGTCTAGCTCAGGGATTCCCAAACTATTTTGGGCAAGAGACCCCTTTTCCAAAATGAACTGATACCTCAGACCCCCTTGGCCAAATTACTTTAAAAATCCTATCTCTAGTTTTTTAAAATGCGCCTGAAAGACTTGTACGCTCGAACACCATTATCTTGTACGAACTTGTCCACGCTTATTGACTTGTTGAGTTTTTTAAAAGCACAACAATAAATACTTCCATCTAAAATATTACTCATTCTTATGACAAGTTGGTAAGTACACGTAACACAGAATAGTAGTAATAGTAGTATCTTGAAAGTTTCAAATAAGAACTTGTGTTAATTAATAGCGGTCGATTTTTAAATCTCGTCGACCCCCCGAATTAGTTTTCGTTTATTTCGACCCCTGGGAAACCGATTTCGACCCCAAGGGGTCGATATCGACCACTTTGGGAATCCCTGGTCTAGCTAGTGGAAAAAAAAACGATCCAAATGATGGGTAGAATTAGACTTTCGGCTTCGGCAAGTGGCTTTTTACACCCTGTATATATGTATAAAACAAAGTCGGGTTATTTACACCATTTATAACTCAAGAACGGCTGGACCAATTTTTACGATGTTTGATTTGTTAGATTTTTCTCCGCCCCGAATACCATAATAACTATTAAAACATCGAAAAATCATGAATAAAAAAACCGGTCAAGAGCGAGTCGGACTCGCGCACCGAGGGTTCCGTTCCGATTTCTGAAAAAGTGTGCTACTTAGAGACATCGTTTTGTTTTTCCTGTAATCTTTACATAAACTTCTATCACATAGAATTGCAAACTTCGGAGATAGGGGGGGGGGGGGGGGGGGGGGACGGTATTTTTTTTTTACATTTTTCATCAAAAGTCGAAAACTATGCGGCCTAAAAAAAAATAAAAAATAGTTTGAGGATGTGCAAACAGCGCTCTTTCATATGATACCCCACATGCCCTAGTAGCCCCACTTTAAATTTTTAAGACCCACTTTCAGTCCCTGTTGCAAAAAAATATAAATGTTTTTATTACTTTCTTGTTTGCAAAATAGTTGAGTAAACATCATCCAAAACTATTCCAAATTTCAAGTTGATAGCATCAGTAGTTCTTGAGATATCCAGCTGTGACAGACAGACAGACAGACTGAGTCACACCATAAGGGTTCCTTTTTTACCATTTTGGTACAGAACCCTAAAAATGTGAAGACATGGGACAGGACAACTGCTAGTTTTTCATATTTATGACGAAATTTAATTTTCATTGTCAAACTGGGGCATTCTGTCATGGTGGCAACTATTAGGGTTCCGTACCAAAATGGTAAAAATGGTATTTACAGAATAAATAATTTCATCATTTCAGAACCCTCGGTGCGCGAGTCCGGCTCGCTCTTGACCGGTTTTTTTTCTAATAAGAAAGAGATAAAAATGTATTGTTTTTTTTTTGCAACAGGGACTGAAAGGGGGTCTTAAAAAAATTCGAAGTGGGGATACTAGGGCGTGTGGGGTATCATATGAAAGAACGCTGTTTGCATATTCTTAATAATTTTTTTTCTTTTTGTTAGGCCGCATAGTTTTCGACTTTTGATGAAAAATGTTTAAAAAAAATATTGGTCCCCCCTTTATCTACGAAGTTTGCATAGCGAAAAATCTGAAATTCTTCTATGTGATAGAAGTTTATGTATAGATTACAGGAAAAATAAAACGATGTCTCTAGGTAGCACAGTTTTTCAGAAATCATCAACAAAAAAATTAAATGATGGTACGGAACCCTCGGTGCGCGAGTCCGACTCGCGTCTTGGCCGGTTTTTTTTATAGCTTAGTACGGCAAAATGGTCTGCATTGTACTATAAATTATTGTCACCATTTTAGATTTGGTAAAGGACTATATTTTAGAAAATAGCACCATTAAGAACCATGGAAACCACACCCATGGCGATTTATTAACTCTTGAATGTTCGCTATGTTAGATTTTGACAACATTTTCGGCTTCAGTGTCAGAATAATACAACAAATACATTTAATGCATCTCACAATGTGAATTTATGTAGTAAATAATAATGAGATATGCACCCAAAGTGCCAAATTGATCCTAAATTGACTGAATGCGGTTTGGGATAAAAGCTGAGAACTCTTACAATGTTGGCTTCATTCGTGTGTGGTCCTGCAGGCGCTGGTGTACGTGGTGCGCGCCTGCTTCTACTCCGTGCTGTGGTCGCTGCACGGCGTGGAGACGCGCGTCAGTGCGGCGGGCGCGGCCGCGCTGCGCGACCGGCTGCACGCCTACGCCGCGCACTGCAAGGACATCGTGGCGCGCGGCATCACGCCCGACCTCAAGGAGGAGGTGAGCACCGCTCGCGGCACGCGCTCCCGGCATGGGAGGCGGCGCCGCGTGACGTAAGGGCTGTCCCGCTTGCAGGCGTACACGTCGCTGTGCGACCTGCTGATCCTGTTCGCGGAGCACCTGTGCGCGCTGCACCACCCGGGCGAGCCCGACATGCGCCAGCTGGTGCTCGAGCCCGACGCCGCGCTGTGCGACATGCTCAACGACTTCATCCAGGAGTTCGTGTTCGTGCACCACAACTACGGTAAGCCACCACACACGTGCCCCGCGCGGCCTACTACTTATACTGACTACTGTTTAAATATCTGGCGAAACTCCACGGACTGAAAGGCATCGACGTCTAATCATGATAAAACTAAAAAAAAACTAGTGTCTTATTACTACATAATATAAAACAAAGTCCCGCCGCGCTGCGGCTGTCTGTCTGTCTGTCTGTCTGAACGTGATAAACTCAAACTACCGAACGGATTTTCATACGGTTATCACCAATGGACGGAGTGTTTCATGAGGAAGGTTTAGGTGTATAATTCATGAAGGTTATGGTAAATTGGCTGAAATATGACGATGTAAAATACTTCAAGTAGGATGTACATCAGTTACGTTTTAATCTAAGCCGCTTGCTCGACGCAAAGGCTGATACGATGCATCCCGTGCGGAGCCGGGCCGGGTAGCTAGTACATGTCATAAATTAAAATCGCTTTTCGTGTCTGTGTGTGTGACCACGACGGGTTTAGATGCTGGTTGCAACATCATTTAAAAAGTTTATTCCGGAAGGTTTATGTGTTCAATACACAAAACAACAAAAAAAAATAAAACAAATATCATGTTTTGTCAATTCGTAAACCCCGTGCGAAGCAGCGGCGGGCTCCTGTGACGACACGGTCGTACACGTCACGTGTGACAAGACGCAGACTAGGCATGTTGCAGCTCGCGTACTCCGAGATGTAATACGACTAGGAAATAGATTGCCCTTGCTGGTTGATTGTACAGCCATGCGAAACTGTAATAAACTATTACAACTCAGGTTTAGCTGTTACCATAATATGTTGTTAATTGTCAAGACGTGTTGAGTCAGCAACAAGAGCAAGGCATGGAGCTACCTCAGTTTATTTATAATTTATTTTAAGTACAAACATTACTTTAAATAAGAAAACATTGGAGTTTTAAAATAATGCTGTTGAAGTTAGTACTAGTTTATACTGTGGATATACTATGAATTTTGGCAACTTCTCCCGCTTGGAGGTGCTATTGTTTGTAATGAATTAATTTTAGGACCACTCAGATGACCATCCAATTGTTTGGATAATGTCCACACGTTGAGGTCGGCAAAGAATGTAGGGTGTAAATGTATACCGAGTGAACTCTGTCGTGTGTGTGTGTGCCGCCCGGAGCGGCGCCAGCAGTAGCGGGACGTTTCATTAATCTTAGAACATTGCGTTATAACTTATGTGAGCATTACCCGTGTGCACACTTTATTGAATAGTAGAGGCTATGTTACTGAATATTCTGTTTGTATGCAGCAGTTAATTCTTCCGAATGAAAGTTCGAACCTTTGTTCAAGTTGGGTGTGGTGAATAAAACGATTATGAAACTATCTGACACAGGCTATTAGTGAACAGCCAGACTGACAGTGTGATAGTGAACTAGTGTTGGTTCAGCTCGTGCACATTGTGGGGTGATTTTCAAAATTGGTTTGTCTATTAAGTTGTACAGTAGTTTTACGGTGTGGTGCACTTGTCGGGTATCAGGATTAAATGAAAGTTTGTGTTAGGACGAGCCTTGTGAATTGCTTCCTGAATATTGTAAAACAAGCATTGTCATAAATAAAACAATAATGACTTTAAAATGTGTCTTATTGCGAAGCAATTGATACAGCTCGGGAACATTTGATCTGCATGCAACACGGTACACGAATGGATGTGACCGTGTTGCATTTGTCACACTACTCACTTGTACTGTTCGTGAAGGAGAGAAAAAATATGCATTATTAACGTAACGTCCACGAGTCGGTCGTAATCGTAACAGAAGCGACGCCGCGTCCGTGTAGCGCACAGTCGGGTGTGTCGCGACTGCCGCTGCCGCTGTACCGCAGCGCTCGTGAGGCGATGCCATAACGGTGTGGTGTATTGTGTTGCATGTGACGCGGTGCGCGCGCGGCGCTGTCGTCCGACCTATCCGACGCCGGTAAGCCAGTTGCTCCGCACTCGTTTCGCACTAGGTGACACGCCGACGGCGGATTTTACCTTAGTAATGGCGCGACCGCCCGCACCGGCCGGCGCGCGCGGCGCCGCCGCACGCTAGAGCGCGCCGCGCGGCGCCGGCCGGTGCGGGAGTCGCCGCCGCGCTACAATAATGCATATTTTTGTCTCGACGCGACGGGCGGACGTCTCACGCGTTTCGTGCACTCGCTGTGTGTATCACTTAACATTACTAAGGGAAAATTGTCGCGCCCGCTTCGTACTGCAGTCCGACACCGACGGCGAATACACGCACCTGTGGGCGGAGCTCGCTGCGCGCAGGCGCAGTAGTCGAGCTGACTGCGGCACTGCTAGTGTTGGATGACGTCACAATCGCGTTATACAATGATGTCGGTATTCGCTCGCGGTATCGAACTGCGGTATCATTCTTTTAACACACTTGACGAGTTTTGTGATTTGAGCATGTTTTGTGCAGTGTATTATTATTTTGCATTCCATATAATTTTATAGTGATAGTGATGAAATACAAAGCTAAGAATTAACAAAATGAAGTGAGATGCAGCTTGTACTAAACCGTGGTCTGTGGGACTCTGTGCAACTAATCGTGGAGAGGAGGGATCATGTAATGGAGCTTGTTTTCCTGTGCGTAGCGCGTAGTGCTGCATGCTCTAGATATCTCAAGCTGAGCCACTTTTGAACCATGTCATTCAAAGTATTGAAATAATTGTGAAGTAAAATATTGGTGTCAACTTGAGGTTATTATGTGATGTTTTAGTGCCTAAAGGGATTTATATCTCCAGAAATATTTCTATGTAAACATCAGCCCAAGCATACTATATTAGACAGGCACTAAAGCGTTACTTATTTTAATGTGTTGCATACAATTGTGAGTGCTATGCTAAGGGACATAGGTGTTAATATGCGCTGCACGTTGCAGACGGTCAAGATGAGAGACGTATCGAGGAGCTGCACAAGCGGCGCAACTTCCTGGCGGCCTACTGCAAGCTCATCGTGTACAACGTGGCGCCCATCCGCCGCGCCGCCGACGTCTTTAAGCACTACATCAAGGTAAGCAGCGCAGCCGGCGCAGGCGCAGAGATAGTGTCGTGCTGGTGTTGCAGTGCCACAAAGAGATTGAAGATACTATAGAGAGGCTATCAGAAGAAATGTCATACAAAAACTGTCATCCCATGTCTCAGTGACGCCATCTAGCATCATATAACAAAATTACATAATAGCCAAGTATGACATGAATACGTGATACACTTTTACCGACACCAACCTTTGATTTGGCAACCTAATTTTCATTTGGTGTGCAGGAATGTGACGTGACATGCGGGCGTACCACACAAGACTGAGCGACTTTTGACCACTAGGACATAAGTATCGGATTACGATTTTGTTCGCTATGGCTTGTATTGTAAAGTAATATTGAATGTGTTGCAGTGCTACAACGACTACGGCGACATCATCAAGGCCACGCTGAGCAAGGCGCGCGAGATCAACAAGCTGAGCTGCGCGCTCACCATGCAGCTGGCCATGCAGGCGCTGTTCGCGGACATGCTGCTCAAGCACGCGGGCGCGGCGCACCGCCAGCTGCCCGAGATGCTCGAGCTCAAGGTACACCATCCGACATTATTATCTTCATCGCCATATGCCCTATTTTTGTCTGCTCATTTATATTATATTGCGTCTTAAGAGGAAATGTGGGTGCTCTTTTCTCCATACAAAAAGATACAAACGCTCTCGCCTGTTTTCTTTCTGGTTAATGACCATAAAGCAATGATTTTTTACAGAAATATAAATATCAGTTACTTGTATGCCCCTACGTTTTCCTTTTTGATGATATATTATTTTTATAAGAACTAGTAACTAGAACCCTTCAAAAATGCTCAAAATTGTCTATTCAGACCGCTGTCAACAGACGCCTAGTGTACCAATTTGACAATTATTAACGAAAAAAGAAAAACATAGGGGCATAGTATTTATATCCTTCTTATTCAGTTTATGAAATATCTTTTAAATTGGTCCAATATTGGAGGAGGAAATAGGCGAGAGCCAAACCTCGAAATGTGACTTTTTACATAGGCTATTTAGTCGGATCTGCAGTTGTCCTTATCGCACGAATTCGAGGGCGGAGCGCTCGCAGAGCGACAGCAATACCTTCTTAAAATACCTAATTTTCAAAAGTCTGGCCACCCGCCTTTCCTCTTAATGCATGAACATAATGAGGTGTCGTTAGATTCTTCTTTATTGTGGGAGTGATGGGTATATTATATTATAATTATAATATTTTATATATTGCATCTGCAAAAAAAAAAAAAATACAGGAAATAGTTATATTTTTATAGATTACAGGAAAAATAAGAAATTTGTGGTTTTCAAATAGCATGGTAAATCGCTCAATATTGTGCGTAGAAGCTTACATTTGCAGTTGGAATGTATGGGAGAACATATTTTTTACTACAATGTTAAGTTTGTTCTTGGGATAAATTCATCCCAACTACGGAACCCTTCATTGTGTGTAGTCCGACACGCAATTGGCCGTTTTTTATTTTTTTACATCGATCTCACATAAATAAAGAAGCAACAAGAATAATGTATCCAGGACTTTGTAATACTCATCTTGATTTAAAAGAGGAGTTGTAGTTTCTTGCCCTTTCTTCTCCATGTAGAGATGTACGTTTTGGAATGGGCAACTAGCTTCAACTTTCTGACGAACTGACCGACTCTTTGACATTTCTAAAGTAATTGCCTGTAATTGGTTTAATTGAAATAAATGCTTTGAGTTTGAAAGAATTTCAAAACTGACGAAGGACTTGACTGTACTAAAGCAGTAAATGACTACAGGAGCTGGCGAAGCGCTTCTCGGTGATGTTCGGGCTGGACGCGGTGAAGAACCGCGAGGCGCTGACGGCGCTGCACCGCGCCGGCATCGCCTTCGCGGCGCTGGAGCAGGCGCCGCACGCGCCGCCGCCGCGCGTGCTGTTCCTGGAGCCGCTGGCCGAGTTCAGCAACAAGCTGCTGCGCCAGGACAAGCGCCAGGTGCTCAAGGTGACTCACTTCTGTACTACACAACATTTTTGTGACGAATGCTAAAATTAAACTCGAAGTTAGCCGTAATTACTTTTATTCACGTTCGCTTGTCGTGTGTTTAGCGGAGAGTGAGCAAGTTTGAGATTCTGTGAGATGATGGACGAAAGATGAGTTTTTTTTTGTGGCAATATTATTTGATAGTTTTAATTGTTTTGTTGGAAAATTTTGTGTATTATTTCTTATTGTGAATTGTAAATAAGTCTGTTTTTATTGAAATGTTACTGTGCAATAGCTTTGTTATGTGTTATGTCTATAATGTTATGGATGTTTTTTCCAAATAAATAAATGTAGTGTCAAGTATTAACAAGTGTAAGATTCGTAGCGTAATAGTAACGTGCTCCCTGTGGCAGTTCCTGGACAGCCGCATCCCGCACGGCGTGCAGTGGGGCGACGAGTGGGCCGCGCTGCTGTCGTACCGCGGCTCGCTGCTCACCGACGCGCCCGACGAGCGCCCGCCGCCCGTGCGCAAGCACTACGCGCGCCGACCTAGTACGTATACTTGCTGACACTACTCGCTCTGTGCGCGCTGCTCACCGACGCAAGGAACTTACGACAAACTTGACTATTCCAGGAGGTCAGAACGAAGACGACGAGGGCGAGGAGAACGCAGAGTCGGACCAGGAGCCGCCCGGGTGAGCGCCGGCGCACTGTGCCGTAGCTAGACGTAACGTTAGGTAGTCCGCGCTCTATAACTACGTCGGAGGGCCCGCTCACTGCGTCACCGCTGTGTACTGACACGCTAGATGTTAAGGATAACGGAACAGTCTGACAACGTTGAGTCATTTCACTTGGTTTTACTGCGCAACATGTTATCGGACCCGCGACCCTTGTCAGATACACGTGCCACACCATACAATAAATATATTGCCAAACAAACATTTTTGACGCGATCAGAGTATACGGTGCGTTGAATTGAAATGTCATAATGTGTTGAGTTCACACAATCAATTAAACGAGTAATTTGTTCAGGCAACAAAGGTTAAAACAATGCTGACCCGTCGAATGTCGTCCTTTACTGTGATTGGTTATCGTAATATTGACATCAAGTGCCAGTATATCCAACATTATATCGCGTATCGTAAACATTTGACTGAGTCCAAGCATCCAACCAAATAATATATGCGAACAACAACTTGATCCCATTTATTATGGGATCAAGTTTTCGTCTACAATAACCCTAAAAATATTACCACACTGAATGGAGCGGACCCTCTAGACATATTTATTTTGTTCAGTTTTTAAACATTGTGTTATGTATATAGATATTTTATTATACCGGATGACTTTTCTTACCGTCTCGAAAAAAATTGGGTATATTAGGTGAACAGAGTAGAAGCCTGTGGCATACCTATTTTTTTTTTTTAATATCTTAGAAAAAATTATCTAATTACCAATAAATACTACAAATTCGATGTAAACTTTTCATTTTTGTACCATAAAACCGAAATTTTGAAAAAAAAAAAAAATCGTTAAAAAATATCGAAATTCAAATCATATTATGCAGGCTGCATATGATTTGAATTTTAGATTTTTTAAATTTTTTTGCTTGAAAAAAAAAATGAAAGTTAGGTACGCCATAGGCTTCTACTCCGTTCACCTAATATACCCAATTTTTTTCGAGACGGTAAAAAAAGTCATCCGGTATATTTGTTTAATTTATCAGACCTACGAACTCTGTATTATCATGCTGGAAGGGCGGGGCATGTCAATTAACACTTGAAAATGAATAATTTGAAATTGGCATATAAAAATATAATATGTGTAGTACATTATTATTATTATTATACATATATTTTTAACTAGCAACTACATGCCCCTTAATTTATAAAGGTCGCTTAAAGTTAAGAGACTTTTAAGGGCCTTCGCCCACGGCGACTTTTTGTAGCGATGCTGTCGCGCGTTTCGGAAACGCGCGACAGCATCGCTACTCGAATCGAATCGTGGTGTAGGCGAGGGCAAACAGCTAGCACCGCATCGCGACTGTATCGATGCAAACGCGCGACGACATCGCTACTGCATCGCTACAAAAAGTCGCCGTGAGCGAGGGCCCTAAACGTCAAAAATGTATGGTTCAACATAATCAGTAATAATCATTACTTCACTTTAAGCAATGTTTATAGATAAACTCATGAAGATTAATTTCAAATCAATTATGATGTAAAACCACTCCTGGTTAAGCATAATATGTACTCGGTACGTTTAAATATGTAAACTAGTTTTCCAAATGACATTTAGCTTGTACTGGGAGTCCGTTTTATAATGTCATTATTTTATAAATATTTTATTTAATTGAAATCCTATTATAATGATAATTGAAGATGTTGAGTAATGAATTTGGGCCTTATAGTGTGTAGTGTATGATGTGCGGTATGTGGTGTAGCGTAACAGTAGCTCGTGTACAAGAAGTAGTTAGAAGATGGGATGTGCGCGGCCGACTGCAACACGCGCCAGTTCAGGAGCTTTTACTGCAGAGACAACATATCCTCGACTGATTCTAGAATAGAACAAGAGAATATCGTTGCAAGTTTTTTAACTTGAATTCTATTTAAAATTAAACAGTGGGCGGTGTTTGTCGGCTGCGCAAGAAGGCTATGTTGCTTTGTATCATCGTCATACTATGTCGTAGTTAAGTAATTAAGATATTATATTTTTATAATAAATAATATTTATTATATATTGACGTTTTATTATGTTATATTATACTATAACACAACACATTATAACCTGTATTGACATTATGTATTCAACACTTAACAACGTTTTGAAGGGAAGGGTAAGTGGGTGGCGATGGCGCCAGCGCGGCATGCCGCAGGGAGCGGTGCGGTTCCTAGTTCTGAAGGCTAGTCTGTATCAGGACAATATACTGCTGTTACTGATAATTGTTCTTCCTTGATATGCATTTCCAGCAAAAAACTACGTGGTAATATTGTTAGATCCATCACCAAAATTGATTTTGACGCCATAGAAGACTACGGCGACACTAGACTTTGTCCTACCTATCTACTCTATGTCGGACTCCAATGTTGCTACTGATGCTCTGGATCCCTCCGGGCTTACTGCGGTGTATGAGACACAGAGACCTGCTACGTAGAAGATTGAAACGATCGCCTAATAATGTCACCTCGAAATTTCCTATAGGCGATACAGAAACTTCTGCAATCAAATATTAAAAAAAGGTAAAAGACAATTCGACACCCGAGAGCTCGATAACGTAGGACAAAGGTTGTTTGGCAAACTATAAAACGAATCACAACAACAACATCTCCACAACTACTTTCACCCTCTGACACTCCTTGTCAGTCCTGCAACAATCTTACTAAATTCTTTGCTGACATAGGTTAAAGATTCACAGATCTCATGCACCACATGACCTTCAAATATCATTGGAAATGAACTTCGGTAATAAAAAAAGAAAACAAACAAGTAGGAACATTTGGTCAGTGGGTCGTCTTAGGGGCGGAGTTGAACATTTATTATTATTTTTCAAAACATTTTATTTCAAGAGAAAATACTGGCTTTTCAATACTAGTACTAATGCTATGATGAATAGCTCTCGTGTGTCTAGGAACGTGTGCTGACGGTAAACATGCACTCGCCGATGTTTTTTAGGGTTCCGTACCTCAAAAGGAAAAAATGGAACCCAGAAAGGATCACTCGTGTGTCTGTCTGTCTGTCACAGCCAATTTGCTCCGAATCTAATGGACCGATTAAGTTGGAATTTGGTACACATATGGATTTCTGTGACCCAAACACGCACGGCTAAAGTAAATAAATGAATTTTGAATATGGGGGTCACTTTTAGGGGGCAAATAAGAAAATTAAAAAAAAAAGTTTTGCAAACTGTACCATATGATATGTCAAATGAAAGAACTTACTATGAGGGTCTCAAATATATTTTTTTTTTGTGATTTTCAAATAAATGGTTTTAAAGTTATTTAAGAAAATAGACGAAAATTTACCATTCCAAAATTTTAGGCTCGGTAGTTTCGGAGATATCTTATATACCTTATCTCCGAAACTACTGAGCCTAAAATTTTGAACAGAAAATACTTCTATATCTGTAGATTACAGGAAAACCTATAAGTAGTTTGTGGTCTTACAATAACATGGTAAATTTCTCAATATTGTGAGTACAAACTTACATTTACTATTGGAATGTATGGGTGAACATGTTTTTCAACTATAATGTTAAGTTTTTTCTTGGGATAATAAATTCAATCCCAACTACGGAACCCTTCATTGTGCGAAGTCAGTCCGACACGCACTTGGCCGCTTTTTGTTCTACCTTGTTATGTTCGTAATGGAATGTACTGTAGTGTTCTTAGCCTACTTGTGTGACTGAGCCGAGCTCTACTGTTACAGTGTAGTCAGGAGCCTACTTGTGTGACTGAGCCGAGCTCTACTGTTACAGTGTAGTCAGGAGCCTACTTGTGTGACTGAGCCGAGCTCTACTGTTACAGTGTAGTCAGGAGCCTACTTGTGTGACTGAGCCGAGCTCTACTGTTACAGTGTAGTCAGGAGCCTACTTGTGTGACTGAGCCGAGCTCTACTGTTACAGTGTAGTCAGGAGCCTACTTGTGTGACTGAGCCGAGCTCTACTGTTACAGTGTAGTCAGGAGCCTACTTGTGTGACTGAGCCGAGCTCTACTGTTACAGTGTAGTCAGGAGCCTACTTGTGTGACTGAGCCGAGCTCTACTGTTACAGTGTAGTCAGGAGCCTACTTGTGTGACTGAGCCGAGCTCTACTGTTACAGTGTAGTCAGGAGCCTACTTGTGTGACTGAGCCGAGCTCTACTGTTACAGTGTAGTCAGGAGCCTACTTGTGTGACTGAGCCGAGCTCTACTGTTACAGTGTAGTCAGGAGCCTACTTGTGTGACTGAGCCGAGCTCTACTGTTACAGTGTAGTCAGGAGCCTACTTGTGTGACTGAGCCGAGCTCTACTGTTACAGTGTAGTCAGGAGCCTACTTGTGTGTCTGAGCCGAGCTCTACTGTTACAGTGTAGTCAGGAGCCTACTTGTGTGACTGAGCCGAGCTCTACTGTTACAGTGTAGTCAGGAGCCTACTTGTGTGACTGAGCCGAGCTCTACTGTTACAGTCAAAATCAAAATCAAAATCAAAAGTCCTTTATTCAAATTAGGCTGAGAATCAGCACTTTTTGAACGTCAAAATTACAGTAAGACAGTCCCCACAAAACGCCCTCCCTTCACCACTTCCTAGTGCTTTAGCTGGGAAGAAGAAGTAGCGGAACAAACTCCCCAGCAGCACAGCTGTCTGTTCAGTTAGAAGAACTAGATTCTATACAATAGTACCTATGCAAAATAATTTACGCAACACAATACATTAAATTATATTACAGTGTAGTCAGGAGCCTACTTGTGTGACTGAGCCGAGCTCTACTGTTACAGTGTAGTCAGGAGCCTACTTGTGTGACTGAGCCGAGCTCTATTGTTACAGTGTAGTCAGGAGCCTACTTGTGTGACTGAGCCGAGCTCTACTGTTACAATGTAGGTTTTCCTTGTCTTTCTTTTTTCAACTGGGGTTGGAAGCTCTCCGTCATCCGCCCTACTCACCAGACCTTGCGCCTACAGAATACTTCTTTTTCCAGAATTTGGATAACTTCTTGGCGGGCAAAAAATTCAATACCCGAGAGGCAGTACAAAATGCCTTTGAAGAATTTGTTGCGTCCCGACCAGCTGATTTCTTTAAGAAGGGCATCAATAAACTGCCACTGCGTTGGCAAAGATGCATTGATTGCATGGGTGATTACTTCGATTAATACAAATAAAAAATACATGAAAAAATTCGTTTAAATTTTTTCATACAAAACGGCAATTTCATAGGTAAAGACCTATTATTTACATAATTTCAACCATAAAAATCATCAATACATTTCTCTAAGTTAGATGTCGTCCGGATTCGTACGATTTCCGAAATCCGACCAATCCGGACGAAATCTAACTTAAAAAGATGTATTGATGATTTCGTAGCCATAACACATCATCAAGAAAATAATACGTAAGTTATTAATTATGTTTATCTATGATAGTAATAGTATAGAAGTAGTAATTCACTGAAATAGTAGTCATTAATAGTTGATAATTGAACATTTAGTAAAATTTTGAATGAAGAAAACATAGTGAACTGTATAGTTATAAACAGGGTGGTTGAAATAGTGACGTCAAAAAGAAAAATATGAACCTGAATTCCTCATACCTCTGGGTATGAGGAATTCAATTTTCCTTTTCTTTTTGACGTCACTATTTGGACCACATATGGTCATAGGGGTTTGGGTCATATTACATTTAGAGTAGGTATTTATGTACTTATTTTAGTAATAAGAAGTTTTAGTCGAATAATGTATAGATTTCGCAGGTTTATGACAAAATCAGGCTTTTGATAAAAAAAACCTAGGCTTTTAATCAAGAACCGGTCGACGGAGGCCCTATTTCTGTCAGGAACCTACCCTACCCGAACCATGGGGTGCCCCTGACGTCGAACGTTTTCTTCCGGTTCTTGATCAAAAGCCTGAATTTGTCATAAACATGCGACATAGATACCTAAATGTAATATGATTATTATTATTGAATATTGCATTTGTTAACATTTCATGTCTATCTGAGGACGGGTGTTCACCGTGGGGTAGGTGGGCACAGGTCAGTCATGTTTCACCGCGGGAGTGTCCTCGTACTACAGCGGAGTGGTGTGTTGTAGGCGCAAGCGCGTGCGGCGCTCCGCGGCGCCGGCCAGCAAGCGGCGCCGCGCGGCCGTCGCCAGCGCCGAGGCCACGCCGCGTCGCAGCAAGCGAGGCCGCGCGGCCGACGCCAGCGCCGAGTCCACGCCGCGCCGCAGCAAGCGCGCCCGCGCCGCTCACACCGACACCGAGGATACTACATCGGGGTATGCGACAGCTCTGCCTTGCTAATTATATCTGCACTGACGTTCTATCACTTCTGCCTGAACCCGATGAACCGCAGTAAATCAATGTAAATAGCAATGGGAACAAGCCAGCCCAGCTGCCCAGCTGCCCAGCTGCCCAGCCCGTGGTTCACAGAATTAAATGTCTTCCTCACTTTAAACTTAATTTGCACATGTTAAAACAAATGACTGAACAAGTTGAGACATCACTTCAATAACTTCACCATTTACCTGCAACCAATAATGATTACGTGGACAACTATGTGCATGCAGTAACACCACATGCCGTGTGAGTGAGCCACAACGTTCATAGCGCAGAAGCCGGAGGGTCATCTAGTCGCACACTGGCAGAGCATGCAGCGTGTGGTCACTCCCGCCTGTGACTGCCTGGCGCCTGCTTCTAAAGCTGCTCGCTCCGTGTTGACAGCCGAGTTATCTAGTCGCACACTGGCAGAGCATGCAGCGTGTGGTCACTCCCGCCTGTGACTGCCTGGCGCCTGCTTCTAAAGCTGCACGCTCCGTGTTGACAGCCGAGTTATCTAGTCGCACACTGGCAGAGCATGCAGCGTGTGGTCACTCCCGCCTGTGACTGCCTGGCGCCTGCTTCTAAAGCTGCTCGCTCCGTGTTGACAGCCGAGTTATCTAGTCGCACACTGGCAGAGCATGCAGCGTGTGGTCACTCCCGCCTGTGACTGCCTGGCGCCTGCTTCTAAAGCTGCACGCTCCGTGTTGACAGCCGAGTTATCTAGTCGCACACTGGCAGAGCATGCAGCGTGTGGTCACTCCCGCCTGTGACTGCCTGGCGCCTGCTTCTAAAGCTGCACGCTCCGTGTTGACAGCCGAGTTATCTAGTCGCACACTGGCAGAGCATGCAGCGTGTGGTCACTCCCGCCTGTGACTGCCTGGCGCCTGCTTCTAAAGCTGCTCGCTCCGTGTTGACAGCCGAGTTATCTAGTCGCACACTGGCAGAGCATGCAGCGTGTGGTCACTCCCGCCTGTGACTGCCTGGCGCCTGCTTCTAAAGCTGCACGCTCCGTGTTGACAGCCGAGTTATCTAGTCGCACACTGGCAGAGCATGCAGCGTGTGGTCACTCCCGCCTGTGACTGCCTGGCGCCTGCTTCTAAAGCTGCACGCTCCGTGTTGACAGCCGAGTTATCTAGTCGCACACTGGCAGAGCATGCAGCGTGTGGTCACTCCCGCCTGTGACTGCCTGGCGCCTGCTTCTAAAGCTGCACGCTCCGTGTTGACAGCCGAGTTATCTAGTCGCACACTGGCAGAGCATGCAGCGTGTGGTCACTCCCGCCTGTGACTGCCTGGCGCCTGCTTCTAAAGCTGCACGCTCCGTGTTGACAGCCGAGTTATCTAGTCGCACACTGGCAGAGCATGCAGCGTGTGGTCACTCCCGCCTGTGACTGCCTGGCGCCTGCTTCTAAAGCTGCACGCTCCGTGTTGACAGCCGAGTTATCTAGTCGCACACTGGCAGAGCATGCAGCGTGTGGTCACTCCCGCCTGTGACTGCCTGGCGCCTGCTTCTAAAGCTGCTCGCTCCGTGTTCACAGCCGAGTGTTGTATGTAAACACTTTCCCTGATGCCGCGGCCACATTAAAGGGATTTGCCGTTGATTATCGCGTTAAAGGGCGTTAGCCTAGGTGCAGCCACCACTTACCGCTATAATTTGACCGAATCTTGATCAAATTTAACTACCGCGATGTTTATGGCGTTCATGGGCATTGACGTTGACGTTAGTGTGGCCCCGGCATGACACTAAAAGGTCAGCCGCAGCGGCAGCACTGCTTAGCTGTAGTCGATGGTATTGTCTTGTTTGCCATAAAGTAATTTGTACTAAGATTGTTTTCCATAATCGTCCCCCCTCATTATATTTGTTTGCACTATTATCATTTATACTAATAACGCTTGTCATATTAACTTATTAGTCATAAGTTCATAACACATTATCCCGCATTTTTGAGTGTACTAGTTAATCTGGTATTTGCTAATAAATAATTACTTATACTTTTTTAAATACATAAAGGTGTTGGTAAACACTTGTTAATAAATAAATCAATCAATCTGGTTATACATAATGTCACGACTGATGTTCAGCACCTAGCTGAACAACAGCCGGCGCCGAATAGCGCTCCCTCCGCCCACCACAGACAGGCTCGCTCGAGAAATGGCAAAGTTTCTGCTTCATGCACTGAGCATACCTCGCCACATGTAACAACGCTGCTGACTAGCAGACATCAACGCTTCATGCACTGAGCATACCTCGCCACATGTAACAACGCTGCTGACTAGCAGACATCAACGCTTCATGCACTGAGCATACCTCGCCACATGTAACAACGCTGCTGACTAGCAGACATCAACGCTTCATGCACTGAGCATACCTCGCCACATGTAACAACGCTGCTGACTAGCAGACATCAACGCTTCATGCACTGAGCATACCTCGCCACATGTAACAACGCTGCTGACTAGCAGACATCAACGCTTCATGCACTGAGCATACCTCGCCACATGTAACAACGCTGCTGACTAGCAGACATCAACGCTTCATGCACTGAGCATACCTCGCCACATGTAACAACGCTGCTGACTAGCAGACATCAACGCTTCATGCACTGAGCATACCTCGCCACATGTAACAACGCTGCTGACTAGCAGACATCAACGCTTCATGCACTGAGCATACCTCGCCACATGTAACAACGCTGCTGACTAGCAGACATCAACGCTTCATGCACTGAGCATACCTCGCCACATGTAACAACGCTGCTGACTAGCAGACATCAACGCTTCATGCACTGAGCATACCTCGCCACATGTAACAACGCTGCTGACTAGCAGACATCAACGCTTCATGCACTGAGCATACCTCGCCACATGTAACAACGCTGCTGACTAGCAGACATCAACGCTTCATGCACTGAGCATACCTCGCCACATGTAACAACGCTGCTGACTAGCAGACATCAACGCTTCATGCACTGAGCATACCTCGCCACATGTAACAACGCTGCTGACTAGCAGACATCAACGCTTCATGCACTGAGCATACCTCGCCACATGTAACAACGCTGCTGACTAGCAGACATCAACGCTTCATGCACTGAGCATACCTCGCCACATGTAACAACGCTGCTGACTAGCAGACATCAACGCTTCATGCACTGAGCATACCTCGCCACATGTAACAACGCTGCTGACTAGCAGACATCAACGCTTCATGCACTGAGCATACCTCGCCACATGTAACAACGCTGCTGACTAGCAGACATCAACGCTTCATGCACTGAGCATACCTCGCCACATGTAACAACGCTGCTGACTAGCAGACATCAACGCTTCATGCACTGAGCATACCTCGCCACATGTAACAACGCTGCTGACTAGCAGACATCAACGCTTCATGCACTGAGCATACCTCGCCACATGTAACAACGCTGCTGACTAGCAGACATCAACGCTTCATGCACTGAGCATACCTCGCCACATGTAACAACGCTGCTGACTAGCAGACATCAACGCTTCATGCACTGAGCATACCTCGCCACATGTAACAACGCTGCTGACTAGCAGACATCAACGCTTCATGCACTGAGCATACCTCGCCACATGTAACAACGCTGCTGACTAGCAGACATCAACGCTTCATGCACTGAGCATACCTCGCCACATGTAACAACGCTGCTGACTAGCAGACATCAACGCTTCATGCACTGAGCATACCTCGCCACATGTAACAACGCTGCTGACTAGCAGACATCAACGCTTCATGCACTGAGCATACCTCGCCACATGTAACAACGCTGCTGACTAGCAGACATCAACGCTTCATGCACTGAGCATACCTCGCCACATGTAACAACGCTGCTGACTAGCAGACATCAACGCTTCATGCACTGAGCATACCTCGCCACATGTAACAACGCTGCTGACTAGCAGACATCAACGCTTCATGCACTGAGCATACCTCGCCACATGTAACAACGCTGCTGACTAGCAGACATCAACGCTTCATGCACTGAGCATACCTCGCCACATGTAACAACGCTGCTGACTAGCAGACATCAACGCTTCATGCACTGAGCATACCTCGCCACATGTAACAACGCTGCTGACTAGCAGACATCAACGCTTCATGCACTGAGCATACCTCGCCACATGTAACAACGCTGCTGACTAGCAGACATCAACGCTTCATGCACTGAGCATACCTCGCCACATGTAACAACGCTGCTGACTAGCAGACATCAACGCTTCATGCACTGAGCATACCTCGCCACATGTAACAACGCTGCTGACTAGCAGACATCAACGCTTCATGCACTGAGCATACCTCGCCACATGTAACAACGCTGCTGACTAGCAGACATCAACGCTTCATGCACTGAGCATACCTCGCCACATGTAACAACGCTGCTGACTAGCAGACATCAACGCTTCATGCACTGAGCATACCTCGCCACATGTAACAACGCTGCTGACTAGCAGACATCAACGCTTCATGCACTGAGCATACCTCGCCACATGTAACAACGCTGCTGACTAGCAGACATCAACGCTTCATGCACTGAGCATACCTCGCCACATGTAACAACGCTGCTGACTAGCAGACATCAACGCTTCATGCACTGAGCATACCTCGCCACATGTAACAACGCTGCTGACTAGCAGACATCAACGCTTCATGCACTGAGCATACCTCGCCACATGTAACAACGCTGCTGACTAGCAGACATCAACGCTTCATGCACTGAGCATACCTCGCCACATGTAACAACGCTGCTGACTAGCAGACATCAACGCTTCATGCACTGAGCATACCTCGCCACATGTAACAACGCTGCTGACTAGCAGACATCAACGCTTCATGCACTGAGCATACCTCGCCACATGTAACAACGCTGCTGACTAGCAGACATCAACGCTTCATGCACTGAGCATACCTCGCCACATGTAACAACGCTGCTGACTAGCAGACATCAACGCTTCATGCACTGAGCATACCTCGCCACATGTAACAACGCTGCTGACTAGCAGACATCAACGCTTCATGCACTGAGCATACCTCGCCACATGTAACAACGCTGCTGACTAGCAGACATCAACGCTTCATGCACTGAGCATACCTCGCCACATGTAACAACGCTGCTGACTAGCAGACATCAACGCTTCATGCACTGAGCATACCTCGCCACATGTAACAACGCTGCTGACTAGCAGACATCAACGCTTCATGCACTGAGCATACCTCGCCACATGTAACAACGCTGCTGACTAGCAGACATCAACGCTTCATGCACTGAGCATACCTCGCCACATGTAACAACGCTGCTGACTAGCAGACATCAACGCTTCATGCACTGAGCATACCTCGCCACATGTAACAACGCTGCTGACTAGCAGACATCAACGCTTCATGCACTGAGCATACCTCGCCACATGTAACAACGCTGCTGACTAGCAGACATCAACGCTTCATGCACTGAGCATACCTCGCCACATGTAACAACGCTGCTGACTAGCAGACATCAACGCTTCATGCACTGAGCATACCTCGCCACATGTAACAACGCTGCTGACTAGCAGACATCAACGCTTCATGCACTGAGCATACCTCGCCACATGTAACAACGCTGCTGACTAGCAGACATCAACGCTTCATGCACTGAGCATACCTCGCCACATGTAACAACGCTGCTGACTAGCAGACATCAACGCTTCATGCACTGAGCATACCTCGCCACATGTAACAACGCTGCTGACTAGCAGACATCAACGCTTCATGCACTGAGCATACCTCGCCACATGTAACAACGCTGCTGACTAGCAGACATCAACGCTTCATGCACTGAGCATACCTCGCCACATGTAACAACGCTGCTGACTAGCAGACATCAACGCTTCATGCACTGAGCATACCTCGCCACATGTAACAACGCTGCTGACTAGCAGACATCAACGCTTCATGCACTGAGCATACCTCGCCACATGTAACAACGCTGCTGACTAGCAGACATCAACGCTTCATGCACTGAGCATACCTCGCCACATGTAACAACGCTGCTGACTAGCAGACATCAACGCTTCATGCACTGAGCATACCTCGCCACATGTAACAACGCTGCTGACTAGCAGACATCAACGCTTCATGCACTGAGCATACCTCGCCACATGTAACAACGCTGCTGACTAGCAGACATCAACGCTTCATGCACTGAGCATACCTCGCCACATGTAACAACGCTGCTGACTAGCAGACATCAACGCTTCATGCACTGAGCATACCTCGCCACATGTAACAACGCTGCTGACTAGCAGACATCAACGCTTCATGCACTGAGCATACCTCGCCACATGTAACAACGCTGCTGACTAGCAGACATCAACGCTTCATGCACTGAGCATACCTCGCCACATGTAACAACGCTGCTGACTAGCAGACATCAACGCTTCATGCACTGAGCATACCTCGCCACATGTAACAACGCTGCTGACTAGCAGACATCAACGCTTCATGCACTGAGCATACCTCGCCACATGTAACAACGCTGCTGACTAGCAGACATCAACGCTTCATGCACTGAGCATACCTCGCCACATGTAACAACGCTGCTGACTAGCAGACATCAACGCTTCATGCACTGAGCATACCTCGCCACATGTAACAACGCTGCTGACTAGCAGACATCAACGCTTCATGCACTGAGCATACCTCGCCACATGTAACAACGCTGCTGACTAGCAGACATCAACGCTTCATGCACTGAGCATACCTCGCCACATGTAACAACGCTGCTGACTAGCAGACATCAACGCTTCATGCACTGAGCATACCTCGCCACATGTAACAACGCTGCTGACTAGCAGACATCAACGCTTCATGCACTGAGCATACCTCGCCACATGTAACAACGCTGCTGACTAGCAGACATCAACGCTTCATGCACTGAGCATACCTCGCCACATGTAACAACGCTGCTGACTAGCAGACATCAACGCTTCATGCACTGAGCATACCTCGCCACATGTAACAACGCTGCTGACTAGCAGACATCAACGCTTCATGCACTGAGCATACCTCGCCACATGTAACAACGCTGCTGACTAGCAGACATCAACGCTTCATGCACTGAGCATACCTCGCCACATGTAACAACGCTGCTGACTAGCAGACATCAACGCTTCATGCACTGAGCATACCTCGCCACATGTAACAACGCTGCTGACTAGCAGACATCAACGCTTCATGCACTGAGCATACCTCGCCACATGTAACAACGCTGCTGACTAGCAGACATCAACGCTTCATGCACTGAGCATACCTCGCCACATGTAACAACGCTGCTGACTAGCAGACATCAACGCTTCATGCACTGAGCATACCTCGCCACATGTAACAACGCTGCTGACTAGCAGACATCAACGCTTCATGCACTGAGCATACCTCGCCACATGTAACAACGCTGCTGACTAGCAGACATCAACGCTTCATGCACTGAGCATACCTCGCCACATGTAACAACGCTGCTGACTAGCAGACATCAACGCTTCATGCACTGAGCATACCTCGCCACATGTAACAACGCTGCTGACTAGCAGACATCAACGCTTCATGCACTGAGCATACCTCGCCACATGTAACAACGCTGCTGACTAGCAGACATCAACGCTTCATGCACTGAGCATACCTCGCCACATGTAACAACGCTGCTGACTAGCAGACATCAACGCTTCATGCACTGAGCATACCTCGCCACATGTAACAACGCTGCTGACTAGCAGACATCAACGCTTCATGCACTGAGCATACCTCGCCACATGTAACAACGCTGCTGACTAGCAGACATCAACGCTTCATGCACTGAGCATACCTCGCCACATGTAACAACGCTGCTGACTAGCAGACATCAACGCTTCATGCACTGAGCATACCTCGCCACATGTAACAACGCTGCTGACTAGCAGACATCAACGCTTCATGCACTGAGCATACCTCGCCACATGTAACAACGCTGCTGACTAGCAGACATCAACGCTTCATGCACTGAGCATACCTCGCCACATGTAACAACGCTGCTGACTAGCAGACATCAACGCTTCATGCACTGAGCATACCTCGCCACATGTAACAACGCTGCTGACTAGCAGACATCAACGCTTCATGCACTGAGCATACCTCGCCACATGTAACAACGCTGCTGACTAGCAGACATCAACGCTTCATGCACTGAGCATACCTCGCCACATGTAACAACGCTGCTGACTAGCAGACATCAACGCTTCATGCACTGAGCATACCTCGCCACATGTAACAACGCTGCTGACTAGCAGACATCAACGCTTCATGCACTGAGCATACCTCGCCACATGTAACAACGCTGCTGACTAGCAGACATCAACGCTTCATGCACTGAGCATACCTCGCCACATGTAACAACGCTGCTGACTAGCAGACATCAACGCTTCATGCACTGAGCATACCTCGCCACATGTAACAACGCTGCTGACTAGCAGACATCAACGCTTCATGCACTGAGCATACCTCGCCACATGTAACAACGCTGCTGACTCCCGCGGCCGCAGCGTGCGCGCCGCGCCCTGCCCTCCGCCTTCCGCGTCGCAGGAACCAATAGTATAATTGAATAAAAAAAAAATGATGTGTAATGTAAATTTATGCGCAGGAGCATCGAAAGTGGCGGCGCGTCGCTCAGCTCGTCGGAACTAGCCGCCGGCAGCTGCTCGCCAGACGTGTGAGCAACACTACGCCACACGCCATTGTTTAATAGTTTCTCTATTATTTTGTTTTTTATTTACTTTGTTATATATTTTTTAAAGCTCACATTGTTTTTTTGTCTACACCATGTGATTGCATAATATTATTATAATAATAATTTCCGTACGTAGCATACGCGGCGGCCGCGCCCCTTCGCGCTTCACTGTTGAAGCCTGTGAATGAAGTGTGTGACGAATGCTTGTTCATGCCTCGCAAGTGTGCCTGATAATGATGTCTCTGTAAACGATTATTTTTGAAGTTTCCTAAGTTCTTTGTTAACATATTTTTTTTTTAAATAAACTATAATGGTATTTTTTGTTTTTTTTTATAGCAATACTTTTTCCTGTAAAATTATTTAATTTAGTTCGTCTCAACTTGTATACCCATGACGCAACTTGTGACGAGGTATGTCTTAATGTGATAATACAAAACACAATTTGCACACTTCCTTCCTTTTACATAAAAAAACAAAGCAACAATACGCTGAATGAAAACCAGCGCGAGCGTGACGTCGGCGTCGCTGTGTGGGCTGTGCGCGCTGTGGCACGGGCGTGCGCGCTGTGGCACGGGCGTGCGCGCTGTGGCACGGGCGTGCGCGCGGGCTCGCGGGGCACGTCGTGCAAGCGTGCCGAGTGAGATGATATTACGTAATACTTCCTGATTTTAATGTCATGTCAAATAAAAAGCATTATTTAGAAGAAAATATTATTGTATAAATCAAGGTTTCGTAAAAAAATAGGAGAATGTTTTAGGGTTCCGTACCAAAATGGTAAAAAGGAACCCTTATTCTGTCACAGCTGGATATCTCAAGAACTACTGATGCTATCATTAGTACTTCTTGAGACTTGAATTGTATTAAGTAGGTAGGTACAATATATTATTAAATATTTGTATTAAATTGTATTTATCGTTATATCTCGCATGAATGGCCGTATTTTTTATTGCGTAGACATAGAAGCTTGATCTTTTTAGAACTCCAATGGACTATAGATCTACATAATTGATATTAATTTCAACTTGATACGTCCACGCGTTCCTGAGAAAAAGGGTCTTGACAGACAGACAGACCGACAACGAAGTGATCCTATAAGGGTTACGTTTTTAAACCCTTTTTTGAAAGTGGGTTACCTTCCTACGCGATTAGGGTGCAGATGTGTTTCAACCCTATAAGCGAGGAATTAGGTACTTACTAGGTATACCTAACTATCTAATGCTCGCGCGGTAGTGCCGCGGCGTGCTCCGCTGAGCGAGTGAGGGCCGCCGGTCGCTGTTCGAAGGCACGCGCCGCGGCAGGAGCAACACATTGACGACGACGAACAACGAATACCTAATAATGATGACGGAATGTTGAGCGCGGCGCAGACTGCACATCGTAGCGCGACGCCGCCGCCGCGACGTCAGTAGGAAGTCCGAGCGACAGTCTTAGTAATGTTTAAGGAAAGGTGAATTTGAATGACGCTCTTGGGAACGGCGGAGGTTATTTTAGAAACGGTTCATTCAAAAAAGTAATAAGTACTTAGGTATGTACCTACTCAGCCGTGTTGTGTGCCTTGCGGCGTTTGTTGATAATATTTTTCGTCTTATGATTACCTATGTACCTAGGTACTAAGACAAGAAATGATAGTCAAAAAAGGTTTATCGCCTGTCTTGTATTGTAAGTACAACTACGTGGCGAGATTCTTGCGGTGGGCGGAGCTGGGCGGTGCTGAAGCCGCGTGCTCACGCGCAGGCTCCGCCTCCCGCGCCGCGCCCTCAGACTCTAAGGCCCGAGCACACTGTATCCACCACCAAGCACAACATGCCTTGAAGCTGGCACACTTGTTGTTTTAGCTGTTGACTGTAAAAAACTACTACGACAGTAAAGGTAGTTAGGACAAGTTACAATTTTCGTGTTTCGCAACACGGCTAATCTAACATAGAGAGATGTATTGAGAATTATGTAAATTGCAAAAAAAGCAAGAAAATTTGAATTTGGCGGGCTACCACTGTGCATTCACCTTAAAGGGCGGAGCACACCAGACGCGTGGCGTGACGTGCCGCGTGCACGCATCAGTCGTAATGTATGAAACCGTAAAGCGCAGGCCACACCGCCAGCTAGCGGGCGGGCGAACATCGTTGCACCTCCTATTACATACTTCGGTTCACACCGCGAGCTGACCGAAGTAGTGAAACGATGTTCGCCCGCCCGCCCGCTAGCTGGCGGTGTGGCCTGCGCTTTAGAAAGGTTACAGACCTGATGCGTGACGTGTGCACGCGCCTTTCATACATTACAACTGTGCGTGCGCACGTCACGCCACGCCACGCGTCTGGTGTGCTCCGCCCTTAAGAGGGATGCGCTAAGGTAGCCCGCCCGCAACATTCAAACTTTCTTGCGATTTTAGCAATTTGCAGGTCGGTGTCAGGATGTAGGTATCTTGATCAAAATATGATTCGCGACAATAAGAAATAGGTACCTACCTATCGATGTATTTACATAATTTTTACCCGACTACGGCGAAGCAAAAAAGAAGCGTTATGATTTTGACCAGTATATGTACCTATGTTCATCTGTTCCCTCATAATTTCTAAACTCCTTATCATAATTTGACAAATGAGGATTGTCCGCTGGTAACGGACAGCACGGACGGACGGAGGAGGTGGCTATGTAAGTCATATATGACTATACTCTTTGGTAACGTCACATTAAATTGAATGTGGCGCCCTCTAGAGGAAATAAAGTCATGAACAAAAAAAAATTTTTTTTTTAATGGTAAATGTCGTGTTGGGTGTCAAATGAAAGAGCTTAATAAGCACATTTCAAACAAAAATATATATATTGCTAGCTAGGTATTTCTCGCGGCTTTGCTTGCATGCACCCGATAATTGGGAATAATTTCTAAAATCACGCCTCAGATGTGAGCCAAACATATTATTATTTTCTGACCAAAACTACCCAAAATACATATAGTCTTCTTTAAAAATGTAAAGTTGCTGCATACTTTATCACGAAATTATAACGCCAAAATAAAAAGTAAAGCGCCCATTACATTATCCAATTTCCAGAGCGCTAGATGAGATAGCGTGCTAAGTTTGTATTGTGTAAAGGCAGTTTACCTACACAATACAAATGAAGCAAGCTAGCACATCTAGCGCTCTGGAAATTAGATAATGTAATGGGCGCTTCTGTTTCAAAACTAAAACCCGACTACTTCCTCACAAAGAAAAAATCACACTCTAAAAAAGTATGAAACAAGAAAATATTCTTATCTGAAATTAGAACAAGACAGACAATTTAAAAATCCGCAGTCACACGTCATGTTAGGGCATAAATCGAACAGATTACGTGTGACTATACGGATTTTTAATTTTAGACAAATTAAAAATCCGTAGTAACACGTAATCTGTCCGATTCGATCTTTTTCTAATTTCAGATGAGAATATTTTCTTGTTTCATACTTTTTAGAGCGTGATTTTTCAGTGGTCGGGTTTTTTTAAACTTACTTTTTATAACCATAATCATCATCGGAATCTGAATAATTTTGAAAGAAATTGCTAATGGATTAGCAAATTTTTCGAACATGAAGCAATGGGTTTAGCAATTTGTTTCGAAATGATTCAAACTCCGATTGATAATGTGTTACCTACGCAATTAGGGTGCTGGCTAGATCGAGATTTTTCGCCCCCGTAAATTCCTACAGTGCAAGTTTCATCGAAATCGTTAGAGCCGTTTTCGAGAACGTGATTACCTACAAATTTTATTTATTTATTTATTTATTTTTCCAACTTACATCTATCATTACAGAGTCATCATCTATTGCGATAGTGTAGTACATATCTAAAAAAAAACTCTTAAGTTAACTTATTATTAACTTACTATTATAATTTAATTTTGTAACATATTACAAACAATGCATTCTTTGTGAACTCACTCAGAGAACACCAGAATAGGTCCGTGTCACCAGCTATGAGGTTGAGAGTGCGGAGTGCACGCGGCAGTGGCGACTCACTTAAAAGATTTGTCCGAGCGCGCGGCTCCGCCAGCAGCCGTGGCTGTCGCCGTCGCCACACGTGCCTGTCGGGGACACATAAACATATGTGCCCTAATATGTCCGCATTATGTACCTTCCCTCTAAGTACTTTGAATATGTACGAGGTGAGTGCGAGATCCCTCTTGACTCTCAGTTCGTTGTATCCAACCATACCCAAAATAAATAAAGTTGGGTACATAAGCGGATAAAATGGGTATACACCATACAAGCGCAAGTACAAGTGCCTCACAAACTTGTTTTGTACTCTCTCCAACATGAGCCTATATTTAGATTCATGTGGGGACCAAATGACTGCGTTACATTCTAATTGACTTCTAACTAAAGCATTGTATAAGGCGATAACCGCTTTAATGTTAGTAAAACTACGCACCATACGGAGCATAAAACCTAAGTTACGGTAAGCTTTTCTGCAGCAGCTTGTGACATGATCCCGAAACGTTAGCCCAGTGTTGAATTTCACCCCAAGGTCCCTAACTTCCGTAGCCCTAGCCATTGGCAACCCGTCTATATTATAATTATATAGAATAGGAGTGCGCGCGCGAGAGAAAGTGATCGTTACGCACTTTGAAATGTTGAACTGCAACATGTTATCCTTGCTCCAGGTCACCACTCTGTCTATGTCTCTTTGAAGCCTGTCACAGTCCTCCAATTTACTAATCTCCAGCGACAGCTTGAGGTCATCAGCAAACAGTAAACATTTGGCGTCTTTAACAACTTCTGGCAAATCATTTATCACCAGAATGAACTGCAAAGGGCCAAGGTTACTGCCCTGACTCACCCCCGACCTGGTAAAATATGGCTCTGACCTGTGTCCCGCATATTCTACATACTGTTGCCTACCGCTTAAGTAACGTGCAAAAAACTTTAGCAGATGTGGAGTGAAACCAACGGCCGCTAACTTTTTGAGCAAAACATCATTATTTACTAGATCGAATGCTTTTTTGAAATCGAAGTAAGCGGCGTCGGTTTGCCCCCCACTGTCCACTGTTGGCACTATATTAGCCATGTAGCTCAGGAGATTGCTCGTAGTGCTTCTTGCTGGTCGAAACCCATGCTGGACGTCTGAAAGCTGGCCACTGACCTGTTGAAATAGGCTCTTATGTATAGCCGCTTCAAAAACCTTCGCTGGAGTCGACAGCACTGCGACAGGCCTGTAACCATCCACCGACATCCCTGACCCTCCTTTTGGCACCGGAACGACGCGGGTAATCTTCCACTTCTCCGGAAACATAGCTCCATCCAGACACTTATTATAAATGTATTGCAGCGGTTTTGCTAGCGCCGACCGACAATCCTTAAAGATGTAAGGCGGAATGCCGTCCGGCCCAGAAGACTTTTTCGGTTTAAGCTGTTGGAGCGCGCAACATACGTCCGACAGTTGTAAGTGATCAAGATGTACCCGCGCCGCTCCGTTCTCCCCACCCGCTTCAGTCATAGCCGTCCTGACATCCAACTCAGCCTGCTCTGTACTGTACACCGAATAGAAGTACTCAGCAAACTCCTCCTGAGCACACTGTTCGTCAGTCAACGCCTCGCCATTCTTTAAAATCTTTTGCTGTTTCCTACTACCTCTTCTAGATTTTGCATAATTCCAAAAAATATCTATCTTCTATCTATACAGGGTTACTTGTAATTCGACGTATTCCTTGCAGGTCGTCATAGTAGGGTTAAAATGCAACAAATTAAGCCACCAAATGTTCTACCGAAATTCAGTATTTTTTTTGTATTTTTTGTTTAATAAAAATATAAATTACGAAAAATAAAATGTTTAATTTGTGATTTTTGCCAAAGTTTTTGGCATTTTTCAACTTTTAATTTTTAACTAAGATCTACTACGGCTTATGCTATGTGCGTATGGACTGAGGGCCCGTTTTTTGAACCGTTGCGAAACGAAATAAGACTTATAGGGGATTTAGTTAAAAATAGTAAAAACTTAAAGCAAAGGTCCATAAATTTCTTAAACGTGAATTAAAACTTTTACGATTAAATAACTTGGGCCCTCAGTCCAGACGCTTGCATAAAGTGGCATAGTCTGAATCTCAGTAAGCACTATATCTGGGTTAATAATTTTTATTTAGGAATTTAGTTAAGAATTTCTTAAATATTTTAAGAAATTCCCAAGTCTGTAGAATATGACATTACAGATTTATGGCGATATATGTAGGGCCCTCAATTCATTATTGTTTGAACTGAGGAATCTGCAAAACATGAATTTATCTGAAGAAATACATAAATACGACTTAAACATATTTTACTTAGACATATAGGTGAATTAGTTAAAAAGAAATATTGACACAAAAGTTAATTGTTATGAAGTAAATGAAAATTGAATTTTACTAAAATGTCTGAACTGAGAGCCCAATGTTTTCGGCTTTATTGACTAGGCTCGACCTCATAGATGAACACAAATTAGAATAAGATTTTTAACTATTTCTTAACTAAATTGTAACATATCGTCCGTCCTTCTAAATATTATACTTTAAAAGAAAATTGATTTTTAACTTTTTATATGAGAAAAATTAGTAGGACCATAATGTTCATAGTAAGTACCTGTACATTTTGTAAAGCGCGGTCGGAAAGTCATAATATTTGCAGCTAAAAGTATTATACAACGTGCCGCTGCTTTGACGACATTAATTTGACGTATACGGTTTCGCGTCTTCGTTTTGTAAAGATATTTTAATTTAATTAAACTTTATTATTTATTGATTTATTTACAATTTTCTAAAATAGCATCTTGGAGCAACCTGTAGCGCAGAGATGAAATTAAAAGGAACGGGAAAGAAAAGGTCACGCCACTCGAATTTTTCTATGGGGGTTGTGCAAAAGAAATCATTCATGAAGCTACTCACAGCTGGGTCAGAACATTATAGACCCACGATGAACCAAAAAAAAGCTCAAAGTCAAAGACCTTACCAGCTGACATAAAACAATAGCTTCATGAATGAGTCTTTTGCCTAGAGTGATCCTAATTTTGGTTATTATTTTATTATTTAGTTTGTTTGATTTTTTTTTTTCAATTAATTAATTATTTTATCGTATTATAATTTTTATGATTACTGGCCACCAGCACTACTTGTGTCTTTAGTCAATGTTGTAATTGCGGGAACACGTTGTATACCTACATTTACATTTTTTTTTTAAATATACTTTGAATTTATTTACTTTAGGCAACTAGGGCCGGTGGCATCCTATGATGTTAATGTGTGCGTGAAGCGTGTTTGTACAAACGGTCTTACTTACTGTGCTTCACTTTTGATATACGTGGCGTGGAGTCCTCCTTTTTTATAAGTCTATGAATTAACGAAACCATTTGTTATCATCTTTGAAAATGGAGCCATATAGTAGCACTCCTAACTAATAACTAGTTTTATCATCAAGGGTATTTATGTAGCAGTAACAAGAATAAAGTTTAAAAAACAGTTACCCGACTACGGAAAAATAAAATTGATCTAAAAAGTTCAAAATATTTTTTACTTAAACAATAATGACATAGTTATATACATATTTGTAATGTGCTCGTCAAGACCTTTCTTTTGATACCAAACATGTCATGATTATCTCAATTTAATTTTTTCGAGGTCAGAAATTTACGTGTAAAGTCCACCATATTAAATATAGGAAGAATTTATGTAGCCTATATCACACGGACCATTATTACAAATCTATCGATACCGCATTCATCAAAATCCGTTCAGTAATTTAGGCGCTACGGTGGAACACACGTAAATATATACTTATATACATACTTACATACTTAAATAGACCGCTAAAATAATAACCCTTCCTTTTTGGTTTGCCGTAGTCGGGTAAAAATACATACTTACATACATACATACATAGACTGCTAAAATCATAACCCTTCCTTTTGGCTTTGCCGTAGTCGGGTAAAAATAACTTCGCTCACTCGCAATTTTGTATTTTTAGGATATAAGACTATTTTAAGGTTACATTTGTGTGAAGTAAATGGTTTTTAGGGTTCCGTACCTCAAAAGGAAAAAACGGAACCCTTATAGGATCACTCGTGTGTCTGTCTGTCCGTCTGTCACAGCCAATTTGCTCCGAATCTAATGAACCGATTAAGTTGAAACTTGGTACGCATATGTACTTTGATAACCCGAACACGGACATGTAACGTAAATAAATGAATTTTGAATATGGGGGTCCCTTTTGGGGGTAAATAAGTACAATAAAAAAAAAAGTTTTGCAAACCGTACCGTGTGACATATCAAATGAAAGGTCTCACTGTGAGGGTCTCAAATATATTTTTTTTATAATTTTAAAATAAATTGTTTTGAAGTTATTTAAGAAAATAGACGAAAATTGACCATTCCCCCCCCCTTATCTCCGAAACTACTGAGCCTAAAATTTTGAAAAAAATACAGAAAATAGTTCTTTACCTATAGATTACAGGAAAACCTATTAGAAGTTTATGGTCTTGTAAATCTATAATATAAAATTCAAAGTCCTGACTGACTCATTGACTGATAATAATCAACGAAAAGTCCAAACCACTGGACCTAGAGACATGAAATTTTGCACATAGATTACCTTATATAGTGTAAACATCCATTAAGGAAGAATTTTTGAAAATTCCATCCCTAAGGGAATACAATAGGGGATGAAAGTTTGTATGAAAAATCTTATCTCTTGAGTTATGAGACTTGAAACTTAGCACGAATATTCATCTAAGTTAATTATAAAATTAATCATTTTTAGTTTTCCTAAACTACCCCCTTTTTTTGTGGATGGGAAATCATTAAATGACTTCTCTCACTCTGGGTGGAGCGGAAGGGCGTGTCATACTTTTACTGACTAAAACCCAACCGTGTTCCTTCAGTTGCATAATGGCAGGGCCTCAGTATTTCTTTCGAACAACCCGCGACCCCAGAAGACGGTATTGGTAGGTGTCAAAGTTTGTATGGAGGAATTTTAACACGCGGTCCGATTTACTCAAAACTCAGTTTTTAGGGTTCCGTACCGTAAAAAATTAACGCTTATGGTGTCACTCAGTCTGTCTGTCTGTCTGTCATAGCTGGATATCTCAAGAACTACTAATGCTATCACCTTGAAATTTAGAATAGTTTTGGATGACATTTACCCAACTATTTTGCAAATAAGAAAGAAATTTAAATATTTATATTTTTTTTGCAACACGGACTGAAAGGGGGTCTTAAAAAATCAAAGTGGGGCTACTAAGGCATGTGGGGTATCATATGAAAGAGCGCTGTTTGCACATTCTCAATCATTTTTTTTTTAGGCCGCATAGTTTTCGGCTTGTAAATACCGTTCCCCTCCCCCTTATCTCTGAAGTTTGCAAAGAGAAAAATCTGAAATTATTCTATGTGATAGAAGTTTATGTAAAAATTACAGGAAAAATAAAACGATGTCTCTAAATAGCACACTTTTTCAGGAATCGGAACGGAACCCTCGGTGCGCGAGTCCGACTCGCTCTTGACCGGTTTTTTTTATAATTATACCGACCGTGTTTTATTTATCTTATGACTTTCCTACCGCGCTTTACAAAATGTACAGGTACTTACTATGAACATTATGGTCACCCTACTAATTTTTCTCATATAAAAAGTTAAAAATCAATTTTCTTTTAAAGTATAATATTTAGAAGGACGGACGATATGTTACAATTTAGTTAAGAAATAGTTAAAAATATTATTCTAATTTGTGTTCATCTATGAGGTCGAGCCTAGTCAATAAAGCCGAAAATATTGGGCTCTCAGTTCAGACATTTTAGTAAAATTCAATTTTCATTTACTTCATAACAATTAACTTTTGTGCCATTATTTCTTTTTAACTAATTCACCTATATGTCTAAGTAAAATATGTTTAAGTCGTATTTATGTATTTCTTCAGATAAATTCATGTTTTGCAGATTCCTCAGTTCAAACAATAATGAATTGAGGGCCCTAGATATATTGCCATAAATCTGTAATGTCATATTCTACAGACTTGGGAATTTCTTAAAATATTTAAGAAATTCTTAACTAAATTCCTAAATAAAAATTATTAACCCAGATATAGTACTTACTGAGATTCAGACTATGCCTCTTTATGCAAGCGTCTGGACTGAGGGCCCAAGTTATTTAATCGTAAAAGTTTTAATTCACGTTTAAGAAATTTATGGACCTTTGCTTTAAGTTTTTACTATTTTTAACTAAATCCCCTATAAGTCTTATTTCGTTTCGCAACGGTTCAAAAAACGGGCCTTCAGTCCATCCAATTAAATTCCTGACTGTTACTGTGTAGGTAATCAATCTTACTAATAATGTAGGTAAACAATAAGAACAGTGAGTGAGAGAGTGGTAGTGAGAGTTTTAAAGTAAAAAAAAATAATAGAAACAACAAAAGTTCTTTAGCTTCATATTTTATTACAAATTAGATAACAGTACCGTACACCGCGCATTCTGAATGTTTGTAGATCATAAATATTATTTTGATTTATAAAACAAATCATTTCATAAGAATCTGTAAATGCCATATGAGGTCTATCACCTATCACCTCTCTCGCTCACATGGGACCAAATTTTTAAGATTTTACTAACAGTACCTACCTAAATTTAAAAACAAATTTCTATTAAGTTATCTAATAAACTCCGCTCAAAAAGTACTTAGTAGTTTTGAGATCAGTTAAATAAATGCCACAATAAAAATGTGTTTTTAATAAGTGATGACCTTTTAAATTAATATTACTTACTAGGTCGCTAATTGATTATACATTTTTCAAAAAAGCATTTTTTCATTAAACATTCTTGAAAATTTGGTTCCGTGTGAGCGAGAGAGGTGTCAAAATGCGACAGCCCTCTTAAAGATTTTCTGACTGAAGACTGAAAATATATTGATATAGTGTAAGAACACACGGCACTTCGGCATTTTATAAATTAGGTAAACAATAAATAACCTTACCTACCTGACTAGGTCGCAACACAACATACCCTGAGCTGAACACTGAGATCTGTGATCAACTGATCACACAACCACAACAAACAATACATTACTAGACGCGATACTGACACTAAATACATTACTGCTTCGTAAGGAACATCCGTTAGTTGGGCTAGCGCGGGTCACTCGCTGGCCGTGTTGGGGTTCTGCTTGATGCAGGAGCAGCCGATGGCCACTTTGATGTAGTTCTCCTCCATTGTTCTGGAGTGCTTCACCAACACGTCGTCCTGCACCTCGGTGCACGAGAACCTGGTGGCGCCGCCCAGCGGCAGGCCGCCGCAGCACGCCACGGAGCTGGCGTCGCTCGCGGGACACATCTCGTAAGGGTCGTCTTCACACTTGACCATTTTGATAATTTTCGGGATTCTGTCGTCGTCCCTGTCGAACACAGCTTTCGTCCTGCAGACGGTGTGGTGGCGGGCGATAGCGAACGGCAACACGTTAGGTTTGCCCACCACTGCACACGCCGCACACGCGAAGATCGCTATCACAACGTACTTTGCACTCGACATGTTAACTGCGGAAAATAAGAGCGGTTTGGAGAGGTGTGCGCGCTTGCTGAGATAACTCGCGAAATTGTATGGAGGACCGGCGCGGGCGCTGTTATATACTCGCGTGGTGCGGCTGTGTCACTCGTGGTGACGTCGCGCGTGCTTCGGGAGTAGGTATAGGTACCTACTATAAATACCGTGAAAAAACGCAAAATTACCCATCCTATTTAGTTACCATAAATAATTAATTTTTAGAAAACAACTTGGCTTATAAGTAGCAGAAACACGTTCGTTTTTAAATCAACAGCTAACTACAGCCAAACGAGGCGGGATCACCCGCTTCACTAGCGGCGCCTGCGCACTGGGCGCGCTGTAGACACTAGCGGCGCCTGCGCACTGGGCGCGCTGTAGACACTAGCGGCGCCTGCGCATTGGGCGCGCTGTAGACACTAGCGGCGCCTGCGCACTGGGCGCGCTGTAGACACTAGCGGCGCCTGCGCATTGGGCGCGCTGTAGACACTAGCGGCGCCTGCGCATTGGGCGCGCTGTAGACACTAGCGGCGCCTGCGCACTGGGCGCGCTGTAGACACTAGCGGCGCCTGCGCATTGGGCGCGCTGTAGACACTAGCGGCGCCTGCGCACTGGGCGCGCTGTAGACACTAGCGGCGCCTGCGCACTGGGCGCGCTGTAGACACTAGCGGCGCCTGCGCACTGGGCGCGCTGTAGACACTAGCGGCGCCTGCGCATTGGGCGCGCTGTAGACACTAGCGGCGCCTGCGCACTGGGCGCGCTGTAGACACTAGCGGCGCCTGCGCATTGGGCGCGCTGTAGACACTAGCGGCGCCTGCGCACTGGGCGCGCTGTAGACACTAGCGGCGCCTGCGCACTGGGCGCGCTGTAGACACTAGCGGCGCCTGCGCATTGGGCGCGCTGTAGACACTAGCGGCGCCTGCGCACTGGGCGCGCTGTAGACACTAGCGGCGCCTGCGCACTGGGCGCGCTGTAGACACTAGCGGCGCCTGCGCATTGGGCGCGCTGTAGACACTAGCGGCGCCTGCGCACTGGGCGCGCTGTAGACACTAGCGGCGCCTGCGCACTGGGCGCGCTGTAGACACTAGCGGCGCCTGCGCACTGGGCGCGCTGTAGACACTAGCGGCGCCTGCTCACTGGGCGCGCTGTAGACACTAGCGGCGCCTGCGCACTGGGCGCGCTGTAGACACTTGAGAGTCGTGGTTTTCATTGAACAGCGCCGGAGGGGTCTTCTGTCGAGGATAGTGTTCGTCTGTCCGTACGGATCGGTTGGAACCTCGTGGTGGTCAGGTGGTGGACCCACATTCAGGTTTCGATTTCAAAAGCCAAATACTGTCAGTTTCATTATTATCTTCTATACAGGGTGGAAGGGACATCGACGCGCAAACGGTTACCACGTATTCAGTACATCATTCTGAGCCCCCCTGTATTATGTATATAGAACTTTTTCATCGGTTATTGAAAAAAAAAATCTGCAGTTTCCTACAATAGTGCAATACCTACACGGTCAAAATGTATGGAAGAGCAGATTTTTTTTTCAATAACCGATGAAAAATTTCTATATAGGGGGGCTCAGAATGATGTACTGGGTACGTGGTAACCGTTTGCGCGTCGATGTCCCTTCTACCCTGTATTAAATAATAAATTACTTTATCTATTAATTATTTGAATAGAAATTCCACCCTGTTCGGTGTGTGTAGGTAACCATTTCTTTTATCCTATTTCCTTTATCGCGGTTTTACAATGGCTGTAGGTACAGGCTAAAAAAAACCGCTAAAACCCATCTACGCAATTAATACGATAAATTCATGCACGGTCGATGAGTCGGAGATACAATCACAATGAGCACACACGTCACATATTGCCGAACAGTATGTTATCATATCCATAATTAGGTGCTTTTTCCTTCTTTCCTCGCCGCAAAGCATTAATAAATATACCTTAGCTGAGCTTCAACAGCTAACTAGGTAGATACCTAGCTGAGTCAGTGGTTAACTATTTTTGACATAACATAACGTCACGCCTGTATTCCCGAAGGGGTAAGCAGACACTATCGACAAAAAGGACGCCTTTACATTACACTTTAAAGTTGCTTTTCGTAAAATATTAACTTCGTTAGTTTATAAAACTCATGAGATTGTAAACTGGTAAATTGTGACTGTACCATACTGCTTACAATATACCGTATTAATTTTCTATAATTTAGAATCTAACCACGTCAACCCTCAAATTGTGAACTGACATCATACTAATAAATGCGACGGAACGCACCTTGCGCGCTGTTTGGTTGGACATCATGTGCCCGCGCCCGCGCCGCTATCTTTGGCTATCATCTGTCATTCGTTAGTTTGCCGCCTGTTATCGTTTGTTAAGAGGGGGAGAGGGATGGGAGGGTGTAGTGAGGGGGAAGGTGTGGAGAGGGGGAGTGGTGAAGGGAGAGGGGGAGGATCGTTTGTTGAGGGGGAGGTGAAGGTGAGGGGAGAGCGAGGAGACGGGGGTGGTGAAGGGGAGAGAGAGGAGGTAAGTGGGGGCGGGGGAGGTTAACGGGAAAGGGATGCTGTGAGGGGGTGAGGGGTATGAGAGGGGAGGGAGTGGAAAAGGAGAGAGGGAGACCGAGAGGCGAAAGATTGAGAGGGGGGACAAGTGCCTTTAAACCTTAAAGTTGCTTTTTGTAAAGCACTGATTCATTGAAGAAACCCAGCCCGACAGAAATGACCGAAAAATAGAAAGTCAAAACGGCACAAAAATCAGGAGTAACCTCTAGTCGTGCGTCGGAGCTGACACACTCACTCGTTTGTTTGAATCTCTGGAAATACCAGTGGCAATTTAAACATTATTTTTGTATTTGATAGCCCAATTCTTAAGGAAGGCTGTGACAGACAGACAGACCGACTAAGTCGCACCATAAAGGTTCCTTTTTACCATTTTGGTACGAAACCCTAAAAAGTCAGAAAGAACGCTAAGCGAAAACGAAGTAAAAGTGCGGGCAGGCAAAGCGATGCTACGGGGTGGGCGGGGGAGCAAGAAACACGCGGACCAAGTCGTGGGCAGAAGTTAGTTGATTGCCTCTTGATATTCTTGATCTCAAACAATTAAATGAGGGCATTTCCTTTAATTGACTCCTGTTTGTTTTCACTCATGGACACAGAAAGAGCTGCCGCTAAGACCGATCAATCAGGGACGGTTCACAATTTTACGAGTGATAAGCCATATAGGTATTTACCATTATTATTGTACTTAAGTTAAACAAATGATTAAATTACTTGTGACTTATAAAATCGGACAGATTATGAACCGTGTCGATTAGTGCGGAATTCGTTTCCAATTTGACTGTTTGACATAGACAGATTATAAACTATCGAAAATGAATAAGTTACATTGGAAGCAGTATGGTTCAGTCACAACTTATCGACTGGTTACAATCTCATGAGTTAGATTATAGGTGCACTAACGAAGTTCATAATTATACGGTGACATATCCCCACCTACCCCTATTGCCCCCCCCATTACCTATTGCCCTATTGCCACTATTGCGGGCTCTACACTCGCCCTCGAAAAATATAGCCCTCTACACTCGCAACCTTTCGCATAAAAACTGTAAACCCCCCCGCCCGATCACCATGTTTGGCAAGCCGATCCCTTGGGAGAAGCGAGCCAAATATCTAGGTGTGACGCTCGATGAGCAGCTTACGTTTTCAGAGCACATAAAGAAGGCTCGTTCGCGGGCCTACTTTGCTCTTGGTAGACTCCATTCGGTTATGAATGCACGCAGCAAGTTGTCCCTTAAGTGCAAGTTGCGTATTTATACAGCGTGCATTCGCCCCATCATGACCTTTGCGGGCCCAGTCTTTGCTCACGCAAAGTCCCACCACATCCATAGGATGCAGACCCTTCAAAACCGTTGCCTCCGAAAGGTAACGGGAGCCCCTTGGTTCGTTCGGAACGATAACCTCCATTTAGACCTTAAAATCCCGACCATCCGTCAATTCTTGAAACGCCTTTCCAAGCGTTTCTTTGACTCTGCCGCGAAGCACCGCAACCCTCTGGTTGTCGCGTCCGCTAATTATGTCCCCTCTAGAATCAGTATAGTCCGCCGTCCGCGACTTGCACTCTCTGAACCTGATGACCCTATTACCCTCCTCCAGGAAAGTAGTAGTGCTACTAGTACTCTAGTACGCAAACACAGGTCACAAAAATCATCATTCCGACCTCGCCGCCGAGGTCCTCCGCGTAGACGAACTTTCCCTGTAAATGTAAATTCATCTCCCTTGATCGGTAATAACGAGCCAGCAGGTGGCGTAGCTGAGCCTGTAGCTTTAAACTCCCCTGTTAATAATAATAAGGCTTTGAGTTCGCTTAAGGCACCCACAGGATAGTCCGGTTAAGCAGTCTCGACCCCAAGTGGTCACACTCTGCGAGATGCCATACCAAAAAAAAAAAAAAAAAAAAAAAAAAAAAAAACCTTTCGCATTCACGTTCGCGCATTTGATTGTAATGGACGTGGAAGTTACTGTTGCTGCTGCTCTGACACTGTGTGCTTTAGCGAGTTACAATTATGCGTTTATAAAATACTTTTTAGGGTTCCGTACCCAAATGGAACCCTATTACTAAGACTCCGCTGTCCGTCCGTCTGTCTGTCCGTCTGTCACCAGGCACAACCGTGATAGTTAGACAGTTGAAATTTTCACAGATGATGTATTTTTGTTGCCGCTGTACCATCAAATACTAAAAACAAAATACTAGAATAAAACAAATATTATACTAGAATAAAATAAATATTTAAGGGGGCTCCCGTACAACAGTGTTCCTGTATTTTTTGTTGCATTTTTGTAAGTTTTGACAAATTCAAATCTGGGTTTTACAAAAAACTCTAGACGTCTGCGATGCTTTTTCAGCGAGATATCGGCTATCACGTTTTTGTCACCGTTTCGATGGCGCTGCCACGGAGTTTTAGTCTCACAGCTCCTAAAATATTAACCTAGGATTTTTTTCTATATTTTTACAAATTGTTTACAAATTGAATCTGTTATTTACCAAAATTTCAGGTCTGTGCAACGCTTAGTTTCTGAGATCTCCGTGGCCGCGCGGTTCTCCGCGTTTCGATGGCGCGGCCACGTTCAAACCCTTCTAACTTTTTAACCATAGCTTTGACAAATTTGTGGTTTTGGGAGTCAACTTTTACAAATTGTTACAAAATGTTGGCATAGTTTTTTTTTTTTTTTAACGCCATGGCCGCGCGGTTGAAACGAACACGTACAACAAACGTGATTTTATAATGTATAGCTAGTGGCGCCCCCATTTTTTCCACTCTTTTTGGTCGAGCTGTAAATTGGTGGAACAACTGCGCGCCGCCGGCTCCGGCTGGGGGGCCGCCCCGGCCGCCTAGCAACGCGTCCCTAATTGAGTAATCTTTGAAAAAAATATCGGAAAATCATTCCAGAGGTTATATCGCCAGACTGTTTGTATGTCACGAGATAATAGGGCCTAACGAATACGCGATTAGGACGAAACTAGCAATCATTTCCTCAGAGACCAGCGAGCGTTGTGGGCTTGTTGGTGGGTACTTACATGTCCTAATTCTTGTTTATTTACTATTCGATGAGTCAATAATCGTTACCTACGTTTATTACTACATCAAATACGAAAAAAACTACAGCAAAACGTTTCGTGAATCTTATTAGAATGGTAAAATACTGCAGCCAGATCTGAATTCATCCGACATCGGGACACACGCTACTAAAAGTCGGTTAAAAATAGTGTAAGTAAGTAGGTATGTACTACATCAGGTAGGGAGGGTTCCATAATGTGCATCTTAGATAGACACAGTTCTGACACAGCCTCTGTTTCAATTCATGAAAAAGTTGAAGTGGTGACTTCACCATCAGCTCCAGTTCTCCTGGTTCTTACTAGGAGAACTCCTCAACAATTAACGTCCCTGCATCAGGAAAAGCAATATTTTGTAAAAGATGAAAGCAGTTGACATTAGGCTATAGGGACATAGATAAAATACAAACTGACCCACTAAAAAGTGAAAAATAAAAAACTTTTTTACGGAAAAAAAAACTGCAAAGTGAAAAATAAATAACTTATGTCGGTGGCAAAAAACTAAAATACAATTCCAAAGACACCGATTTCCTAAATTAAAGTTATTTTTCACTTTGCAGTTTTTTTTTTGGAAGTCCGTTGTTTTTTTTTGTGTAAAAGCATTTTATTTATTAGATAAGAGTTAATTTTCTTTAAAATTTACATCTGTTCCGATTTTAATATAACGGTTTTACATAAAAATAAAACCGATATTATGTGCCGAGAGGGAAAACATACAGCATTGTTTATGAAGAAGCAGTGTATACTTAGCCTTATATGCGCGGTCAATAGTAAGGATACTTTAGTTTAACTTTAGAATACTAGATGGCGTAACTATCGCCGTCGTTGTATTTACTCTGTGCCAGCTAGGACGCGGGAACCGCTGTCACTTTCCGAATTCATAGTCTTTACCAGGAAGAACTTCCTACAATGCTGTATGTTTTCCCTCTCGGCACATAATATCGGTTTTATTTTTATGTAAAACCGTTATATTGATGTGCCTCCGGAAAACATACAGCATTGTTTATGAAGACGTGTTTGTTATCTGCTGGTAAAATATTTTAAGCAAAACACAACGCTATGATGATTAACAAATGTTTATTCTGAGAATTAAGTATTTCGAGTAGTAATAGTTTCTTTATCTATATTCTAATAGTTAAAACACAATAATTAATGTATTCTACAATCTACATGGAAAAATAAAATATCTGCATAGTTAAAGGTAACGATAACCACGATTTAGTAGAATGTAGAATGTATTTCAGATGATAAAATTTTATGTGTATTTTTACTTTGAAAGAAATGTACTTAAAAGTGAAGTACGACTGTCTTTATGGAGTTCTATTTCGCGACAGTAATGATTAAAGGTTTATTGTATGATTTCCTATACCCCGTGATAGAATTATCATCAATTGGTCAATTTATCTAACCAAGGAAGCTACTGCTGACCTACAGTTTCTCGGAGATGCATGAATGCCACCATCTCTGAGAATCGTGAGTAATCAGTTCTCAATTACAATGCATGAGGCAGCTTTTGTACGATACTATCACTGCGTTAGTGATAAAAAGATTGTAAAAAAAAAAATACGGAACATAATTATGTTTTTATGCTGGAAAATATGTATGTTTTATAGGTGAAAGTTTCTCTGCGGACTATCGGTAATTGTATATCGGTTTAAGATCCCAATGCAGGTATTAACGTATTGACGGATACTAACGCCCACAGGCGCAACAACAACACAATCTCTATTGCGTCTCACTCAATGTCCTTCAAATGATTATAGGCTAGGCCCTACCCTATGCCTGATGCTAGCAACAAAACTATAATTAACATTGTACGTGGTTTTGATGACAGCAAATTTAGTACGATTGTGGTTGTGGATCCCACGTCAACGATGGCCGTACTTGTTTTAGTTTGGCTTCTCCTTATTGCCTTAATAATAAAGGTTTGTCGATTCACACGAGGGCCGTAAAAGCTGTGAGACAAACTATGGTTTGGAAAGGAAAAACATTAAAAATGTGCGATGTCAACAGGCTGTGGATATTTTGGGTTTACTTGAGAGTTGGAGCACCATCTCAACAGAAACCACAGAGGCCACTCTGGACTTAGAGTCAGTACCAAGTAAATTCCCGATTGATCTCTGCAGTCTAGAGATACGTAGTGTTTTAATACCGCGGTTTCTTGTGTTCAAACAAGCCCGTTTCTGGAAGCCCTCACTACTAAAAAACATTCGCTGTTGCTCGAGGTGAAAGATGCCATTCCACTGGCTATTTTCCTCGTGATAGTCTATCCTATTATATTTTATCTCCCCTGTAGGATAAGGGTCTGATAGAGTTATGATGAAATTGTCCGTAAGGTGTAATAATTTGAAGGTTAGGGCTAGTGACCCTAACGATCTGGTTCCTCCCTCCTTTCGGATTTATGTAATCAGAGTTCGATTGTCCGATTTAATCAGCACGTGTGACTTCTGCAACGTCTTTGCGTTCATTTTGATAGTACCATTTTTGTTATAGTGCCATCTTCTTTGGTAAGTGGCACATGCACATGATATTAGTTTCCCGTCTATGTGGGCACCCCCGGCTTCGTCCGTCGAAGGAAATGGGTTGTATAGGCAATGTGTGACTTGTGGCTCCGCGCCACCATATTATCTCTTGATACACAACTTGACGCAGCAGCTGTCATTGACGTGGTCGTGTCTTGTTGAAGTGTCACAGGAAGATTTACATTTTGTGACAGTGTGGTCTTCTTCAGGAAATAACAAAATAGCAAAATTTAACTGACCCAGCAGTCTGCAGTTCCCAGACGCTTATGTGACTTTTCAACGACGACCTGTCTAATGAGTAGTTTATGTTTAAAAAGGACCACCCACCATTAAAATAGTAGGTACATTTTATTTAAGGCTATTTACCAACATATTTCAAGGTTAGTACCAAGACACATTGTTGACGGTTGATTTTTCAGCCCAGGGCCGGTAGTCTCGACATTATTAACGTTGCCCTAACGATCGTTACGTTGCTCTGTGGTCTGATAAATTTTAAGGAACGGGCTCGAAGATGTGTCTGTGTCATCTGTGTGTCTTTAATAAAATCGAACTATTACCATTTGCCCGTCTCGAGGGTCGAGGGGAGCCCATTAGGACCACAGAGCATGTAATTAGTTAACGAATGTCGTAACGAAAATCGTTAACAATGTCGAGACTACCGGCCCAGGTGTTCCAAGTGCCTCGCAGCTTCCGCAGCCTAAATACATAACTTGGATTGGCCTTATTATTAACACAAACGGTATATTTACCATGTTTATGTTATTATATTCGAGTTCCCGATATTTGACCTTGGTTGGTCATGGTTGACCAGAAGGAAGTATCTAGGTTGATTAGCACTCGACATACCTTTGCACGCAAGATCTCCGCGACCCAGCATGTTACGGGAAAAAAGAAAAATATAGGTACGGCACTGAAACCAGCTCAAACGGTAAGCACGTCATCTCATTTGATTTGCCACCCAGGTGTTCCAAGTGCCTCATGGCTTCCGCAGCCAGAAGACATAACTTGGACTGGTCTTGGTTGACCAGAAGGAAGTCGTATAGGTAAACTATCACGACGTCCCTTCGCACGCGAGGTCTCCGCGACCCCGCATGTTACAGAGAAAAATACTTTGGTGTAAGCACTTCATCTTATTTGATTTGCCAGCCCAGGTGTTCCAAGTGCCTCATGGCTTCCGCAGCCAGAAGACATAACTTGGACTGGTCTTGGTTGACCAGAAGGAAGTCGTATAGGTAAACTATCACGACGTCCCTTCGCACGCGAGGTCTCCGCGACCCCGCATGTTACAGAGAAAAATACTTTGGTGTAAGCACTTCATCTTATTTGATTTGCCAGCCCAGGTGTTCCAAGTGCCTCACGGCTTCCGCAGCCTGAAGACATAACTTGGATTGGTCTTAATTGACCAGAAGGAAGTCGTATAGGTAAACTATCACGACGTCCCTTCGCACGCAAGGTCTCCGCGACCTCGCATGTTACACTGAAAAATAGGTGTAAGCACGTCATCTCGTTTGATTTGCCAGCCCGAGCTTCCGCAGCCTGATTACAAAGAAAAATCGTTTTCAAAAATTCGTCTGCTCAACAACGCAAATAACACAATAACCCTGGATGAACTATCGAATTGAAACCCATAGCGATCAATTGTCACTTTATATGTGTTACGCAATTACCCACTGGTCTTTGTAACTGATTCTTAAGAAAGGCCGGTGAGATTTTGCTGCCGGTAGGTGGCTAGTCTGCAGGTTGGAGAAAATCTGGGACCAAGGCGTGAGAAAATTGACGAGAACGTTTCGTTCGGTTGGACGAACTTGGTCAATCTTTTGAAGATCGAAAATTGGTCGCATCGATCCGTCGCTTTTCTTCCGCAGAAAAAGCTTGAAAATAAAACTGGACGTTTTATTGGAAATAACTGAAATATTTCAGGGAATGCCCTGGTTGCATCTTGAATCATAATTCTTCTTTTAGGCATTAACAGAGAAGATTTTTATACAGCGGTATTCGAAACCCCGAAATTGCTGTCTGAAATGTGTCAGGTAGGCACTTTTCCCTGTTTTTGTTTCGAAAGAATTATTTTTATTTTGTTTTATAGGAGGTAAGCGCAGCTTGAATATTTTTATTCGGAATAATTATTTTACGTCTACTTTCTATACATTCGGTAGTTTTAAAGCAAAATATTTGCAAGGTATGTTCGGACTCATTACCGAATGTATCAGAAATTTTTATACAAAAATAGCGGTGTCGTGGGACACCAGGTTGTAATGAAGTTTGTACATTCTATACATATACAAATGCTTGTAAACACACAAATTAAACACCCACACAATACAGCAAAAATGCCATGCCGGTAAAAAAAAAAAATACTTTTTCCGGTCTAGCTCTCACTAGCCAAGTTTGCAGAGTATAATGTGCGATAAGGAACTTCGTCCCAAAAAGTTATTCGATTTCAACTCGGCAGGGTTATTGTGAGCCCAATCAATACCCTATAAACCGGATTGCAATAGTTCCCTTGTAAGGCGTTGGAAAGAAATCGTTTCCTTTGTTCAGACAACACAGTTCATTCGTTAATTTTTAAATTGTAATGCACGGAAAGGCGAGCATTTCTATCAATGCCTTCTTATACGAATATGTTGCCACGTGGGGTGTTAAAATGTATTGCTATTATCCGCTTGTTCGATCATGTTACATTAGTATTCTGTACGTATTGTTATTGCATTAAAAAGCTTGTAAGAAAACTGACCTGCTTGTAACGCGTCGATCCGAGGATCGACCGTTACCTGTGCATCCCGCTTTTGTTTCTTGCGTGGAGGTTCCTTTCGTTCGGCTTCGCTGTCCCTTGAACTGCTAGCGCACGAGGAGTCCTCCTTTTCTTGTTTTTGATCCCTCTCGGAAGACACGAGTTCGAAACGATCGACCGATTGGCCCCGGCGGTGGCCTCGTCGGGTTTGTTACTCGGAGCGGGATTTATTACGAAAAAAGCATTATTTTAATGTTTAACGTTGAAAATACAACCAATAGTTAATTCGCAACTAAATTGTCTAACATTATGATAAATACTTTTTAGAAAAGGTTAAACGATTAACCAAATATTCTTGGATTTCGACCGCACGCGGCGAAAGTACACAACGCTATGAATTCGGAAAGTGACAGCGGTTCCCGCGTCCTAGCTGGCACAGAGTAAATACAACGACGGCGATAGTTACGCCATCTAGTATTCTAAAGTTAAACTAAAGTATCCTTACTATTGACCGCGCATATAAGGCTAAGTATACACTGCTTCTTCATAAACAATGCTGTATGTTTTCCGGAGGCACATCAATGAAGTATTTTTCTCAATCATTAAGATTTAGAAAACACAAGACAGTGTTAATCGACTTTTACCTGCTCGTACCTGAAAGTGAACATTGTGCGGCGGGACCGTCGGCGTCGGCCCAAGCTAGCAGGTATGCGTACGTTCAAAGACATACTACTTAACACTAGGTACTCTATCTTGTGTGAAATGTCCAAGGATATTTATTTATTTATTTATTTATTTATCCCGTCGATTTTGTTAATCGGAAAATAATAAAATGCGTTTCAACTAAGAATACGAATGACCTTGCGCCATATTGTGAAGATTTAGCAAAACTGCGCCTTGTTTACACATTTGCAAAGTCAGTGATGTATTTTAACAAAAACAAATTGCAAAAACAGAAATAAAATGGATAAGGTTATCACCATAGATAATACACTATATAAAGTGTTATCACTACAAAACTTTGCAAGCCGTATATTTCTAGTTTCAGTTGACAGTTAGAGATCATTGGCGTTCCTATTCTTAGTTGAATCGCATTGTAAGGTCTGGCGGCTCTGGGATGTTGGACTCCTAGCTAATATTAGTGTGCGTTACCGCAGCCAGAAAATGTCGAAAATCGTCATTTGAATTTTATAAATAATTAGTTCCTCGGCTTCTGTAATTGTACCATCGATTTTTAAATTTGTACCTCTAATAGTTTTTTAGTTATTTGACAAAAACAGTTCTGGCTGGCGTAACGTTACCGTAGCCAGAAGTTTTGTTTATTAATGGGTATATTGAAATAAATTTTAGCCAAATATTTAGTTCCTCAGACGAGGTAAATGTACCAACTTAATTTGTATTTGTATCTGTTATGGTTGCGATGGTACACACGGCTACACATCAAGCTATACAATCCAGTTTACACTGACCTCTCATTGTAAGGAAATCCTATACAATGCGAGATCAGCTTATACTGGAAATGTATAGCTTGATCTGTAGCCGTGCGTACTTTCCGCGTGGCTGTTTCTCATTATGTTTGGACTTCACGTGGTATGTTTTTACAGAGAACGCGCTGTAAGTTTCTTTCTTTTTTCTAAAGACGAATACAACAAAAGAGAGTCCATAATGTTTTATTGTGTAGCGCAGGTGTTTGAGAATAAAATGACGATAACTAGTTATTTTACTGTAATCGCTATTTTTAAGGTTCCGCACCTCAAAAGAAAAAAACGGAACCCTTACATATATAGGATCCGTCTGTCACAGCCAATTTGCTCCGAATCTAATAAACCGATTAAGTTCAGATTTGGTACACATACTCGTATGAACTTCTGTGACTCAAACACAGACGGGTAAAGTAAATAAATGAATTTTGAATAATTATGGGGGTCACTTTTGGGGGGCAAATAAGAAGATTAAAAAAATAAGTAGTTTTGCAAACTATCCGCGTGACAGATCAAATGAAATGTCTTAGGTACTATGAGGGTCTTTAAATATAGTTTTTTTTTTAAATTTTAAAATAAATTGTTTTAAAGTTATTTAAGAAAATAGACGAAAATTGTATTATATACATATTTAACATACCTACAGTTGCCGTGTTGTTCATCGAGTGACGGGCTATTGCTAAATTCCGATTCCGTTGTTGCAACTGACTTTTATTAAAGTAAGTATCTAGATTTCCGAAAGTATTGCTGCAATTGATTACTCGTATTCAAATTCTTTCTCCAGGAAATAATCATTCAGTTTATTTAAGTTATACCTACTGAATATAATATACCTACGATCACGCCTGACATGCCCGGAGGGCAGGCATAGGTCCAGGGTCCAATACACACACATTTTTTTGGAGATTAATGTGTTTTTACATTTTTCAATAGCCTGAAACCAGTCTCAAGTTTTGAGAAATTTAGAGCGCGTTCGGTTCCCTGTAAAAAAATTACCACGCGAAGTCCAAACATAATGAGAAACAGGAGAATCGGAAACTTCAACAAATATGACCGTGCTCTGAGATTATAGAATAAAGGATCGTGCTTATCGTAGCAGGTATGTACATACTTTCGTGTAAAGGTATCCATTTTACTTTTAAGAATTTTAATCAAATAGTCAAACAATTGTCGGCGATGGTTTGCTAAGCTCGTTAGCTGTTACTTGAAAATTTAACGTGAACGTCGAAATATTTGCAACCATTTTTATTATGAAAAAGTATTGCTTTTTACTGGCAGCCCGAATTACTTTGACAATCGGTTTTATGGCTTAACCGGTTAACAGGTCCATCATCGCCATAAACATCGCGGTAAGCTTAGCTTAAACATATTTAGCTAAATTCGCATCGTAGTAAGCTTAGCTTATGAGAATGTGCAAGCAGCGCTCTTTCATATCATACCCCACATGCCCTAGTAGCCCCACTTTGAGTTTTTAAGACCCCCTTTCAGTCAATGTTGCAAAAAAAATATAAATGTAAATATTTCTATTTCTTTCTTATTTGCAAAATAGTTGGGTAAACGTCATCTAAAACTGTTCCAAATTTCAAGTTGATAGCATTAGTAGTTCTTGATGAAATATCCAGCTGTGACAGACACAGACAGACAGACTGAGTCACACACCATAAGGGTTCTTTTTTTACCATTTTGGTACGGAACCTTAAAAAGCTTTCGCGGACACTGAACGGGACACAATAAAAGTTTTATTGTTATGACGTCTATTAAGGGCCATTTAGTATCATTGAAAGCGTTAATAATGTAATTTAATTTTAATAATTTAATTTATTATGATGTTAACAATAAATAAATAAATAAAAAGAAGAGAGGCCGCTATATTACGGCCATCTGGATTCAGTAACAAATTCAGTACCTAGTTAGTGTGTACAGAAGCTAAATATTCGTTTCTCTACCTAAAAAGATGACGCCATTCAGGCAAGTGCTGAACTGTGTCGAAGAAGTCCATAACAGGGGCCCTATTATGACGTGTTAAAGCCATCATTGTTCCACTGTGAGAGATAGACGGAGCTATATACGACCGATAGCACCGTCCTTTTTTCTCAACAAAATCATGATGGCATTAACACGTCATAATACGGCCCCAGATACCTATACAGCTACTTTTTAAAAATGGCCACTGCTTTGGGATGAAAGACATTTGCAGCCTTATTACAAAACGAGGTTTGTCTTCTGTCATGGTTTAAACCACTAAGTCTGTGGTTTAAACCATCGAGCCCGTTTTTGTAATAAGATTTTTTTTGTAAAATATGTAGATTTTATTTTTCAGTGGGTCAGTTTGTAATTTATCTAAGTTACAATAGCCCAATGTTAACCGCTCATTACCTTTTACCTACAAATTATTGCTTTTCCCGATGCAGGGACGTTAATTGTTGAGGAGTTCTCCTAGTAAGAACCAGGAGAACTGGAGCTCCATGGTGAAGTCATCATCACCATTATGCATTTTGACGAGCATTACTTAGCAACCATATTAAAGTAAGTAATCCAATCGCAAGTCGGTATTACTTAGGTATAATTGAGTAGTTCATATGGCCATCTGTGGTCTTCATCATCAGTTCCACTTCACCAAGTGGTGCTTTCCGAGAGCAAATGCACGAGTTACCTACTATAAAAATACCCAAATCGCTATAGGTGTGCCTATAAAATTTGAGGGTTTCCTTCGATTTCCATGAAATCCCCTCATCAGATTCTGTCTTGGTGACAATGGGACGACCTCGAGACCCTTTCAAATAAAAAAAGAATTTTGCAAATTCGTCTTTAGATGACGAAGTTATGCCCGACATACATACATAAAAAAAAAAATAGAAGCATCCGAATTGATAACCTCCTTCTTTTTTCAGAAGTCGGTTAAAAAGGCCTATACCGGAGCGATCGAAAAAACATTTCCAATGTTAAAAATATAATATGTATAATATTTGAGACAGTGTAGGTAGTGAATCGTGGTCATTTCGAGTTGAGTGTGTGTGAGTCATCGCGGACTTACTCATCGGCATTCGGCACCAGCAGTCAGCACCCTTGTCCGTAAACAATATACTTTTTAATACACTTCCTCGAAAACTGGTTCATATCGCACTACTATTAGGTTCACAATGCAATGTATTTCACACGCGTGCGATTTTTCATTTTCCAACACGTGTGCGGAGATAAAAATTGCCACAGATAACTTATAGGTACATATACTTAGTCCAAATTGGTTCAATGCCTCTATTCACTTTTGTTGCTGACTGTACCAACTTGTTATAAGATATTTTAGTAGGAAGGTTTGTTTAAATGTAATATAAACATAACCTAAAAATAACAAAATTATATCCTAACATAACTAAAACTATTAAAAAACTAAAATATGGCGTCGAAAAATTCCTCCGCATCGCTGTCGACTGGTAGAGTACCCAAGAGACTGGCGGCATTGCCACGTTGTATGGCAATGCTAAGCCTCTGGCCAAGGTAAAAGCCAGCCCTTGGGTCACGGGAAGTGTCAACAAGCCGTTTGGAGATTTCGTTGAATAAATCAAGAGCACTCGGACCCCACGGCCCAAGGGTTTCAACCCTAAACGGCTCGAAAATATAATTACCGATAAGGTTATTATATATTTCCGCCGCTTGAGGTTTTCCGCAGCCGCAGCAGCAGTGCCAGCACAGCACGCCGAACCAGGAAGATGGGATGGCGCAAGAGTATCGACACACATCGTCCCACAATAAAGGTCTTCCCACCTTCCATGGAAATGAAGACATGCCGTCCGGTCTCTTCTTGCCATCGTCGCGTGCGTGTTCGTGGTTCTAATACAGCTGGACCGTACGCCGACGGTGACAAGGGCTCGTCGGATGATGTCATTGATGTTCGCGTGGCGCGCTAAGTGACCCGCACTTCGGCTGCAAGACAGGCCGTGGTGTCCGAGGCTGTCGACACCTTCGCCACAGTGACAGCGATGAGGAGATCAAGAAGGAGCTCGTAGTCGCAGTGAAGCAGTGAGGCGGAAAGTATTGCCGTCGAACAAAGTGCCTATATTTTATTTCAAGAGATGACAAAGTGATTACATAGCTAAATAAAGTGATTGAAAAAGAATTTACAGAATGCTTAGTTACGTACGAGCGTACTCATACATTTCTGCAAGTTCAACCAAGGCAATCAGAAGTTCTGGTTACAACGCAACATTGAAACACAGTATATCCTGCATTGTGGAATATTGCTGAAAAATTCTTATCGCTTTTCCATCATCATACCTAGTCGAAGAAGGCTTCAGTGTGGTTACAAACATTTTGAAAAAACAAAGGAACGAGATCTAAGGAAGGAGATTTAACACTCGTATTTATAGTCAAGTAAAAGTAATTACTTAAGTTAAAGTAATTGCTCAAGCAATGATTTTCTTTCCATAGTTTAGTAATTGCTTGAAGTTAGTACTGTCAAAGCTTAGAATTCTTAGCCAAGTAATAGTCACCATTTTCTTTACTTAAGAATTCTACCCTCAAGTATGAAATTGCTTAGTAGCAAATAATTACTCAAGTAATTACTTTGATTATAAATACGAGCCTAAGACTCACCAATATTGAACCGGATTTAGATAGATTGGTAGAAAGTCACCAGGTTCATCCATCACACTGTTTTTTTTATTTTTTTATCTTTACTTTGCGATTTTAATGTTTTTTTCAAAAAATAATTACCTTATTATTATTTTTACTTAATTTGTGTTAATAATTTTACTATTTTAATTACACTTGATATTTACTGAATTTTATGTCTGTTTATTTTGTTAAATTTTGATGAGAAAATGATGTCCAGTTTACTCACTTAACCAACCGCAAAGTTTTTAAATTTGTAAGTATTTTGTATCAATAGGAAAAAAAGTAGAGATAGGATTTTTAAAGTACCTACGTAATTTGGCTATGGGGGTATTAGTTCATTTTGGAAAAGGACTCTTGCCCAAAATAGTTTGGGAATAATAATAATAATAGGTAATTACTTTATTGATATAAATCCTTACAATATGCTTAGATTACAATAATTAAAGGCGCACAAAAGTTGAAACCCTGGCTCCTAAACTAGGAATACCTGTGACTTAGGAGTCAGTGTTCTACTGCTACTTGGACACTATAAACCCTTTTGGAAATTAAGATCTAGTAATCTGATGCTATGCAAAAATAATATACTATTATGTGGAAAAATAATTTGGGAAAACAAAATAAAAGTAAAAAATAAATTAATAAAATTAAATTAAGATTACAATTAAAAAGTAAAATGACTGTGTACTTGTGTATTTTGTGTTGAGTGAGTGTGAAATGAGGAGTGTAAGTATGCGAATGTGGTGGTATCGAGTGAAAGACTATGTTTGAGTTAGTACGAGCTTGGTGTCTTTTGTTTTATTACAGATGTCGGTGACTGTATTACGTGTATTTGTATGGAATGTTGCGAGTTATGTCAGAGTGATTCAGTTTGAGCGTAATCAAGCAGGTACAGCATGTTCTTCAGCTTAGCCTTAGCCTCGTGTTTGCTTAACCTTGCAATTTGTGTGGTCTTTCAGTTCACATTCATTGGTAATAGATAAAACACTTAACATTCTTTATGTTATGAATTTATGATATTTAGGATTAAGAAACATAGGAAATAATAATTGTGAAATAATAGCTACTTTGTGTAGAACGTCTCACTAACTTGAGCATACTCGTGCACTTGAGTTGTTTATATATAATTTGACAAACTTCCCACAAATTATTTTCTATTTTCCTTCAATCCTTCCTATCATTGGAATCAGTACCTTATATCTAGTAGATTATTACCGCTCATTATCTCTACATATATTATGTTACAATTTTATTATTACCTGTGGTTGGCATTAATATCTAAGTACTGATAAAATGCCTTCACAAAAGTATCTATGATGAAAAAATTACTTGATAATTTGGTATTTCAGTTACCTACTTTCGAATAATATGTGCTGATAAGTTTTCAGTAGTTACAGATAAGATTTATTTCAGAATAACGTAAATGTTTATTGTATTATTATAAAACTGCTCAGGAACTATTTATATTACATTTAAAACGATTACTTTGGTATAAGCACTTGTAATGTGGAACAGTTTACCTGTGTGTGCGGAGCGAGTCCTGCTTGTGTTGCTGATGGAGCAGGGAGATGGAAGGAAACCACTATTTAGTCAAACAAAACAGTTTTTATTGAACAGTAGTCGAGACCAGCTCGGACACTTGACTTTAAATAACTGCGCCTGCGCATAAGTCGTAAATTTCACAATTATAAAACAACTACTTAACACTAGTGGATTGTCATCGACTTGTCAACATTAAATACTTAAAATCTAAACTAATAACACTATTGTCTTCCGGCGGGCGGCGGCGGCGGCGGCGGCGGCCGGTTCACAACCATAAATAATTAACTGCGAGTATCACTTGTCCGTGCATAATAAATTAACTGCGAGTATCACTTGTCCGTGCTCACGAAATAAATTATTGGAATGGAGTGGAATGCATAGGAACTTGTAGAACCGCTGGGGCGGGTCGGCCGGCGGGCGGCTTCACGACACCTCCGTGGCCGCCGTGGTCTCCTCGATGAGGCAGGTGCAGCCCACGGGCACCTTGATGGCCTGCGGCGCGCCTCCCTTGAACGTGACCTGCACCCAGTCGTAGATCTCGACGCACTCCGTCACGAAGGCGTGGTGGTGCTGCCGGCAGCAGCCGTGCGAGATGTGGTGCTGGCTGCACAGCTTGTTGGGGCGCGCGGCGCACTTCAGGTACTTGATGCGGCGCGGTATCCGCTCCGGGTTCTCGTTGATCTCCACTTCTATGGGGCACATGGTCTTGTTGGCGACGTCGGACAGGATGAACTCCTTCTGCGGCCTGGCGAGCACGTAGGCGGCCGCCGCGACCAGGACGTACGCCAGTATCAGCAGGTATCTGTCGTGAGACATGTCTGAGTAGTGAGGTGGTTTGGTAGCGAGTGGTAACGTGCGCTCTCGAAACAGCGGAGTCGCGAATAGTAGGTGTGGTATGAGTCGTCCACTTTATATTGTATCCCAGAGAATCTCGTTCACCCTTCTCTGCGATAGGGTCTACGAGCCGCGCCGCCCGCCGCCGGCCGCCGCCCGCCGCGCTCAGTCGCGTTCCGACCGCGGCCGCGGGCACGTCGCTGCTCGCGGTATCTTATCAGCTCGTGAACAAGTTTCCGCCGCGCGCTGGCGCCGGCCGCTGCACTGCGATAAACTCTGATCGCATTTGTTTCGTATTTTTGATAGTTTCTTGAACTGTGTTGTGAAGTGGAATATTGAACGAACTGTTTTGTTGAACTGCATCCCGTGTGGAATGACGCCAGACTGTCAGCACTGGTGCTGGTGTATTTTATTTGGATACGAGTTGGTGTGACGAACAAGACCGCTATAACCGGGTGGCTTTGAACTCATTAGAATTCTTCCGGGGGGTGAAAGTACAATGTTTACTGTGGACTAACATTTGTTTATTTTTGGGTAAGTATTGTATTATTGTAAATATCTACTAGATGTTTCCAAGAATCTTAGGTTAAGTCAACATAGTTGTTATTAAATGTTGTTTTAATGTTATTCATGAACACTTTCACCGCCTGCCTGGGTGCCAATGACTATGATTGGAATGTCATGCTCGGCAATATGTTTATTTATATTGTTAAATGCTTCCTGCTGATGTCCTGGCCACACTAACGTCAACGTCAATGCCCATCATCGCCATAAACATCGCGGTAGATAAGTTTGGTCAAGATTCGGTCAAATGATCGCGGTTGGCCAACGTCCATCATCGCGGTAATCAACGACGGCATATTCCGTTAATGTGGCCGCGACATGAGGAACCGAGAAGTATGGCGGATAGAAGGGGAGGCCTATACCCAGCAGTGGTTGATTCCGGGCTGAAATGATGATGATGATGATGACCCTGCTGACCAGTAAGGTGATAATGTATGGTGCACCACGTGAGTGATGTGGTGGTGTCACCACCCTAGTGTCGGTAGTGCAGTCGCTGCGGCTACTGACCGCCCGCGTGCTAGGCTACCACCCGCGCGTGCGCAGGCCGGGAGTTTGGCTGTCTGTGATTGGTCGCCGATCTCATGTAATTATATTATTCCCTGATTGGTCGGCTGTTAACCAATAGTTTGTAATATATTAATCCATGTGAGAGTTAAACAACGTGATAGCGTCCAGAGGCGGGACATGCTTATACATAATGTGTCGTGTAAGAGTGTATGTGCTACCTAAATAGATAGCGACTGTTTTATGAACATTTGATGATGAATGAAATGTATCACCAAGTCAGATGTTTTGTACGAAAACGTTCCATTTTTTATTTCCAAATGTTTTTCTAAAGCTAAAAAAAAAATTGTAAATTGTTGAATTTTAAATTGTCATGTAGCTTACCTATCTGCTAAACATGTCGAAGAGCTTCTCAAGTCTAAGTTTTTATTGTCATGTAGCTTACCTATCTGCTAAACATGTCGAAGAGCTTCTCAAGTCTAAGTTTTTATTGTCATGTAGCTTACCTATCTGCTAAACATGTCGAAGAGCTTCTCAAGTCTAAGTTTTTATTGTCATGTAGCTTACCTATCTGCTAAACATGTCGAAGAGCTTCTCAAGTCTAAGTTTTTATTGTCAAGGTCAACCAGTATCTCGTACCTAACATGAAAAGTTGAAAACCCCACACTTGTCAGATTTATTGAAGTATCTACAGTACTACAGCATACAGTACCTATTTACCCGTGAGAAGCTCAACATACTTAGGTACTCATTACCAACAAGATGACAATTTCCCGCGTAGCTGACGTCTCGTCGTCGTGAAACACATATATATCATCACAGGACATCGGGGAGGGGTCAGGCTTCCATTCTCTGACATTGTTGTGGGCTGATTGTGGATCTCAGGCAACTTAAAGATGATGTCAGCTTTTTATACTTTGTTTATGAACACTGAGTTTAGGTATACGGTTACACAAATCACATTAATAACAATTGTCTTAATTAATCTTGTCCATTTAATACTAATAATAATAAAACTTTGGATGCATCCTTTATCACTGTGCGCACGCGTCTCACGAACGTGTGACAAATTCCTAGGGCTGAAGGGTGACTGGTGCTCCTGTTATTTCCCGCGCCCTCGCTCTCCGGTCCTTAGATGCCATCATAGCGCACCGACTGCATAGAGTACTTCAGTCGGCAACACTGTATTTCATGCGTGATCATTGTGATCAATCAATCAACTCAACCTATCGCAGCCAACACCCTGTCCTCCGCTTTCCACATCCAGTCTGTCCCAGCCACTTTCTTCAGGTCGTCAGTCCATCTAGCTGGGGGGCGTCCCACACTATGCTTGCCGATTCGCGGTCTCCACTCCAGAACTCGTCTGTTCCACCGGCCATCGATCCATCGCCAAACATGGCCAGCCCACTGCCACTTCAGTTTGCTTATTCTGCAAGCTATGTCGGTTACTCCGGTTCGTTTTCGGATAACTTCATTCCTGATCTTATCCTTCGAAGAAACTCCGAGCATAAACCGCTCCATAGCGCGCTGAGCGACCTTGAATTTGTGGACCAACCCGACTGTCAGTATCCACGTTTCAGCACCGTATGTCATAACGGGCAGGACGCACTGGTTGAAAACCTTAGTTTTCAAACATAGCGGGATGGTTGACGAAAAGACTTGACGAAGTTTTCTAAACGCTGCCCAACCCAACTGGATCCTTCTGTCGGCTTCGTTCTCAAAGTTGTCTACCGAGCTGGATGACTTGCCCTAGGTAGACATATTCGTACTCCTTCACAAATTCAAGAAGCGACCCTTCGATGTGGATTGGACTCGGCAAGACGTGTGAATTGTACATCACTTTCGTCTTGTCTAAATCCATACCGAGGCCAACCCGCCGAGAGGCTCCATTTAGGCTGTGCAGCATCTGGTCTAACTGTCGGTCATGCGTGATGCGACACACATATGAAACAGATGAGTTGTATAATCCCCCATCACACGTGGCCACAGGCAGTAAATCAGTGCGTGTCAATGAACACGTCTGTAAGTAACACCACCCGCGTCACGCGTCACCCCCGCAGCGTCCGGTGATCAGTCACAGTCGTCACACGCCCACAGTATGTTTACCGATGTTGGCAGAGCCTTTCTGTCACCACAGCTACAGTACAATACGGCCGACGACGTATCTTGGCGAGTACAAACTTAGCGCAGAAGACTGTGCAGTAACATTTTGTGAAACTAAATGGTGACATGATGCGAGTGTGAGTGAGAGAACATACGCAACAGTTCGGAGAGCCTGTGTTTACGTCAGCCGTAGTGTGAGTGAGAGAACATACGCAACAGTTCGGAGAGCCTGTGTTTACGTCGGCCGTAGTGTGAGTGAGAGAACATACGCAACAGTTCGGAGAGCCTGTGTTTACGTCGGCCGTAGTGTGAGTGAGAGAACATACGCAACAGTTCGGAGAGCCTGTGTTTACGTCGGCCGTAGTGTCATCGCAATGTTACGGCTACCGGTGGTTCTGAATGTCATACTTTCCAGAAGTAGACGACTTTTTAAATGAATAAGTCGTTTACTTCTCAGTCGGTCTAAGAGTCCTCCTAGATGAAATTACAAATCGCCCTTAAGCCTCTACACAACGCCCCCAATTTTTTCTGCATCTCTTACTGCTCCCCTTTAGGCCTTTTTTTTTTTTTTTTTTTTTGGGTGGGAAATCATCAAATAACTTCTCCCGCTCTGGTCGGAGCGGAAGGGCGTGTCAGACTTTCACTGACTAAAACCCACCCGTGTTCCTTCAGTTGCCTATGCCAGGGCCGCGGTAACTTCTTCAAACAACCCGCGACCCCGCAGCGCCCACAAGGGGGTGTTATCGCCCACTTTGGGAAACACTAATTTAGAGAGACTGAACTAATCTGTTAACGGTAATGAAATCATTACAAATGCACTAGATGATGTAACCGCACGAGCTTATTTATAATCCTGCGTAACATTCGTCTATATAAAGGTACTAGATGTCAACACGATACGGTGCTTGTAGACGCGCGCAGTCGTGCACTCGTCTCCTCACACCTATGGTACTGTGTTTGTTTTATTAATGCAAACTACGTCACTGACCTAACTCACTATCCTATCTGAACTCCTTCCATTTAATTCTGTTTCGGGAACTTAGTAGAGTAGCCATTTCAACTTTACCCCTCTTCTTCGGAATTTTTTCTAAGTATCCTCATTAACAAATCAACTTGAATGTTTGCATAACAGGTTCATTAGTAATTAGTTGACTGGCTTCTCTAAACTGAACTAGAAAGGGTAGGAAACCTCTGGAGCGGTCCAGTCCTTCCGTGGTGGGACTCTGTTATCGTTTCTGCATTGTTTTATTTACAAAGAGCTTCCTGCTAAACATTAGTAAGTTTGTCTTGTACACAAATTAGTTTGTATTGTTGTATGCTTTACAAATTCATTTGAGTAAAATTGTTTTTTCCAGAATGATAGTTAATAAAATTGTAGGTAATGATTACTCATGATTTATAAAAAAACAATATGATTGGTTGTCATGATCGTAACATGAGCTGACCATGTATTATGTAACTCACATGCGCCACTTGCTTTGGTTAAGGTTCGCGTTACATTTTTTTGACACATACAGCATAAATCGAAAATATAAGGCCAATAAATATGGAAAACAAAAATGTAAGGCCAAAAATATCAAAAACACACAATGTATTAAAATAATATATTCTTCGTTACATAAATATCCGAACTAAAGCTAAAACTTATCAGTACAACCGTTTGCCTAGTAACCATGCAATCCCGCCATCACCATCAATAAAGAACGAATCAAAACAAACCGGTCAGCACTCAGCACGCCGCGACCGGCGCAACGTGTGCGAGCGAGACAGCACCACGCGCGTTACTCATGCAAATTAAATCATTTCAAGGTTGCATCTGTTGATATCTTTTATTCACCTGACCTAGTAACCGTCTAGGACTCTAGGTCTTTGTAACTACTTGCACTGTTAAGTCTAGATTACCTTCTCTAGAGACGTCTTGCTGTTTTACTGAGGTGCTGTCAACAGTCCTCTTGACAAGCTCGTTTGTTTCATTCATTAACCGGTGAGTGTAACAGGCGAATGATTGTTTGAGTGATTGTTTCACAAGATAATCAGCGTGGGGTCCTCATGGCTAATAGTTAACTGATAACTTGTAGGATCTGTGTGTGATATACATTTGCAAGTTACATAATCATAAACCTTGTTTATAGTAGTCCTTAATTATAATTAGACTCGCTCTGTTTCTATCGAGACACGTGCACCGAACCGCATGCTATACAAGTTGTGGAGGCGTAGCATCTCGTAGCACGGCTACGCGGCACTGCTACGCCACCCGCTACGCTGCTACGGGAGTCACAGGGGTGGCCGGTGGGTGACGGAAAAGACATTCTGGGCGGTAACGTTGCATTGGAAACAATAATTTAATTCCGGCTGATATTATGACATGTCTCTACTACTAAGACTGTCATTCAATAAAAACTTTTTTACAAAAACAAAAACCGACTTCCAAAAAAAACACTACAAAGTGAAAAATAACTTTAATTTCGGAAGTCGGTGTCTTTGGATCTGTATTTTAGTTTTTTGCCACCGACTTCCGAAATTAAAGTTATTTTTCACTTTGTAGTGTTTTTTTTGGAAGTCGGTTTTTGTTTTTGTAAAAAAGTTTTTATTTTTCACTTTTTAGTGGTTCAGTTTGTAATTTATCGAAGTTACAACAACCCAATGTCAGCTGCTCATCACGTTTTACAAAATGTTGCTTTTCCCGATGCAGGGCCGTTAATTTTTGAGGAGTTCTCCTAGTAAGAACCAGGAGAAATGGAGCTCATGGTGAAGTCACCATTACCATTATTTTGACGAGTATAAACCATATTAAAGTAATCGAATCGCAACCTGTTATATACTTAGATATAATTGAGTATTTCCGATGCCCCTCTGTGGTCTTCATCATCAGTTCCAGCTCACCGAATGGTACTTTCTGAGAGCAAATGCACGAGTTACTATAAAAAATACCGAAATCGATATAGGTGTGCCCATAAAATTTGAGGGTTTCCCTCGATTTCCATGGGATCCCATCATCAGATCCTGACTTTATGATCATGGGACCATTTGGGACGTATACCCTTTCGAACAAAAAAAGAAAAATCCAAATCGGTCTAGCCATTTTCGAGTAATCGGGGAACATACATAAAAAAAAAAATAAAAAAAAAAAAAAAAAAGATTCCGACGAATTGAGAACCTCCTCCTTTTGGAAGTCGGTTAAAAATGCAAATCATGAAACTCATTAATAACCACTAACTCACAATGACATAAGGTTTAGACGTTAGTGGAAAAAAAATAATTGTTTGTCGATATAGACATATCGACAAACAATTATTTTTTTTCTATTAAAATGTAGGGTCATAGTAATTTCCGCCGGGGTCGCGGGTTGTTCGAAAGAGGTACCGTGGCCCTGGCACAGGCAACTGAAGAAACACGGGTGGGTGGGTTTTAGTCAATAAAAGTGTGACACGAGCGGTGGTGATTTGATGATTTCCCTTCCAGAAAAAAAAAGGGTCATAGTAATCGTGCATTGATGTAAATGCGAAGTCGAAATGTACTACGTTGGGCGCCAACAAGTTAAAAGATGGTGCCCAACACGGGACTTCCCGCGAACATCAGAATGTCACTGCCACGAATCTGACTCCTACTACAAAATACTATAATTTCTTGTATACTGTACTTAAACAAGACAATGTACTCTAATCTAATACCATTATACGATTTCTAAATGTTCAATAACCACAGTTATAAAAGGGAAAGACAGTTAAGAGGAGCTCGTGGCTAAATAATAACAGCCGCACGGGTCGATGCACCAGGTTAAGCTACGCTTGCCGGGGTTGGTCCATGTATGGGTGACCATCTTTGCATACCAAGACTCCTCCGGGCCTCGGAAAGCACGTTAAGCCGTTGGTCCCGGCTGTCATTCGTGGATCTTTGACAGTCGTTATGTCGTCAGAAGCCCGAACGTCTGACAACTAGTCTTACCAAGGGATACCCCTTGGTATCTTGGTATCGTATCCCCGAATTAATAGTTAATGTGATCTTTTCTTTTTCATGGAAATCTACTAGTTGATTTAGAGTAGATGCACGTGTGTGTGCCGTATGAGTGAGTGTCCCCGACCGCACGCAGTAGACACGCTCATCATGAGCGACCTTTGCCTGCTCCTGTCAGCAGTATGTACTGCCCCACTATCGAACTGATCTGTACTTCTCGCTACGTCACCTCGGTTGACGTACGACTGTGGTTGGGAGGTGAGTGTGGGAGCGTGCCCATGACGCCACGCGGCACGCCCGCGGCGCGTGCTCAATGTTTAGCGCTAAATACATTACACACGGTAAAAGTCACAGCACAAAGTAAACAAAGTACCTCTGACGCGTGACAAGTACTGCAAGAATCGCACTTTACCGGCTCAAACAACACTTCGGAAACTTTACTACAATACATATTATTGTTTTATTAGAATGTCTTGTTTCAAACTTTCCTGTTGTAATCGAAATCAATTAATTAATTAATTTTGTAAATGGTTTACCTTATTCATATTATTGTTATTTAGCGCCGGAATGTCCTTCTGGGAATACTGGCAGCATATTTTATTGATTCCGTAATAGCGGAATCCGGGCAGGACGTGCGCTTGAGCACTCGTAGTACACTCATTACAGAAACAATTAAAAAGCCATTGTGTCTTGCTGTTAAGTGTTCCGGCATAAGAAGGGTTAATAGATAATCTGTGGGGTTTGAGGCAAAGCTGAGACATAGTTGTAGTTCCATGGCTGTTGTCACGTAACGTTTTTGATAATGGCCGCTGCGCGTGCGACGCGCGCGGTGCTGTCGTGACGTCACACTGACCTGTGGGAATCGACAACAAGCCAACAACCAGTGAATATCAATGAGACTACTTGTCTATTGCATCCTCACGCACGCTGCGGTGTTGGCTTGTGGTCTGGAGTTCGATTGTTTCATTGTATATTTATTACATGAACGGCTCACGTAATCATGTGTCGATGTCACAGCCGTGTGAACAGCACCCATCCGTATGATATTGTGACGGTGATGCTCGCAGGCGTATCAGATTGAAATTATAAAGATTTTTTGTAAAAATATGGAGTTCCTTGAATTTCCGAGATAGTGAAATTGAAAATACAAGCAATATCACAGTAAATATTCTGCCGCTTGGTAATAACAATGTCGACTTCTACTTAATGTTCTAACCGCTCGCTGCACAGGGCATTCGCGTCTCCGCGTAGAAGAGCCAACAAAATGACACAGTTAAAATTAAAGATTAATGTAGTCAGTACTGTAGAGTTCATAGAAAAACAACAATCCTGGTTACACTGCCTCGGTAGAGCCTTATTTTATATAATAATATAATACAATAAATACAGATTAGGTGAAACCCCGCGGTTTAATCGCAAGATGTTTATCTGTTGCGCCTGTACCCCACTACTACATGAGACAATCAACACGTAGTAGTTATCAACTAATTGCTGCGAGTAGCAGGGACATATCACAACAGCCACTATATATATAATCATCATACAATTACGTAGTATGTCGTTTCTGTGGGATTTACTCGCGGCTATTATTAAAAGCTGTGATGTTATTATTTTAATCTCTTGACCTGTGTGGTGTGTGCTTCGCCCGTGAGGACGCTTACTGTAACAATCAGTTTATTCAACAACTAATGCTTAATTATTAACTGTTTACAGAAGAGGAACGCTGCGAGCACCCCGGGCAGGTTACGAGCACAAAGCGCGGAGACGACTTCAGCGCGGTCACCGGCGACCGTACACCTTACCTTCACCGTACTGTTCAGAGATGCGGTTGCGTTGGCTTGACCTCAACTACCTTCAACTCAGTGTCGTCTAGTAGTACTCTGTACTCTCATGAAGTTTGTAAACATGCTCATTCCGTCAATATTGTTATTTTATAAATAAAGGCTTAGGTATGATTCATTGACAAGATCCATTTGCACCAACGGTGTAATCCACGTGTTCGTTTCGACCGCGCGGCCATGGCGTTAAAAAAAAAAAAAAACTATACCAACATTTTGTAACAATTTGTAAAAGTTGACTCCCAAAACCTCAAATTTGTCAAAGCTATGGTTAAAAAGTTAGAAGGGTTTGAACGTGGCCGCGCCATCGAAACGCGGAGAACCGCGCGGCCACGGAGATCTCAGAAACTAAGCGTTGCACAGACCTGAAATTTTGGTAAATAACAGATTCAATTTGTAAACAATTTGTAAAAATATAGAAAAAAATCCTAGGTTAATATTTTAGGAGCTGTGAGACTAAAACCCCGTGGCCGCGCCATCGAAACGGTGACAAAAACGTGATAGCCGATATCTCGCTGAAAAAGCATCGCAGACGTCTAGAGTTTTTTGTAAAACCCAGATTTGAATTTGTCAAAACTTATAAAAATGCAACAAAAAATACTAGGTTAATATTTTAGGAGCTGTGAGACTAAAACCCCGTGGCCGCGCCATCGAAACGGTGACAAAAACGTTATCACCGATATCTCGCTGAAAAAGCATTGCAGAGGTCTGAAGTTTTTTGTAAAACCTAGATTTGAATTTGTCAAAACTTGTAAAAATACAACAAAAAACCCTAGGTTTATATTTCAGGACCCGCGCCATAGAAACGGTGAAAAACACGTTATCGCCGATATCTCACTGAAAAAGCATCGCAGAGGTCTGAAATTATTTGTAAAACCTAGATTTGAATTTGTCAAAATTTGTAAAAATATAACAAAAAATCCTAGGTTTATATTTCAGGAGCCGCGCCATTGAAACGGTAAAAAACACGTTATCGCCGATATCTCACTAAATAAGCATCGCAAAGGTCTGAAGTTTTTTGTAAAACCTAGATTTGAATTTGTCAAAATTTGTAAAAATACAACCAAAAATCCTAAGTTTATATTTCAGGAGCTGTAAGACTAGAACCCCATGGCCGCGCCATTCAAACGGTGAAAAATATGTTATCGCCGATATCTCGCTGAAAAAGCATCGCAGAGGTCGAAAGTTTTATGTAAAACCTAGATTTGAATTTGTCAAAACTTGTAAAAATACAACAAAAAATCCTAGGTTTATATTTCAGGAGCTGTAAGACTAAAACCCCGTGGCCGCGCCATCGAAACGGTGACAAAAACGTAATACCCGATATCTCGCTGAAAAAGCATCGCAGACGTCTAGAGTTTTTTGTAAAACCCAGATTTGAATTTGTCAAAACTTACAAAAATGCAACAAAAAATCCTAGGTTTATATTTCAAGAGCTGTAAGACTAGAACCTCATGGCCGCGCCATCGCAACGGTGAGAAATACGTTATCACCGATATCTCGCTGAAAAAGCATCGCAGAGGTCTGAAGTTTTTTGTAAAACCTAGATTTGAATTTGTCAAAACTTGTAAAATTACAACAAAAAATCCTAGGTTTATATTTCAGGAGCGGCGCCATTGAAACGGTAAAAAACACGTTATCGCCGATATCTCACTGAAAAAGCATCGCAGAGGTCTGAAGTTTCTTGTAAAACCTAGGTTTGAATTTGTCAAAACTTGTAAAAATACAACAAAATATCCTAGGTTTATATTTCAGGAGCCGCGCCATTGAAACTGTGAAAAACACGTTACCGCCGATATCTCGCTTTTTCAGTGAGATATCGGCGATAACGTGTTTTTTACCGTTTCAATGGCGCCACTCCTGAAATATAAACCTAGGATTTTTTGTTATATTTTTACAAATTTTGACAAATTCAAATCTAGGTTTTACAAGAAACTTCAGACCTCTGCGATGCTTTTTCAGTGAGATATCGGCGATAACGTGTTTTTTACCGTTTCAATGGCGCCGCTCCTGAAATATAAACCTAGGATTTTTTGTTGTATTTTTACAAGTTTTGACAAATTCAAATCTAGGTTTTACAAAAAACTTCAGACCTCTGCGATGCTTTTTCAGCGAGATATCGGTGATAACGTATTTCTCACCGTTTCGATGGCGCGGCCATGAGGTTCTAGTCTTACAGCTCTTGAAATATAAACCTAGGATTTTTTGTTGCATTTTTGTAAGTTTTGACAAATTCAAATCTGGGTTTTACAAAAAACTCTAGACGTCTGCGATGCTTTTTCAGCGAGATATCGGGTATTACGTTTTTGTCACCGTTTCGATGGCGCGGCCACGGGGTTTTAGTCTTACAGCTCCTGAAATATAAAACTAGGATTTTTTGTTGTATTTTTACAAGTTTTGACAAATTCAAATCTAGGTTTTACAAAAAACTTCAGACCTCTGCGATGCTTTGTCAGCGAGATATCGGTGATAACATATTTTTCACCGTTTGAATGGCGCGGCCATGGGGTTCTAGTCTTACAGCTCCTGAAATATAAACTTAGGATTTTTGGTTGTATTTTTACAAATTTTGACAAATTCAAATCTAGGTTTTACAAAAAACTTCAGACCTTTGCGATGCTTATTTAGTGAGATATCGGCGATAACGTGTTTTTTACCGTTTCAATGGCGCGGCTCCTGAAATATAAACCTAGGATTTTTTGTTATATTTTTACAAATTTTGACAAATTCAAATCTAGGTTTTACAAATAATTTCAGACCTCTGCGATGCTTTTTCAGTGAGATATCGGCGATAACGTGTTTTTCACCGTTTCTATGGCGCGGGTCCTGAAATATAAACCTAGGGTTTTTTGTTGTATTTTTACAAGTTTTGACAAATTCAAATCTAGGTTTTACAAAAAACTTCAGACCTCTGCAATGCTTTTTCAGCGAGATATCGGTGATAACGTTTTTGTCACCGTTTCGATGGCGCGGCCACGGGGTTTTAGTCTCACAGCTCCTAAAATATTAACCTAGTATTTTTTGTTGCATTTTTATAAGTTTTGACAAATTCAAATCTGGGTTTTACAAAAAACTCTAGACGTCTGCGATGCTTTTTCAGCGAGATATCGGCTATCACGTTTTTGTCACCGTTTCGATGGCGCGGCCACGGGGTTTTAGTCTCACAGCTCCTAAAATATTAACCTAGGATTTTTTTCTATATTTTTACAAATTGTTTACAAATTGAATCTGTTATTTACCAAAATTTCAGGTCTGTGCAACGCTTAGTTTCTGAGATCTCCGTGGCCGCGCGGTTCTCCGCGTTTCGATGGCGCGGCCACGTTCAAACCCTTCTAACTTTTTAACCATAGCTTTGACAAATTTGAGGTTTTGGGAGTCAACTTTTACAAATTGTTACAAAATGTTGGTATAGTTTTTTTTTTTTTTTAACGCCATGGCCGCGCGGTCGAAACGAACACGTAATCCACTGATTACATAATATTGTAATATTATATAAAGCTATTATAGACGTTAGATATGTTTTGTACAAGACTAGGTTAAGGTGAATGCGTAAGGGCAAGGTAATGTAAAGTGTTCCTCACTAAGCTGTGGATTTTTAAGAATATATCAGAAATATATTGCTTTAATTTTATTTATACAGGGTCAAATTTAGTGAAACTCCGCGGTATTGTTTGTATCATGTTTAGATATCTAAACATGATACTAACATAAAACACGTTTACTTAATGTTCTTTTTTTGGGTCATCGACAGCTGGTAAAAAAAAAATTCTTCGATAATTAAACACGATTAAGAAAAAAAAACTGATTTTTTCAACTCATACTTCAAATAACTACATTACAAGCGGTCGTTGACCCGAAAAAAGTACATCAATCCGTTTTTTTGTTTTATTGTGTTTAAATATCGATAACCATCCTGTCTGCGGAATTTCGCTAAGTCAATCTGCCTAGCCTTTTCCCAACTATGTTGGGGTCGGCTTCCAGTCTAACCGGATGCAGCTGAATACCAGTATTTTACATGGAGCGACTGCCTATCTGACCTCCACAACCCAGTAACTGGGAAATACGATACCCCTTGGTAAGACTGGTTGTCAGACTTTCGGGCTTCTGACGACCCGTAACGACTGTCAAAGATCCACGAATAACAGCCGGGACCAACGGCTTAACGTGCTTTCCGAGGCACGGAGGAATCTCGTTATGTAAAGATGGTCACCCATCCACTGACCAATCCCGGCAAGCGTAGCTTAACCTGAAGGATCGACCCGTGCGGCTGTTATTACTAAGCCACGAGCTCCTTTTTTTTTTAGGAATTTCGCTAAGTAACTAATTTAATATAGGTACCTTGTACGTTATGTTTGTAATCAATATCATGTTCTTGCCATTTTTCAAATACTTATAAATTCGAAACGTTACGAATATTTATATTTAATTTATATCTTATGTATTATAAATATATTTCATTCATAAAACACGTTTTCCCTGTTATTATTGTAAGTCTGTTGTTAGTATAATTTGTATGAATGGAATGTGACATAATTTATGTAAACAAATGTGCTGGGAACGATTTTCCTTCTATAGTTCAGTTCAGTATTCCCCGTAGTGGTGTCTGTGACTACTGACTACTGTGGTCCTGTGTCACTGAAATTCCCGCGACCTTCTGTAAGGAGTTTGAGTGAAAGTGAAAATTCCCCTAAGAACAAAAACAATCAAATCATGTTTCGGCTATTTCTGACCTGTGCTAGTGATTTAATAAATGTTTTGTACAGTTATAGTAGGTTTTATGTGTATTAATGTTACCTATTAGCTGTAACATAAGTGAATATGTTATTCATATTAGAGAAGCAAGTAAACCAAACACGTTTTAGTGTATTTTTACAATCATGTTAATAATGGATTGTTGTACTGTTGATTTATTAAACATTTTATGTACCTAAATATGTGACTTGTTATTTTTACATGTAGGTAAAGAATACCTACCCCAATACCCCAACAATACTTTGCAAACAACTGCAAACTGGAAGCCAGGCGGTTTCCAGTTTGCAGTTGACGATAAATAGTTGGGAAATACTTCCCTTTCAGTTTATATTTGACGATAAAAAGTATTTTAAACAGTACTGTTTATAAGTGCTTTATTTCCAGTAACATAAATATAATAATACATCAAAACAATGGGGTTCGGGGAGAACACATACACGCATAGGTACACACGCGTACATACATACTTAGATCTCTCATGTATCTCTTGGTCTGGCTCCTCATTCTGGACCGGTTTCGGCAACGTACCGGCACAGACGTTCAGGAGCGCACAGCCCCACCACGATGGCAGCGTAGAGATACGTGGTCGGTGGGGAATTTATTATTACAAGCTTTTATTGAACTTGCCTTGTTAGTTAGTTAGTAGGTACGTGTTGGTCAAATCTTGCGAGCTGAATTAAAACCACTTCCTCATATCCTACAGAGTTGAAATTTTAACTATTGATTCTATTTCGAAGACAATGCATTTTTTTAGATGCATGACCTGATTCTACATCCAGGATTCGCTTCAGACGAGGAAACTCCTCCTACTAAATTTTTTTATACGCACTCAATTACGATAGCCCTTTCTAAAGTTCACAATGATCTAGCTGCTGCGCCCAGGCTTGGTTCCAGACGAGGGAACTCCTCAGCGGTCAACAGCACAGGCACTAACTTTTATATACGCATTTAATTATCATAGTCCTTTCTGAAGTCCACCATCGCCTGGCTGCTGCACGGAATGGATCCAGACAAGGGAACTCTGCAACGGTCAACAGTAAAGACACGAAAAGATATATACCAAATTAATTATAATAGTCTGTTCTAAAGTCCACCATGACCTGGCTGTGCATCCAGGATTGATAGCGCGTTCTTAAGTTCACCATGATCTAGCTGCTGCACCCCGGGGTTGGCTCCAGAAGCGGGAACTCCTCAGCGGTCAACAGCACAGACACAAAATTGTATACACGCATTCTATAATAGCCCATTCTAAAGTCCACCATGACCTAGGTGCTGCTCCCAGGGTTAATTGGTTCCAGAGGATTTTTGTAATATTGCCATTAATTAATAATTAACTCATTCTAAAGCGTACATAATATTGTTAATCGAGTTACATATTCTTATTTGGTTTCCTTAATAGAAGACGGTTGATATTTAATCACTGGAAAATTATTTGCCAAAAAAATGGTATGTTTAGGTACCTACTGACTTATCCTTTAGAAATTCCCACACGATGATGAATCAGTTAATCTGCACAAAAATGTATAAGTATTGCAACACATTATTGCGCCCTGTCGATGTCTGAAGCGTGTTTAGTGTAAGAGTGAGTCAGAGCGCCGCGGCTCTTGTGTAATACGAGCGGCGCGGCGCTCGTGCGATCACCTGCTAATGTAATGTGTGGCACGCGATGACATCGCTGCGCTCGCGTGGCTCCCGTGCTTGTAAATATCGAATGTATGTCTGAGGGCCGAACTAGTTTGTTGACGTATCGTAATTAGTACAAGTATGACGTATGAGCGACTTCCGAACTACGTCACAAGCTCGACGCGGGAATCTTACACTGCAACTTTTGTTTTTCCTCAGCATAAAGAATGTTGAACCTTTACCATGATATCTACGTATGAACTAGGCGACAAATTTCCCGCGATATGAGTCTCTAGAGACGACATATCTCCTTGTTTACCCAACGAAGTTTCATTGTTTTTGATGTCACCAGACTTGTCTGGAATGTGAAGATCTGTTCATAAGATTGCTCATAGTTTATGAGTAAACATTCAGTCAGCTGATATACAACAGTACATTATTGTACGCACGGCTACAGATCAAGCTATACATTTCCAGTATAAGCTGATCTCGCATTGTATAGGATTTCCTTACAATGAGAGGTCAGTGTAAACTGGAAATGTATAGCTTGATGTGTAGCCATGTGTACCACTGTCATTAAGGCAAACATTACGTGAGGTTCCTACGCACGGCCAGTAGTTTCATATACTTACATTACATCACATGTGGTTTCATGAATGAAAAAATCCATGCAAAAAAGAAATTCTAAGAATATTTGAGGACTCATATGCAATAGGCACACCTAGTGCCTATGAGTCCTTCAGTCCATAGTGTGGTGTGTGTGCGGTAGGTGTGTGTGGTGTGTGTGCGGTAGGTAGTGGGTTTTTACTTTTTAAAGCTGCTCGCAGGCAAACAGGTCAAAAAGTTTGTTGTTGGTAATAGCATTGGCACGCGAGGAGTCTGAATCACAACATAACGGTATGTGCCGCTCGCTGTCAAGGCTGCGCGCGCGCCGACCTACACTACCATATTATTTTGTCTTGTTTTACACGTCCGTTCATAATTTTCTTCTCTCCATTAATTCTTTCTTTATTTCATTTTTCGTACGCAGTAAATCGACTGAGAACTGGCAACCGGCCCTATCTCACATTTAAGTTGCAAAAAGTCTTTTCTCAGGTGGATTTAAAATTGGCGTCAAAGTTATTTGTACAAGTTGAATAAAGCTGGTTTTGGCACCAATTTTAAATCCATCTGAGAAAGGATTTTTTGCAACTGTGAGAAAGAAATAGTACACTCCTTTGCAAAAAAAACGGGCGGTTTGGATTTTTCTACATTATTGGTGACAATTTTGTTCTAAAGTGGTTTTAATAGCCAAACTATGTTACTGGCACTTAATAAATTGTATGGGTATGAAAAAAAAGTTAATTTCAAATTCGAAACTGTTGTTTTAAAAATAATAATCCCTTTTTCAGTTTTTGACTTTTTACTTACTATTCGCGGGTTTGCGGTTAAAAGGTTATCAGGCAACTAAAATTAAGTTCTCGTTATTTTCATTACAATAATTTATGTTTGTCGCATAATCCTGCCTTATTGTGACTTAAAACAGATATCTTTGTGTCGATTGTAATGGCAGAAAAAGCAATAAGAGCTAGAAAAATTATAGCGCTGCTGGAAGTGTGGTGTAGCCAATGTTACGGCTCATAGCGGTTAAACGTGAGTCGTTCCATCGTCCAAAGAACCTGGACTCGATACCAAGAGACAGGTTCAAAGAAGGCAAGGTTCTGGGAGAAAACTTTGCACACAACCACGAGACGACCGCGTTTTAGTGACTCAGGCGCTGAGGAACCGCAAATGCAGTTACATAGACCTCAAAAGAAACCTTGAAGAGGTACCAGGAGCACAAGTTAGCCTATATACAGTGAGGAGGAGGCTTTTAGCGGTTGATATACGCAGTCCACGACCAGTGCGGGCCCCCAAGTTACTCCGTGATCACCGGATTGCTCGACTGAGGTTCACTAGAAATTGTCTATGTTGGACACTAGGTAACTGGAGTAGCGTACTCTTCTCCGATGAGGCTCGAATTTGTCTGAATGGTGAGGACCGACGTCGGCGAGTGTTACGAAAACCAGGGGAACGCTATGCCGACGTGTGTTTTGAAGAAATCACCTCTTATGGTGGAAGGTCCGTTATGTTTTGGGCGGGCGTAACTTCCAGCTATTGTACCGAGATACTGTTCATTGAAAATGGCTCACTAAATGCGCAAAGGTACATAACAGGAATAATTTGTCAACATGCACAGCCCGCACTGACTGTAATTGGTGAAGATGTCATTCACATGGACGATAATGCTCGGGACCACCGTTCTGGCGACGTAGATGCTTATATGCAAGAGGTCGGTATTCGTCGTCTGGATTGGCTAGCGCGCAGCACCGACCTTAAACCCATTGAGCACGTCTGGGACCTCCTAAAAAGGCGAGTACGATCCGTCCAACCCTTTCCACAAAACATCAGGGAGCTTAAACGTGTGATTTCGGCTGAGTGGGAACACATTCTACAGGACACCATCAAAAGCCTGGTGGAAAGCATGCCAAGACGATTACATGCCGGAATCGCTGCAAGGGGAGGTCATACTCGTTATTAATTTTTATTTTTTAACGTCTTTTTTTAATTAAAATAACATAAAAATACTCGTAGTCTTAATTTAATTATACCCTAAAAATTTCCATTTTAACACGACTCTCTGTTTATATTGACTGAAACACCGATTCCAGGATATAAGCGTTAAAAACTATATTCCCAGTGATAATAAGAAATTTCTAGTCATTTATGCTAATGACATACTAAAAATATTAATATTATCCATAGAAAAGCCAATGACTGTAAGGTGCCCGTTTTTTTTGCAAAGGAGTTTATAAAATTGCATGAAATGTGAAAACCTCAAAAATGTGAGGTAGGACCGGTTGCCGGTTCACAGTCGAAATGTCAATTATAATCACTCGTCTATTGATTATTATTATAGATCCATAGATTAGCTGTTCAATGATGGTTTTAACTAATTGATCAAAAAAAAAAAATCATTGACCACCTAACCAACTATCAGAGAGTCAGTAGCAAGCTGTCGCCACCCGGCAACCAGCAGGCAGGCAGTGCTTACGTTAAAATACAACTTTAATATTTTCTTTAAAGCTTGTGCCTTATGTATGTATCTTAAACGGTAAGAAGGACGTTCACGCCTCAAATTTTATTTTGTACTTTTTAGCATGCGGTGTAAGAGGCACACAACAACCGCGCTCCCCAAATGTCAACCTCACCTGCGCGCTTAACTTAGCACTAAGGCCGTGCGCTGCGTTAGGCTGCCTGTCCACCGGAGCGGAGCGAGGCTACGGAGCAGAGAAACGGAGAAATATTAACCAATAGGAGCGCGAGCGGACGGCGGAGTGGAGCGGACTTAAGATTCTATTGGTTAATATTTCTCCGTTTCTCCGCTCCGCAGCCTCGCTCCGCTCCGGTGGACAGGCAGCCTAAGGGGTGCGCACGGCGCGGGCGCCCGCGTGGCGTGCTGTTTTCATGTAATCTCATGTGTGCTGCGCTGCGCTGATCTATGAGATTACATGAAAATAGCACGCCTAACGCAGCGCACGGCCTAAATAAACTAGAATGGTTTAGGTAGTAAAATAAAGGTAAGCAATCTTGATGGGACTTTTTACACAAACAAATAAACTAGTGCTTAAACTAAATATGGTTCAATTGATTTAGTAATCGTTATTGTTGCATTTAGGTGAGCTTTTAAAATAAAAAAAGATAAAAAACACAACAAGATTGTTTACCTTTATTTCACTACCTAAACCTTTCTAGTATAGGGCCTATACGATAGGCCGTTCTGCGTAGCCGCAGGGATGCTACGAGAGCTACGAGTGCTACGAGTGCTACGAGTGCTACGAGTGCTACGAACTAGCACCGAGCAACAACATAGTAACGCTGCGCTCGTTGCTTTGTATTAACTTCCCGAGTTATACACTCGGGAAGTTAATTGTTGTTTTACTTGTTTCGCAGACTATACTTTTCATTAAACAAAACATCAAAAATAATTGCTAAGAGGAACATCAAAATTTAATTTGCACTCTTTTACAAGATATTCTCAGAGTAAAATCAACAGCACGAGCTTGCCTCGCGTAGTCGCGTCGTCGCCCACGTACCATGCGCTCGCGCAGCTGTGCGGCGCGCTGCGGCCGCGCCGGGGCTGCCCCGCGTGCGCGCGCCGTCATCGCGTGCCCGCACACTCACTCAGCACTTATGCATAATTTATAATTATTTATGATCTCGTTTTATCCTCGACGACTTATCTAGTGGCTGATCTACGTCAGCATTTATTTAAATTTAACTCACCGCTAAGTAATACTTGCGGTGAGTTCAATTTATTTTCTGGTTTATTGAAATAGTCTTTCATTAGCGAAACACTTTCACTGGCGATAGTTTACTATCTTACTATATATTATAACTTTTATAGCAGTGGCTTGGCATAACATATATAAAAAACCAGTAAACATAACGAAGGGTTAAGGCAGCAGTTTTATTTACCTATCTAAATAGGTATATAAAATAAAAAAAAATAAAAAAAATAAAATTTATTTAATAAAAACGTTTACAAAAAGTGTACATTTAGTCCAGTAGACAAAAGAATATGCCCTTCGATAATTCCAAAGTTTTTTATTTTCGCGGAGTGGATTACTTTCGTGAATTCATTGCTATGTACAAAAATGCTAACAGTTTAGAGTTATGCTATAGGTATTAAGTAGGTATTTCCTATTATTTCGTGTTATAACAATAATATAAAATTTAAATTAAAATACTACACTGTTTCTTAATTAGTACTATCTAAAGTATATATTACTGAAAATGCTAACAGATAGGTACTGTGGAACAATGGAAATCTGAAAATGTCCTTTAACTCATTCAATAAAAAATTTAAGTTTTTCAAATCATTTCCTATACACTTAAAGGGATTAGTTATACCTTACAACAAAAGTTCTAACAGCTAAGTAATATGCTTCACAAGTAATTGTATTTTTACTTTGCAATTAGCGAAATATTGAATTTAAGTTTATAAATTTGCGCCCACATATTCGTGATAATAAGCTCTGCTACCATACAAAAGTTTCAACTTGTACGTGCTATGCCTTTTTGTTTAATAAATAAAATACAATTTGGATATTGTGGCGCGCGGTGTAAGTACGACAATTCGTGCAGCGCGACGCGGTGACCATCAGACCCACACTCACTGCAAACGTGCACGCGGCTACACATCAAGCTATGCATGTCCAGTTTACACTGACCTCTCATTGTAAGGTAATCTTATACAATGCGATATCAGCTTATACTGGATATGTATAGCTTGATCTGTAGCCGTGTGTACCTACCTCTATTGAATGAGGCGCAAAATCATTTCATTACAGTCACATCTCACAAATGACTAATACGAGTACAGTCAGCGTCAAAAATATCGGAACGAACAGACTGTTCAAAATGATCTCAAAAACTAAGAAAATTAAACTACTCAATTGGGTAAAGCTCTTGTCAGAATTACAGTGTAATATTATCGTATACTATCTTCATTCTGAAAACAGTCTGTTCGTCCCGATATTATTGACGCTGATCCAATCCAGTCAGTTATTTTTTCTGTTCCATTCCGTGACTATGACTTCGCCCGCGCGTAATTATCAACAATTGTCAAAAATAGTCAAAATCCCGGATTCCGGGATTCACAAATTTAGAGTTCTGATTATAGGATCGAATGTATATTTATGTATTGATCGTCAAAATGTCGTGATTCCGGAATTGATAAATTAAGTATTTTTTTTACCATTACCTACTGGGTATCTTGTTTATCACTAAATTTTCACAGGGGATCATCTACTATGAACAACTTTCACTATGGCATCAACACGTAAATCACGAAAAATAAATCAGCTGGTCGAGTAGGTATTGAGCTTTTGTATCAAACATCGTAATTTTTTTCGTGATTTCAGAGTTGGTCCCATAATGAAAGCTGCTGAAACTGTAAATCCAAGATGGCGGCTGCGAATATTTTCAAATGTTTCGTCATGGGTGTCGTTTTCATTGGTTTCGAGGGTGTTAAGGCCGATAGTGACACTAAAATGTAAATCCAAGATGGCGGCTGCGAATATTTTCTAATTTTTCGTCATGGGTGTCGTTTTTTTGGTTTTCGATAGTGTTAAAGCCGATAGTGATACTAAAATGTAAATCCAAGATGGTGGATGCGAATATTTTCTAATTTTTCGTTATGGGTGTCGTTTTCATTGTTTTCGGTGGTGTTAAAGCTGATAGTAACATTAAAATGTAAATCCAAGATGGCGGCTGCGAACATTATTAAATTTTTCGTCATGAATGTCGTTTTCATGCTTTTCGAGGGTGTTAAAGCCAATAGTGACATTAAAATATAAATCCAAGATGGCCGGTGCGAACATTTTCAAATTTTTCGTCATAGGTGTCGTTTTCATGCTTTTCGAGAGTGTTAAAGCCGATAGTGACACTAAAATGTAAAGCCAAGATGGTGGATGCGAATATATTCTAATTTTTCGTCAAAGGTGTCGTTTTCATGGTTTTGGGGGCTGTTAAAGCCGATAGTGATGTTAAAATGTAAATACATGATGGCGGCTGCGAACATTTTTAAAATTTTCGTCACGGGTGTCGTTTTCATGATTTTCGAGGGTGTTAAAGCCGATAGTGACACTAAAATGTAAATGCAAGATAGCGCCTGCTTTAAAAATGTTGATGGTTTTTTAATTACTATCACACGTGTTTTCAGGTTGTAACGCGATACGCTGCACTGCCGCAGGGTTAGTTAAGTAGGCATCAGCCAAGCGTCACGCATTTTGACTCCTCTATCGGCTTTAGCACACTCTAAAACCATGACGGAAAATTTTCGCAGCCGCCATCTTGGATTTACATTTTAACGTCATTATCGGCTTTAACACCCTCGAAAACCATTAAAATGACACCCATGATAAAAAGCTTGAAAATTTTTGCAGCCGCCATCTTGGATTTACATTTTAACGTCACTATCGGCTATAACACCCTCGAAAGCCATAAAAACGACACCCATGATAAAACATTTGAAAATATTCGCAGCCGCCATCTTGGATTTACAGTTTCAGCAGCTTTCACTATGGGACCAACTCTGAAATCACGAAAAAAATTACGATGTTTGATACAAAAGTTCAATATCTACGATTTTAATGTTACTATCAGCTTTAACACCACCGAAAACCATGAAAACGACACTCATTGAGAAAAATTAGAAAATATTCGCATCCATCATCTTGGATTTACATTTTAGCGTCACTATCGGCTTTAACATTCTCGAAAACCAAGAAAACGACAACCATGACGAAAAATTAGAAAAGATAGAAAATATTCGCAGCCGCCATCTTGGATTTACATTTTAATGTCACTATCGGCCTTAACACCCTCGAAAGCCATAAAAACGACACCCATGATAAAACATTTGAAAATATTCGCAGCCGCCATCTTGGATTTACAGTTTCAGCAGCTTTCACTATGGGACCAACTCTGAAATCACGAAAAAAATTACGATGTTTGATACAAAAGTTCAATACCTACTCGACCAGCTGATTTATTTTCGTGATTTACGTGTTGATGCCATAGTGAAAGTTGTTCATGAGTAGAAGATTCCCTGTGAAAATTTACTGATAAAAAGTTATCCTCTAATACTCGTAGTAAAAAATTACTTAATTTATCAATTCCGGCATCCCGACATTTTGACGATCAATACAAAAGTAGGTACATTCCATATTAGCCAAAGCCTAAACGTAAGTAAATATACATTCGATTCTATAATCAGAACTTAAAAATTGTCGCTCCGGAATCCCGGGATTTTTTCGATACATAAGTGCAATCCATATTAACTAACATCTGCACTTAAGTAAATTATACATTCGATTCTATGATCAGAAGTCAAAATTTGTGAATCCCGGAATTTTTTTGATACAAAAGTGCAATCCATATTAGCCAACACCTGAACGCAAGTACCTAACTAAACATTCGATTCCGAAATAAGAACTTAAAAAGTGTCGTTCCGGAATCCCGGCATTTTCTCGATGTATAAGTGCAATCCATACTAACTAACATCTGAACTTAAGTACTTAAAACATTCGATTCTATAATTAGAAGTCAAAATTTGCCGATACCAAAATTCTGGGATCTTTCAATCCAAAAGCCCACTCCATACTTAGCCAACACCTCAACTTTAGGTTAATACGCATCCGATTATCCGATCTCTAGTAATAATGTAATGTCCCAAAACCCGGGAGATTAATTATAAATAAAATAAAAAATAAAAATAAAAAAGCCTTTTATTTCCAGTAAATTTACATTCCTTAAAATCTATGTATGTGTTAGTTTTGTTTAGTTCATTCTATGTTATTTATTTGTCTCTTACTTAGTATAATTTTATGTGTATCCTATGTATTATATCATAGTATTTACAGTTAGGTACTTCATTTTTTTATTTAATCTACAGGAACCCCAGAATGGGTGAAGGCCTCCTCCAGTGATGCCCATTTGACTTTGTCTTCAGCTACTTTTCTCCAGTTTGGACCAGCTATTGCTTTTATATCATCTTCCCATCTTGTAATAGGTCTACCTCTTGTTCTTTTGCCTATTAGGCCATTCCAGAATGTTACTCTTTTGGGAGATTAATTATCCCGGAAAAAATGTTGTCCTAAAGAAGTCTCCACTGTTTGTCTCCGTTCCTCGAAGTTCTATTCCGTTCTTTATTTATTACCAGAGATCATATGTTCGGACGCATATTTACCTAAAGTTGAGGTGTTGGCTCTATAGAGGAAAAATAGAATGGATTAGATGGGGTATAGGATATTGATAGTAGGAATTATAAATACAACTAGAACTTACTTGTTGGCTCCAATCGTCGTTATGTATTCCGGCAGCCCATAATATGGTCTCTTGTGTCTCTGATCGTCTAACTACAGAAACCTTTATTCGTTTGTCAGAGGAATATTTTTGTTGCGACTGGAACGTATGTCCTACTGGTGCGGTCATTTGTTTCTACGAGTATCTCAGATTTACTTACGCGGCTTGTTATGGAAAATAGTTATTCGCAATTTAAACAAAAGCCATAGCACGTATATGTTGAAACTTTTGTATGGTAGCAGAGCTTATTGTCTCGAATGTTCAGGCGAAAATTTACAAACTTAAATTCAATATTTCGCTAATCGCAAAGTAAAAATACAATTACTTGTGAAGCCCGAACATTCTTGTGAAGCCTTGTGTTGTACTTAGCTGTTAGAACTTTTGTTGTAAGGTATAACTAATCCCTTTAAGTATATAGGAAATGATTTGAAAAACTTAAATTTTTTATTGAATGAGTTAAGGGACATTTTCAGATTTCCATTGTTCCACAGTACCTATCTGTTAGCATTTTCAGTAATATATACTTTAGATAGTATTAATTAAGAAACAGTGTAGTATTTCAATTTAAATTTTATATTATTGTTATAACACGAAATAATAGGAAATACCTACTTTATACCTATAGCATAACTCTAAACTGTTAGCATTTTTGTACATACTAGAGTAAAATTAGAAAATATTCGCAGCCGCCATCTTGGATTTACATTTTAGTGTCACTATCGGCCTTAACACGCTCGAAACCAATGAAAACGACACCCATGACGAAACATTTGAAAATATTCGCAGCCGCCATCTTGGATTTACAGTTTCAGCAGCTTTCATTATGGGACCAACTCTGAAATCACGAAAAAAATTACGATATTTGATACAAAAGCTCAATACCTACTCGACCAGCTGATTTATTTTTCGTGATTTACGTGTTGATGCCATAGTGAAAGTTGTTCATAGTAGATGATCCCCTGTGAAAATTTAGTGATAAACAAGTTACCCAGTAGGTAATGGTAAAAAAAATACTTAATTGATCAATTCCGGAATCACGACATTTTGACGATCAATACATAAATATACATTCGATCCTATAATCAGAACTCTAAATTTGTGAATCCCGGAATCCGGGATTTTGACTATTTTTGACAATTGTTGATAATTACGCGCGGGCGAAGTCATAGTCACGGAATGGAACAGAAAAAATAACTGACTGGATTGGATCAGCGTCAATAATATCGGGACGAACAGACTGTTTTCAGAATGAAGACAGTATACGATAATATTACACTGTAATTCTGACAAGAGCTTTACCCAATTGAGTAGTTCAATTTTCTTAGTTTTTGAGATCATTTTGAACAGTCTGTTCGTTCCGATATTTTTGACGCTGACTGTACTCGTATTAGTCATTTGTGAGATGTGACTGTAATGAAATGATTTTGCGCCTCATTCAATAGAGGTAGGTACACACGGCTACAGATCAAGCTATACATATCCAGTATAAGCTGATATCGCATTGTATAAGATTACCTTACAATGAGAGGTCAGTGTAAACTGGACATGCATAGCTTGATGTGTAGCCGCGTGCACGTTTGCAGTGAGTGTGGGTCTGATGGTCACCGCGTCGCGCTGCACGAATTGTCGTACTTACACCGCGCGCCACAATATCCAAATTGTATTTTATTTATTAAACAAAAAGGCATAGCACGTACAAGTTGAAACTTTTGTATGGTAGCAGAGCTTATTATCACGAATATGTGGGCGCAAATTTATAAACTTAAATTCAATATTTCGCTAATTGCAAAGTAAAAATACAATTACTTGTGAAGCATATTACTTAGCTGTTAGAACTTTTGTTGTAAGGTATAACTAATCCCTTTAAGTGTATAGGAAATGATTTGAAAAACTTAAATTTTTTATTGAATGAGTTAAAGGACATTTTCAGATTTCCATTGTTCCACAGTACCTATCTGTTAGCATTTTCAGTAATATATACTAAAGACAGTACTAATTAAGAAACAGTGTAGTATTTTAATTTAAATTTTATATCATTGTTATAACACGAAATAATAGGAAATACCTACTTAATACCTATAGCATAACTCTAAACTGTTAGCATTTTTGTACATAGCAATGAATTCACTATAGTTATCCACTCAGCGAAAATAAAAAACTTTAGAATTATCGAAGGGTAAATGGAAAAAATATTATATCTCTACTGGACTAATTTAGCCTAACAGTAATAAAATTTTCCTATATAAATAAAGTTCATAATAATAAACTAAAGCTAAAATATTTTTTATTACTGGTGCAAGTAATGAGGGTTCGGAGTTAAAACAGTAGGTAGCGACCCGAATATATATCACAATTACATTATTATAATATCATAATACCGGCCCGTATTACCTATTACCTATAATATTACTAGCTTTTGCCCGCGGCTTCGCCCGCGTGGATGTCGGAAAATATCCCATGGGAACGTTCATGTGGAAAACATAGGGCATATCCCTAACTTAAGAAATGCTGGGTTTCCCATACAAACTTTCATGCCTTTTATCACCCCTTGTAGGATTATGTTTTAAGACAAAAAGTAGCCCATGTCCTTTCCCAGGATGCTATCTATAGCCTTGCCAAATTTTATCGAAATCCGTGCAGTTTTGTAAATTTTAAAATCAACCCCTGTTTTACCCACTTAGGGGATGATTTTTAAAAAAACGCTGACCCGCATATTTCTTAACTTCTTACCAATAGCATAAATTTGTTATCCCTAACTTAAGAAATACTGGGTTTCCCTTACAAACTTTCATCCCCTATATCACCCCCTGTAGTATTATTTTTGAAAAAAATAGTATCCTATGTCCTTTCCCAGGATGCTATATAAAGCCGTGCCAAATTTTGTCGAAATCCTTGCAGTTTTGTAAATTTTAAAATCAACCCCTATTTTACCCCCTTAGGGGATGATTTTTCAAAAACGCTGAACCGCATATTTCTTTATTTCCTATCAAAAGCATACATTTTAATTTTCACATCCCTAACTTAATACTGAGTTTCCCATACAAACTTTCATCCTCTATATCACCCCCTGTAAGATATTTTTTTAAGACCAAAAGTAGCCTGTGTCCTTCCCCAGGATGTTATATAAAGCCTTGCCAAATTTTATCGAAATCCGTGTAGTTTTGTAAATTTTAAAATCAACCCCTATTTTACCCCTTAGGGGATGATTTCTCAAAAATGCTGAACCGCATATTTCTTAATTTCCTACCAATAGCATATTTTTTTTATCCCTAACTTAAGAAATACTGGGTTTCCTTACAAACTTTCATCCCCTATATCACCCCTGTAGTATTGTTTTGAAAGTATCCTATGTCCTTTCCCAGTATGCTATATAAAGCCTTGCCAAATTTTGTCGAAATCCGTGCAGTTTTGTAAGTTTTAAAATCAACCCCGATTTTACCCCCTTAGGGGATGATTTTTCAAAAACGCTGAACCGCATATTTCTTTATTTCCTATCAAAAGCATACATTTTAATTTTCACATCCCTAACTTAAGAAATACTGAGTTTCCCATACAAACTTTCATCCCCTATATCACCCCCTGTAGGATTATTTTTTAAGACCAAAAGTAGCCTGTGTCCTTCCCCAGGATGCTATATAAAGCCTTGCCAAATTTTGTCGAAATCCGTTCAGTGGTTTAGGCGTGAAAAGGTAACAGACAGACAGACAGACAGACAGACAGACAGACAGACAGACAAACAGACAGAGTTACTTTCGAATTTATAATATTATAGTAAGTATGTCCTACCAATAGCATAAATTTGTTATCCCTAACTTAAGAAATACTGGGTTTCCCTTACAAACTTTCATCCCATATATCACCCCCTGTAGTATTATTTTTAAAAAAAATTGTATCCTATGGCCTTCCTCTGGATGCTTTATAAAGCCTTGCCAAATTTTGTCGAAATCCATGCAGTTTTGTAAATTTTAAAATCAACCCCTATTTTACCCCCTTAGGGGATGATTTTTCAAAAACGCTGAACCGCATATTTCTTTATTTCCTATCAAAAGCATACATTTTAATTTTCACATCCCTAACTTAAGAAATACTGAGTTTCCCATACAAACTTTCATCCCCTATATCACCCCCTGTAGGATTATTTTTGAAAAAAAAAGTAGCCTATGTCCGTCCCCAGGATACCATCTATAGCCTTGCCAAATTTTATCGAAATCCGTTCAGTGGTTTAGGCGTGAAAAGGTAACAGACAGACAGACAGACAGAGTTACTTTCGAATTTATAATATTAGTATGGATAATGTTCTGGTGTTACTTGCTCCTAAGTACTTATAACTTTATTTATATTAAAAGTATTCATCACCATCATCATCATTCTCCTGCCCTTATCACAATCTATTTGGGGTCGGCGCAACTTGTCCCTTTTGCCATACATAAAAAAAAATAAAAATTAAAAAATATGTATTAATATAAAAGTTCAAAAGTCAGAAAGTCGTCATCTCGGTAGTCACCCGACTACCGAGATGACGACTAATAGAGAAATTAGTCGTCATCTTGGTAGTCACCCCCTTTCTAACTTTTTAACTTTTATATTATTATTTTTTTTTTAAATTAATACACTTGTATCGGTTTGTGGGTCATTGTTAGTCGAGTTTGGGATGTCACTGGTTGATTTTATTGAACAAATAAAATAATATTGACACACAAACATAGATGAAGCGCTGTGAATCCCCGAGCTCTGCAATATGTAACAAGAGTCAATGCGATCAGACAAGTTTGTCTAGTTCACTAAATGCGTTTTGTTAATGAATGAACATAATCAATATTTAAGTAGCTAATACAAACAATATTAAAAAAAAACCGGTCCAGAGCGAGTCGGACTCGTACACCGAGGGGTTTTATTTTTCCTGTAATTTATACATAAATTTCTATCTCATATAATAATTTTAGATTTGTCTCTATGCAAACTTCGGAGATAAGGGGGAAAAGGTATTTTTTTTAACGTTCCTTTTTCATCAAAAGTTAAAAACTATGCGGCCTAAAAAAAATAAAAATTGTTTGAGAACGTGCAAACAGCGCTCTTTCATATGATACCACACATGCCCTATTAGCCCCACTTCGAAATTTTAAGACCCCCTTTCAATCCCTGTGCCAAAAAAAAAAATGTTTTAATTTCTTTCTTATTTGCAAAATAGTTGGGCAAACGCTATCTAAAAACTGTTTCGAATTTCAAGTTGATAGCATTAGTAGTTCTTGAGATATCCAGCTGTGACAGACAGACAGACTGAGTCGCACCATAAGGGAGGAACCCTTATGGTGCGACTCAATCAGTTTTACCATTTTGGTACGGAACCCTAATTAGGTGAATAGTTTGACGATATCCAGTAAAAATCATAACGTTATAATAATTTGGTCTTGACTTCGGAAGGGCGCAACATGACCTGCGGTGTATGTCCGACTGCGCGCTCATTGAGGACGGTCGTTGCTGGGCGCGGGCGCCGGCGGGCTGCGCTGCGGGCGCGTGCGACTGCCTACATTATTGGGAAATACGCAGTTTTTTTACAGCTCAGCTATCAGAAGCGCGTGCCCGCGGCACTCCTCCCGCGAGGAGCCACTTAACTACATGGTTTACCTACAATATATTATCAAGCTGATAAGGTAATTTAAACATCATTTGTTTTTGCGCAAAAAAGTTATGGTTTTTTGCGCGGCTCTCGAGGTTAGGTGGGAAGTGTTCGTTGCTGCGGTTTGGATTACTTATGCTTAATGGTGTAGAATGACGTCACGACGACAAGTACTTACGCAGACGACAGGTCGCGCTTGGTCGGCCGGCTCGCGCAGCCTGGCACGGGCCAGCGGCGGCGGCCGGAGGAAGTGACTCGTGAGAGTCGTGAGTCAGTATCTCCACACTCAAGAACGACAAGTAGGTATCGAAGCCTAGCGAACTAACAGCCCGAGCGTGCGTGTGAACTGAACAACCGGCAACCGCTCCTGGGGGCCTACTCCCTAAGCACGAAGCCCGTAGTTTCGGCCTTCGTTACGGGCGTTTCTTACTCCGTATCACCTACGGATGGATGATTGGTTCGGGCCCCGAACGAAGTATGAATGACAACATGATTTGCCAGTTGTCCCTACTGCCGATGTGTTGTTGCCCGTCCGAAAAATTTAACTTTTACACTTGTTTTAATGGATCGTAATGTCAGACGGACGGATAAACGGACGGACGGAAAGACGGACGGAATTAGGAAGTAGGCCCCCTGAAAACCGGCAACCGCTCCTGAACCACCGGCAACCACTCCTGAACAACTGGCAACCGCTCCTGAACCACCGGCAACCGATCCTGAACAACCGGTAACCGCTCCTGAACCACCGGCAACCGATCCTGAACCACCGGCAACCGCTCCTGAACCACCGGCAACCGCTTTATTGTTTAACTGTTTTTGGTTTTACCTTTACCGTCAAATCTATTCAGGACTGGATTTTCCGAAAATATTTTTTTAGATAGTTGACTAAAAATATAGCTCAGCTAATACCACGGTCGAAATGACACAGATATCGTTAATAGTTAGGGTCGTGCTCCAGTAAAATCGAGAATAAATACTTACCTATCAAGAAAAAATCTTCGACCGATCATCTGAATGCTGATCGTCTCCACATCTCTACCACGCCAACGCTAAAGCAGCACAAACAATATTATAAAGTAACTACAGATAGTAGTACCTACTCTAACAATCTTAGGGCGAGCGCGCACTGCGGTGCGTTTTTCTACCGCATAATCTGTGAAGTATGGAATGTCTTTGAAGTGCGCGCACTGCGGTCATGCGTTTTGTTAATGTAGGCCCCGCCCAGTGCGGCAGAACTAACGGAAACGCACCGCAGTGCGCGCTCGCCCTTAAATTATATTGTGCGGATTACTACGGATACACCTTACAGCATTTAACCTATGTTACTAGTTATCACGTGACTAGTGATGGTTGTTAGGCTCGTATTTATAATCAAGTAATTGCTTGAGTAATTACTTGCTAATAGTAATTTCTTAATGAAGTCATTACTTGAGGGTAGAATTCTTAAGTAAAGAAAATGGTGACTATTGTCTAAGAATTATAAGCTTTGACAGTTCTAACTTCAAGTAATTAATAAACTATGGAATGAAAATCATTACTTGAGCAATTACCTACTTTTAGTGAAGTAATTACTTTTACTTGACTATAAATACGAGTGTTAGAGAGTATGGCTACCTGGCATTTGGAGAAGATTAAACGGATACGGGCAGACACTTGTAGACAGAACATAGTACGTCACAGCGTGGGTCACAATATAAACAATAAGTATTCAAAGAATAAGAAAGCTGTCAGGTAGAGTGTTCATTGTAGTTCCAACAATGGTAAATCCAGAGAATATTCTCCTTGCGAGAATTTTGATGCAAAGTTCTCGAGAATATTCTTTTGGAAGGGAATTTACTAGAATTTAAAATTTGGATGACTCTATTGTAACGTCAGGAAACAAGTACCTGTTTACCTCGTAAAAAAGGTATTCGCGATAAGACCCGTTCTCGTTGTTGTTGTTATGAAATGTGTACCTACAAATCCCGAAAGTTTAAAAAGTATGACTCTATTGTATCGATATTTTTTTAGAGTAATAGCTAGGAGTGAATTTGAACGTGTTAAAAAAAACCTCTACTCCACAACTTTAATTCTCAGTTAATTCTCCTAAGCGAGATCATTCCCGAGAATATTTCTGGGTAAATTCTCATTAAGTTCTCTTAGATTCTCTTACGTAAGGTTAAGGAGGTTAGGATTCAAGTGAATGACAATTGACTAAATACCACATACAAGAGGAACTACTTGTGTCTGTTGGGACTATTGGAGCTGCAACACAGCGCTGCTGAGCGAAAAAATTAAAGAGGCTACGAGCGAGCGGCAACCAACACTGATATCTGTTGAAATGATATTTAAGTTTAATGTAGTAGATGTTTAAGTTTTGGCAGAGGTCGCACTGTAAATGATGAATGGCATACATACAATCATTACTTTTAAATATTGGGCAAGTGTGAAGTGCGGTTGTGGTTAAGTTGTTAACGAAATAAAGTAGGAAACGATGCTGTGAGCGAACCGGTAAAGTCTGATTCGATACAATATTTTGTGATTTTTCCTTACAAGACAAGGATCTAAATCATTTGGTTCAGTCTCCAGTCCATTTGTGATCAGACTGTAGTCAGACCTGTGGAGAAAACAAAGTTGCAGGATGTCTAGCACTCACCATATTGAGTTTTCTGTGATTAAAAGACTGTCTTGTACCTACTCAAGGTAACAAGGTAACTCTGCTGCCTGTCCGAGTTCGCGATGGTTGGCATCAATGTAAGCTACGTAGTTAACGTTTTGCGGTTGCGTGGTAACAGCATCAACCGCAGAGGTGCCACCTTTGTTGGGGTAACTATCCATTAACCGAGTGAAACTACTTACACCTAACAATTAGTGATGATTATCATGAATACTACATCCGGGACCTTGCTTACCTTTCACTGGAAACTTCTTTCGCTTGTCTTACTTAAAAAATAATCGGTCGAACCAGAACCCAGGCACTTACCTACTTGCTGCCAGGGTCGCGGGTTGTTCGAAAGAGATACCGCGGCCCTGGCACAGGCAACTGAAGTAACACGGGTGGGTGTTAGTCAGTAAAAGTCTGACACGCCCTTCCGCGCCACTCAGAGTGGGAGAAGTCATTTGATGATTTCTCATCCACAAAAAAAAACCGGCCAAGTGCGTGTCGGACCACGCACAATAAAGAGTTCCGTAGTTGTAAAGAATTTATCCCAAAAACAAATGGATCCCAAAAATAAAATTTGTATGTCATAAAATTACAAATTCACAATTTTCGGACTTTTTCCTTAACTTGAGGTGGGAGACCTTGCTTCATGCCAAATTTCATGATTCTAGAACAACGGCAAGTATCCTATAGGTTTTGATTTACTTGCGAGAATCAAAATATATCGCATAAATAGCCGTATGTTTTTATTGCATTGAATTAGAAGCTTGAGTTTTTTAGGACTCCAAGGGGCCACAGACCTACGTATGTGATATTAATTTCAACTTGATACCTTCACGCGTTCCTGAGAAAAAGGGTCTTGACAGACTGACAGACAGACAGACAGACAGACGGACAAACAAGTGATCCTATAAGGGTTCCGTTTTTTTCCTTTTGAGGTACGGAACCCTAAAAAGAAAAAGGCACTTACCTATTTACGCATTGTTAGTGCAGCACACGTGCTTACCTACATAATATCGACGCTGCCGCTCCCAGTAATAATCTGCGAGGATAGAGCACGCAGCTGCTTGCCGTTCGAGCAAGCCCGTACGGCACGTAGAACACCTCAATGATAAATATGAAGTGCTGCTGCTACGATCTGCTGCTCCATTGCTGCTTCGAGCAACACCCAGCGAGAAATATAGACCACTGACGCTGCCTCAATAAATGTGGACAACTGCTGCGCTGCTGCTTCGGACATTGCCGATATTATATGGAACTAGCTTTTGCCAACGGCTTCGCCCACGTGTATGTCGGAACATATTCCACGGGAACGTACTACCGGGAATTCCTTCCTTATTCCTTAACTACATTATAAAGGGAACCTCTGTGCAAAATTTCAGCTTTCTAGGTCCAAGGGTTTGGGCTGGGCGTTGATGAGTCAGTCAATCAGTCAGTCAGTCAGTCAGGCAGGACTTCTCTTTTTATTAGGGTTCCGTACCAAAATGGTAAAAAAGGAACCCTTATGGTGTGACTCAGTCTGTCTGTCTGTCTGTCTGTCTGTCACAGCTGGATATCTCAAGAACTACTACTAATGCTATCAACTTGAAATTTGGAACAGTTTTAGATGACGTTTACCCAACTATTTTGCATATGAGAAAGAAATAAAAACATTTTTATTTCTTTTGCAACAGGGACTGAAAGGGGGTCTTAAAAATTTAAAGTGGGGCTACTAGGGCATGTGGGATATAATATGAAAGAGCGCTTTTTGCACATTCTCAAACATTTTTTTATTTTTTTTAGGCCGCATAGTTTTTGACTTTTGATGAAAAATGTAAAAAAAAATACCGTTCCCCCCCTTATCTCCGAAGTTTGCAAAGCGAAAAATCAGAAATTATTCTATGTCATAGAAGTTTATGTAAAGATTACAGGAAAAATAAAACAATGTCTCTAAATAGCACAGTTTTTCAGAAATCACCAACAAAAATTACATATAAATGATGGTACGGAACCCTCGGTGCGCGAGTCCGACTCGCTCTTGACCGGTTTTTTTATATAGGTAGATAGAAGATGAATAAAAGCTAGCCGCTCAAGGAGCACGGAGCTGCGGTACAAGATCTGTAAAAAATTATATTATTATCTAAGCAAAAACCAAAAAGTCTGCAATGAAATACTCTCGATTGATATACCTTACGACACCTGGGCCGGTAGTCTCGACATTGTTAACGATTTTCGTTACGACATTCGTTAACTAATTACATGCTCTGTGGTCCTAATGGGCTCCCCTCGACCCTCGAGACGGGCAAATGGTAATAGTTCGATTTTATTAAAGACACACAGATGACACAGACACATCTTCGAGCCCGTTCCTTAAAATTTATCAGACCACAGAGCAACGTAACGATCGTTAGGGCAACGTTAATAGTGTCGAGACTACCGGCCCTGTACACCGCCATTTGTAGTCACCTTAGTTAGGCATTATAATTATAGTATTAATAAATAACAAGAATAGCCTAGGTACATATTTATTTTGTTTTACCACAAACCACAGATACAAAATAAGTTTATTTAATGAAAAAATGAGCGTGTGGAAATAGTAGTTAGATTAATGTCAGCTTACTCACTCTTCCGGTGTTCGCTTCTTGAGGTTCAGGAAAACTATTCGATGTTGAATATTAAGTCATTTACAAAATGTAATAAACCAAAGATGTCCTTCTGTGATTTTCATTACGTCATTACGACTTAACTGACGTTCATGTGGATTACCTAAAGAAGTTACTAAGATGTGTCATGGAGGAAAAGTAAGCACAAACCATGGTTATGACGTCACGTAACGGTCTCAGGTGGTTACGGATGACTATACAAAAAAAAAATCTTTATAGGTATGTTTCTTTTTTTTTAAAATCTTAATACCAATTTTTTACTTTATATTCGTTTCGGGGAAGAACTCCAAAGTATACTAAATATTGTTATTTTAGTTTCTATTACCTAACGCATAGACGTATAAAGAATGGAGGACTCCGCAGTCCGCACCACGCGTATCGAAAGTGAAGCACCGTACCGATCTATGTGTGCGTGATTTGAGTACCTGCAAAGACGCCGTCGCTCGTGTCACGTAATGGCGGCCGGTCGGCATACTATGATGTAAATGTGTGCGTGAGGTCTGTTTGTTTTGATTTTTAATAATAATAATTTATACCCCCGGCGTATATCTACGTTGAGGTCGTCATGGTGGGGCTTGCGCGCTTCTGGAGTCTAGGTCTGTGCCGGTAGAGTTTACTTTACCTTTTGGTGCGGAGCCAGACCAAGAACCCTTTCTCCCGGGCTCTCTCCGGCTTGCCTTTATTGGCTGACCTGAGTGAACACTGATGAGGAACAGTGCTCCTACCACATTCTTGCCTTTATTGGCCGGCTTGAGTGGAGATTCGCAAGAGCAAACGTGCTCGGAGGAAGGAAGTATTCCAGTAAGATGCTGGTATTGATCTTGACCGTACTTCCGGGATTGTCCTGATAGCGGTGGAATGCTTCTCCACTCCTCAAGCACCTCAGGATATGTTGACCCCTTGTGTCGCTATGTCACACTGGGCTAGCGGCCACTTCGGGGGGCCCATTATTGAGTGTGCATGTTTATTATCTGTGTATTACATAACATTGATCAGGCAGGGGACATAGTTGTTCTATGGAACCGTCCGTGTCCATGTCCGTCAGTCCGTTGTCCGTAATCCACTACTATAGCCACCCAAACCCATAGCCCAATATGTTTTGTTTCCATGTTCTGCAATAGTCCTGCACCAACCGGGGGTTGTCCTTGGGTGCACTTGCATTTAGCAAACAGGGATAATCATCGGTTGGTGCCTCAACACTTTAAATTGTCTAACGACGAAGGGCCGAAGCCACTCCAGAGGCCCCTCTGGAGTGCCCCCTCGTACGCCTTCCAAAGGACCGGGACCCCCAGGGTCCCGAGATATGTCAGACATTTTAAAAATAATTTATTATTATTTTTTATATTTCAATTGTAAATCAGTGAATCACTTAACATAACCTCTACTGTAACCGTTATGATTGAGATTCATTGAATACGTCACTAACTACATAGTACTACATCCTTGACCTCGTCTCTCTGCGGTTGTCAACGCCCCAGAGAAAGTCTTGTTCAATACGTCACCGATTAAACCTCCACACGTGTAGAGAAAGATTAGTGCTCATGACTACGGACTAAGTTCATCATTTATATACTCGTATTACTAGCACTTGCCGCGCGGTTTCACCCGCGTGGATGTCGGAAAATATCTCACGGGAACGAAAATCCTTCCTTATTCCTTGTTTACATTATAAAGGGAACCTCTGTGCAAAATTTCAGCTTTCTAGGTTCAATGGTTTGGGCTGGGCGTTGATGAGTCAGTCAGTCAGCCAGGACTTTTCTTTAAAAAATATAATCATAATAAAAGTAACTATCTAGTATTTCTAGTAGTCTATCTGTACAATCTTCCATCTCAGATGACTCAAAGTTAATCAGTACGAGTCTGTCATTCTTAGAGTAATGTTGAGAAGATCATGTGTTAGGAACTTAGGACGACCAATCATCAAGAACAATTTTTTATCACCAACTAGACTAGCTACGCCCCGCTATTACACCCACTTGTGATTCCCAAAGGAACCGTGCACTTATAATAATAATAATAATAACCCCACCGCAGTATCTCTACGTTGACGTCGTGGTGGGGCTTGCGTGCTCCGAATTGTAGGTCTGTGCCTGTAGAGTTACTCTGCCGGAACAGGTCTAGGAAGAGGAGCCACACCAAGAGGGATACAGAAACCCGCAGGGCAGCATGGCGAGCTGTTGGGCAGTAGCGACCCCACGGACCCTATCTCCCGGGAGAAGTCTTGTTCCTCACCTCTGGCTTGCCTTTATTGGCCGGCTGGAGTGAGCACTGATGAGGAACAGAGCTCCCACCTCATTCTTGCCTTTATTGGCCGGCTTGAGTGGAGATTCGCAAGAGCAAACATGCTCGGAGGAAGGAAGTATTCCAGTAAGTGTTTGTAGGGATCTTGACCATCTTCCGGGCTCTGGGATTGTTCTGAGAACCGTGGAATACCTCTCCACTCCTCAAGCACCTCAGGACATGTTGCCCCCTTGTCGCTACGTCACTATGTGCTAGCGACCGTTTCCGGGGTCCCGTTATTGAGTGTGCAAGTCACCCCCTGCTATTTATCTGTGTATAATAAATAACATTGGTCAGGCAGGGGACATAGTTCTACCATAGTTCAAGGTACCCGATCCACTATAGCCACCCAAACCCATAGCCCAATATGTTTTGTTTCCATGATCTGCAATAGTCCTGCACAAACCGGGGGTTGTCCATGGGTGCACTTGCATAGTGCATACAGGGATAATCGTCGGCTGGTGCCTTCTCAACATTTAAAAGTTGTCTAAGGGGCCTCCGCGAGTTGGCTTCGGCCCCTCGTATGCCTTCCAAAGGTCCGGGACCCCAGGGTCCCGAGATATGTCAAAGACAAAAAATAATAATAATAATAACCCCACCTCCGTATCTCTACGTTGACGTCGTGGTGGGGATTGCGCGCTCCAAACTCTAGGTCTGTGCCGGTAGAGTTTACTTTGCCGAAACAGGTCTAGGGTGAGGAGCCAGACCAAGAGAGGTACAAAAACCCGCAGGGCAGCATGTGGCGAGCTGTTGGGCAGTAGCGACCCCACGGACCCTATCTCCCGGGAGAAGTCTTGTTCCTCACCTCTGGCTTGCCTTTATTGCCCGGCTGGAGTGAGCCCTGATGAGGAACAGAGCTCCCACCTCATTCTTGCATTTATTGGCCGGATTGAGTGGAGATTCGCAAGAACAAACATGCTCGGAGGAAGGAAGTATTCCCGTAAGTGTTTGTAGGGATCTTGACCATCTCCCGGGCTCTGGGATTGTTCTGAGAACCGTGGAATACCTCTCCACTCCTCACAAGCACCTCAGGACATGTTGCCCCCTTGCCGCTACAGCACTATGTGCTAGCGACCGTTTTCGGGGTCCCATTATTGAGTGTGCAAGTCACCCTTTGCCATTTTTTTCCGTGTATAATAAAACATTGATCGCATTGATTGGCAGGGGCCATAGTCCTTTCATAGTTCTAGATACCGAAATCCATTGCCCAATAAGTTTTGTTTCCATGTTCTGCAATAGTCCTGCACCAACCGGTGGATGTCCTTGGGTACACTTGCATAGTGTATACAGGGATAATCGTTGGTCATAAGAGGAGGCACCAACCGACGATAATTCAAAATTGTCTAAGGGGCCTCTGCGAGTTGCCGCTGGGGTCGCGGATTGTCCGAAGGGGTTACCGCGGCCCTGGCATAGGCAACTGAAGGAACACGGGTGGGTTTTAGTCAGTAAAAGTCTGACACGCCCTTCCGCTCCACCCAGAGCGGGAGAAGTTATTTGATGATTGCCCACCCTCAAAAAAAAAAAAAAAAAAAAAAAGGGGCCTCTGCGAGTTGGCTTCGGCCCCTCGTACGCCTTCCAAAAGTTCGGGACCCCAGGGTCCCGAGATATGTCAAAGACACTTTAAAAATTATAATAATAATATAGCCTTCATTAACAATCTTACAAGTTAAATTACATCTTACTTCTAGTGCCTACTAAACGAATGTTATGAATTTTAATATATGTATATATTTTTCCTATTTGATACCGGTTCCTTGATTGTCTTGCTTCCCAGCATAGGCCTCCCCAAGTGTTCTCCACAAGCATCGATCTCTTGCTATCCTCATCCAAGTCGTCCCTGCCGCTTTTTTAATGTCATGGTCATCTTCCCATCTACGATACTGTCTGCCTTTCTTTCTTGTTTTGTATTTTGGACACCATTCTGCCACTTCTTTTGCCCATTTCTCTGACTTACTTCTTATTAAATGGCCTGCCTGCAACCTGCCAATATAGAATGGAAAGAAGTATACTCAACATAAAAAAAAAAATTAAAAGACAAAGTACGATTAACAGCAATAAGGAAACAAACCAAAATTATAGACGTAAAATTCCAAATTAAACAATTGAAGTGGAAATGAACCGTGGACTTACCTGCCATTAAATGTATCCTATGAATGAATTAAAGATTTGTTGTACATAATCACAAAAAGCTTTGCGGTCTGTTAGGACTGATTCCTATATTGTACTGATCTCATAATGAACAAATACCAAAATCACCTTTTCCCAAAATGACTGATCTTCTAAATGTCTTTGTTATAGAATGTCGGAAATAAAACTATCAAATTCATGTACAGTCAGTAACACTTTATTTTTAAATTAAATAACGAAAATTCTATTCTCTTCGAGAAACAAAACAATATTATTCTTAAACAATGTCAATAGATAGGATTAGTGCATTCTCTTTTTAGTGTTCCGTAGCCAAATGGCAAAAAACTAAACCCTTATGGATTTGTCATGTCTGTCTGTCTGTCTGTCCGTCCGTATCTCAAACTCAAACCATTTATTTCAATTAAACCAATTACAGGCACTTTTGAATTGTCAAAGAGTCGGTCAGTAGGTAAGTCAGAAAGTTGAAGCTAGTTGCCCATTCCAAAACGTAGATCTATGGAGAAGAACGGGCAAGAAACTCCACGGACACTCTTTTAAGTCAAAATATGGTTACAAAATATTGGTTACATCATTCATGTTGAAATTATACATTTGAGAACGATGAACGTTAAAAGCGTCCGTAATAAAAAAAAACAATTCAAAATTTCAATTAAAATAAGCCGTGGCAGCTAAGGTATGACCAGCCTCCGCCAACAGCGCCCGTTCACGAACCTGACGCATGGATTCGTTAAATGATCCAACACACGCGCCACCATCAGCGAGACATTAGAGTGAGCATGACACACTCTCAGCCGCCAGGGTACATCCAAGTCAAATAAAGACGTACCCAGTAAATGGTAGCTTTAGAGTAGGTACATAGTACTCACACACGTGCTAAGCAATTATACAATACAAAGGTGATTGAGTCTACACAATGCAAAGCTATTCTTACAATCTTCAGCAGTTCCAACAGTATCTTCAAATGTTAATTAATTAGTTGAGGTTGAGGAGCAGGACCAGCATGGAGCCAAGCATTTTTAACAGTTATGTAATCCCCCAACTTATAATAATATGCCAGCCTGCATAGTGTGCGTTTTATACAAGTTTTAAATTTCGTCTCATTTAGTTGAAGTATGTGTGGATGTATTTTATTGTAACATTTTAAACAGTACCCCATGAACGATGAGTCTACTTTAGCCAGACTGAAACCTGGTTGAGCTAATAGGTCCTTATTTCTAGTCTTATAATTATGCCTTTCACCTCTTTTATTAAAAGATGTAAATTTTTTCTTACGTACATGATGTTTTCGTAGATATATTGACAAGGTACCGTTATGATGTTAATATCCTTAAACAGTTCCCTTAGAGAATCGCGCCTGCGAAGATTGTATATGGCTCTGATGGCTCGTTTCTGCAGAATAAAAATGGACTCGATATCTGCAGCCCGTCCCCAAAGTAAAATACCGTAAGACATGATACTATGAAAGTAACTAAAATAGATTAGCCTCTCGGTATCTACATCAGTAAATTGACGGATTTTTCTGACAGCATAAGCTGCTGAACTTAGCCGTCCTGCAAGTGATATTAAATGAGTACCTCATTGTAGCCTTGAGTCGAGCGTAATCCCCAGGAAAACGGTTTTATCGACGAATTCTAGTTTCTCTTGATTCAATACTATCTCACAATCACTACTTTTGACATTTGGTAAAGAAAATCTGATGCACTTAGTTTTTTTCCCATTTAATACTTAATTATTAGCAGTGAACCAATTTCGGATATGCAGTAGGGCGTTATTAACGTGGTCAAAATTTGTAGCACGTCTATCTACCTTAAAAATGAATGAAGTATCATCAGCAAATAACACCATTTGTGGTTGATTTTTTAATAAATGGAGTAAATCATTAATATACACTAAAAAGGGGAAAGGACCCAATATCGAGCCTTGTGGAACACCCATATTTACTTTTAAAGAAAGTGAATTGACACCATTTATTTGAACTTGCTGTTGTCTATCATTTGAATAAGATTTTACTAAACTGAGGGCAAGTTTTCCAAGTCCGTAGTGCTCAAGTTTCAAGAGTAAGGTTTCATGATCGACGCAATCAAATGCCTTGGAGAGGTCACAAAAAATGCCTATGGCGTCTTGGGCCTCTTCCCACGCGTGCCATGTGTGCGCCATGTGTTTTAATAAGCTTACACCGGCGTCGGTCGTACAACGTCCTTTGGTGAAACCAAACTGTTGATCGGGCGGTCGCCGGCGGCGGCGGCGGCGTGCTGGATTTTTACGCGCTTATGCTTTTCAAAAATCAAAATCAAAATCAAAAGTCCTTTATTCAAATTAGGCTGAGAATCAGCACTTTTTGAACGTCAAAATTACAGTAAGACAGTCCCCACAAAACGCCCGCCCTTCACCACTTCCTAGTGCTTTAGCTGGGAAGAAGAAGTAGCGGAACAAACTCCCCAGCAGCACAGCTGTCTGTTCAGTTAGAAGAACTAGATTCTATACAATAGTACCTATGCAAAATAATTTACGCAACACAATACATTAAATTATATTTTTGTCAAATTTGCGTATAGCGTCCCTGATGCAGCGAGTGCGCGATAGTCCCAACTGTCTTTTGGCTACTGTGGCCAGCAGGATGGACAACCCGATAATGTGGCATTGGATGACGACACACAGAGCGTCAGCGTCCAATCAATCAATCTGCCTAGCCTTTTCCTAACTACACGGGCCTGCAAAAATAAGTACTACACTTTTTAATTTTTTTTTTCTAAAATATAGAAGTTAGAGATTTAAAATAAAAAACGTTTTATAGTAACATTTTTAAGTCTAAAAAAAGATAAAATAATAAAAATTGGCATTTTTAGCTTAGCGTCATAAAACTCGATTAACATTTACAAGTATGTTTAACGTGTTATTTATTTTTTATTTAATAAGTATTGCCTCCTCTCCTCCTAGCTCATCCCAGGCATGCCAGTTTTTATATACAAAATTAAACTGTTTTTCGAGTCCTTTTTGTTTCAAAAGTATATCATGTGTACTTAAAAAGTTATTGCAATTTTAAAAGTGTGATACTTATTTTTGCAGGCCAGTCTATGTTGGGGTCGGCTTCCAGTCTAACCGGATGCAGCTGAATACCAGTACATGGAGCGACTGCCTATCTGACCTCCACAACCCAGTAACTGGGTATAATACGATACCCCTTGGCAAGATTGGTTGCCCGACTTTGGGGCTTCTGACGACCCGTAGGTAACGGCTGTCAAAGATCCACGAATGACAGCGGGACCAACGGCTCCTCCGTGCCTCGGAAGCACAGAGGAGTCTCGGTATGTAAAGATGGTCATCCATCCACGGACAACCCCGGCAAGCGTAGCTTAACCTGATGGATCGACCCGTGTGGCTGTTATTACTTAGCCACGAGCTCTCCCAGATAACAATTTTTATATATTTGTATTAATTTACTGTGTAGGTATTTTATTTGATGATGTATTGTGTTTTTTTTTAATTTTTGTAACATTATTATGGAATATTGGGTCTGTATCTACAGAAGAACGGATGAGCTCTTTTTCCAACTTGGAAATACCGACGAAAGATCATGCAATATCGATTGCGGATAAAGTTGAACTAGTGTCAGGTTGTTCCGGGTGCTGTGCGGGTCAGGAGTGGTAGTTGCAGCGCACGCGTAGGCTCCGTATCCGCGCTGCGCGTGCGCACGCGTCACTCGCGGCACTTTCACTCGCTCGCGGCCTCTTTCACCTCGGCCTTGACCTGACGCATCCGTGTGCAGCGACCTCAACAGATTATGTCATTTTTAGGGTTCCGTACCAAAAAAAAAAACAACAAAAAAAAAACAAAAAGAACTCAAAAAAAAACTCGAACACACGTAAAAAGGAACTCTTATGGTGTGACTCAGTCTATCTATCTGTCTGTATGTCACAGCTGGATATCTCAAGAACTACTAATGCTATCAACTTGAAAGAACGTCGGTCAAATTTCTATAGAAGCTGGACCTGAGTTTTATTTTCAGTGTACAGAAGCAAATTATAGTGAGATTTGATTGTTTTATGTAGTAAACACCATCCCTTTCGAAAATAATATCTAAATAGCCAAGATATTTCAATAATGCAAAAAATACTTTTGAGGTTATCAGTGTCCGGAAATCAAAAGCACAGAATAATCGTCACAAACGGTACCTAGTTATCAGTCTGTGAAACAATGCCAAGGTCAAACAACAGAAGGAAATCCAAAACAGTACAGTACATATCACAATATTCACAGTAACAACAACAACACAACAATGCGAGATCGCCGGGTGCAAAGACTACACACTACAGTATATTAGTGTCAAATTGACACCCGTTGTAATTGACAGTATTGACACTGTCAATCCATGGCGCGCGTCGATGACATATTATGACGTTCCGTTGTACACAATTGAACAAAATGCTGATACTTACTATGAACCCACATAATTATTTTTATGACAAGAATCCAATACATAATAAAAACAGCACTAGTTGGTTTGATACACAAGTATATAGAATTGAATTACATCTAATAACGTGAATAATTATAATCTTTGAGTACTAAATCATTTCTTAAGCAAAATGAGTCGTCAAAGGTGCGTTCTGAACATGTTATTCTAAATAATTTGCAAATTATGCTATTAAAAAAAAATGTGTTTGTGCTTTTTTTTCTGGCGACTTAAATATCTATTTCTTATGTTTTTTAAGACCTTAAAAAATACTAGATTTTTTCATATACAACGTGTAACGTTAAATGCGCAAAACCTCTTAAGGGGTCATCGTACTCATCATTATGAACAACTTTTACTATGGGACCAAAACTGAAATCGCGAAAAAAAAATCAGCTGTTCAGTACATTTCTGTTCGCATAATTCGTCAAAATGTACTGAACAGCTGATTTTTTTTTCGCGATTTCAGGTTTGGTCCCATACTAAAAGTTGTTCATAATAATGAGTACAATGACCCCTTCAGAGGTTTTGCGCATTTAACGTTACACGTTGTATATGGGATATCTGTACACCACCGCCTCGTAGTCAGGTACGATTTGGCCGACCTTCTTTGGGACAGTTTTAGATGACGTTTGCCCAACTATTTTGCAAATAAGAAAGAAATAAAAATATTTATATTTTTAAACAAAAATTAAATATAAATGAGGGTACGGAACCCTCGGTGCGCGAGTCCAACTCGCTCTTGACCGGTTTTTTCCTTTTGAGATACGGAACCCTAAAAAAGTTTAAGATAAAAAGATAAGTAGGTTGACCTACTACGGATATTAACCTTGACAGTGTCAATGACCGCTACAGGTTAAAATAAGACAGTTGTCCCCTTTGTACTTAGTAGGTAAATAGCATACAGCAGCAGTGCAGCTCGCATACTAAGCTGTGTTCGGATGACATGGGAAGTACGTATGATCATTTGTGTTTATAGGCTTTTAGTTGTGCCGCCGCCTCGCGGGAATCGGGGGTTATTCGAAAGAGATACCGCGGCCCTGGCACAGGCAACTGAAGGAACACAGGTGGGCTTTAGTCAGTAAAAATCTGACACGCCCTTCCGCTCCACCCAGAGCGGGAGAAGTCATTTGATGATCTCCCATCTACAAAAAAAATAAGGCTTATAGTTGTGGAGCATTGTGCGTAACTCTGTTCCAAACGTAGGCGAATACGTGTTCACTTCCGTGCTTTTCCTCTCTTTACTAACAATAATACGAGTTGGTATCAGGGTATCAGGAGTTTAGGATCTATTACCTACCAGCCTCGAAAAAAATATACGTACACAACACTGATATAGCGCCACGTTTCCCCAATCCTGGTCAAACGGATCCGATCGAAATGAAAGCAATTAATTTGGGATAATGTTATGAAACATTGCGCATACGGCGTGACATAAACCGTAGTGCCGAGTGTGACGCCACACGTGGCGCGACTCCGGCGCCGCGCGCCGCCTCCCCGCAGGCCGCAGGTAACGGTATCGCTGGCCTTCACCATGTCTCCGTGGGCTCGTGCGCGCAGACATCACTGCTACTTTCAAGAAATAGATGTGTAATGTCTGCGCGCATGGGAATTCCTTAAATTTTGGGAAATGAACAATCACAATTTTTTCTATTATGACTATCCTTATAATCTTATAGAGCCTTAGTACACCTCCGCTGCCAAACCATAGCAGCGAAACCGCTCTAGTTCATTCAATTGACTCGCACGATGCTACTCAAGTAGCAGTAGTAGTACCTAGCAGCGGAACATCTTGCGGTGTCATCACATGTCCGCCGAGAGCTACGTTGCCGGCTGTTCAGCGCTGCTAATTAGTAAGCTCAGAGTGTCACTCTACACAAGGGTAACCCTGAGTAGGAATGAAATTGTAAAAGCTGTGTACCGTGTCGTCCATCTTGCAAGAGAGGAGAGGAAAAGACTTTTAGTAGTACATATTATATTTTATGTTATTGTGTTTGTGTATTTTAATATTCGATCTATGTTATCATGTGAGTATGGGTTTAATAATTGCCTTAAATAAATGATATTTAATTTAATTTTAAGGCCCATCATATGACATCAAAATTTTCCGCGGGTTTGTTCAAAATGAAAAACCAACAGAAGTTATGACGTTGTATCTTCCAGATCTCTTCAACTCGCTACATAACCAAGTTTGTTTTGTAGTTTCGGAAAATGGCGAGGACGTAATTATTTCATGAATTTCTAGAATATGTAATATCTGTGTTGAATTTATTGAGTACTTACGTTAACGCGCTTTGTATGGTTTTAGTGGTCAACGATTGACATAAATCTGTAGATAGTATCAACTAATTTTTAAATTATGTAACAATCAGAACGTAAACGGAACGTTATAGTCGTGGAACCTAAACATGGCGCCTACGCAAGTCAGCGGACCAGTACACACACTGGAGATGTTCTCACGAGTCGCCGCGCGGCGCCCCGCGGCCGCGTGACCACAACATCCGCAGCCAGAACACGCACGTACTAACATACGCTCAACTCGGTAAGACATCAACATAGCGTTTGTACTACTTTTCAGTGGCGCTCAAATTGACGTAAGTGTCTGAACGGGCGGCGCGATCACAGGCGAAGGGTCAGTGTGGGCCCCTGCGGTGCGGCGATGTGGTGCGTGCGTGACGCAGTGCGCGTGGGAGTGACGTCGCCGTGACGTGCGCGGCCGCACACAGGCCGCCACATGCGCCCGCGACTATGTTCTAACAAGTATTTGGTCGGTAAACAAACTGTTCCTGCGGTAAATCCGCATCCTCCTCACACGTGTGATGCATTCAGCAAACTGAAATATATAAATAACCCAGATTCAGTTGTTATTGATCTAAAAGCACGTCATTAGGTTCCTTGGAAGTTAGTTGTATGTAGGTACATCCCTTGTCGGTAACTATCTATGTGATTTCTTGTGATTCAGAGCCATATCCGGGACATCATCGGCGTTTCATATAGCTATCAGTTATCTGCAAATATCAGTAACATATCCGTTTGGAGACTAAAGCGGATAGTTACGTGATAGTAATAATCCTACATTAATGTAATCGACATTAATGTTATGAAAGAATATTTATGTGTACAGTGATAAATAATGTCACTATCAGGGACATAAATATAGGAAGTAGGTACCTAATCTATCAGATTGCGATCTCTCTGGCGCATGATTCACGTGTGCTCCGCAGATAAGCAATTATTATTATTGGGTCGCGCAAGCGCTCTCATCAGATTGCCAACAGACAGGTACAATGTCCGATAAAATGCACAACTGAAAGCGTGGAAAGGTTTTTAGGGTTCCGTACCAAAATGGTAAAAAAGGAAGCCTCATGGTCTCACTCAGTCTGTCTGTCTGTCTGTCTGTCACAGCTGAATATCTCAAGAACTACTAATGCTATCAACTTGAAATTTGGAATAGTTTTATATGACGTTTACCATAGTTTTCGATTTTTGATGAAAAATGTAAAAAAAATACCGTCCTCCCCCCCCTTATCTCCGAAGTTTACAAAGGGAAAAATCTGAAATTATTCTATGTGATAGAAGTTTATGTAAAGATTACAGGAAAAATAAAACGATGTCTGTAAATAGCACACTTTTTCAGAAATCGGAACGGAACCCTCGGTGCGCGAGTCCGACTCGCTCTTGACCGGTTTTTTTTATAAGATCATTATTAATTCATTTGTACATATATACTACAAGCCATCATAAAAAAGTTCAATTTAATAATTATTTATTAATAAATGGCTCATGTGAATGTGCTAAAAACTGTCTGCAAGTCATATACCTACTTCGGTAAATCGGACGTGTTTGTTCAACGATAAATATTATGTACAAACTTGTCAAAAAACGTGCATTTATGTTGAAGTGTTTAATAATATGATAAGTGCGTGTCCAAATATTTTGATCCAAAGTTCTGACAGAAACGACAACCAGCCAAGTGCAGGTCGGACCACGAACAATGAAGGGTTCCGTAGTTGGGATGAATTTATCCCAAAAACAAACATAACTTTGTAGTTGAAATGTTCTCCCACATCGATATACCTACGTCACCGTCAATTCTACAACTGCACATGTAACCTTGTAATCGCAAAAAAGCAACATATCTATAAATCAATGATTTTCTGACTTTTTTCTTTACTTGTGTGCTTTACCTTGCTTCTTGGCAAATTTTATGATTCTAAGTCAACGGAGTAGGTACCCTATACTTAGATTTTGATTTATTTACGAGTATCAAAATATCATGAACGACCGTATTTTTTTATTGCGTTGACTAGAAGTTTGATTTTTTTAGAACTCCAAGGGACCGTAGACCTTCGTACCTATTTCATATTAATTTCAAGTTGATACCTCCACGCATTTCTGAGAAAATGGGTCTTGACAGACGGACAACAAAGTCATCCTATAAGGGTTCCGTTTTTTTCTTTTCGAGGTAAGGAACCATAAAAAGGTACAATGAAGGTACATACATTAGGTGTACAGGTACCTATGGTAAAATGAATGTGGCTCCAAAGTTCTATTGAGTGAAACAAAGGTGAAGAAATTATGTGAGATAAAATAGCAAGTACAGCTGGTCTCCCAAAGTGATAATGCGCATAGAAATCTTCGTCACTGTTCGGCAACGGTCGTATTCCCCGAGCGTCGGAAGACGATAATATAGAGTGGTTAAGTGCATTTTCTTCATGCATAATTTAGGGCTCTTACGATTCAATGATTCGGGTGTTTCCGGGAATACGACAATTAGCGAAGATCTGCATGCGCATTATTAATTTGGGAATACTGTAAGCCTAACATTGAGACTATGCATCACACGGAACAAGAGAACTTTAGCCCTGCTCCTGCCAAAGCCTAACATTGAGACTATGCATCACACGGAACAAGAGAACTTTAGCCCTGCTCCTGCCAAAGCCTAACATTGAGACTATGCATCACACGGAACAAGAGAACTTTAGCCCTGCTCCTGCCAAAGACTATATCCGAACTGAAGTGCGTACTTTATACAGAGCGGTAAACGGGCATACCCTTATAACCATCGACAGCAGAGTCTCAAGTACATGTCGACACAGTCCCGCTCATTCAAACGGTCGCTTCTATAGCAGTAGCATAAGATTGGTATGGTAGGGGGGTGTGCGCATGCGCAACTGGTCACGGCGACGAGAGCCGGTCACGGACCTCCGGCCATGTGTGGGACGTGTCAATGACGAGCCCACTCCAAGTCTCGAAAATCATAGAGTAAAACTTATACCTACTGGACTGCCAGACTACGAGTATAATGCCTCGGACAGACCGCAGTGCAGCATGGCATGAGAGGTGGCCTTAGATGTACTGAGCAGTGGGCTGAACAAGGCTGCCAATGATGATTTTGGTGAAGTAGCACCAATTGTAAAAAAAATAGTAAATTGGGCTAAATCGAGTACTGCTGACACAGGTCCATCTTCCATGACGGGACGTCATGATGGACCTGTGTCAAAAGTTTAAAAAAAATTGTGGGTTACTCTCCTAGAGGAGGGTAAAGGCTCCTACAGACAGGCGCGACACCGTTACGAATCGCACGCGACATAAACGCGCCGCGTGTTGCGCGACGAGCGGTACCTATTAGCGTCATCGCAGACGAGGTGAGGGTACGCCTCGGTCGGCGAATCTTACTTATTTGAAAGGGAGTGTATCGGGCGGCAGGTTTGGCGCCAAAAAATCTCTACTTTTACAGTCATACAGATTTTTTCAACCTTTCTCACAATTAGATAAGAAATTGACAAAAGAGCCTAAAGTAGACCTCATAAATCAAGTCAGGTTTAGTTCCGTTCATCTCGTTTCTCAGTAGCGAGTGACTCACACATCGCAATTTGGTTTCAGTCACTTCGGTAACATGCAATTTCTTGACGCACGGCGTAGCGTCACTCACTTGCTCTTTGGGAACTCCACACTTTGCACAATCTCCGAATTTATTGACATTGCAGCAACCGGTTCAGTGTCACCGAGCGTCACAGTCTAGCACTCACAGCTGATCACACGTGGCACACGTTGACGTTAGGCTATCTCCGAGAAACCAGCACGAGCGCGAAGTCTAATTCGCCTTTACGCGGCCTTCTGCGAAACATTAGCATTGCCTCACCAGTCGCCGATCTTACGTCTTAATTAACACTAATCATTGTTATTTAGAGATTACTCACTGATTTGATTGCAAAATCTGCTTTCGTGCAGTTTCGAATGCGTTTATAATGTGCGATATTGAGCATCATGCGCGCGCGGGGCATCGACCGTAGGGCTGGCACGAGTCACGACGTGTGTGGACCTGCTCCGGGACTGACTAACGGCTTAAAGAATGCTTTTAAGAAACAATAAGTGCACCAAAAAACAGTGCGTCCACTTCAATGGGCAGAGAAAGTTTTGCTGCTGGCACCGAACATTGTGGAGATTAGGGATGCGAGAGAAACCTGTCGGAATGTTGTGAAATAATTCTTGCAATAGTTAATGAGTTGCTTGTATATGACAGTGCAGATTTTTGGCTGGTTTTTAGGACGTTGCGAGTAATAGTGAGTAATCGTCCGGTGGCACGTAGACACAGCGTGGTCTTGATTTGGTATTGGTGACGGTGACAGCGGTGGTGGGTGTGCTGCGTGCAAGTTTTATTAAGGCCCTGGTTCCAAACTTGGTTTAGCTCGGTGTGTAAGTGAAATGGCGTTATGGCTGTCTAGTTTGACGCACGAGATAGAAGATTCTCACGCGCACCGGAATTATGTCGTAAAAGTGCATATAAAATCGTATAAAATTAGAAATTAACTATTTAATAAAAAGTAATCCATCACTGGATGCAGTTTGGAATTTGACATTTCATGGTATATTTTTAATTATAATTATAATTGCTAATGAAGGGATAAACAGATTTTAAAGATTACTAGGAGGTATGTTTAAAGATTTTTTTGGTGCATTAAAGTATGTTTAATTATGTTTTGGCTTCCATCACTGTATGCGAAAAGGACTTGAAAATATCATTTTTTTTTACATGTTAAAATTATTTACGGTTTATGAGATACACAGCTTTAAAAAACCACCTTTTTGATCGTTTTCAGGAAATCTGCGCCTTAATTGGATGCATTGATGCAGGCTGCGGTTAGGTTAAGCTTCATGATGATCTACGTACTGACTACAAATGAATGCTTACGCTACCTACACGTGCAACACCCATCACAAAATATGTACCTATATCGAAACGGTTTCAATTTTGTTTCAAATCATAAATGTGTTATCTATAATTTTCTCACTACCGATATGTATCGGTGTACATATAAAGGAGTTTTTGCGTCGCTTTGATTAGCACTCTATCTATAAGCGACAATAAAAAAACAGCGGACTAAAGTAGATATGTCCTTCTAGATGTTTGTCTCAGTAACAGTTTGAACCTTTGACCCAATATTTGGATTAGAAGGCGCATATTGTGGCGAAACGAGTCCAACGGGCAGGAGCTCTTTAAAGAATACCAATCCAATACCGTCACACTGTATTAAGTAAGTACCTTGCAAGGATAAAAAAGTTTTTATTATAGTATTCACATTCACAAACATCATTTTGTTAGAGATTCGTCAATTCATTTCAGGAATGCTCCCCTATCAGTATCAATCATGGTCCACTTTTACTGCACGCCTTCTAGCATTCTCGTAACACGTTCCGGAGCGTCGCACGTGACCGGCGGTCATTGTACCTGTAGGTATGTGTGTGTCAGGTTCTCGGTCAAGTGCCAATTAAATTACTGGTCATTGCTGTGTTACTACTCGTATGTTCTTGAATGGATGTGTAAATGTGTTCTACGAGTAGTGCGACATGGCGGCCAAGTGGGTCAACTGTTAAGACTTGCATCATAGACTGCATGATCGGGACAGGATAATGTTCAGATGACGCGGGTGCCTCTTGTTTGTGATTGTGAAGTATAAGTTATCTTACGTAGGTGTTTCTATTAAATAATTTGTGGTTTTGCTCTAATCATGACATCTTGCCTCGCTGACGCACGCGCACGGGACGTAATTAACGACTGATTCGTAACCTTTCACTCGTTGGTAGTTTCCATTCCTGTTGCAATCTCGTTGGCATCCTGTGCGACAGGTTATTTTCTGTTAAGTTCCAGTTATCTCAAGTCATTTTGGTGTCTTCTCTTTTCACTTCTTCTTATCATATTGATTTATTGTCTAAGGATATTTATGTCCAAGGATATTTATTATTTATTGACCTAAGGATTAATTTCGTCTATGTTCACTTAGTTTTATTTCATCTGCATTAATATTTTCATTACCTATTATGTAAAAGCTCGTATTAAATCGTATCTTTTTTTTTGTAATTTTGAAATTAAGAAATTTATTGTAACGTATTTATACCAATTTCATGTATAGCGACAAATGTTAACGGAACGAAGGAGCCTGGATCTTACGACACAGGGAATCCTAGTGTGTGTTCCAGGAAACAACACATCAAAAATGTAACTACTTAAACGATAAATTATTCTTATTCTTTCTTTCACTTTGAGCGCCTTGTTCTTAGCCAGCAACGACTAATTCTTCTCTGTTCATAAAATAAGACATAAGTCTCAATGGGATTCTCAACAAACATTAAAATAATATAATATAAGTTACTATAAATAGAATCGTATGCTACCTGACAACATGTCATTAACATTCTTCTGTCTCCTTAACTGATCGATCACCCACGGATAAACAAGACGCAAACGGTAAACCAGTCTCAACCATAGAGCTATTATTTTATCATATAGTACATGTTTCCACATTAGCATGCAGCATGTGTCAATATAAATAAACATCTGCTATTTAAGACGCGCTTCTCGCGAGATCGAGGTAATATATTCTCGTCTTTACATAAATAAATAAAACTGGTGTTGAGCCCGTCAGCGGTGCCTTCGGTGACGTCTGCTCGCTCTGTTTGACGTCACTGTTGGGGCCCGGACGCGGCTGGCTTACGTTGGTTGGCCATGGGAGTGGTCGAGTGCGCCACTCGGGGCCTCCCTGGTCCAATGTCAAAAGGAAAATCAAAAAACTCTTCCCACGCCTTGTTTTTTGTCTTTAGCTACAGAATACATAATAGCATACAAGCTTTAGCTTCATTTTAATAAGAGATCGTGTGACAAAAACTTAAACAAAAGATCTGATTACATGATAGATTTTTCCGACGGCGATTCTTTCCTGAGGATACCTTGGTTAGATTAGTTAATTCTTGCAGAAAGTAAGCAGCACAAACTGCTTCAGAACCAAAGTCAACGATCATCGTACATCAGTAGCTGATTATTTATTGATGAATCTTGAAAATGTTGCAACTTTATCACGTCAAATATACCTACATATTAATAAGTATTGTGATAAAATACTCGTTACTAAAACTACTTTAATTCGATCTCTACAACCAGTTTGTTGTTTTCTATACGGCGACAAACGACTACACACTAATAGAATGGGCCATTAATTCTAAGCTGTACTTCGTGGGTTATTGCTCTGACGTACACGTATATTTGGGCGATGTGACTGCGCCGACCAGTGCACGTACGCACCGCCCACCACGACATGACATGCCACAGAAGAACCATTAGAAAACAGAAGTAAGAGTTACAATCGGTACCATACAAGAAAAATGGGACAGCCCTAATCTATAACAGTGGAGGCTTGTATTTTCTTTTTCATTTGAGTGGCAACCCTGTGCGCGGGAGTTTGATAACGCACGTTGCACAAAGAGAGCCTTTTGTCATCCCTGTAGTATTGTCCATTGACATCATGCGGCTTGCTATCAGGAAGCCCCCGAACGCGATCTGCATAACAATGAGCACGCGCAGTGCGACAGATTTTTACCAGGTGAGTACATTGATTCTTGATAAGCTTACAGATTAGTGGGGCGGAAGCTACCGGAGTACCTAACCTAATGAGATAACACTGTATGCATCATCAGTTTTCTGAATTATAATGTATAATGTATAATTTTGCTTTTATTAGAATTTCACATCAGCACACGTTCCCCTTTATGTATAATGGGTTTTTAATTGCTGTGGAATGACATCATTGAACTTTTCTACAAAACCTAGCTCAAGTTGCATTGTACTATGCATCATTCGTCTTAGGAGTCTCATTCGGTCTCTAATTTAAGCTATTGGCAAACAGTATTCGAATAAAAAATAATGATAAGGAGGTAGGTACTTAGTTTAAAGAGAAGTATCCATAATCAAAACAAGTCAAATGATTGCCACGAGAGACATTTGTTTTTACTTTTTGTAAGGTTCTCTGTGTATCAAAAGCTTTTGGTGATTATCGATGGTAACCCAATCTTTTTGGCAAAGAAATTAATCCGATGAATTATTAATTATATAGAGTTGCTTTTTTAAAATAAAAAAATAATCCAATGAATGATAAAATAAATAAAGTTGCTTTTTTAAAATAAAAAAGAATCCAATGAATGATTAAATAAATAGTTGCTTTTTTTTAAATAAAAAAATAATAAAAATATCTTATTTTACTGACCGAGCGAGCGAAGCGTCTCTGCTTTTAGTCTGGCAAAATTTGCTTCCCTCTGTCAGTTTGTTGGTACACAGGTCGTACTTTACAATCGATCTGATACACCCTGTATAGTTTGTTACCACTTAATTTTTATACTTTTCGTTTTTACCTTAGGTTATATCCTTGTAACAAAACAAAATCGTAAATAGGTATTAGGTGTCTTCTTTGAATGTATTGATAGATTTCTGCGATTATTTAATAAATAGCAAAGGAAAACGACTGAGGAAAAAAGACCGGATGTTCATAACGTGAATTGATTGATTGAATATTAGAATTTCAAAAATACCTAATAATTGACTAGTTATGACGTTATTGTAAAGTTACAAAATATTATTTGTCCCCCTGTTTTCCTTCCTTGCGCTGTGGAAATATACCAAGACCGCAAGATGTATAACGGTTATTTTTGGTGTTGCTAAATGAGGCAAAACCTACCGAAGATGACCAGACAATAAACGTATTTAATTTTTTTTTTATTTTTTTTATTTATTAATTTAAAAAAATATAAGGACTCCACCAGTTCCACGACGCACACTGTACAAAAGGATTTCCGTACAATAAAAGGTCATAAAGACCTCTTATACTGGAAATTTATAGCTTTTTATGTAGCCGTGTGTACAATAACCGAAATTTCATCCACAAATAGAATAGTTACTTGAATTGATGTGTTGTCACTCGGAGAACATCATGAACTTACGTAAATGCGGAAATGAAGTGGGCATGTCAAGTTCTTGTTCCGTATTTTAAAATTAATTTTAATGAGTAATTAAGTAAAATTAAGGTGTAGTGTAATTTTCTATGTAAAACAAAAAAAAAAATCAAACATTAAAATAAATTAAGGCGAGGTGTTCCGGCACCGCAATTGCGAACCTTATACTATCAATGTAGGTATTTCAAACGTCGCGTCGTCGTGCCAGCGATACGAAGAAGAAGTTTATTTTCTGTGTTAGTTATTAGAAATATGGTAAACTTGTATCTGTTTATATGTTTTTTAATATTTATTTAAAAACTTAAATACCAAAGTCAATAAGACAGTCAGTTAATAAGACATACAATATGAATATCTTTGGAAGAACATGACTCCAGAAATAATTTCGCCGACAAAGATACGTAATCATTTTTTCTTGTTTTAAAATTTCCAGATTATTTCGACCTCGTAACATTCATAACATCAATTACAAGAATCCAATCTGATGAATTATATTTAAATGATCCCGTACCTACGCCAAAAGATTACCTACTACTCCATATCTCATTTACATAACTCGATGAACGAGTATCGCGTAAATATCATGAATGAATTCAAAACTGGATCTTGCACGGATCGGTCAATGAACGATAAAAGAAAATAAAGTAGCACTGAGGGCGATTTACTACATGGCAAATGGCAATAGCATTAGCTCTTCAATGAGAACAAGTCTTGTTGTAGAAACAAATAAAGATAAGAACCAACTGTTACACAATACAACATATTATTATGCAACCAATATTATCTACAGAGATGACAACTAATAGAGAAGTATGGGAGAAAAAGACATGTTGCGCCGACCCCAAATAGACTGGGAAAAGGCGGCGGAATGATGTCGATCTACGAAACATCTGAGTTTGTTTTCATGACATCAGAGGTGCCGATACAAGCAAGTTCTGTAACTTAGGGCATACAGGTATGAAAAACAGAAGCATTCTGACTTGAGTCTGTCGAAGAAAGAGAAAGGCCATTAAAGTAGGTTGGGGTCACAATATCACCTACAATATTATGGTGCTATCACTTATCATGTTTTGCATCATAAGATTGCTCACGATCATTTAATTTCTCCGAACTGTGATTAAGTGGATATTCCACCGAGCTGCCTGACCGCGCGGCCGCGCCACTCGTGTGCTGCCTACCACATGGTATTAGATCATTAGTATGTAGTACGTCATGTTTTATTTACTATTCCATTCAAGGTGCAGGCCGGAATGGGCCTGACTAAATTCACGAACAAAAAATAAACTACTTGGAACTGGGTTTTTAACAAGTGAAATCTTCATTGTCGTCATAATACTGTTGTTCAAAGTAATTGTCCGCGTTTTCATCGGTACCTGTTGTGTCGCGACTCGTGACGATTTCAACTACGTTAGGTCGAAAGTCATTTTTTACGTCATATATCCTCCTCCTCCTTTTCTCTAAGGGGGAACCGACCTCATCATCTTCCTGCCCTTGTCCCATGTTACGTGGGGTCGGCGCAACACGTTTTCTTCTTCCATTCTCCACTGTCACCTTCACGCTATCATTCACTTCCTTCTCCTTCATATCATTCCTCACACAATCCATCCATCTTTATTTGGACTTCCTCTCCCTCTCCATCCATCAAATTTGTATTCATCACTCTTTTAGTCACATGCGTTTCCTCCCTCCTCATTACATGTGTAATAAGTCATTACAGAGGACTTAAAGCGAGTTTTTATACTTACTCGATCGCGTTTACGTTAACTTTACCTTACGTCAATTTGTATGGAATAATTGTGATTCCCATTACAGTCACCAGACGGCGCTTATTCAGTTTCTATACAAATTGACGTTTACGTTAACGTGATCGAGTAAGTATAAAAACTCGCACTAAGCCCTCTGTTTGTGTGTGTGTGTTGCCAATGACAATCGATTTCCTTTAAACTTTTCTGTCACTGGCGCCACTTCATTTCTTACTTTATCCATTCTCGTCACTCCACACATTCATCTCCGCTGCATGCAATCTTTTTTCATCCGTCTTCTTCACTGCCCAGCATTCCTATCCAGACAGTACGATACGTCAGACCTTATTACGGACTTGTAAATTTTCCCCTTGAACTTGGGTTCGTGGGTCGCAAGCTGTTTCATACATCCTGAGTTGATCCGGTGCGTTACGTCTCGATTGAGCTACTTCGCCGTATTGAGGAAAACCGACATAAACACTAAAATTAACAAAAACTAAAACTTTATCAGTCTAATCATCATAGATATTTAGGAACAGTTTTATTATTTATTTCTGTGAAGTAATTAAATGATGTTGTCCATTATGTGACACATCATATAATGGACAGTGTAATAATTACGGAAGGAAAGTTTGCCAGAAACATTAACGTCTATCTAGTACGAGTACCTACAATACCTAACTACCTAATTTACTAACTACCTAGATGACATGAAGTTTACGTGAAACGATATTACGAATTTCTTCCTTTTGGATAAGATAAGTGCCTACCTATAGATAACAAAACGCTATTTTTGTAAAGTAGGTACTTCATATTGATTAATATTGTGCAACAAAACGTTGCAGCATTGCTTCTCTGTTATGAAATAATAATTAAACGAGTGACGCCAACTTCGTGTTTGTTACTTACAAGTTAATACATAAATACTACAACATATTGTTTTATTTAAGATTACCTTTTCCTCAACAGTTTTATGAATGAATTTCATCAAGGAAGAAGTTCAATGTTATTATAAATCTATGTACGTAAATAATTAATATTACATTTAAATTGCAGCAATGTGCAATGACGAAAATAATAAAACAGCAAGATGACTGGTTATTCAAGACATCAAGGGTTATTCGATACAGAGTTTTGCAGGAAAATAAAATGAGGCCTTTTAATAATTATTTAAATTAGGTGAAATTGCTCAAACGGAGAAGAACTATTATAGAATATAGATAGAAGTATCATTGAAAAAAAAATAATTTGAGTAGATTATGGATTAATTAGGTATTTAATTATTATTTTTTTATGTTTTTTACACATAATATATTTTTTGTGTTTTATTAATACATATATAATTAAATAGATTATCGATAATAATGCGATATATTTTATAAGAAGTGGTGATTAACTTCAATTATTTTATGTTATTAATGCATTATTTAGTGAATCAAATATATTATAATAAGTGATGAATAGAATAGGAATCTCATATTTATTATTATTTTTTTGATTTTTAAATTAATTTTTACTGTTTTTTGCTTCATGTTTGAATGAAATATTTTATTTATGGTATGATTGTTATGTTTATTTTTAATTAAGGAATAAATAAAGGCTACAATATAATATAATGAGCATTTACATGTAGCTAATCATTTTAAATGATTAATTATTAATGTAGAGTATAATTGATTCTTTGATTAACATAATATCGCAACCGTGTCCCGACCAGTCGCACTCAGCGCGTCCTCCACATTTATTGACTTCTAAATCGAGCCACCGTGCATTTTAGGCCTCAAGCATCAAAATAAAAGTCAGAGAAAAAGTTTTATGCAGTTTGCACACAAACATTCACAGCCAATGGTCACCAGCCAATGGTCCCAAACTGACACGAGCTCTCAGAACGGCCTACAGCTTGCACGCGAACATTGGCATTGGAGTCAACGTCAACTGGTTCTTTTTACGTACGAAACTAAGATTATGATATATGGCAATGATGGACGTAGGAAAGTCTACCAAAGACAGGGAGAACGTTATCAGGAATGTTGCAATAACAAGACCCAGGCTACACGCATTTTTAGGGTTCCGTACCTCAAAAGGAAAAAACGGAACCCTTATAGGATCACTTGTTTGTCCGTCTGTCTGTCTGTCTGTCAGTCTGTCAAGACCGTTTTTCTCAGGAACGCGTGGAGGTATCAAGTTGATATTAATATTACATACGTAGGTCTGTGGTCTCTTGAAGTCCTAGAAAACTCAAGCTTCTAAGTCTATGCAACAAAAACATACGGTCATTTATGCGACATATACATATATTTTGATACTTGCAAGTAAATCAAAACCTATAGGGTACTTCCCGTTGTTCTAGAATCATGAAATTTGGTAAGAAGCAAGGTCATACAACACAAATAAAGGAAAAAGTCCGAAAATTGTTACTTTGTAATTCTATCATTCATTCTAACCATACTATGTACAAACCTACGTACATCTTCACAAGTCAAGTTAGGTACCTTTAGGTCACATAATAATATATAACACTTTCATTCAGTCACGCACGCCCAAAAAAGCGCCTAACACACATACACACACCCACACGTCACTCGCTCAGACCAACACCCCATCACACACACACACACACACACACACACACACACACACCACCCCTTACACACACCCTCACACTCTTCCACACACAAGTAACCTAACAAGTAACCTAATTTTTTTTTAAAAAGTTTATTTTAAGTATATGTAAAGTCTGAAATTTTCATTCGAGCCACCAATATTTATAAAATCTTGATTTTTCTTTTTTTATCTTTTAAATTTTTGTCAGTGTACAAGTACATACCTACATAAAAAGTTTTATTTTGTAAAAGGGCGGAGACCTGGTGTCCTGAAATACAGGCCTAGAGCTTAGCTCAGGCACCAGTCTCCCACAATATTCAAATAATGTATTAATAATTCATGGTGTATTGTGTATTTTCAATAATATTGTGGTGAGAAATAAACATTTATCTTATCTTATCTTATCATATAAAAAAAATGTTTAAGTCTGACAGTCTGTCAAGACCCTTTTTCTCTAGGATGCGTGGAGATATCAAGTTGAAATTAATATTAAATACGTATGTCTATTGTCCCTTAGAGTTTAAAAAAAATCAATTGTCTAAGTCAACGCAATAAAAAAATACGGGCATTTTGCGACACATTTTGATACTCGCAACTGTCGCAAGTAAATCAAAACCTATAGGGTGCTTCCCGTTGACCTAGAATAATGAAATTTGGCAAGAAGCAAGGTCTCCCAGCACAAATAGAGGAAAAAGTCCGAAAATTGTGAATTTGTAATTTTTTGACATAAAAAAAATATTTTTGGGATCCAGCGTTAAGTTTGTTTTTGGGATAAATTCTTTTCAACTACGGAACCCTTCATTGTGCGTGGTCCGACACGCACTTGGCCGGTTCTTTTTTAAATTACTTATTCCTTGTTTACATTATACAGGGAACCTCTGTGCAAAATTTTAGCTTTCTAGGTTCAAGGGCTTGGGCTGGGCGTTGATGAGACTTCTCTTTTTTAGGGTTCCGTACCTCAAAAGGAAAAAACGGAACCCTTATAGGATCACTTCGTTGTCCGTCTGTCTGTCTGTCAGTCTGTCAAGACCCTTTTTCTCAGGAACGCGTGGCGGTATCAAGTTGAAATTAATATCAAATACGCAGGTCTCTTAAAGTCCTAAAAAACTCAAGCTCCCAAGTCAATGCAATAAAAACATACGGCCATTGATGCGACATATTTTGATACTCGCAAGTAAATCAAAACCTATAGGGTACTTCCCGTTGTTCTAGAATCATGAAATTTGGCAAGAAGCAAGATCTTGCAGCACAAATAAAGGAAAAAGTCCGAAAATTGTTAATTTGTAAGTCTATCGCATGAAAAAAATGTTCAAGTCTGTCAGTCTGTCAAGACCCTTTTTCTCAAGGACGCGTAAAGATATGAAGTTGAAATTAATATCAAATACGTAGGTCTATAGTCCCTTAAAGCTCTAAAAAAATCAAGCTTCTAAATCAACGCAATAAAAAAATACGGCCATTTTGCGACACATTTTGATACTCACAACTGTCGCAAGTAAATCAAAACCTATAGGGTACTTCCCGTTGATCTAGAATAATGAAAATTGGCAAGAAGCAAGGTCTCCCAGCACAAGTAAAGGAAAAAGTCCGAAAATTGCGAATTTGTAATTTTGTGACATAAAATTTTTTTTTTGCTATATAATGTTAAGTTTGTTTTTGGGATAAATTCTTTTCAACTACGGAGCCCTTCATTGTGCGTGGTCCGACACGCACTTGGCCGGTTTCTTTTATTGATCTCTGTTTTGATTGAAATAGCACAATTACAGTAATATTTGAAGCAATACTTTGGCGCAGTTCATACAATGTTATCAGAGCTTTTTGTTTATAGCTGCCGCCACTTTTGCAGCTGCAATAAAAATAAGTTCACTATCTAAGTCCCATTGTTATTTAGTGGGAATGTCTGGAAATCCGGTTAAGGCTCTTACAGACAGAGGCGATATCGCGTCGCGACGCGATATTTTTCTACGGATATAATATCGAAATATCGCGTCGCGACCGCGATATCGCCTCTGTCTGTAAGAGCCTTTAAACAATAGGACGGCTTAGTAAAAGGGCCATATGTTGGTGAAAAAATAACCAAATATTTTTAAGGTTAGTATAGCTATTATCTAATTACCTTAGAATTATTATTATCTGAAATGCTTTGCAGATATTCCTTGTAGATTGATAGGACCAGGGTACTACCCGTTGACCTAGAATAATGAAATTTGGCAAGAAGCAAGGTCTCCCAGCACAAGTAAAGGAAAAAGTCCGAAAATTGTGAATTTGTAATTTTATGACGTAATTTTTTTTTTTGGGATCCAATGTTGTTTGTTTTTGGTATAAATTCTTTTCAACTACGGAACGCTTCATTGTGCGTGGTCCGACACGCACTTGGCCGGTTTTTTTTTGGTTACACGCCCATTATTAACACAAATGATATCGTCTCTAATTGGGCGAAACCAGGAAGGGGTGTGGTTTGTCACTAGCTGCGCGCCCGCAGCAATATTTTCTTAAGTGAGCATGCTTAAGTTTTGTCCACTGTACAAGTTGAACAGCCGCGGTGACGCTACACAACCCTGTCTAACACCCCTCGTGTATGCCCCGTTTATCCTAACTCAAGCACTGGAACCCTTGTAAATATAAAGATTTCAGTGCCCGCTCTAATTATTTGTTCCTACTGTAACGTTACGTGGTAACGAGATGGCTGATAAACTACTTATATACATTTTTTTTTTGTAAATACATACATATTATAGATAGAAAAACACCCAGACTCGGAACAAATACTTGTAGGTCGAACGAATATTTTATCCTTAATTACTTAAGTAGTTAAAAGTAATTGCTCAAGCAATGATTTTCTTTCTATAGTTTAATAATTGCTTGAAGTTGGAACTGTCGTAGCTTAGAATTCTTAGCCAAGTAATAGTCACCATTTTCATTACTTAAGAATTCTACCCTCATGTATGAAATTACATAGCAAGTAATTACTCAAGTAATTACTTTGATTATAAATACGAGCCCTGAGTGGTGTTTATTGCTGAACCTATTAATTCTGCAATGCAAGCAAAGCAGAAAGTTCCTTATCATCAACGTCAATATGAACCATCAAACAGAGGATCATAGTTATTGAGAAAACAAAAATAGATTTAAGGATCTTGATTTTTGGGACGTTTTGTAGGATTGGTTGAATTTATAATAAACATTTTGGAAATTTTGTTCTTCACAAAATACATCAGAGAAATTTTATGTCAATGAAATAACAAATAAGTACCTGTTTTTTAATACCCTGGTTCTTGTACTGGTTTTAACAATACACACATTTGAATTGTTACACAAATGTTTTAGTATCTAATCTGGGCGTATTTTAAACGGGCGTGTTGCACCCATCCTTTAGCATACGGCCAAGGTGATATAGGGCGCTTCTCCTCTCGCTTCAGTTATTGACATTATAATGGTGACTTACTAAATTTATTTAGAGTTTGCGTAACAAATCAGCTTCATGCAGCATCGTCTCTGACACTCGTAGGTACCTGTGTGTCACTACGGCCGGGTGTAGCCAGTGAGCGACTGATGCGAGTGACGTGCCGTGCCGCGAGGACAGCTGCACTGGCCGCGCCGAGCAGTGTCGCGTGTGTGGCAGCCTAGAGGCGCACGTGGCGAGCGGCGCGGGCGCAGACAGCGTGGCGCCCGCGCGCCGCCACACCTACGCAGACACACCGCTATGAAATTAGTAGGTGTATCACTTGGCCGCCGGGGTCGCGGGTTGTTCCCTGGCACAGGCAACTGAAGGAACACGAGTGGGTCAGTAAAAATTTGACACGACCTTCGGCTGCACCCGGAGCGGGATGATTTCCCATCCAGAAAAAAAAAACTCCAGTATTTTTCCATGAAATTGCTATTCTCCTATTAATTAAATTTTCCGTTTGGTCTTCAAATGAAATAGATTGTCCCAAATAGACGTATTCGTTAACATTATTCTATTTCCCGTCCATCTATAATTATTGTTACTTCCGACCCGTTTGTTAAAATTTTGGTTTTTGCAGCATTCATAGTCCTACCTTTTTACTTTCTTTCGTAAGCTCTTGCAACATGTTCTCTAATTGTGCGGATTCTCCTGTAAACACAACAATGTCGTCTGCGAATCGTAAATGGCTTAGATATTCACCATCGATTTTCACGCCTTTGTTTTCCCAGTCTAGGTTTCTAAATATTGTCTCTAGGATAGACGAAAATATTTTTGGTGACAACGGGTCACCCTGTCTGACGCCTTTTCTTATGGGAAAAGTTGGTCCTCCCAATTCCAATTTTATTTTTGCGGATTTTTTTGAATAAATGCTATGTAGTAGCTCTATAATTAGTTACTAGTGACTTCCATTCCATATTGCACGATGTTCCAATAAAGATACCATCAAATGCGTTGAAATAGTCGATGAAACATGAATACAGTCTTGTATAGGGAATGCAATCTCGTCTCGCCCAGATCCCGATCTCGCGAGATCCCGGCCATATTTTACGAGATTGTATCTCGTCAAATTTCGTACGAGATCTCGCGAGATAACGAGATCGACAAATGCAGCGTGACGCCGTGACTTCTACTTTAAACTTCTTTTATTTGATTAATACGATCTCACAACATTTATTTAAGAACTTGTGAAGTTAAGTTTTTGTTTTGTTGTATTTATTTACCATAAGTAATGTTCCTATTACTCTTAATTATTGAAACTAAAGTAATAATTTACAAAAGACTAAATATAGATAATTATTGTTTTGTTACCAATATTGTAAGAATTTGAACTGATTAGCTACAGTAGGTATAATAATTATAGACATAAACAAATGTTATTAGAGTTAGAGACAAAATAAAAAGTACTCTGTTGATTTTTAAAATAAAACTTACATTATTTGTATAACTAAGCAACGCAGTTTCTATTTAATTACATATCATGTCAATTACTAGTTCTTAAAACAAGCATTTGCATATGTTTTAATTGCGATTCTCCCAATCTCGCGAGATCGCGTAATTTGCGAGATCTCGCGAGACTGGGTTTTGAGTCTCGCGAGATCTCGCTAGGCGGAAATCTCGTACGAGATTGCATTCCCTAGTCTTGTAGTCTTGCCATATTCTTTGACTTTCTCCACTATTTGTGTTACCTCTTGGATGTGGTCAGTTGTTGAGTAGTGTTTACGGAATCCAGCTTGTTCACGCGGTTGATTTTCATCTAGTGTCTTTGTAAGTCTATTTAATAGTATTTTTGAGAAAATTTTATACAGGTTTGACATTATTAAGGCTAATTGGTCTATAAAGTTACTGAGGTGCGGATATTATTTAATTTGAACACAAGATTAATAGGATAATAATACGATCTCAGTATTAATGATTGAACAGCAGGTAACGTCATCCAACATTAGGAAACACAAATTAAAAAGCAAAAACATTGACTTTGTGTAGCTCGTGCACAAATGCTTGTAGAGATTAAGTACTTTACTTTTCTAACAATAGGCATTGAGTTTTTGTATTGTATTAAGTATACCGTACACTGGGTACTGACTCACCGCACCCTTACTGGGAAGTGATTGTTCGGTTCGGCAGTCATCATTTCAAGAAACAATAATAATTAAAAAAAACCGGTCAAGAGCGAGTCGGACTCGCGCACCGAGGGTTCCGTTCCGATTTCTAAAAAGTGTGCTATTTAGAGACATCGTTTTATTTTTCCTGTAATCTTTACATAAACTTCTATCACATAGAATAATTTCAGATTTTTCGCTTTGCAAACTTCGGAGATTAACGGTATTTTTTTTTTTACATTTTTCATCAAAAGTCGAAAACTATATACGGTCTAAAAAAAAAATATGTTTGAGAATGTGCAAGCAGCGCTCTTTCATATGATACCCCACATGCCCTAGTAGCCTCACTTTCAATTTTTAAGACCCCCTTTCAGTCCCTGTTGCAAAAAAAAAATATTAATATTTTTACTTCTTTGTTATTTGCTAAATAGTTGGGTAAACGTAATCTAAAACTGTTCCAAATTTCAAGTTGATAGCATTAGTAGTTCTTGACATATCCAGCTGTGACAGACAGACAGACTGAGTCACACCATAAGGGTTCCTTTTTTACCATTTTGGTACGGAACCCTAAAAACAATGAAGTGCTTCTTAGAGCACTGCGTATTTCCACGAACTTTACTAAGAAGTACCTAACGGTAGATACAAAGAGTAATATCGGACAAAGGAGAGATGGGAGATTGTATGCTTGAGCACTTGCACTCGTAATAAATAGTTAACTCTGTATCAGTATTCCAAGTATACAAGGGACTCACAACACAACTAAAATAAATAAAACCCGTCAAGAGCGAGACGGACTCACGCACCGGGGTCCCGATTTCTGGAAAAGTGTGCTATTTAGTAGAGACATCGTTTTATTTTTGCTGTAATCTTTAAATAAACTTCTATGATTCTATCATAGAATAATTTCTGATTTTGCTCTATGCAAACTTCGGAGAACAGCCCCCCCCCCCCTTTATCTCCGAAGTTTGCATGGAGAAAAATCAGTTCGGAACCCTCGGTGCATGAGTCCGACTCGGTCTTGAACGGTATTTTTCATCAAACGTCAAAAACTATGCGGCCTAAAAAAAAGAAAAAAATGTTTGAGAATGTGCAAACAGTGTTCTTTTATATGATACATGCCCTAGTGCCCACTTCGAATTTTAAGACCCCCTTCAGTCCCTGTTGCAAAAAAAAAAAAAAATCTTTCTTATTTGCAAAATAGTTGATCATCGTCATCTAAAACTAATTTCTAGTTGATAGCATTAGTAGTTCTTGAGATATCCAGCTGTGACAGACGGACAGACAGACTGAGTCGCACCATAGTGGTACCTTTTTACCATTTTGGTACGGAACCCTAAACCGGAGTTTTTAAAAAGGTGGTACAATCTTATCGTGAACATTGATAACTACAGACCCACCACGCTGTGCTATCACTGTCTTTAGATAAGTATAGACACAATCTGAGTTTTAACAAATCCTGCCTATTTCTTGCAAGACACCATCATGGATATGGAGACAATGCTAGCCAGCAAACGATCAGTTCTAATCTATAAAAGAATGTCGTAAGTGCAGTGATTAAACAAAATTAAATCATTTGCTCGGAGCTCGTCAGTTGTCGTCAGCAGACGACGGATCACCAACTCAATTACAAGAACCTTCATTATTTAACTGCGATGTTTTGCGTCAGTCAATCTGCCTGCCTTTTCCCAACTATGTTGGGGTCGGCTTCCAGTCTAACCTGATGCAGCTGAATACCAGTATTTTACATGGAGCGACTGCCTATCTGACCTCCACAACCCCCCTAATACGATACGATATATTGCAGGTAAGACTGGTTGTCAGACTTTCGGGCTTCTGACGACCCGTAACGACTGTCAAAGATCCACGAATGACAGCCGGGACCAACGGCTTAACGTGCTTTCCGAGGCACGGAGGAGTCTCGGTATGTGAAGATGGTCACCCATCCACTGACCAACCCGGGCAAGCGTAGCTTAACCCGATAGATCGACGTGTGCGGCTATTATTACTTAGCCACGAGCTCCATAGATATCATACAGGCCATTATATAAATAAATAAATTCTTTATTTCACCAAAAGCTCATTTCTTTTCATTCCAAGCTCAGCTCACAATATCCTTATGACTAACACTTATTAGGCATACCTAATACAAAGTCTAAAATGTTTAAATAGGTACTCTGACTCCTTGTGGTTTAAAATGTTCAAATACTCTGACTCCTTGTGATTTAAAATGTTTAAATACTCTGACTCCTTGTGATTTAAAATGTTCAAATACTCTGACTCCTTGTGATTTAAAAATCAACGTATCATGTGTTGTATGAGTAATGTTATTATTACGTTTGTTGCGTCAGTCGGAGCTTGTGCTGCGAACCGGGACAGGTCGTTGCGTGGTCGGTCCCATACGGTCAACAGCGGTCAGCCGATGGGTGGGGGAGTGGGATGATCGCCTGATGTGGCGCTACAGCCTTCACTATCATGAGCAATTTAATTACACCTTGTACAAATCACTTAACTTCATTAATTACATCAGAAATGGCGTCGGTAGTTTTCGAAGCGACGACTCACTGTTTTTCACTTCTTTCGATCGGCTGTCAATACTCGAGAGAGTACAAACGCGCAATGAAGACATGATAAGTCAATACTTGTTTTATACATGTAGCCCGGCGCCGGTACCTAAAGCCGCGTGATACCTAAAGGGTAGTCGTGAGTGCGGTCAGCGCTGCAGTGCTCAGGGAGCTGGCGGAGGTGCTGAATGAGTCTGATGAATCATGCGTTTATTATACATACTTTAGAGCAAAAAAATAATAAATTAGTGCCGCGGCATGCAAAAGTCCGAGTCCATCAATGCCTGGTTGCGGACAAGGCTATAACTTTTCTCAAATGCGCGGAAATTGAAACTAAGTAAAGTAATTCTATATTCCAGAATCAATAACAAATAAAAATAATTTTTCACGCGCAATAAGTTCATACCTATACAAATCGGTGCGTGAGAAATGATCGTTGTTCGTAAACAATCAAAGCTGTTTAAGGCGCAGACCATCCTAATCTGGTTGAATGTGATCATTCAACCTCGGAGCAAAGTATGTGCAAATACTAGTGTGTTCATGTTGTATCTCTAAGTGGCAACCTTTCGAGGGACAGACAGACAGCTTTTCTTAAGTTTTTGTAAGCTCAGGTGCCCCGTATGTTGAGAAAATGTAAAAGAGAGGTTTCACATGAATCGTATAATTGAAACCCAACAGCAGCTGGCTTCTCTGCTCAGTATTGTGGTTTCAATTGCCTCTTGAAAACAAATAATGATAGTTATTATACCCTAGACAAATATTTGTGTGGCTTTCAGTATATTTGAGGAGCTCGTGGCTAAGTAAAATAACAGCCGCACGGGTCGATCCATTAGGATAAGCTATGCTTGCCGGGGTTGGTCCGCGGATGGGTGACCATCTTAACATACCGAGATTCCTTCGTGCCTCGGAAAGCATGTTAAGCCGTTGGTCCCGGCTGTCATTCGTGGATCTTTGACAGTCATTACGGGTCGTCAGAAGCCCGAAAGTCTGACAACCATCAGTGTTACCTGCAATATATCCTATCGTATTAGGGGGGTTGTGGAGGTCAGACAGGCAGTCGCTCCATGTAAAATATTGGTATTCAGCGGCATCTGGTCAGACTGGAAGCCGATCCCAACATAGTTGGGAAAAGGCGGCAGATTTGACAACACGGAGATGGAAATGTTTCATTCGAAACAGTTTTTTACTAGGCTACGGCGCGGCGGCGGTATTTATAAGCGATTACGACGCGGACATAATATTAAGATGCCTGATTTGATCCAGCCTGTCCCTCCTTGCTGTCCTCCCCACAGCGACGACCTAAGCCGGGGTTCGTACCCCACAGGGGGTGCACTTACCGTGCAGTCGCTTAATTTATTAGATAGTTAATAATGCCCCTGGCTAGAGGCTTTGAGTTCGCTTAAGGCACCCACAGGATTGTCCGGTTAAGTAGTCGAGACCTCACACTACGAGATGCCATTTAAAAAAAAAAAAAAAACGGACATAAAAGGCTGCGAAGTGAAGATACGTGGCTGCGACGCTGGGATACGCGGCTACGGCCCGTATACGTGGCTAGGACTAGCTCTACGGCGCTACGAAGCGGGGCCTACGCCGCGCCGCTACGGTGCGTGCTCTACGCGGCTACGACGCGACGTGGCGACCACGCGGCCTCCGCTAGACCCGCGCCTATTGCTAAGACAGTCATACAACTAGAATATTTAGTGATGACACATCAGAGTGAACTTAGCAACATATCTGAGCCCTTACTAGGCCGGTCATATTATAATTTTGATCGCATAATACGTAAAGCTATGCTAATTCGTAGTAAACTATAAATATTTTGGTATTAAAGTGTTGCTGGCACATCGAGCTGGGTCGTAAACGTCACATTATGCGCGTGAGTCGATGCTGAATTATGTCTATTACTCATCGAAGCACCTGTTCCCACGACCGCATTCATATAGCTAAAGAAGGACCAAACGCAGTATAAACTCAGATGTGCTTAAAAAAACTAAGGTATTGAGTAGTCTGCTGCTTCGCTTTCATTGGTGAGTAGATGAATTCGTGAAATAAAATGAATAGAAGTTTATGATTACTGTGCTGAATTGCTTATAAATATTAAATATAAATAAATATTTGACGAATAGCGTAACTATGTTGCGTTAATCTATATACTTAAATAAATTGTATGGCTAAATGTGTTGCGTGAAACTCGAGAACGACTGGACCAATTAGGCAATTTTTTTTTAAATACTCGTTGAAGTCCGAGAAAGGTTCTTATCATCATCATTTCATCGCGTACCGAAAGACGTCCACTGCTGGACACCGGCGTCTCCCAAGCACCACCACGTGGACCGGTTTTGTGCTTCCCGCATCCAGCGGATTCCTGCGGCCTTCACAAAGGTCATCGGTCCACCTTGTGGGAGGCCGTCCAACGTTACATCTTCCGGTACAGAACCTTTCGGCCCCCTCGGCCATCTGTTCTGCGAATGTGCCCTGCGTACTGCCACTTAATTTTGGCAATTCTTCGGGCTATGTCGGTTACCTGGGTTCTTCTGTGGCTCTCTTCATTTCTGATTCAATCGCGTAGGGAAACTCCAAACACAGCCCTCTCCATTGCCCTTTGGATGACTTAGCCTTCTAATAAGGCCCATTGTGAGCGACCACGTGTCAGTGCTGTAGGTCATCACTGGCAACACGCACTGGTCAAAGACTTTCGTCTTGACACACTGCGGTATGTGAGACGAGAAGATATTCGTAGCTTCCCGTACGCTGCCCAGCCCAGTCGGATACGACGATTGACCTCTTTCGCGAAGTTGGACCTACCTAACTGGACAGTTTGTCCTAGGTAAACATACTCGTCCACATCTTCGAATGTAGTGTCTCCGATCTTCATGAAAAAGTTCTTATGGAAAAGTAGCCCAGAAAATTGGAAAATTGGGGAAGACTGAAAGTGCATTTTCTATAGGAATTTTGTATGAATAAATAAAATTTGCAGTTTGAGAATTAACCGTGACGTATATCAATGTATGGGAGAACAGGTTTTTCAACTACTATGTTATACTTGTTTTAGGGATAAATTCCTTTAACTACGGAACGGCGGAACCCCTCATTGTGCCTTCATGGGACGGCGGTTTTTTTTTGTAAAGGCTTGGATAACTAATTAAATAACCACGGTAATTACAGAGCTAATAATTATGTACAGTACCCATTATGTCGAACTACGACGTGGACTATGAACTGTCATCACCTCTACCCAGTGAACGCCTCTTTTTTTTTTTTTTTTTTTTTTTTTTTTTTTTTTTTTTTTTTTTTTTTTTTTTTTTTCGAGGGTGGGAAATCATCAAATAACTTCTCCCGCTCTGGGTGGAGCGGGAGGGCGTGTCAGACTTTTACTGACTAAAACCCACCCGTGTTCCTTCATTTGCCTATGCCAGGGCCGCGGTAACCCCTTCAGACAACCCGCGACCCCAGCGGCGTCGGCCCTATTGGGCCCCGTCACTTGCTGACATCTCTTTGAGGCGCGCGTGGAACACAACGCGCCGTCGACTCGGGCCTGGTCCTTACCGGACGGCGAGCTACCCGCTGCTCACCGTCCGCAGGCCCGCGCCTACGGTGGCCGGAAATCGCCCCGCGATTCCCGCCGCCCAGGGCGTCTCCTGCGGCGACTGCGGGCGTGAGGCTGCCTGTCCCTCACGCGCTCCGCCTCCTCCTTCGCGAGCATCACTGCTTCGCAGAAGGAGGTGACGGCCTCCCATGCACTCTCGCTCCGCACCATGGCCTGGACCAGGCTCGGACGCGAGAGATCGCCGCCGCCGATCGCCTCCGTGAGAACACGGCGGTGCTCTGCCCAAGCCGGGCAGACCTCCACTGTATGCTCCACCGTGTCCTCCGGGCGATCCGCACAATGGTAACACCCGGGCGTAGTGAACGCCTCTGTGGACTTTGTCCCGCCTGCCCATCGCTCCGGCCGCGATACATAATTACGATACATATAATTACACACATGTATATCGCTCTTTGGACCGACACAATGTCCACGCTGTTGACCGCCTTTCGAAATCAAAACATTCTATATCGTGACACTTTTACGTAAATGTTATTTTAGGATAGTGGAAATGTATAAAACTGTGATTTAGTTGAGAATGAGTGGTCAACGTAAACGAAGGTCATACCAATCTACGTTTAACTCGGTGATGTCTATATGACAGCTTGTACGAGATATCTTGCAAGTTCAAAGTGAACTTCAGAATCAGTTTGTGTCATATCACGTAAGTGCGGCAGAAACTCTGTTAGTGATATTATGATAAATAGTGTTGAAACCATGATTCACCTGCCGCCTCCTGCCGCCCTCCGAGGTACCGTGGTGTCACGGCCGGTCACAAGGCCGAGTTTTTTCTGAAGGTTTATGATTGTCTACGATTACTAGTGATGATTAGTGACATAACATGAACCGAGTCGAGAGTCCATACTCCACAGGGCTATTGCGCTTAATTCGATACTATTTCTGAAGAACCCGTAGTTGAATACCAATGTGACCAGAGATTGCCAGAGATGACTTTTCGAAAAAAACGTAACCTTATTTTTTGTTCAGCAGTTTTCTCCAAAACTCAATCCAAATTGAGTTTCCAACTGATCAATTTCTTGACAGTTTATTACCCCGTAATTGGTAACATTGGAAGAAATGCTTTGAATTTGATTCTCTTTTGTTTAGGTAAGTACGGAGCTAGGAACGTGTAACCAGATCTAAGGTTTTGGTCAGTAGGTGTGAAATATAATTAACCGTCGTATTGTCTAAGGCGGAAAATATGACTCTTATACGTTAGACTAGACCGAAACTCGAAATCCTGAATCATTTTATCCCGAATGATCGCTATCCCGAATAAACGCTATCCCGAATCATGCTATTACGAATGAACGCTATCCCGAATCATGCTATTACGAATGAACGCTATCCCGAATAACGTGGGTCCGAAATAGCGTTATCTCAAAGCGTTTATTTGGGATAGCGCTCATTCAGGATAAAGTGATTCGGCATAGCGTTTGTTCGGAATAGCGTGATTCAGGATAGCATTTATTCGGGATAGCGTTCATTCGGGATAACGTGATTCGGGATAGCGTTCATTCGGAATAACGTGATTTGGGATAGCTTTCATCCGGAATAGCGTGATTCGGGATAGCACTTATTGGGGATAGCGTTCATTCGGGATTTCGAGTTTCGGTCTAACGTATAAGAATCGGAAAATTACTATCACATTACATAAAAAGCTGACTATTGAGCACTGTCTCGTAAATGCGTCATTAATTGAAACGAATATCCGACGATGTACTACGACTACGACCTTCGTACAAAATTATTGGGTTTTGTTAAAAATAACAAATAATCGTCAATCAAAAACTGGTAAAGCAATAATAATCTAAAACGCGTTATGGAACCAGTTTCCCATCAAACAGGAGCTGTCCGTGCGCGGCAGACCGGCAGCGAGTTGCCGCCCAGCAACCAGCCACAACATAATCTACAGTAAAACACCAAAATACCCGTTAAATATGATGACGTACCTGGTAACCATCTCTGCATCACACATCATTACTATTACGTTTAAAGCCGTCACAGAGTTTTTAGACTCCGTCTATTTATACAACTCCGTGCGAAACAAACTCGTTTCAAACGCGTTGGGGCAAAAACTGTCATTACAGCTGCGTAATGTAATGATTGACTGACGGACTTGGACGGATTGGCGTGACGTCGCCGTCGGCGAGGTAAGCAGTCATGAGGATGACGACTGGACATCGTGTTGATGGACGATGTTGAGGGGTTTCGTCGTTGACGTGTTGTGGAGCTGTTTGCATTAGCTTACTGTTTTTGCTCGATACTACGAGTATTAGGATATGCCTTTTTGCCGATTCGATATCGATACTGATACTCTAATAAAAAGATCATCGATACCGATACCGATATGTTTTGTGCGGACGAAGTCGCGGGCAACAGTTACATGATAAAACAAATAAAATAAAGTATCTACCAAATTATTAAACACTAATTTATGATTTTATTTTATTATAAGTACTTCAGGAATTAACAAAAGATTTTGCCATTCATTATTATTATCTATTACTCTATAAATAAATAATAATGCTATAGTAATTTTGATAGACAAAAAATACTTCGAATAAGTACTATTCTACCTATTAGAAATAAATTAATTTTAAAATCAGATAAATGATACTTACATTGAAATAAGTGCGATTATTATTGTCAGTACAGACTTATATTCGTAATAGTGAGATTTTTTAATATAATTTCTTAAGACTTCATTTTACCGTTTAAAATACAGTTTTAATTATTTTGAGGCTAAGTTAGAAGTTGCGTGAAGAAAACGTTAAAATTATCAAGTGTCGATGATACACCATTGGATCTTAAAAACTTTACATAATTCATATACCTATGTATAATCGTTTATCGTATAATATAACGTAAAATACCATCATCCATTAGCGACCGCGGGCTTTAGCAGTTATGAACCTATAACCTAAGGGGTTCGGTTGACATTCCAGCACACATTGACGTGAACCGTGGCTGTCACGCGACCGCGGAGCAGAGTTCTGTACTCCGCGCGACACTCAACGGGTTAGAAGTCAATTACACAAGGTTAGTTCACATCTTCACAATGACTTGCCAAAAGTAGGCCTGCGGGCTGCACGGTGACTCAGCCGGTAAATTCTTGTTATACGATATTAATATCGGAAGTGTGCGGCAATCACGGCAAATCTGTCTTCGTCCTATCTCATGTGCCCTTACAGGCACAACCTGTATAAGGACAGATAGTTAGTCCTACCAGGGCCCCAAGTCTGCTATTTTTCAGAAATTCGTCATTCCAACACGATCCCATTGTCACTGCATTGTCATTTTGCTAAAAGTTCGTAATCTGCTAAATTCATAATTTCTTACAATGCAAGTGTCAGTGGTTGACCATTGGAAAGTCACAATGACGCCATTATATTAGTAGATTACCAAACTGGTCAAAATCAACAATTATGAAATCAATGATAGACCATCTGACACTATTGTAATAGCAGACTTGAGGCCCAGGATAAAAACATTAAGCGATGAGCAACTTTTGTAACCTAGCTGACTTCCAGGATGTGCTCGGGACTGATTGGTACTTTTAATTTCAATACACTCTAGTATTTCTACCTAATAATTATGTATTTTGTATAACAAAAGTAAGTAAGTGTTAGTCTTAGTAGTACCTAATAGTAGTGTTAGTTTTAGTGTAGGAAGTAAGTATTTTGTGTTGTTTGTTGTACGTATTTGTTTGTTGTGTTTCAAATTATATGAGTACCTACTTATTTAGTATTTAAAATTAACAAAACTTATTATTATTTGGAAATCATGACACAAGGTACCAAACCTACAATAACCAACTGCCGCCGCTTTAAATCAGTGCCTTTTTAAACAGGTAACAATATTTGAATGACCTACGAGGTTCTAGGTGCTAACGTCTGGTTAAGCGTACCGATCCGCTATACAGGAGAAATAGGTATCTATTCACATTGGCTTATTAAGGCTTAAAAAACCCCCGGAAGAAGGTCGGTATAGCAACATCAGCCACTAGCAACAGCTCGTTGCGCTGTTTTGGTAGAAGCCGCGTTAAGTGAGGCTGTCCGCAGCGCTAACAACGCAAACTATTCGACACACAATACACATAATATTAGACCGCACAAACACTCCATCGTGAGCAACTAATTCACACGCCCGCCGCCCGCCGCCCGCCGGCCGTATCTATTTACTGATCTGTCTAACTCTATCATCATCATATTTTTAGGGTTCCATACCAAAATGATAAAAAAGGAACCCTTAGGGTGCGTTTCCACTGACTCGGAGCTGGGCGGAGCGGAGACGTGGAAGAATCGTCCAATCAAAGACGAGACAAGAGACGCGATGAGAATTTCAATCATTATTATTGGTCGATTCCTGCACGTCTCCGCTCCGCTCCGCCCAGCTCCGCGTCAGTGGAAACGCACCCTTATGGACTCAGTGGAACTCAGTCTGTCTGTCTGTGTGTCACAGCTGGATATCTCAAGAACTACTAATGCTATCAACTTGAAATTTGGAACAATTTTAGATGACGATTTTTTCTTACCCACCCAACTATTTTGCAAGTAAGAAAGAAATAAAAATATTTATATTTTGTTGCAACAGGGACTGAAAGGGGGGGGGTCTTAAAAATTCAAAGTGGGGCTCCTAGGGCATGTGGGGTATCATATGAAAGAGCGCTGTTTGCACATTGTCAATTTTTTTAAAATTTTTTTGATGAAAAATGTAAAAAAAATACCGTCCCCCCCCAATCTCCAAAGTTTGTAAAGAGAAACATCTGAAATTATTCTATGTGATAGAAGTTTATGTAAAGATTACTTACATGAAAAATAAAACGATGTCTCTAAATAGCACACTTTTTCAGAAATCGGAACGGAACCCTCAGTGCGCGAGTCCGACTCGCTCTTGACCGGTTTTTTAAACTTAGCTCTTGTAACGCGGCGCTTGGTCCACACAGACTATGGAATTTGCTTAGACGCAATGTAGGTATTGTATTTAGCAATCACTCTTTTTATTATAATATGTACTTATCTACTTAGACGCATGTATTTGTTATGATAAACGAATAGAATATCTATAGAAAACGGTTAAATGGTAGAGATTGCGTAAGGCATGAAGTACGCCTTTATAACTTTTTTAGTGCGAAAAGTTTAAAGAAATAGCAACTAATATTATAAATGTGAAAGTGAGTTTGTTTGTTTGTAACGCTTTCACGCTAAAACGGCTGAACGGATTTGGATGGAATTTGGTACACGGGTAGACCATGACCTGAACATAGGCTACTTTTTATCGATATACCATGCGGGCGGAGCCGCGGGTGAAAGCAAGTACCTAAATAATAAATAAATATTTCATAAGTCACTCAGACTGTAGGCTGTAAATTTTCATGCTATTTGCTTTGGCTGTTGAGACCAAAACTACAAAATTAAATAAATAAATATCCTTGGACATTTCACACAACGCCATCTAGTCCCAAGCTGCAACCTAATGCTTGTGTTATGGTAACGAGATTTACGAGATGGCTGATGAACTACTTATATATATACATTTTTTTTTTGTAAATACATACATATAGAAATAAAAACACCGATGGAAAAACACCCAGACTCGGAACAAATACTTGTAGTTCGTACAAATATTTGTTCTGTGCGGGAATCGAACCCGCGACATGCTGCGCAGCAGTCAATCGCTCAACCACGGCGCCAATCGTGTCGACAAATGTAATAACTATACAAGAAAGTTTTTTTAAAATATGGCTGATATTTTATTAGGTATAGTATTACGAATTCACGCGAACGAAGTGCGGGCAAAATCTATGATTCTAAGTAAGTCAGTATTTATCAAGCAATAAAATGCACCAAATTATGTCACTTACATTACAAGTGATCATAGAAGGATTCCGTTTTTTCGTTTTGAGTATGGAACCCTAAAAAAAATAAAATAAGTGTGGCAAACCTTTACTCCGCGTAATTAATAAGGCGATAGAGGTTACAGGTTTTTGGTAAACAGTGTTCGTAAAGTGATAGTTTCTACAGTCGGCATGATTTATAATCCGCATTGCAAGTGCAGTTATTAAGGAGTGCCCAGCTCATGTAAGCGTGGGTTTTACAGCAGCATGACTGGGCACGATTGGTGGCGTGTTACACACACGAGCTACCAATGTTTGTTAGTCAACGACCCGCAACATAATTGCTTCATAAATTGATGGTCATAATGTACCTAAGTGTTCGGGCCTGTTTCACCACCTACGATTAAGTTCATATTAACTTCAATACAAATTCAGTTCCATTTTTGAATTAATTCGGTGAGTATAATGGCTATTCGGACATCGGGAAATAAGCCAGTGTAACATGAGTTATTATCTCTTCAGGTTTTGAAAGGCTATTTATTCTGTTGTCAAATTATGTCGTTGACATCATTTTGTTAATGATATTTCGCCGTACTTAATGCACATGACAAGTTTCAGCCGTTGGTTTCAGTAGACATCAAATTTTCGGGAACCGGATTTCCGGATGTTAGTGAGGAAACAAAAAGGAATACATACCTATCGTATGTATTTTTTTAAACTTAATTCTTCTTTCTTTTCATTCTATTCTTCTTTCTCTTCTTAATACTTGTAAATGTGACGTCCAAAAACTTAATTATTAATTTATTTATTTATTTATTTATTTATTTAATAATAACCAACTTATACTAACAGCTTTCACCACACATACAAGTCATTGGTCAATAGGTGTTAATACACATACAATCATAAAATTAGATTAAGTCATAAAACATTAACATTATAAAACATTACAACATAAATTAACATTATTACATAAAACTAGCAAAAATTTGATAAAACATAATAAAATTGAACAAAATTAGATTAAAACTTGTAAAAAAAATTGATAAAATTAGATAGATTTTTTTTTATAGATTAGATTATTTTTAATGGTTTTAGCTTGAGCCACCAGCACAACAGAACAGTTTGTCATCAAAGACACCTACTCGTATGTAATGCAGATGATCGTAAATTCGTATAGCCGAGCAAAGGTCCGAGCGCGCCGTCAATCATATTATTTTGCTGCGCGCTAAGCTGCGCGTAATTTTAATTCTGTGATATCTTTAAAAGTATTCATTTAGATGATAAATATGATGTCAAGGCATATTAAAATGTCCAATTGGTTATCGATTAATAATATATCGGTCAAAATAGCTTCGGAAATAACAATATTATTTTCATGAAATTCTGAAAAATAAAAATGGTTGCTGTGCTGTAGATAATCCTTAGAAGGTAGACAAACGTTTTAAGATGTACAATCCTGTAAAGCTTTAATTTTATGTTATCTTGCCATTTAGTACCTACGGCAAATTTCAGTACTACGTTTACGTTTAAAATACATGAATTAAGTAAGGATAGATTATCACTAAATGATGGTGGAAACCGCATCAAAATGCGTTGCGTATTAGAAGAACAACGCGGGCACACAGACAGACAAAAAAGTGACTTTGTTTCATAATATTTAGTAAAGTAAAGTATAAATTAATATTAAGTAACGAAATGAAAAACTGCAAGGCCGACATGACTCTTCACTAAGTAGGTACAATGACCGGTGACAAATTACTTGAAAAAGCTTTTGAGTAAAAAAAATTCGCACGATATAATAGAGATGTCTTTGATTCACCGTGACTGGGTAATGTAGCATCCGCGTTCCACCATATTCCATCACCGACTATCACATTTTTGATCTCATAAAAAACTGTTGTTTTCTATGGACAAAGCTGAATTAAGCTGAATAAGTGTTGTTTGTCCCTTGAGAGTGATAAAGGCAAGGTGATTTCCAAAAAAATTAAAAAATATGACACGCAATTTTTTTATGGGGAATTTTACCTAGCGTTTCCTAGACGGGCGCGGGTGGCGTCGGCGTCGCGTCGGTCGGCGTCGCGTCGGTCGGCGTCGCGTCGTTCGGCGTCGCGTCGGTCGGCGTCGCGTCGGTCGGCGTCGCGTCGGTCGGCGTCGCGTCGGTCGGCGTCGCGTCGGTCGGCGTCGCGTCGGTCGGCGTCGCGTCGGTCGGCGTCGCGTCGGTCGGCGTCGCGTCGGTCGGCGTCGCGTCGGTCGGCGTCGCGTCGTGTAGTTAGTGTCTAATAGTTATTTATGCAACTGACGTATAATAAGGGGTATTAAAACACGAATGTGTGTTTATCACACGAGGCGAATCCGAGTGTGATAATAGTATCACATGAGTGTTTTAATACCTAATTATGTACAGTTGCATACAAGACTTTATCTACATGCATGTTATCAATACTCTATAAAAGGTTCTGAAACAGTTTTTTGCAATACTAATACTCGTATCGAACATGTCGGCCGGCGTCATAGTATACGACGTGAATTCGAATAAGTTATTTTTTTAAATTACGGCGCTGTTGTAGTGAAACGCTCGTGCATTACAATGTTCTTTTTTTGAAAACGAGTTGCATTATGAAATTCAGTACAACATTAAAGCACCCGTTTGGATGCTATTATTATTACCATGGTTACTATGACACTGGCTGTTTTAATGTTGGCAATAAGCTAACTGTTTCAGAAACTTTTATAGACAATTTATAGCATGGGTGTAGATAAAAGACAATATACGTATCTCTGCTGAATTACAAAAAAAATATATATACTTTTTGGTAATGATTTGCATACCCACATCAAAAAAAGTTTGTGATCACTAGCAAAAGCTGATATATTTTTAAAATTTAACTTTATCAAGAAAAAGTGTTTATGTTACATACAATACAATACACTGTGTATTTTCTATTTAATAAATTATTGTATTGTTTTTTTTATTAATTAATCTGACCATTTAAAGTGGCTAAAAATCGAGTTTAAAGATTCCGTTACATACAAACATTCCTACAGGTGAAGCTAATAAAAGCGTGTTAAACGCTTTTTCTTGATGAAGTTAAAAATATATCAGCTTTTGCTAGTGATCACAAACCTTTTGCTAGTGATCACAAACCTTTTGCTAGTGATCACAAACCTTTTGCTAGTGATCACAAACCTTTTGCTAGTGATCACAAACCTTTTGCTAGTGATCACAAACCTTTTTTGATGTGTGTATCTATATATTAACTTTTGTATCAGATATAGTTTTTTTTACGCACAATACAATGCGTTTATTGGAGGAGCTCGTGGCTAAGTAATAACAGCCGCACGGATCGATGCATCAGGTTAAGCTACACTTGCCGGGGGTGGTCCGTGGATGGGTGACCATCTTTAGATACCGAGACACCTCCGTGCCTCGTTGGTCTCGGCTATCATTCGTGGATCTTTGACAGTCGTTACGGGTCGTCAGAAGGCCCGAAAATCTGACTATCACTCTTACCAATGGGTAACGTATTACCCCGTAACTGGGTTGTGGAAGTCAGATAGGCATTCGCTCCATGTAAAATACTGGTACTCAGTTGCATCCGGTTAGACTGGAAGCTGACCCCAACATAGTTGGGAAAAGGCTAGGCAGATTGATAGACAATGTGTGTATTGGTGCCTGGTTCGTGGTCACCAGCGGCACTGCTGCCACTGCTGAGCATGAGCTGCTGGGGTTGACGGCAATAGGGTGGCCCCCTATTACATGGGACTTAAACAGAACTGACGAAATGTGGGTGTAGGGTGTAAGTCGGCGTTCGCACGAGCGTAATAAAATCGCGGCGGATTTTATCGCGCACTGGATTTTCAACGCTCTGCTTAGCGCCGGGAGTTGAAAATCCAACAGTGTGTTTTTCGGCGCGCTGGGATGCACTCTGTTTTTGTTAGGTTGGATGGAACGCTCGGCTCAACAACGAGAGTTGAAAATCCAGTGCGCGAGAAAATCCCGCCGCGATTTTATTACGCTCGTGGGAACGGGGGTTTACCCTTAGGGGTAACAAGGTATTAATTTAAACATATATTCGATGTAGTCTGGCGACTGCGCCGCATCATGCCGAGTCGAGCATGCGTCTAGTGTCCTGACTCCTGACGTGTGACGTCACTAACAGAGATGAGTCTTCAGTAGTTCCGCAAAGATAGGAATGTCGGTGTGATGTTAAAAATAGTACCTACCTATATCTAGTGCTCGGTCATGTGGTGGGATCCCCTGGGGTTCCTGAAGCTGACGTCTGTTTACGTTTCGTGGGCGTCACATAGAGATTCTAGCAATTCGAAGTGAATAATTGTTCGTAGTTGAGATGATAGCCTTAAAAGGCGAACATGTAAAGTAAAACCTTTATAAACAAATACATCCCTGTTCCTGCTACCTACTACCTATATACAACGTGTAATGCTAAATGCGCAAAACCTCTTAAGGGCTCATTGTACTCATCATTATGAACAACTTTTACTATGGGACCAAACCTGAAATCGCGAAAAAAAATCAGCTGTTCAGTACATTTATGTTCGCATAATTCGTCAAAATGTATTGAACAGCTGATTTTTTTTTTTTCGATTTCAGGTTTGGTCCCATAGTAAAAGTTGTTCATAATGATGAGTACAATGACCCCTTAAGAGGTTTTGCGCATTTAGCATTACACGTTGTATATACCGGATGACTTTTTTTACCGTCTCTAAAAAAATTGGGTATGGCATACCTAACTTTTCAAATAATCAATCTCAAATCATATGCAGTCTGCATATGATTTGAATTTCGATATTGTAAAACGATTTATTATTTTTTTTCAAAATTTCTGTTTTTATAATAATACTAATAATACTAATATCCTTGGTCATTTCACACAACGCCATCTAGTCCCAAGCTAAGCAACCTAATGCTTGTGTTATGGTAACGAGATGGCTGATATTGATAAGTGATAAACTATGGTTTTTTTTTTATGGTTCAAATATGCAAAGTTTACATCGAATTTGTAGTATTTATTGGTATTTAGATATTTTTTTCTGTCTAAGCTATAAAAAAAAAACTAAGTATGCCATAGGCTTCTACTCCGATACTTATACTTACCCATTTTTTTTCGAGACGCTAAAAAAGTCTCCTTAGAACAATAACGGCAAACGGAAATATTGTTGTGAAATTACTGCACTTCAAAGTGTTTTTTTTGGTAAATGGTAAATATGTAGATTACATTACCTACTTACTTCATATTTATCTTAAAATAACGGAGTTTTTTAAACGTTTATAACGAAAGGGTGATGATACTGAACCGTATTGTTTCTAGTAAATTTCTAAATAGAGTATATATTATTATAATATCAATACAGCCAAAGTTCAGAAAAAATCTCATAGTTGAACTACAAAACTATTTGACATAGTTGAACTACAAAACTATTTGACATAGTTGAACTACAAAACTATTTGACATAGTTGAACTACAAAACTATGTATTTGACATAGTTGAACTACAAAACTATTTGACAAGGCCCACTCCAGAAATGGGAAATTAAATGTAAAAAACAAATATTTATTTTCGGTTGATATTGCATAAGAAGACGCAATATGCTTTGATATGGCATCACTATTTGGGGGTCCAAAAAGTGATGCCATATCAAAGCATATTGCGTCTTCTTATGCAGAACGCGTCGAGCCGACACACAATCCACCCCACTTACGAGTATTTCAATGACTCAATCTCACGGACTTCGGAAGTGCCGGCAGTATGTGCTCGCCTATCTCCGGCCGGTTCCCATGCTTTCCCTCGGAGTCACCCGGTTGTCTGCCGCGAGGAGTGACTCAGCCTCGACGCGGATCTCCCACAAGCCCCACAACGCACCTGATCTATTTCCCATTCCCGAAGCGTAACGCAGCTGACAATATTTCATCAGTGCGTGACTTTAGGGCTTAGGCTTACCGCGTTTTGCAATTTGATCTATGATACTCGTAGTATGTTCTATTATCGTATATAGCAATATCACTGTTTTGTTTAATAAAACGGTGATGAATATTAATTTCTATAAAATTTGTGTCAAAACCGCACAAAAAGGTTTACAACATTGCGGTAAATCCGTTTTTCCACTTGACTCTAAGGTCCGAGGAACAGTTGAGGTATGATGCATGACAAACACATACAGGGCTAAATAAGGTAATGTTTGTCTAGCCTACACTTTGATCTCTAACCTTAAGACGTCATAAACAGTCGTCACTAAGAAAACAGCGAGTCATTGCATTGTATCGTCAAAAGTGCGTGAAGACCCTAGAGGTATCGCCGGCTCGCCGCCCACCGCGCTTGACGCATCAGACTTGCGCGAAATCTCCGGCGTGATCTAGGCAAAGCCGCCGCCGAGTGACACAGCTATTGTTCTTTCTCATATCATGCCGATACCACAATTTACATACATCTACATAATTTCTGTTATCAAGTTCAAGTTGATCTAATTTGTCATGTCAATGGAGCTTATTATATTCGCCGACAAAAGCTTCAACGACGACCTCACCGTGTTCGTCATTCAAACGATTGTCTAGAATTCTCATAGTTGAACATTACTGGATACCACACGAAATACAGTAATATATCAGGAATGAAGTTATCTGGAAAATAACCGGAGTAACCGACATAGGTTTCAGAGTAAGCAAACTGAAGTGGCAGTGGGCTGGCCATGTTTGTCGAAGGACGGATGGTCGGTGGAGCAGACGAGGCAAGCGTAGTGTGGGACGCCCCTCAGCTAGATGGACCGACGACCTGAAGAAAGTGTCTGGGACAGACTGGATGCGGAAGGCGGAGGACAGGGTGTTGTGGCGCAGACTGGGAGAGGCCTGTGTCCAGCAGTGGACTGCGATAGGCTGAGTTGATTGGATTGACACGACATACGACACTAAGAGCGTCTCTTTGACATAATTCAAAGAAGTTAAGTGTTAGTTTAAGTTAAGTGTGTTTTGTAATTGAGGAAGACACTTAAAGAAAGAAAGAAAGACAAAAGGTTTTGTCTTTCTTTCTTTCTTTAAGTGTCTTCCTACGACACCGTCGGCGTCGGATCGTACCATGTAGTTGTAGAGCTACATAATTTTGTACGACACTAAGAGCGTCTCTTTGACATAATTCAAAGAAGTTAAGTGTTAGTTTAAGTTAAGTGTGTTTTGTAATTGAGGAAGACACTTAAAGAAAGAAAGAAAGACAAAAGGTTTTGTCTTTCTTTCTTTCTTTAAGTGTCTTCCTACGACACCGTCGGCGTCGGATCGTACCATGTAGTTGTAGAGCTACATAATTTTGTACGACACTAAGAGCGTCTCTTTGACATAATTCAAAGAAGTTAAGTGTTAGTTTAAGTTAAGTGTGTTTTGTAATTGAGGAAGACACTTAAAGAAAGAAAGAAAGACAAAAGGTTTTGTCTTTCTTTCTTTCTTTAAGTGTCTTCCTACGACACCGTCGGCGTCGGATCGTACCATGTAGTTGTAGAGCTACATAATTTTGTACGACACTAAGAGCGTCTCTTTGACATAATTCAAAGAAGTTAAGTGTTAGTTTAAGTTAAGTGTGTTTTGTAATTGAGGAAGACACTTAAAGAAAGAAAGAAAGACAAAAGGTTTTGTCTTTCTTTCTTTCTTTAAGTGTCTTCCTACGACACCGTCGGCGTCGGATCGTACCATGTAGTTGTAGAGCTACATAATTTTGTACGACACTAAGAGCGTCTCTTTGACATAATTCAAAGAAGTTAAGTGTTAGTTTAAGTTAAGTGTGTTTTGTAATTGAGGAAGACACTTAAAGAAAGAAAGAAAGACAAAAGGTTTTGTCTTTCTTTCTTTCTTTAAGTGTCTTCCTACGACACCGTCGGCGTCGGATCGTACCATGTAGTTGTAGAGCTACATAATTTTGTACGACACTAAGAGCGTCTCTTTGACATAATTCAAAGAAGTTAAGTGTTAGTTTAAGTTAAGTGTGTTTTGTAATTGAGGAAGACACTTAAAGAAAGAAAGAAAGACAAAAGGTTTTGTCTTTCTTTCTTTCTTTAAGTGTCTTCCTACGACACCGTCGGCGTCGGATCGTACCATGTAGTTGTAGAGCTACATAATTTTGTACGACACTAAGAGCGTCTCTTTGACATAATTCAAAGAAGTTAAGTGTTAGTTTAAGTTAAGTGTGTTTTGTAATTGAGGAAGACACTTAAAGAAAGAAAGAAAGACAAAAGGTTTTGTCTTCCTTTCTTTCTTTAAGTGTCTTCCTACGAAACCGTCGGCGTCGGATCGTACCATGTAGTTGTAGAGCTACATAATTTTGTTCTCGAATTTGACCTTATTTTAAAGGGGTGTGGCATTGATTGTGTTTATAGAGTGTCATTTATAATTCTTGGCCTCGACATATTTCTCATTTGTTTACATATTTACAATGTTGTATGAATTGACACCTATGGTAACGTTATTCTAATGCAGCAAATTGAATTAAGATTAAAGAACTGTCATTGAAAATCGTCTGGATAAGGAACGGGAAGATTTTAGTCAGTGAAACCAGGACTATAACCACCACTAGACCAACTACACTAGAAGGTGGACTTGATTGTTTGACTCCAATCTCTAAAGTTTAATAGATGTAAAAAACTTGAACGGACGAATGAAATTGATATCTACTGATACTACAGTTTATATGATCTGTGACTGATACGTTGCACGTAAGTACTTGTCTCCTATTCAAAAACACTTATATTAGACCACTACCTCGATAACGTAAATAAAAACTTAAAGACACAAAGCGAAGTAGGTATCATCCATCGGTGATTTCAACTTATAAAAAAAAACTGAATGATAGGATAAAGTTGCTTGTTGTTGCGTAATTCTTAAACGGAGCTTATGGCTGTAAAGTGGTAAAGGAAACATAATATTGATTTTAAAAGACCTACAACAGTGATTGATACCACACAAGATAATGTACGCAATTGTCTCTACCACAATTTCGTATTCCACGGCCGCCATTTTAGGATTATAAAAAAACAAAACCTAGTCTATTATCTTCGCACATACACCTCATTTATTAATAATCCATCGAGCCGTTAGGATGCTTGAGGGTATAAACAATACCACATACAAAGATACGTCATACGCGTGGAAACAACATTTTGTTGTTGCGCAGTCGGACTTATATACAGAGCGTCCTAACGTCCGGCGGTTTTATTGTCAGTCACTCGCATTAGGGATCACAGTGTAGAAGTGTCACCGGGGCTAGCTGGACGGAAGCATCTCGCAGCTCACCTGCAGTAGCCAGGCCGCGAGCTGCAGTTTTATTGTCAGTCACTCGCATTAGGGATCGCAGTGTAGAAGTGTCACCGGGGCTAGCTGGACGGAAGCATCTCGCAGCTCACCTGCAGTAGCCAGGCCGCGAGCTGCAGTTTTATTGTCAGTCACTCGCATTAGGGATCACAGTGTAGAAGTGTCCCCGGGGCTAGCTGGACGGAAGCATCTCGCAGCTCACCTGCAGTAGCCAGGCCGCGAGCTGCAGTTTTATTGTCAGTCACTCGCATTAGGGATCACAGTGTAGAAGTGTCACCGGGGCTAGCTGGACGGAAGCATCTCGCAGCTCACCTGCAGTAGCCAGGCCGCGAGCTGCAGTTTTATTGTCAGTCACTCGCATTAGGGATCACAGTGTAGAAGTGTCACCGGGGCTAGCTGGACGGAAGCATCTCGCAGCTCACCTGCAGTAGCCAGGCCGCGAGCTGCAGTTTTATTGTCAGTCACTCGCATTAGGGATCACAGTGTAGAAGTGTCCCCGGGGCTAGCTGGACGGAAGCATCTCGCAGCTCACCTGCAGTAGCCAGGCCGCGAGCTGCAGTTTTATTGTCAGTCACTCGCATTAGGGATCACAGTGTAGAAGTGTCACCGGGGCTAGCTGGACGGAAGCATCTCGCAGCTCACCTGCAGTAGCCAGGCCGCGAGCTGCAGTTTTATTGTCAGTCACTCGCATTAGGGATCACAGTGTAGAAGTGTCACCGGGGCTAGCTGAACGGAAGCATCTCGCAGCTCACCTGCAGTAGCCAGGCCGCGAGCTGCAGTTTTCAAATCATTCTCCGGATGAAACTACTGGATGTTGATTCATCCCAGCGTTATTACGTAGGTACCGCAGCAACATTTTATGAAATCTCAGATTTTTACGACTGATATAGGTACAGTTTCGGCAGTTTCTCCTTACCCCTTATTAGTATGCCACTTACGACGTTATCAAGTATTTCCACAGAATCCCCTGCGCTTGTTCGCATGACTGCCGAGAGGTCATCAAGTCGCGCCCACTCTTTGCGGTTACATTTACATGCAGTTCTCCAAAAGGTTTGCGCCGCACCTCTACCACACACGCACGTAGCAACACAACACAACACTAAACTACATAAAGTCCCGTCTGCATTACTCTGTCTCTTTAACTATAATTGTGGCATCGCTTCAAGAGTCAGCAATGGACCCCTATTTCAGTTCAAGAGTTGAAAACTTTCGGATTCTACAACAGTATCACAATCCTGTTCGAGGTTCGCCTCAGTCGCTGGCTGCATGTCCGGCGGACATTCCAAGCATGCATGCTCGATTGTTACGTCACTATTGCGGAGCATGTGTGTGAGATGTGTTAGGTAACAGGGAGGAATGTGTCAATGGATGCTGCGGGAGAAGGTAGTCTGGAGGGAGTGCGGGTCGTGGGAGCCTGCGAGTGTGACGCACCGGAAAGTCTACGCATTCCGCTGGGCGGCCACGCGGCGCAAGCTACACAAAAAGAAAACATGGCGTGCGCGGGATTGTGTGAGCTAGGAACAGGTTGATAGGTCCCCTACCCCAGCCCGTCAGAGACACCGCTGCCGCTGTTTGTAAACATATGATTCAGAAATATCTCAAGACTACTCGCTGAAGCTAGTTCCGCGATTGATACGAACAGTGGTTGCGCCTGCGCGTGCGGCTGCGGGGTGGCGGGCTCTATAGCTGACTATCACACAGAACCGTAACAATAAGAAAGGATTCCAGAGTTTAAATATTACTTTGACTGGACTACCGCGTCACCGCTTCCTGTGCATGAATGTATGCACAAAACTGCACCTCGCTCTGTGCACACATGTTTACGAAACCCGAACCATGCGGCCTCACGTCGCTGTTGACAGTGAGGTCTTGATTTTTTATTTAGGCTAGAGATGAGTCGAAAACATTTTTTCAATTCAATTCAATTAAATTTATTTATTTGTGAACATAGGTTACAACAGGTGTTACAGTCAAGTTATGATCTCTATGTCCTACCAGTTAATGGTGTGCAAATAGTAGGAGCTAAAATAATAACATCATTAATTAATCATGATTACAATTAAAATAAAAACATTCACCCAAGTCTTGAGAAAATATTACGAACTTAAAGATTACCCATGTGAAAGAGTCAGCAACATCCTCCGCTTGATCGACAACGTTCAGTTACAACCTGCATACCTACCGATCTGCAAAGGGTTATATAAAAACATCCCTTATAAGGAAGAAGAATAACACATGTAGATAATAAAAGCGCACATACGAACCTTCAAAAGTTAACAGATACTGACTTCAATCACAGAGAACCGACGTTTAACCACGTTTTCACTACACCTTCGCACTGCTCTTGCCCTCTAATACAGAGTTATGAGGCACATTACAATAATCTCATCAGAATTCACCTTCACCAGCGTGGGCCCTCCACGTACTCTCCGAGCCCTACGTGACGCGGCGCACGCGACGAGCCGCATTCTACTTTTTTACTTCCAGACCGTCTCATGCAGGTTCAAAGCCCTTAATTATCGGTTATTGGATAAAAATCTGGAGAATTCGCTTTTAAAATGTCAGCTCTGTATCCACCGCCTTGCCTTGAATTTACAGAAGATGGTGTACTCGGGATGAGTCTGATTAGTTTGTTGGACTGATTTAGGTAGGTATGTGTATATAACTTAGTAAGGAAGTGTTTAGAGAGTAGCTAGTGAGGAAATAAATTACTGTCTCGATTCTGCCACGAAATAAAAAACGAATCGCTTTTAAACCATCAGGCAATTGATGCTCAACTGTATGGAAAAGAAAGCATAAGAATAGTTAGAGTTAATTATTGAACAATTCCAATTTAAATAATAATCTGATTCAATACTGCCAGAACCAACAGAAGGTAGCAACTTTTGATCAATAGCTTTCCCAACTTGAATCAGATTATTATTTAAATTGGAATTGTTCAATAATTAACTCTAACTATTTCGATCATAGAATCTTTAAAAAAAAACATTTAATTCCTTTTATTTCCTAAGGTTTTATCAGAAGAGTAACGCCACCTTAACTCTCAAAATAAATGTGTTCCGTAGACAGCGGACGGCCATGATTTAGTGAAAGTATTCTACCGCCATATATCACCAGCTTTAGATGACGGTGCTGCTGCGCACGCGCCGGTCGACACGCAGCGATGCATTGTTTTTTTAAATACTTACATAATTATTGTTTTGTAGGCTTATGATAAAGGTAACAAGTCTACTAATCAGTTTTAAAGTTCTATTTAATGTTTCAATATGGTTCTGTTTAGTTCCATCAAACACGATTGCAAAAGTCAAATTAAAACTCAAAGCATTTATTTCATTTTTGATTTGTGAAGGTCACTAAGATGAAGATGAAATCAATAAGAAGACCAATAGATTATGTTTTGAGGCGATCTTTGGTTTCGGCTGGTCTTGGTAGACTTCCATCGACTGCAGTCTGTTGTATCCTAAATCCTAATAAAATAAACTAATAAAAAGTTTATTTCGGAACAATAACACACACAAGACTAATGCCCGATTTCTGAGGTTTTTATACGAAGTTTAAATCCAATCGATAGTGAGTGTATTGGTTTTATTCATTGATATATATACACTAGATTAGCAATTGCCGCGCCAAGGCGTTGCCACTGGACATACGGCCACGGCCGTATGCGTAGCTAACGTCAGTTCAGTGCTCTGTATGACGGCAGCCGAAGTGAACCGAGTGACACGCGACAAAAAATATCGCCAAAACGGGTAAATGCGTAATGAAAGAATGCGATTCAAGATTACAAAAACTACCGGAATTACTTTTCACACGTAAGTTTATTGTTTCTGTGTTTATATCATCGTAAAAATGCAGTAAAATAAATAAAATGTAGATTTTTTTTTAATCATGATCAGTGTTACAACTAAAAACTATGTTTTAGTTTCCCACATTTGTGGGAGTTTTTAATTTATGGAATAAGCGATTTTAAATATTTTTTAATAATAATGAACAATGTTCCAGAGTACCTAAAGATGACCAACAATTTTCTCAATCAATAATCCGATTGCTGAGAAAAGAGACTGACTGGCTACCTACTAAATCGACTGTCATTTGTTTGAAGCACTTCCGTGATCAAGATAAAATAGGCCCAAAAAGCGAATGTGGCCGTGTTTATTTGTCCAATCAAGCAATTGTAATGCTTATTGTAAGTAATGATTTTATGCGGCAATTAATATTATTAAATTATAGGTAATGCCAACAAAAAATGCCTTCTCATTGAACTCCCACCGCAACAAATTAGTTTATATCGACTCAAACTACTGGTACGACTGGTCTCGTCTGGCTAACGGAGACTACTTGCATAGGCACAAACTTGTAGCCAGGATTATCCACCAGTAACTTGCTCTGAAATACAGTCTTGTGGAATTGGAAGTACCGTACTGTAGGTACGTGCCCGACCCAGTTCTCGAAAATGGCAATATTACTTTGTATTGGGATCGATCTATCATCACTGACAGGACTATTGTTGCCAATAAGACAGACATAGTGGTGATAGATCGATTAGAGCGTCGCACAATGATTATTGATATAGCGGTCCCGCATGACGAGAACCTCGTGAAAGCTGAAAAAGGTAAGCAGATTAAGTATCTTGACCTGCCTCGCGAGGTTGTCGACATGTGGGATGTGATACAGCAATCGTTGTGCCGATAGTCGTGACGGCCAATGGCATAATAGTCTAGAGCCTCGATCCACACCTGAAGAGGCTCTCGTTAGGCAGCTGGATTAAGGAAGATTGCTCCAGAAAGTGATACTTCTGGACACCGCGCGTATCGTTAGGAGGTTCCTCTCTAAGCAGCCCTAACCACCGGTACCTTGGACCCTGTTCCCGATACCGGTGGGCTACTATTTTTAATATTTTTTAATGTTTTTATATTTTAATATTTAAAAATGTAAATTATATGTATGAAAATTAACTAAAGGAAATAAAAAATGTTCAAAAAGAAAATGCCTTGATTATTTTTATTACATATAACCTTCTAATACACATCTAATAAGAAATACATAATTCACATACTTAAAAAATAATTTAACGTTTACCGTTTAAACGTTACGTTTTTTTTTAACGTTTAAAAAGTTGGGTAAAATTTCGCATGGGTAGGCAACCCCATCCCGCCATTGCATGTTTATATTGCGGTCTTTGTCTAATCTAAGCGACAGTATTGTTCTTGCGACTTGTGTAAGTGAGACAGAAATATGTTTACTTTTAAATGTTTAGTGGTTTCAAAGCTACGTCGTCGCATTTAAATAGTGGTTATACTTTTTTTACACATTTTAATGAGGTTTGCTTCTCTAGTTATATAACTCAATGGTTTTATTACTGTCGTGTCACTGTCGTGTCGTCAAGCGCGTCGTCTTCAACTGCGAGCTGTAACAGGTAACTCTGTGGAATGGTAACAGAGCAAGGGGTGTCCGTTACTATTTAAGGCGAGTAGTGCCGCCAACTAGCGCCACCATTGCGAAAAAAATCATAAGTCTGGAGATTTGGAAAATTTTTTGAATGTTCACATTTTTTGTCAGATGACATAGATCAGCACCCTAATTTCGTAACACATTATCAATCGGAGTTGGTTTCATTTTGACAGTTCTTCAACATTCATTGCGTTACTTACGTTGTCGAGCAGACAAATTTTTTGAACATTATGAAGCTGCGGCATCTACATCGCCACATACGAACTACGCATCACAATGTCATGACGTCACGAAATCCTGCATCGGGCAATTAGAGTTTACCGCGCGACTAGCATATATACAACCTCCCGACATCAACCGTCGGGCAGTTGCCCACCAGACACGACACCCGCCTGGTCGGAGGATCCTGCCTTTTCTATGGAGGCTGAGTGAACTTTACACTCTGTTCCTCATGCCTCTGTACTGGTGACCCCCACGTGATTGTCAGCGCAGCCTTCGTGCAACTCCTTCAGCGTGACGTCATCAAGCATCACTTCCTCAAGCTTTCGAGCGGCGAGTCACACAGCCAGCCAGCATCCACGGCTTCAACAGGTATCCTGACCACCAGCATGCAGCGGACGCGCATTCCTGGTCATCACCTTCAGCCTCAACCTCAACCCAGCGCTGTACACTCCGACTCACTGGAGCGTAACACCGCAGACAGTTCCAAAACAATTAGCAATTTGTTTCAAAATAATTCAAACTCCGATTGATAATGTGTTACGCATTTATGGTGCTAGGGTTCGAAGCCTTAGCAGTTAACGCCAAAAACATTCTACCTCATCTGACAAAAAATGTGAACATAGGAAATTTCAAAATGTTCCTTATCTCCGGACTGATGATTTGTTTCTCAATGGCGACGCTAGTTGGCGGCACTACTCGCCTTAACGCAGTTACAGGTGAAAAGCTAGATATTCTACGAAAACCAACCGAGAAAAACCCATCGAAGAATACCAATATAATTAGGTATGCTCAATTTTCACGGTTCTATTTAATCAAATTTACTTTAATTTGTTGCGGCTGCTAGGTACTGAGGTGCTAATGGAAAATAGACAATTAAGGCGGAACTATACGCCAATGACCTTGAGTGGTTAGCTTGCGCGTTCTGTGCTGAGCTCACGCAACGCGTCGTACGTCCAGCCAGTAATAGGACTCGCCCATCAAGGAGCGCTGTCCCAAATTAGACGCATTATTAATTTATTATACTTAAAACAAAAGGCATTTTAATAAAACACGTATACTAAAAGATAAATAATTAAATTTCCTTTAAAATGGTGAAGGTTTCATAAAAATACGCCTGACAGTTTTTGCGTGATTCTCAGTTTTTTATCTGCGTTAGACATAACTTTACAAATTAATTACACTATTTAATATAAACATAATCTAAAATATTCACATTTAAGAAAATGCTCTAATTTAACATATATTTTTTCCAAATCATTAACACTGGTTTAGACGTGATCTTCAGTTTAAAATCATCAAAAGTCAGATAGCGTCGCTAATTCTTTGGCGTCGCCTTAAAAGCATCTATCAATAAATCAAGTCACAAAATGGTCGAACCATTTGACTAGTCGTCTGGTCAATTGGGTGTCAGGGGCACTCTCGGTATTCCTCGTGACGCTATTCTTTCTATACAAAATGACGACTAATAGAGAAGTATGAAAGAAAAATACATTTTGCGCCGACCCTAAATAAATTGGGATAAGGGCAGGGGAATGATGATACCATTAATGTACTGCCACAGACAACTAAAGGTCTTGGATGTTTACAACCCTAATGCACGAGCCAATGGGTCACAGACCTTGTCTAAAGGCCACGGTCGGACGCTTGAACTTGTCTTTGAAGGCAGACTCCAAATTGGATGGTGCTAACTTGGTCAAGTTCAATGCTGTAATACTAAGGCCGAGGTCATAAACGTTATTCCTGTCACTGTCGTACAGTTGTCAAACTACAAGTGCAGGACAGAGACGGGAACATTTCTAAACCAAACCTCGAGGGTTAAGTTTAGTAACGTTCAAGACTGGAGCGAGTCTCCTGCGCATGTCTTTAATTTTAGAACTATGGCGAACTATTTGTTTCCTAATTTATGTTATAAGTAGGTATTTTGTACCGACATTTTTGTTTCAATTTAAAACGGCACCGGCACGGCGGCATTTAATTGACGGCAACGGTAACAGTATTTTTCAATGTTTATCATTGGAAACTTGTAAATGGCCTTCAGTTTCATATTGTATATGGATATTGTCTACTTTAGCTGTAAGTTTCCCGAACATAATAAAATAAATAAATAAAATAAACTTTTTAAAGCGTGAGACAAAATTTTGATATTTTCGATTTTTTGGCTATTCCTTTGGGTTTTTCCAAATGTTTTTTTTTCTTATAGCATACTATTGATTCGAACAAACAAAAAAAAATTCAAGAAAATCGCTCGTGCCATTTTCGAGTTTTTTTCGAGTTTTTGCAAGACGCACTGCAATTGATTTGTATAGGTACTTACTGGGTTATTGGTAAAACACCAGCAACCTCTTCAGGGGTCATTGTACTCATCATTATGAACAACTTTTACTATGGGACCAAACCAAAAATCACGAAAAAAATCTGCTGTTCAGTCAACGAATTAAACTTCTTCGATTTTTTACTTAATTCGTTGTGTTCAGTACATTTAGCTACATCAAACTCGTCAAAATGTAGGGAGCAGCTGATATTTTTTTTGCGATTTCAGGTTTGGTCCCATAGTAAAAGTTGTTCATAATGATGAATACAATGACCACTTAAGAGGTTGCTGGTGTTTTACCAATAATCCTGTACAGAAGATAGATTATCTTCACGTCTGGGGAGCACTGTATGCGTATATCCACACGATCCTCCAAAATATACACGATGACACGATGATGAAGGATGATGCAATGTGTTATTAGTAAAGAGGCCGTTCCCGAGCTGATAATGAATGAAAGGATTCATCTGTTCTCCAGATCTCAATGGGTGACACACGGGATACTGTGTGACATCAGCAGATAGCCACAGTCAGTCTGTGACTGCTGAACTAATTGGTAAAGAGGCCGTTCCCGAGCTGATAATGAATGAAAGGATTCATCTGTTCTCCAGATCTCAATGGGTGACACACGGGATACTGTGTGACATCAGCAGATAGCCACAGTCAGTCAGTGACTGCTGAACTAATTGGTAAAGAGGCCGTTCCCGAGCTGATAATGAATGAAAGGATTCATCTGTTCTCCAGATCTCAATGGGTGACACACGGGATACTGTGTGACATCAGCAGATAGCCACAGTCAGTCAGTGACTGCTGAACTAATTGGTAAAGAGGCCGTTCCCGAGCTGATAATGAATGAAAGGATTCATCTGTTCTCCAGATCTCAATGGGTGACACACGGGATACTGTGTGACATCAGCAGATAGCCACAGTCAGTCAGTGACTGCTGAACTAATTGGTAAAGAGGCCGTTCCCGAGCTGATAATGAATGAAAGGATTCATCTGTTCTCCAGATCTCAATGGGTGACACACGGGATACTGTGTGACATCAGCAGATAGCCACAGTCAGTCAGTGACTGCTGAACTAATTGGTAAAGAGGCCGTTCCCGAGCTGATAATGAATGAAAGGATTCATCTGTTCTCCAGATCTCAATGGGTGACACACGGGATACTGTGTGACATCAGCAGATAGCCACAGTCAGTCAGTGACTGCTGAACTAATTGGTAAAGAGGCCGTTCCCGAGCTGATAATGAATGAAAGGATTCATCTGTTCTCCAGATCTCAATGGGTGACACACGGGATACTGTGTGACATCAGCAGATAGCCACAGTCAGTCAGTGACTGCTGAACTAATTGGTAAAGAGGCCGTTCCCGAGCTGATAATGAATGAAAGGATTCATCTGTTCTCCAGATCTCAATGGGTGACACACGGGATACTGTGTGACATCAGCAGATAGCCACAGTCAGTCAGTGACTGCTGAACTAATTGGTAAAGAGGCCGTTCCCGAGCTGATAATGAATGAAAGGATTCATCTGTTCTCCAGATCTCAATGGGTGACACACGGGATACTGTGTGACATCAGCAGATAGCCACAGTCAGTCAGTGACTGCTGAACTAATTGGTAAAGAGGCCGTTCCCGAGCTGATAATGAATGAAAGGATTCATCTGTTCTCCAGATCTCAATGGGTGACACACGGGATACTGTGTGACATCAGCAGATAGCCACAGTCAGTCAGTGACTGCTGAACTAATTGGTAAAGAGGCCGTTCCCGAGCTGATAATGAATGAAAGGATTCATCTGTTCTCCAGATCTCAATGGGTGACACACGGGATACTGTGTGACATCAGCAGATAGCCACAGTCAGTCAGTGACTGCTGAACTAATTGGTAAAGAGGCCGTTCCCGAGCTGATAATGAATGAAAGGATTCATCTGTTCTCCAGATCTCAATGGGTGACACACGGGATACTGTGTGACATCAGCAGATAGCCACAGTCAGTCAGTGACTGCTGAACTAATTGGTAAAGAGGCCGTTCCCGAGCTGATAATGAATGAAAGGATTCATCTGTTCTCCAGATCTCAATGGGTGACACACGGGATACTGTGTGACATCAGCAGATAGCCACAGTCAGTCAGTGACTGCTGAACTAATTGGTAAAGAGGCCGTTCCCGAGCTGATAATGAATGAAAGGATTCATCTGTTCTCCAGATCTCAATGGGTGACACACGGGATACTGTGTGACATCAGCAGATAGCCACAGTCAGTCAGTGACTGCTGAACTAATTGCTCGTGTCTTCGCCGAAGCGGTCAGTTACACATATGATGACCTAGCCAACATGTGATGTGGGGTTAGTGACTGGTCCCGTGAGTCACTCGGGAGCGGGCTATTCCGTCCCGGGCGTCGTATTGCTTTTCTTAAAGGTAGGGTGTCCACATCATGTTGTGTTATGTTTCGGTTAAAGTTCATTTCTGTTTTCTTTTAGTTTTATATGCTCAAAATTCTTTTAAACAAGACTTACATCCAGCGTCCTTTGATTAAATTTGTTTAATTTTGGGCCACCAAGATACAGGCTGTGCCTAGTTTGGGTCCCACGGCTATTTCTTATGTTGTATAACTTTGTGTAAATAAATTATTCTATTCTAAATAAAAAAAAACTTAACATGTAAAGTGCAATATTGTATTTGTTTACCTAACAAATACGGGATGAAATTTAAAACATGTTCCAAATCGAAATGGGAGATTGTACTCATCATTATGAACAACTTTTAGTATGGGACCAAACCTGAAATCGCGAAAAAAAATCAGCTGTTCAGTACATTTATCTACATCTACATCAAATCAAACTCGTCAAAATGTACTGAACAGCTGTTTTTTTTCGCGATTTCAGGTTTGGTCCCATAGTAAAAGTTGTTCATAATGATGAGTACAATCTCCCATTTCGATTTGGAACATGTTTTAAATTTCATCCCGTATAATATAGAATGCTGTATTGTGAACGAGTTCGTTCAAGAAAGTACTAATTACTGCCCAAATTACTTAAACAAATTGTTACAAGACAGTATAGTTCGATAACTTAATGGCGGCTCGGAAGTTAGCTGCGAGTGACAACCGTGCAGGTTCAGTCAAGTCGACAATAATATTGTCTCCGTTTAGTTAAGCTTGATTAAGTTTTTTTCATTTAAGAATTAAGATTAAGGTGTATAGATGCCTCGTTGACCTTGCGCATCTCGGCGGAGCTAAACCACCACCACCAAACCGCGAGCGGCGGCGCACTACACTAAAACGACGATCAAAGAATATGCACTGGTCTGCTCTATTAAGTTTGAATCGTACTTTAACTACAATCGCAGCTTACTTCCGAGATTAAGTTTGAATCGAACTATACCTAGGTACCTTACATGTGGTCAGTAGCATCATAAGTAGTAGTAACTTTCTACATAATTTGCGTTATTGTTGTCACGTTATAGTTGTCTCGTACCATAATTGTGTTGAGTTATTATTATGTTGTTCTCAGTTAATTATAACTATCTCTTATAATAAGCTTTGAAAGGCAAATCAATAGCATCCTACAGTGCCTCATAAGTGCATTTTGTTAAATTGTTCTTATAGTAAATAAAAATATTTAAAAATGAAAAATTAATAAGCAACAAAAGGAGACATTTTTTTTTTGGGCCCACCATTAAACGGTAACGTTTATAATTCATATTGCACATATAAAAAGTGATCACCTTACTATAATTAATAGACCAAAAATTATCTGAAAACCTAACCGGAATAATGAAATAACAGTGAAAAGTGTTATGGCAAAAAAACCCGTAACACCTCCGATATGCCTGTTCTTTAATCAATCAGGAATATCCTGCAGAAACCAACATTAAACTCACTTGTTTCCACGTAACGGGCCCAGACATCGCCCGGTCGGTACCTACCTACCGACCCACCTAAATCCTGGCGGAACGATGCGTGACGTCACGGGATATGATTCACTCTTGTTTCGGCAAACAGGTGAACCCTTTGTGAATGACTGCCAAAATGGAGTTCCCAAATATCAGACAGACTCATAACATAACTCATAAAAAGTTGGAAATAGAGTTAGTGCAATCCACGAAGACGCGCCCTACTCTTCTTCCTAACCGCTGACAGTGCAAGTGTGCACCGTTCTGCTAGTTTAGTTTTGTCGATACACACTAATTGTAGGTAATTCCATATATTGGGGGGGGGGGGGGGGGCGTCCCACACTACGCTTATCGATACGCGGTCTCCACTCCAGGACTCGCTAGATGGACCGACGACCTGAAGAAAGTGGCTGGGACAGACAGCAGACTGGATGCGGAAGGCGGAGGACAGGGTGTTGTGGCGCAGCCTGGGAGAGGCCTATGTCCAGCAGTGGGCTGCGATAGGCTGAGTTGATTGATAGGTAATTATTGCGTACACTTGTACAATGTGCCATACTTGCACTGTAAGCGATTAGGAAGAAGAGTGGGGCGCGTCTTCGTGGATACACTAACATACAATCTAAATAGTGATCGGCTGCAATACTGATCGCTAAAAAATAGACGGCGACTTGCTGGGGAGCAGTCAGTGGTCGCCACTACTGACTGTTGCTCGAGGTTCCGTGTGCTGCGGGACCAGACCGAGTGCACAATTTTTTTTTTTTTTTTGGAATTCATTAAATGACTTCTCCCGCTCTGGGTAGAGCGGAAGGGCGTGTCAGACTTTTACTGACTAAAACCCACCCGTGTTCCTTCAGTTGCCTATGCCAGGGCCACGATATCTCTTTCGAACAACCCGCGACCCCGGCGGCATCGGCACTATCGGAGCCCATCATTGCTGACATATCTTTGAGGCGCGCGTGGAACACAACGTGCCGTCGACCCGGGCCTGGTCCTTACCGAACGGCGAGCTACCCACTACTCGCCGTCCGCAAGCCCGCTCCTACGGTGGCCGGGAATCGGTGCACCATGGCCTGGACCAGGGGTCCTACTCCCTAAGTCCGTCCGTCTTTCCATCCGTCCGTTCATCCGACCGTCTGACATTACGATCCATCAAAACAAGTGTAAAAGTTAAATTTTTCGGACGGGCAAAAACATATCGGGTGTAGGGACAACTGGAAAATCATGTTGTCATTCATACTTCGTTCGGGCCCCGAACCAATCATCCATCCGTAGGTGATACGGAGTAGGAAACGCCCGTAACGAAGGCCGCAACTACGGGCTTCGTGCTTAGGGAGTAGGCCCCCAGGTTCGGACGCGCGAGATCGCCGCCGCACCACTGCACACCTGGAAGCTTAGTTGCCCCCTGGTATCATCCCTAGATGCTGATGATGCCCTACCTGCTGCGTGGACAGTCATTAGTGGCGGACTGATTGCTTGCAGCTTAGCAGCCAGCTCGCCCAAGTCCTCGAGGGATGAATGATTTTGGGCAACTGAAATGCCTTACATGTAATGAGGCAACATATTCATCGAAATTGTTCGGAGGAGCCGTTCTGGGAAAGATGAACCAGCGAGAGTCCTGACGTGACGCAACAATGACGAGGGCTTTCTATCTCCTATCTCCTCTTTCTCAAGGAGCTTCCTAATTTTCTCTTCATATGACTCAGAGAAACGGGAGTTTAGAGCCTTTCAACCTTTTGCCTTTTAGTCAAGTCCTTAGGTGGCTCATTGACTATAACCTTAACTTCAGTTGCGGATTTTGTGTCGAGCTAACTTACGGCATACATAGTAGTATTTAATCCATACCTGTGTGTACTGTCGGTATAATATGGACCGGCCGGGCCGATCAGGCCAGATAACAGGAACGCGTATGGATACTCTGTTGACTAATATAGGTTGAGATCTAGATGTGGAAGGGGTCAACGGACCTCTCCACCAGTTTCAGATACAGGATAAAGAAAATCTCCCTTCCGTCGGTGGCCATTGCGTTACTAAGTATACAAATTATTTTTATCTCGTAAACAAAAACACACAACCCTAAGAAGAGCAATACTTACAGCATATACAATAGTAGCACAGCAGTAAAATCAAAGAATTAAATAATCATCATGAGGATGCACTTTCATAATAAAGAGTACCTACACTATAAGGAGTACACAATAAAAATGTGTACATGCAACAACAAATAAAATGTAAAATGTAAACCAAGAGTGCAAACAGTAAAAAATCTATCTATCTATTCTACATATGTAGAGTCTACTAGGAAGGTGTGGTCAAATTTAAGAGTGTGGTACAGACGTTCAAACTGAACAACTTTCTCCTTGGGACCAACTTCGTAATCGAGAAAAATTTATCAGCTGTCCCATACATTAAGTCGATTAGGCATTGAGGCTTTGTACGGGACCGCTGATATTTTTTTCTGGATTACGATGCTGGTCCCATGGAGAAGAGTTCAGTTTGATGGTCTGTACCACATCCTTAAATTTGCCACCTTTCTGAGACATAGGTACGGTATGTATAGAAAAGTCCTGACTGACTGACTCATCAACGAACAGCACAAACCCTTTTAACTAAGAAAGCTGAAATTTTGGACAGGTGTTCTCTTTATAGTGTAAACAAGGAAAAATGAAGGTTTTTTCTAAATTCAACCCCTAAGCGAGTAAAATAGGGGATGAAAGTTTGTAAGAAAAGAAAGGAAAATTGGAAATTTCTGAAAACTTAACGACTATTTTAACTTCGCGCGTTTACATTAGAATATTCATAGCTGAGACAGGACAACGTCTGTCGGGATCAGCTGATGATGCAATAAAGAAAGGCTGTATACCTATATTAATGGAAAATTTATGTCGTAACGAGTCATAAAATAACTATGGGATAGTGATCAGGTAGGCACTGAGCACGGCTGACTACATGCCCCTATGGTTCATTATAATATGTTTTCCCAAGAATGTAAACAAAACAATGTTGTGAAATTGAGAGTCATCATGACGCTATTTGTTATATTATGTTCATAGTTAGTGCACTCATTCATATGTACGATGTAGCTACTAGGTAAGTACTTACCTAGTAGCTACATCGTACAAACATTCATATGTACCTAGTAGCTACATCGTACAAACATTCATATGTACCTAGTAGCTACATCGTACAAACATTCATATGTACCTAGTAGCTACATCGTACAAACATTCATATGTACCTAGTAGCTACATCGTACAAACATTCATATGTACCTAGTAGCTACATCGTACAAACATTCATATGTACCTAGTAGCTACATCGTACAAACATTCATATGTACCTAGTAGCTACATCGTACAAACATTCATATGTACCTAGTAGCTACATCGTACAAAGTACAAACATTCATATGTACCTAGTAGCTACATCGTACAAACATTCATATGACCTAGTAGCTACATCGTACAAACATTTATATGTACCTAGTAGCTACATCGTACAAACATTCATATGTACCTAGTAGCTACATCGTACAAACATTCATATGTACCTAGTAGCTACATCGTACAAACATTCATATGTACACTCTGCAACAGAGATAAGTAACCAGTGTTGTAGTGTGCGTGACACTACAAAACTGTATCGCTAACTGTAAACGATTCATTACGTACAGCACACAATGCCCTCACGCACACATCGCGTTCATGTGCGAGTGAGTGCGCTAATGTCTTCTCAATTATAGTATAACATAATTTCGCGTTGAAAACTTAAGCGTTCGTAGCCCAACGAATAAGGCATCATACTTCTGAGTACTACTGTGTGAGTTCAAATCTCTGAAGTGATGATTCTTTTTGCGATTTATTATTTTAAGCTAAAGCAATTAGAACAATTTTTGTTAAGAAAATGTTTTATTTATTTAAAATTGCTTAAATAAATAAAACCATTTTTAATAAATATCTTTATTTAAAAAAAAGAACATCAAAAGTGAACATGTTTTATTATAAATACAACAATATGTTTAGAACATGCTATTACATCTTTTTATACCATTATATAATATGTATACAACAATGGGCGGAGTGAATAAACATGTCACATAGATAACAAATATAATCTGATCCAGTAACAATAACATCACTCACACACTCCTACCTACACAGTACCGCCGACTTAATTTATTATGGCTAAATATGCTGTGAAAGTATTAAGTATTTCGTTTAGGTATCTATTATAAAATAAAGTCGCTTTTCATGTCTGTCTGTGTAGCCGCGTTGTTCTTCTAACGCCACAGATTTTGATGCGGTTTTCACTATCATGATAAATATTTAACTTTAAATATATTATAGAAACCTTCATGTTTTAACAAGTCGTAAAAACCGTGCGAATCAGGGCCGGGTCGCTAGTTCAGTTATATACAGATATGAATTACCTACATTTTTGAAAATTAAAATTAAAATAAAAACATTTACCACCTGTATCGGGAACAGTAGGTATTATAATTATTACCAACCATTATTAATTATTTCTAGGAAAATAATAGATTTAAAAACGTTAAAATGTCTGAAATTTAAAGGTAGTATATAATATGTATGTTACGATAAGTCGGTGGTGATTTTCGACGAAGACATTTTTCATCAGTAATTATGACGACATTGTTTTGTCAATCGAAGTGCCGATATTCCGCGATTTTGACGGTGCACGGTATATAACAAAATTTGACGCGTCGGTTTGCAACATGTCAAACCGTCTGCTTGCAGGTGGTTCCGTACAGTTTGCATAATGACGTTGTGTGCTGCTGCTGTTATGCTGGTCTAAGCGAATGGATCTGATGTATGGGTGGCAACAATCTCACGCACGATGCCGAGGCGAAACATTTGTGTAAGCCAATGGTGTCGGTCCAGGCAGGCGCGGTTTATTTCGCTTGTCTCAGTGACAATGCACCCAAAGTCAAACGGTTTTTCTCTACAAAAAAAAAGTGAAAACATTAGGTCTAAACATACACCTCCCAAATTATAAATTAAGAAATAAAAGTTACACAATATAAATACAATGCAGAGAATATATATTCATATACTTAAATACAATTGATATATAAGGCTAGTGGTCAGTAATAATAAAAATTATAATACGATAAAATAGAAATAAAAAGGCAGGGCGAGTGACCTAGGAAATACATAATATCATACTTATAAAAAATAAAAAATAATATAATATAATAATGACACTTATTATTTACTTTATTCATTAGTGCACATATAAAATGTAATTTTTTTATTTTTTCTAAAAAGTATTAAACAATATTATTATACTTTATTTAGAATAGAAATCCTTTGTTTAATTACCATACATACAATTTACATTTTTAAATATTTTAGAAAAAAAATGAAATCTTTTAAAATTGTATTTTATTATTATTATCTAATCATTTACAAACATATTCATTATTTTTGAATATTTTATTACAAAACACAGATAAAAAACTATTACTATAATACTGTGTAAACCAATAATGGAAATGATTAAATAATTATCGATATAATGAGTGGCTATGCAGTTAACAAAAATGTATTTATTTGTTAACTGCATAGCCACTCATTATACTAAATTCAACTATTCCGGTGTCATTTCCTATTAGATTTAACTATTCATATCCACAATTCGTTAAATGAGATACAACAGACAATCATAATAAAACTACTGGGTGGGATCACGGTGACATAATAAATTAATACATTCTAATAATAATTTCAGTCACCGATAGCATTGGGCGCCTTCACTAATAGAAATATTTTTTTTCTCATGCAAAACAATAATCTGAGCTTTTTGAAATCTTGTTAAATGATGCATGGTCTAAATTAATCAATATATCACAATCACAAACTTCAAGTGCAAAAGAAAGAGTATAATGTGTAGTTGCTAATGCAGACTGACTACATAAGTTCACAATTAAAGGCAGGAATATATTTTTAAAGTGGGTAGTTAGCTTCTAAACTGGGAAATAATTTTAAGTAGGCGAGAAACTTGTGGTAGATTCTCAAACTGGTCAGAATATCGCTTTATTCAGTTAGTATATTCATTTTAAATTACAAAATCTCAAAAATAATATTTTAGTAAACTCGCGGCTCGAACTCAGATCATTCTGTCACTGTAGGTTGAATGCTTACCTGTTGCGCCACGAGAGCAACTATCCTACATTGCGAAATTATGTTACACTATCATTTAAAAGACGTCAGCGCACTCACTCTATGAATGGGATGTGTGCGAGGCTGTCATTGTGAGCAGTACGTACAGTAGGATATAGTTTTGTAGTGTGCGTGTCTGGTTACTTAACTCCTTTGGCCTGTGTACCTAGTAGCTACATCGTACAAACATTCATATGTACCTAGTAGCTACATCGTACAAACATTCATATGTACCTAGTAGCTACATCGTACAAACATTCATATGTACCTAGTAGCTACATCGTACAAACAGCGAGGAGTAGCTCTCAGCTAGCATTGCTTACGGTTTGGCAAAATTAATTCTTCAAATTCCTACTATTATCATACAGGGTGATTGGAAGATGGGTGCAAAGCTTTAAGGTGACAGTGATGTTGAAAATAACAACAACAGAAGTGAGAAGACGGAGCCGTGCTTTTATTAGGAATCACGGCAGACATTTTGGACATCAAAAAGAAATCATGTAAATTCAAATGTCGTTTTAATTAGTCTGCCTAAAATTTTAAATTTCTCCCTCAAATTGGGTTGTAGGTCCTAATTTCAACAATTTGTACGATATCCGCGTAATTGATACCTCAAAAGAAACAGCGATAATCAAGCATGTTTTCAAAAAGGTTTGAACCAAGAAAACACCCTCCTATATATAAGGTTTACAAACAGGAATTTATGATTTTTTTAAATTTTACAGACATTTAAAATGTCTGTAAAAAAAAAGTCTAACGACACAGAGGCTTCAAACATGTTTTGCTAGATTGCTTACATATTACTAAAATAAAAATGAATTCATTTATCATTCAATAAGCAGTTTAGTTCAAATTTTGGGAAATTTCGAAAAAAAAAAACATAAAAATTAGGTTAAAAAAATCATAAGACTTCGTGTAAGACAACCATGGCTTCAATGATTCTAAATTGTCTGTACTAACTGTATAACCCTGTACAGTGGGTTGTTTGTCAGTCAAGCAATCAGTCACTGAACCGATATGTGTTTGCGACATGTCTGTTTAAAGATTGTTCATGTTCAGTCACCGGGGCAACATAACTTCCTTTTTAACACCACCGTTACAAATATTTGACAAGTTACACATTTTACGAGTCACCAATGGTCAGAAATCTGGTATATCCACTGATTCATGGCAGCCGGTGGCCTGGAACTTCCGATCTTGATGAAAGGATCACCGTTATTCTACAGTCAGCCCTCGCACGCACGGCAGATTCTTTTTACGCGACGAATATTTAACGCTCACTGGATATTCAACGCACTGCTTACCGCCAAGAGTTCAAATTCCAACAGTGTGCTTTTTTAACGTGCTGGGATGCACTCTGTTGAATTGTCAATGCTCGGCTTAATACCAAGAGTTGAAAATGCAGTGCGCTATAAAAATCGTCGCGTTCAAAATGACGCGTGCGTACGAGGGCGTACTCCTCGAGTGTCGACGGAGAAAGGTCACGCGGTGCCTAATTGAATGAGTGTGGGTTTGTGACCATCTCAAGTCACGTCTACATTTAGTCATAGCATCAGTTAGGAATTTTAAACTCTTGGTAACTTATCTGCTTAGTTACATTACCGCTAAACCTGAAACAACTATCATCTGTGGGTTATTCAAACTTTTTTGCGGTCCACGTGGAAAGCTAACCCTAACACGAAACCCAATATTAGCTAATTTTTTCACCTATCTCGTCATTACAACAACGATTCTGAGAACCTGTAGACATGGCTGTATTATTAACGATCTACTGAAAACGGAAAAAAGCTAGAACTATACAACGTGTAACGTTAAATGCGCAAAACCTCTTAAGGGGTCATTGTACTCATCATTATTAACAACTTTTACTATGGGACCAAACCTGAAATCGCGAAAAAAAAATCAGCTGTTCAGTACATTTATGTTCGCATAATTCGTCAAAATATACGGAACAGTAGATTTTTTTTTTTCGCGAATTCATGTTTGGAGGTTTGGAAAGTTGTTCATAATGATGAGTACAATGACCCTTTAAGAGATTTTGCGCATTTAACGTTACACGTTGTATAGATAACTAGCTTTTGCCAGCAGCGGCTTCGACCGCGTGAAGTTCATTAACTATTGCAAAAAAATCCTATAACTCGATCGCAGCGCCACCTACCGGGTTCAAGTTTTGAATCTAAACCTTCCAGGGACCAGCCAAACACACAAAAAAAAACGTAAAAATCGGTCCAGCCGTATATGAGGAGTTCAGTGACATAATTATAAATAATTATATGTTTTAAGACGTTTATATGTTGCAGATGGATTGCATGATTAATAGTTGTACACTAGCTGTTTTACAAAACAACTCCATTATGTAAAACAGCTGAATAACGTTCAGCTGGATTGTCATTGCGTTACGTTTTAACAAAACTGGCATCCACGTTTTTAGACGTAATGCAGGATGACTTATTTGCAGTCACAATAAGCGTTTGTTGTGGCTTCCGATGCCGAATCGGTCGCAGTAACTAAGTTAGGGCACCCTGACTAATAGGTGAGGTTAAACTTAGAACTGTGACCAACTGTGCGCGATCCGAGCGAGCGAAGCGAGTGGAGCCGCAGAAGCGGCAGGCGACCTCTAATTCCAAGTTGGACGCAGTTACTTGGCTATTTAGTTTTTTTAGGACTTCATTTTATAAAACTCTGATAAGTGATAACTTTATATTAAAATTGTGCTTAAAATCATTGTCTTTATTTCAGTTAGGGTAACTTTCACTCGTAGGTATTACTCGTTTTATTTATTATTTTTATGATACACAGAGCCACGAGCGACAACATTTAGAATTTATCTACAATCTGACGTCTCATTTCACGCTGTTTTACATAACATCTAATCGTTGACCCGCTGCAATGATAAATGCAAAACGTTAATGCAATTCTGCGTGTTAAAGTAAGTAGGTATGGAAAATCGCTAAACGTCGTTCAGCTGTTTTACATAACAGAGCTGTTTTGTAAAACAGCTAGAGTTATGTAAAACAGCAGATTTGACAATCCATCTGCGACATCCATCTGTTATAAAATAGACAGTAGAGACTTAAGATGCGTGATGACTGTGATGAGTGATGACACTAACAATACGTTCAGTATCATACAAGCAGGTAACAGAACCTCAAATGAGAAAGGTACAAAGTTTGATGTAATGAACGTAAAAGCTGAGTATGACCAACATATTAGTTTACCCCTCAACTTACAAACTGAATTTGTAGTAACCCATGACTAATACCATAAAAATTTCTAAGCTAAGGGGTTTAAGGATATTGAACTAATATCCTTAAACCCATCAATCACGGGCTCACGCACAAAATTCCAAAGAAACTGATTAATAAATCAACCCTTCAGATAATTAAATTCAAAGCTCACTAGAAAGGCTTTGACTTTGGGAAAATCATTAAAATCGGACCATTTCTCCGTATCGGAAATGACTCCCAAAATTTTGTGAATCGCATTAAATTGTCTGCGTACGTTAGATATGCGTTCTGAGAAGGGCTGTGCAGACACAAACGTACCGAGCGGGGAAGATAGGGATTTCAGAGGATGCTAGGATAACGGGGATGCGCCCGTTTTCGGTTAATACCCGCAAAAAAATAAAAGTAAGTACATCAGCATTAATGTAGAATTGTTTGCTGTGTATGCATTTCTGCATAATTATTGAAAACCCATTTTCCCAAAAAAAGTAATAAAATTGTCAGTTTGCTGATACTTAATTCTTGTTCGAAAGCTTCGTTAAAGGCATAATGATTAAAAATAAATTGCGTTATATTTCAAAAGATTTCAAAAGTTGACAAAGATTAATCTTAATCATGTCTCTGGTTCTTTGCGCAGAATTTTTATTGCCAATCGTATGCAAAAACTGGAATCAGTGCAATCATCAGACAGTGCGCGAGATATTATAGTACTAAAACAACTGCTGACAGGATTTGCGATTCATCCTGAAACAAACCTTAGACCTGGTGAAGACTCCAGTTCAGTCACCTACCTTCGATGCAGTTTCAGTGTGAAACGAACAAAGACAGAAGCATTGTAAATCATAGTAGGCTGTACTCAAGGGATGTTGATTGTAAACCGATGCGTAACTCTTGAGAAGTAAACCATTTGGAAAACTTAATGGAAATGGAAGGTCCATACAAGTCTTTCTAAAATTCAGCAACAATGGGGCGGCGACACCAAAAGTCGTCCGACAGACGGCTATTAAATATATCGCTGAAAAAGTTCCCCGAAAGGTTGGCATACCCCACAGCCTGCGCGAACGCAGGGTGCGTCTGATCGGGCGGATGGGGTACCAGGAATCAATGCATAGCAATTTGAGGAAAATGTTAGGTAGGTACTTATTATCTCTTTGGCGGTGTATAAATCTCGGGCGGTTTCAGTTTCGTCTTATAATTTAAAAGCTCACAAGCGCAGACGCATTGATAGCATTTTTTGGTTATTTTATTTGAAAAATAATTATTTTTTGTTTTTAAGAAATAAATTTGGCTTTTATATTGGGATGCTATTGCTTTAATTTAATCATTTAATTCAGTTTAATTTATATTCCAACAAGTTAATAAATAATAGGTACTTATACCTACCTATCTAATGTTAATAAATGACTAATTATTATTGTGCTACTTACTTAACATTAAAAAGGGCAACTCCAGCTCCGTGGGTGGTATTCCAGTGGCTCACAACACGGCAGTCAACCCTTCTCAATTATGGTATTCAGGAGGCTGTTGTTGCTGCCCGCACGCGGTGCGTCAGGGAGGACGCTCTTTTCGCACTATTGCTCTAAAGCAATCCGTGATGGCCTCAGCAAACATACCTGATGCACTGCAAAGCGAGGCAACCCCAACAGCATCCTTAAACCATTAATGTACAGGACCCGTAGGGCATATAGGTACAATAGATCTGCGAAGTACGCGTATAATGGACCTACAGGCTGCAAGTATAAAATGTCTGGCAGTATTCCTTAATTTTGGCATCTTTTGTCCACCTTGCAAACCTGCGAGCCAGCCTTTATTTATGCTCCTAATATTCACAATACTTACTAAGTAATAAAGTAAAATAAGGGTACATATTTATCTATTCCAATTCCAATAGGTACACGTATAATTTCAGCGCTGGTAGGTAAACACACAATACAATCAAGAGTGTAGAGAGCCCCAAGACAGGAGACATCGGATGTAACAAAGCTGCGACGTAACAATACTAATGAATGACTTGCTAACTTCCCAATAATACATTATCTAACGAGCACTCGGTGAGCATCGTGCCGTGTCCATTATTATTTAGAGGCATGAGGAACAGGGTGTAAAGTTCACTCATCCTCTATTGAAAAGGGAGGATCCTCCGACCAGACGGGTGTTGTGTCTGGTGGGCTACTGCCCGACGGTTGATGTCGGGACGTTGTATATATGCTAATCGCGTGGTAAACTCTAATTGCGCGATGCAGGTTTGCGTAACGTCATGTCATTGATGCGTAGTTCATATGTGGCGATGTAGATGCCGCCACAATTACATGTTTGGCATGTTGAGTCTCACACTTCCCACATTAAGTTTTCTATCTACAGGTACTCCAAAATGCTCAAATTAGCCGCTAAATGCTGCCATTACCACAACATTCGGAGATATAAATTATCGAGTGTTTTGCTTGAACGACGAAGAACTCTATACAGTCGCTCAGACTAAAGGGCCCCCACACATTACACAGTTGGCCTGCAGTCCCTGGTCCTATCAGGCGGCCTGCCGTCCTGCGGCCTGCATAGACCACACACTACAGTGATTATTGCCGGCCGCCAACGGTCGATACCGGCTCTGGGTCCACACACTAGCAGGCGGCAGCCGGCAGTTCCACACCTCAATATCGCCTGCTGGCAGTGGCCTGAATAGCATTTTAGTGTCAGTTCACGAAGTGATAATGTTACGAAAAAAAACGATGTGCTATTTTTCATTTTCACTGGTTAGGATAAAATCGTAGTGAATATTATATTTATACCATTCCCCCTCTAAAAAGCTTATTTTATTCACTGAAAACAGTGAATAAAAAGCACTTTTACTCACTGTTTTGATGTTTGAAAATGGAACACACCAATGTATTCGACCACAGATTTAAAGAACCTACGCTAGATGCGGCACGTTATTAGATTGTATGAAAACCGAACGTGTCATCTTTTTTATACCTACGATAACTTCACCCCAGCCATTTAGTGATGTGCTCAAAGTAAACAGAATTGTTTCAATCACTAAGCGTCACTGAGCTAACAGACTTTTTTTAGTACGAACAGTCGAACATGCAGGGCACGCTTGGTCGTGGCTTGCCGTATCTAGTGTAAGTGTAATCTGTGTATTCGACCTATATTGGTGTGTTCTAAATTCAATTTGATTGGTCGACATTTTCGACAAGGAGTCTGTTTAGCATTAGAATAAAAACTGTTTTGTGTTCTTTGCTGTCCTTAGTAAATGGGGAGCCACACGCAAAGCTGTTTGTAGAGGCGCTCTGAACGACACAGTACATTGTTTTACAAACAAATCCATACAATTTGACAATCGTTCGCTATGTCAAATCAATGAAAAAAGGACAGTCGATCATGTGCCACCTAGCGTGATAAAAAGTTAGTTTTCCTCCCCATTGGCGTTATTTTGAATACTGTAAGTTGTAGGAACACAAAGTTTAGTGTTACTTTAATCTTTAATTTTGTGTTTGTTTAGTGTTGTTCTAATCGATTAAAAATGCATTCTAGTGATGAAGATGTGTTAACACCTGAGTTTATGAAAGAGAGGGCGGCCGATATAGTGGAAAACTTGCTACCCAAAAAATCACGGCTGGTTATGTAAACCAGCCGTGATTTTTTGGGTAGCAAAGCTAATTTAGCTTTCCTTTTTCTTCATTATTGTTGTGTCTATTTATCTTTCTTTTTCTCGTAGTCATGGTATAAAGTATAGTATGCAACTCTTGAATAAAACGGATTTATATCGAGGGCCATGAACCACTCGCGTCGCTCAGGATTCTAACACTTGAATCTATGAATCACTCCCTAAGGTCGTGATTCAATCGTTAGAATCCTTCACTAGCTCGTGATTCATCTATGGCCCTCGCTTTTAATCCGTCCTTTATTCACTAATTGCATAATATACTATTTTAAAATGATAACCAAATTAGAAAAGTCCTAAATTGACCACCTGCCGCCGGCCGAATACCTGAGGGCCAATTCTCGTACCTAAAAACGTTCAAATTCTAGTCGCAATCTCATGCCAGCGATAATCAACTGTCAAAAATGTAGGTAAACGCTATATAATTTTTGACAGATTGAGACTGAGTAAGATTGCGAACGTTGTTAAAAATACGGGAATTGCCCCTCTGCTTACTGGATTTGGCCATAAGATCACGGACTGTCCTGCCGATACCTGTCTAAGCAGGCCTGCGCCGGCTACAGGCCACACACGCTGGGATCGTATTGGTCGTCAATCCAAAACCTTAAAAAAAACTGTGAGTCTGTGATCTATAGCGATTAACTGACAGGCTGATATATCTGCCGGCGGACTGTAAATGTATGGCGCCATAAGTGTGCGAAAGTTCTCCGCACAGGCTGTTGGGAATGGTGAAGCTTGTATGACATGAAAGGAGCTTTTCATCTTTTCACAAGCTTTTTTTTGAAAACCAAACCAATTTCAAATCATATTTAATTTGTCTTTATACATTAAATTTATATGAAAAAATACAACATAGTAGATCGACAATGATAATTAAAAAAACGGCCAAGTGCGTATCGGACCACGCACAATGAAGGGATCCGTAGGTACTTGAAAAGAATTTATCCCAAAAGAAAACTTTACATTGTAGTTGAAAAATATGTTCTCCCATACATTAATATATGTCACAGTCAATTCTCCAACTGCAAAAAAGCTAAAATTGTTTGTGCTATAAATTAACGATTTTCGGACTTTTTCCTTTTACTTGTGCCGTGAGACCTTGCTTCTTGTGCCGTGAGACCTTGCTTCTTGTGCCGTGAGACCTTGCTTCTTGTGCCGTGAGACCTTGCTTCTTGTGCCGTGAGACCTTGCTTCTTGTGCCGTGAGACCTTGCTTCTTGTGCCGTGAGACCTTGCCTCTTGCCAAATTTCATAATTTTTGATCAAGGGGGGTTGAGTATGAGTACCCTATAGGTTTTGATTTACTTGCGAGTATCAAAATATGTCACATAATATGGCCGTATTTTTTAACTGGTACGTTGACTTGATTAAGCTTGATGTTTTTAGAGCTAGAGCTATTTTTTCCCCTAGGGACCGTAACCGTATCTACGTATTTTTCAACTTGATACCTCCACGCATTCCTGAAAAAAGGGTCTTAACAGATAGACAGACAAACGGACAACCAAGTGATCCTATAAGGGTTTCGTTTTTCCCTTTTGAGTTACGAAACCCTAAAAAGAATGAAAAGTTTTCTAACCTATTCAAAAACACGGTAAAAGTGAATTTTGACCTCTTTGCCTACATACTTAGTCTAAGTAAACTCATTACCGTGCTTTAAAAAACGCGTAACTAAGTAGGCAGCGCCGGTGTATACCCTAACTTCTACGAAATCATTACCATATTCCAAAAAATATAAAACACTGTTGACTGCAGCAAAAAGCAAAAGACTGTCACGGCTGTTAGCAGTACTCTATGGTCGTTAGTAAATCTTGGTTTATCCGTGGAAGCTTCGGACAAAGCGGGCCATGAGACGCTACTTAGTCGTGAACAAGGCGGAGGATTCCCCAGAAAATCAGCGATTGTCTCCGAATCAATTTCCGCGACAGAACAACGGTTTACACAATGTCTCTGATCAACCGGAAAATTATCGGAAAGTACGTGGACTTACTTACTCCTTAACTTGGTGTGAACTTTTAGTTGTTGGTGGTTTCACACCAAAACTGTCACCACTGTCATCCGATAATCAAGTAGGAATGGTTTCCCATTCGTACTTGATTATCGGATGACAGTGTAAAATGAATGCAGAAATTTTTGTTGACTTAAGGAGTTCATTTTAGAAAATTTCGACGTATCACATCTAAATTTTGGTTGCTTCTTTTCTTCTGGACTCTCTATGATCATTATATAGTAAAGTTTATCCTGATAACTCATGAGAGTGTGTTTTTGAACCGAATCAGGATATATCGAACATTTGTTAAACCTAAACCTAGAACCATAGTTAAAACAGGCCGACTTCAGCCTTTCCCCAATGGGCTATGAAGTAGCACTTGCCCCGTGAGCTGAAGCGAAACCATTTCTAGCTGCATCACCAGAGCACCAGAGCCTAACAGCCGCTCATATGCCTTTTTCACGACAGAAGACCTCCTTACTCCTGAGTTGACAGAAATAGAGATATCCATATATGTTTATGCGATGTTTCGCCATTGCAAACGCGCGGTAAAAGAATACATACTATAATTATGTTATACTGCAAATTGCAGGTCGTTTATGTAGGTACACTAAAAAAAACGTTGGACCCAACATAATCCCTTGAGGCAAACCAGAACAATTAATTTCATAATTATGTTGATTTATAAGTTTCTTATTACTGGAGTTTATGTCAACACAATGAGAAGGTTTTGTCAAACAACTAAATATTTAACCAATCTAAATCCGATCCGGGAATACCGAGTTTTTCACCATTATTACTTAGGAGTTCATGATTCACGCAGTCAAATGCTTTCGACATGTCAAATAAAATTAGCAATACCGCAATGTGTTTGTCTTTTTTGCCAAAATCTTATTAGCTGGCAGCTAACTTGGTCAATAAGTACCCCTGTAGCTCGAATTGTTGATTTCTCTTTCAGTCCTTCATTTGCCACTGCACTAGTAGGTACTAACCTACTTGCACGACCATGCACCAATCACTGATTGCGAAAGAAATTATGACCGATTACTTAGAATAATGCTCCAATTGGAATTCAGACACATCTATTTTCTTAATAAAAATAAAACTTATCAATTTAACCTATGTAACAGTGTTATGCCATATTGTCCAAAGATTTAGAGTAAGCTCATAAATGCTTGTTTTTTTATAATAATAACGTGTTTATCCATGGACATTGTCCACATTGAAGAATGTTTTCAGACAGTAGTGTTTTCTAGTTTATCGACACATTATATTTATTTATTCACGATTACGAGGTAAAAAATTGTTTAAAATTTTATAAACCAGTTAATTTTCGAAATCAGAATATAAAAGTGGGTAATTTTGAGATAACTGGTTCAAACAAGTTAACATAAATTATCAATTTGGAAAATCCTCATTATTTCAACGTACAAACGCTGGTTAAAACTTTACCGCCAGCATATTAATAGGTACCTACCGACAGGAAGATAATGGGTAGACAATTATTGTAGTAGAACATTTTCCTTATAGGACCGTGATTATAAATAGTACATTAGATAATGTAGTAATTATAATAATACGACACAGATACGTAACTAGTTGTCCACATACACAACACAACAGTTACATTACGCAAGGTAGGCAAGGTGAGCGAGTATGCGCGGGCGCAGACACGCGACACACACGCGACGTCACGCGGCCTTGTCCTTGTGAAGGCCGCGCGTCGCGGTGCCGCTAACCGCGTCTGGTGATACCATTTCGCAATTTTGAAGTCCTAAATTCCTCGGTCAACAACAAAATTTCGACAGTTTAGTTTTTAATCAAATAAATGATTTTTTTTTGGAAAATTTAAAATATTTAACAAATATTTTCAATTTTCCAAATAAAAAACATCCAAGTTGGAAAGTCAGACCACATGAAAAGCCCTGACGCGGGGTCAAAAAATCTGTTGGTCCTACCTAACCTGTTGGAGATTTGATTGACGGACAGGTCAATCAAATCTCCAACACCTACACACTGACCGCGGCCGGGAAACCGATCAACACATTACTTACATCATGTTTCAAAATACATATTGTAACCTATAACTACCTACAGCAAGATCGCGAGCGCGCGTGCGCGGGAATCCCTCTCATTTTCTATTTCATACCTATTTTAAAAGCTGAGTAGCGTCTGTTTACCGTTACTTTATCAGTCATATAAGTTTATAGTATGTACTTATTCAATTCATTACTTATGTTGTATATATGTAAGAAAAACATATATTCTGTGTTTTCTCTTAACATATTTATTTAAATTATTATTTTTACAATAATTTATAATATCTTCTTTATTATATGATGATGATACCTAATGATAATTCGGGTCTGTCTGTGTGATCGCGTTGTTCTTATATGTATGTAACTACAAAACGGTTTGTGTGTTCTCCATCATTTAGAGAATTTATTTACTCTGGAAGGTTTATTTAGGTATGTGTATCACACAATACAATCACACATATTAAGCTTACATACATATAATAAATAAAAATATTGTCAATTTGTCAAGTCATAAAAACCGTGCGAAGCGTGGTTATCAGCGCTAGTTTAACATAATACTTAAGTTACTAAGATCCAATAACGTAATAGAACATACCGACGTTTCTACATCTTTTGGTGTACTAGTCATCTCATGAATGTTTACGTTAGGTTATCTTTCAGTTAGAAGATTAATTTCATTAGTCCATCACCTCTCCTACCGACAGTTACCTAGGTAAAACTAAATCTCATGACGCGCCGGCAGTTTTCAGACTTTTTTTTCGTAACACCACACATTCGCCACCTGTGTGTGTCATTTCCAAAAGTAAGTAAGGCTCACTCTCTGCCTCTCGATAACCTTACAGACCACTAAAGAATTCCACGAGTTCTTGAATCACGTTAACTCATTTGATCGGTATTGTACCTACCTACTACATATTATTGACAATGCATGCTCTCGTAAAACGACCGCGGCCGGCGTCACTAAGTAGGGAAGTCCATTTTCAGCAATGACTTGTAAACGATTGAATATTGGAGCTAAATTTAAATTAGTTACGACATGAATGAATTGTTGGAACTACCTAGACTAGATAGTCCCAGATGCCAGGGCCGCCAGACCTTACTTATTTGCCTTACCTACCTTATCTTTTACCTTACTTTGAACGTACGCATACCTGCTAGCTTGGGCCGACGGACAATGTTCAGTTATCAGTTTATCAGGTACCAAAGTTACGTAGAAATATTACTCACTTGTCTTAAAGTCTGACTGCTGATTTTTATGTATGTTTTACAGAATATTGGTAATAATTAATAATGCGTCTGGGGGATGTTTTTAACCGCTACGATTAATTTGGCTGCTTACAAATAGTATTGAAATAGTTCCCCGAGTATCATTATATAAAAATTAAGACTATTTCACGATGTCCGCATAACCACTACTTACCTAATAAATCCAAAAATGGAACAGAATTTGCATGAAATGATCTACCAATTAAGTTACCTACTTGGAACTTAATCGTAGGTGGTGAAACAGGCCCTAAGTAAAGTAAGATGACGTAATTTTTTGAGAGTTTTAAAGCGTCTGGCGGAAATAACCGCCGACAGGAAGTGTATAACAGTATAAATTATTAACAATATTCTGTAAAACATACTTATTAATCAGCAGTCAGACTTTAAGAAAAGTGAGTAATAGTTTTACGTAACTGAGGTACTTACCTGATACCTGAAAACTGGCCGTGCGTCGGCCCAAGCTAGCAGGTATGCGTACGTTCACAGTACATACTAACACTTCTCTATCCCGTACATTTTGTTAATCAGAAAATAAGTAAGGTCTGGCGGCCCTGGGGTCTTGCTGTAAGAGGTGTGGCGAATATCCATGTATAGATTTAGTGGTTGTATTGTAGTCGATAACAGTTAACAATAGATGTGTAATAAATAGCACGCGGTGCCGGTAAGTTCGTCACTACTGTGGGACAGGTGATGAACCGTTTACCTAGTATACAAAGTGCAGTTGAAAGGCCTGTGACGTCAGCAGTGGTGACGACCGGTTGCTCCGGCGTGAGTCAATATGCAGGTACTGTAAGTAGAGTGCACATTGCGCGGGTCGCGACACCGCGCGAGATGTTCACACAGTGCCCGTAGCGATGCATGCCGTGATCGGAACTGTATGATAAAATTATTTGGGATAGAGCTCGTGGCTAAGTAATAACAGCCTCACGGGTCGATCCGTCAGGTCAAGCTACGCTTGCCGGGGTTGGTCCGTGGATGGGTGACCATCTTTACATACCGAGACTCCTCCGTGCCTCGGAAAGCACGTTATGCCGTTGGTCTGGCTGTCATTCGTGGATCTTTGATAGTCGTTACGGGTCGTCAGAAGCCCGAAAGTCTGACAACCAGTCTTACCAAGGGGTATCGTATTACCCAGTAACTGGGTTGTGGAGTCAGACAGGCAGTCGCTCCATGTAAAATACTGGTATTCAGTTGCATCCGGTTAGACTGGAAGCCGACCCCAACATAGTTGGGACAAGGCTAGGCAGATTGATTGAGTTATAAAAAAAAAGAATAAAGAAAAGAATAACTGAAAGTTTTGTTTGCAAGAGGATATGAAAAAGCTAATAAAGTTTCTTAGGCTCACTGGGGTCGCGGGTTGTCTGAAGGGGTTACCGCGGCCCTGGCATAGGCAACTGAAGGAACACGGGTGGGTTTTAGTCAGTAAAAGTCTGACACGCCCTTCCGCTCCACCCAGAGCGGGAGAAGTTATTTGATGATTTCCCACCCTCAAAAAAAAAAAAAAAAAAAAAAGGCTCACTTGCACCAAAATCACTTAGTTAGGTACCTATGCGGTTCCTGAGGGTTTTAAACGGAGTTTGCCCATTCGATAGTGATTATTGGTTCGATATCGTGTTTCTGAACACTTCGTTAGGGAACAATTAAGTTTAAAAGTCAAGTGAATTTTACTATTGAGAAGAACAAGAAACAAGAAAGGAATTCACTTAAATAGATAGGAAATTTTGTCGAATCTATAGCTATTGAAAGTTTAAACTCCGTCGAGCAATGGATTCTATTCTATTCTATTTAAAACATCGTTCTATTTCTGTCAATCGTTTGAATAGAGAAAAAGGATGATTTTTGAAATATATTTAGCTGTAGTGATTTTTGGTGCGAGTGGGCCTTAGTATCTTAATACAGCTAATTAGCTTAATTACGACTTTGTCGTATTGGTTACAACAAGAACTTACTCACGTTATTCATTACAACATTCTCTTACGTATGTATAAGTATTTCATACAAACATCATGACTTGCTATTTACTTTTTATTGATATTTCCCGCACACTTTTCCGCTTTCCTTGTTAGAGCAACAAGTGTCTCACGAGCGAGACCCACGGCGTACATCACAGCCTCGCTGACGCCCGTCCTTTCCCCATGATGCTGTACCTACCTGCAAGTATGCGGAACGGAATATCACTTACTCTAGTTTACCGGAGTATGTTGTAATTACTCACCATGTATGGAATATTTCATTAATTGTGGAATTACCTCGATGTGTGAATGTATGGAAAGTAATATGTGTCAGCGAAAGACGCAAGAGAAATGTTTGGTGACGTCAACACATTTATCTGTAGGTAAAGTGCGCGTGAGTCGCCTTTTCTTCCAGTAGGTACCTATAGTCTAGTGCTTTCTTAGGGGCAGCCTCCACGAGCGTGAAAATCGCGGTGATAATCTCGTCGTGCCACCAAATTCAATAGGAACTCTATGAATTAATCTTCACACGGCGGCGGCGCGGCGATATCATCGCGGCGATAATTTGTAGGCACAGCGTGACTGTCGCCACGATTCTCTCGCTCGTGGAGGCGGCCCCTTAGTGAGAGGATTTAATTTTCTCATCTTTCGGAACTACAAAGGCTGAATAGATAGCAGCGAAATCTTTAGACTTCAAGAAAACACCACCATTGGTAACACCAGCATTGTACACTTAGTTCGCAATAAACAGTTTGACTTTTTTTTTACTTTTGAAAGTATCAACAATGCATCAACATTGCTTAAAATCTTGACTGAAATTAAGGAAATTAAATCATCGGCAGGGACCAGGTGAAAGATGTGATTCAAATCATCAGATAGGGCCCAGGTGAGGCCAGGTGAACAGGGCCCCAAGTCTGCTATTTTTTACATTCCAACACGATCCCGTTGTCACTGCATTGTCATTTTGCTAAAAGTTCGTAATCTGCTAAATTCATAATTTCATACAATGGAGTGTCAGTGGTTGACCATTGGAAAGTCATAATGACGCCATTATGACGCCATTATATTAGTAGATTACCAAACTTGTCAAAATCAACAATTATGAAATCAATGATAGACCATTCTGACACTATTGTAATAGCAGACTTGAGGCCCAGATGTGATTCCTGCTAAAAATTGCGGGTGAAATTGCGCAAATAAATGTTTTACTAGTTCAATGAAAATTAAATAAAAATTAAGTAATTTAGTTTTTCTACAAAAAAAAAAAACTTTAAGCAGGTAAGTAGGTACCTACCTATCTTCTTATCGTGTCGGGAGCAAAAATATCACAAAATATATAGATATAGGCTCAAATTAAATTAGCTACCGAAACTCTGCAGTCGTAATGGGTGATACTTAAACATGACAACAAAAAAAAATCCATGATTTTTGGGGTCAACGACCATAATGATGTTAGTTGAATATCAGTTTTTTTATGTAAACTTCACAGACGTTGGAAAATAAAACTACCCCCGAAAAACATAAATTTTAATTTTCTTATTTTTTTTTTTCTTAACCTATAGACACTGTCCCACTGCTGGGAAAAGGTTTCGTTTCCATCCATATTTTTTTCTTATATCGTGTTTAAATATTGATATAGGTACCTGTCACATCTGCGAAGTATCCTTAGCAATTTAATTTGAATTTGTATAATGTATTTTAGATTTGTTTGCCCCAAAATTCAGCAACGGGAATACTGATAGCTGATGATGGAGCCATTAGGATGTCAGGTCATGCGGCGCAAGATGGAAGTTGGGCCATTGTCTATGGAAACACGCCGCATTCGCAGCGGAGATCTAAGTCTCCCATGAAACCGTTTTGGAGACAGTCTTTGCTGCGGCTGACTTGGGAATGAAGTCTATATTTAGGTTTTCCAAGTACTTAGGCCACTGTAACTTTGATCCGATCCAGCCTGTCCCTTGCTGCCCTCCCAGCCTCGTATATAGAAATGCTACTTCAGTACGTCCCCTCAGGCGGAGACGATAGAGTCATTTCCAGGTGTTAAACACAAGTAAATGCTGATTCCGCGTAAATGCTACTGAATACTAGTATTTACGTGTGTTTAACGCCTGCAAATGCGCTAACTCTAGGTATTCGTCTCCGCCTGAGGGGACGTACTGAATTAGCATTTCTATATACGCCTCCCGGCCTCCCCCAGCAACGTCCTAAGCCGAGGTCCGTACACCACAGGGGGTGCACTTAACGTGTAGTCGCTTAGTGTATAAGTTTTATGCCCTGGCTGGAGGCCTTAATTTAATGAGGCACCCACAACTGCACCGGATCCAAAGGGAGGAGACCCCGTCGTGCCACGACTGTGGCGCGGCGGAGGACACGGCGTAGATAGGTTGACCTGCGAGATGCCATTCTCTTAGATAGGTTGACCTGCGAGATGCCATTCTCTTAGATAGGTTGACCTGCGAGATGCCATTCTCTTAGATAGGTTGACCTGCGAGATGCCATTCTCTTAGATAGGTTGACCTGCGAGATGCCGTTCTCTTAGATAGGTTGACCTGCGAGATGCCATTCTCTTAGATAGGTTGACCTGCGAGATGCCATTCTCTTAGATAGGTTGACCTGCGAGATGCCATTCTCTTAGATAGGTTGACCTGCGAGATGCCATTCCCAAAACCACTGTATCTACCTAACTTGTGCCCGGATGGGAGACACGATTGCAGTAGAAAAAAGACGGCCAAGTGCGTTTCGGACTACGCACAATGAAGGGTTCCGTAGTTGAAAAGAATTTATCCCAAAAACAAACTCAAGATAATCCCAAAAAATATTTCTTTATGTGATAAAATTACAAATTAGACCTTGCTACTCGCCAAATTTCTTAATTCTAGGTCAACGGGAAGTATCCCATAGGTTTTGATTTACTTGCGAGTATCAAAATATGTCGCATAAATTACCATAATTATTTTTTATTGCGTTTACTGAGAAGCTTGATTTTTTTAGAACTCCAAGGGACCATAGACCTACGTATTTGATATTAATTTCAAGTTGATACCTCCACGCGTTCCTGAGAAAAAGGGTTTTGACAGACAGACAGACAGACACACGCGCGGACAACGAAGTGATCCTATAAGGGTTCCGTTTTTTCCTTTTGAGGTAAGGAACCCTAAAAAAGCTAAAAAGTAAGTGTAAAAGTGTATCTATAGCATAGCTGGCACATAGCATAAATTCCGTTATCAGTGGCACGAGCTGCCGGCGCAGTGGAAATGCCGCAGGAAGGTGTCGCGAGGCTGCGCGGGCGCACCGCAGGCTCGGAGGGAAATCCGCGCACGCGTCGGCTTCGAAAAACCCTCGCGGTTTTCCCGACTTATTGACCCCTGTATTGCCGAGACAATGACGTTAGCATTTGTTAGTAAACATTGCGCCCTGATTAGACTCTGTGGTGTAATATCGACTTGTTGGAACTCGTAACAAGTAGATAAGTAGCTACGTTTAGAAGTTAGGTAAGTTATTAAAAGTTATGAAAGATTTACTTAGGTACGTACGACTGTTTGTTTTGATTTGTTTGGGACAGATTTTTCATTTACATAATCATCACATATTTTGATTATAATACTTATTTTTACCCGACAGCAACAAAAAATGGTACCTACGTATGAAATTCCGCTTAACCCGTCAAGTGTCAAATGCACCCCATGTGTGCATAAGGACAAAACTTTACATAATAGGTATATAAGCTTATAACACATATATATAAACGTAAAAAAACATCATCCGATGGAAAACATATCATTATCAGTAGTTGTGAACCTATGGGGTTCGCAACTAACCCCCAACCCTCCCCCTCGCTGGGGTTTTGGGTCTAAAATTAGCCCTACTCGGACATCTGAGGGGTGAATTTCATACGTAGGTACCATTTTTTTTGCTGTCTGGTAAAAAAGTATTATATCAAAATATGTGATGATTATGTGAATGAAAAATCTGTCTCAAACCAATTAAAACAAACAATCTAGCAATTCTGCAATCTGTGCAAACGTTTCCATAACACCCATCATCTATTGTAAGTAGTTTTTGCTTTCTCCAGGCGAAAGAATAGATAGGGGTCCGACCGAATTCCGTTTTGGGTTTTCGGCAATTTAAAAAAAATCGAAAGGAAAAAATTAAGTGCCGGTCAATTACAACTTTCAATTAATTTATAAAAGAGAAGAAGCAGAAAAATATTATTTTTCTCGCCTTTTGTCGACTTTTGATTAGATAAGTAGGTAAATAATGAAAAGTAAAGTTTCTTGTGTTTTAAGTTTGAACGGTTAATTAATAAACCTACTTAATGATTATGACACTGTATTTATTTTACTTTTACCAAAGAAAAACCTTTCGACAGACAAAACAATTTAAGTAACGTTTTCGGTTTTCGGCAGAAAATGCAAATCAGGCCGAATTTCATTTTCATTTTCGGCCGGAAAAAAACCGTTTTCGGTTGGTCTGTAATTTTTGGTCAACGACCTACTAGAGGCGTACATAGCACGTTCCGTAGCATATAACGTAGTACTAATAACCTATAAGTACTTAGAACATAACTAGATAATCGGAGTTTTTTGCCAAAAAAATAAGTTGCACTTTTCGAACGAGTATTACACAACCCATGCCATGATAATTAATTGCTTGAACAGTGAACTAAAACCCATGTAGGTATTTTAATAAATTTGAATAAAATATTCAATTTAAATGAAAATGAACTTGACTACAGGAAAGTTCAAATCAATTCATTTCCTAGACCTGTTTTCCTAGTGAGCTTAGAGGCAGACCCTCGCTAAGTGGGAGAAAGATAAAAGTGTGACTAATTGTGAGTGAATCACTAATAGACAAGATTGTGAAGATTACACGAATGAATCACAGAACTAATACTTAGAGCTCGCGTGACATAACTGACTCGCCCCTACAGTGTACCATGTCCTTGTTTAGTTCGCCAAATCACGAAGCCTGTCGGATAATCATGAATTCATGACTAAATAATCACCGTTATTATGTCATTGTCATTTATATTGGTAAACCCCATTTGTGTAGGTGCACTAATAGAGACGATTATCAAGTCTATACTAGAAAGGTTTAGGTAGTAAAATAAAAGTAAACAATCTTGATGTGTCTTTTATCTTTTTTATTTTAAAACCTCAGTTTAAAAATGAAATGCAACTAAAAACCAATGGTACAACCATAGACTTATAAAAAAAGATGGACTCCGCGCCGCGCATATCGAAAGTGAAGCACCGTACCGATCTATGTGTGCATGATTTGAGTACCTGCAAAGACGGCGTCGCTCGTGTCACGTAATGGCGGCCGGTCGGCATACTATGATGTAAATGTGTGCGCGAGGCGTGTTTGTACAAACGGTCCCGGCATACTTACTGTGCTTCACTTTCGATATGCGTGGCGCGGAGTCCATCTTTTTTTATAAGTCTATGGGTACAACAATAATGATTACTAAATCAATTGAACCATAGTTTAAGCAGTAGTTTATTTGTTCAATAAGTGTTTGTGTAAAAAGTCACATCAAGATTGTTTACCTCTATTTTACTACCTAAACCTTTCTAGTATAGATAGATCGTAAGATGCCGCTGGGGTCGTGGATTGTTCGAAAGAGATACCTACCTAAACCTTTCTAGTATAGATAGATCGTAAGATGCCGCTGGGGTCGTGGATTGTTCGAAAGAGATACCTACCTAAACCTTTCTAGTATAGATAGATCGTAAGATGCCGCTGGGGTCGTGGATTGTTCGAAAGAGATACCTACCTAAACCTTTCTAGTATAGATAGATCGTAAGATGCCGCTGGGGTCGTGGATTGTTCGAAAGAGATACCTACCTAAACCTTTCTAGTATAGATAGATCGTAAGATGCCGCTGGGGTCGTGGATTGTTCGAAAGAGATACCTACCTAAACCTTTCTAGTATAGATAGATCGTAAGATGCCGCTGGGGTCGTGGATTGTTCGAAAGAGATACCTACCTAAACCTTTCTAGTATAGATAGATCGTAAGATGCCGCTGGGGTCGTGGATTGTTCGAAAGAGATACCTACCGTGGCCGCGGCATAGGCAACTGAAGGAACACGGGTGGGTTTTAGTCAGTAAAACTCTGACACGCCCTTCCGCTCCATCCAGAGCGGGAGAAGTCATTCGATGATTTCCCATCTACAAAAAAAAAATCGTAAGATGGAGGCAAAATTTTATTCAATAGCTTATCAAATGTAAAGATTTTTTGAAAAATAAAACGCGCTCTAAGTGTTTGTCACTATCGAAGAGTTTAACTTTTTTGCAAAAACTAGAAATTATTATCAACAGTCGGCATTGCTGTCCCTGATTCAAACGAGGCGGCACGTGTAACTGGAAATTCAGGCAACAGCGCGCAGCGTAGCCAATAGTTAGCTTCCACATGCAATCTCGCGCTAAGTCGAGGGCGTGGCGCGGGAGTGGCGCGGTTTGCATAATTCGCGGCGCGCGTTGACCCCGGGGAACACTGGGGTTTATCGTAACATCGATTCGTCGCCCGTTTCACACGGTTAATAACTTGATACGGTGATTAGGATTTAACTTTGTTTTATTTTTGCATGGTTTTGGCGCCGAGAACAGTTAACTGTGCGATGTAATCATCAGATCATTGTTTTATACTTAATTAAGGCGAGTAGGGCTGCTAACCAGCGCCACCATTGAGGAAAAATAATAAGACTGGAGATATGGAGCATTTTGTTGTATGTTAAAGCAGTTAACTGCTCTAGCTTCGAACCTAGGAGGTTTAGTGTTGATTGTTTTGTTGTATGTTAAAGCAGTTAACTGCTATAGCTTCGAACCTAGGATGTTTAGTGTTGATTGTTTTGTTGTATGTTAAAGCAGTTAACTGCTCTAGCTTCGAACCTAGGAGGTTTAGTGTGGATTGTTTTGTTGTATGTTAAAGCAGTTAACTGCTATAGCTTCGAACCTAGGAGGTTTAGTGTTGATTGTTTTGTTCTGTGGTTAAAGAGATATTCAGTGTTTTTACAATGAAGATTTTTTTTAAGATCAGAGTTACAATACTAGCTGCGCCCCGCGGTTTCACTCGCGTAGACCGGGATGAAAAGTAGCCTATGTGTTAATGCAGGGATTAAGCTATCTACATACCTTTCATCCAAATCGGTCCAGCTGTTTGAGCGTGAAGAAATAACAAACATACAAACACACACACACACTCACAAACTTTCGCCTTTATAATATTAGTGTGATTAGTATGATACCTGATATCACAGAAACAAATCTGTTTGAAATATGTCTTAGGGATGCGCATGGCTTGAACCTTTTGGTATTATTTAACCCACATTTATATTAACAAGTATGAAATATTGAAATTAAGTAAAAAAGTATTGAAAAAAAAAATCCGCGTCCTTACCGTTTGCTTTGTTTACCTGGAGCCTGTGGCGCCATCTGCTGTCTCAGCTTTCCCTATAAAAGAAATAGAGTAAGTTCCCGAAGACACGGTCTTTCTTGGGTCAGTTATAAAAAGCTAAGCTAGCAATTTGTACCGTTTAAAGGTAATTAGATACCATCATATCAGTCGGAAGTTTTGTTACCCACATTAAGAGCGGTTTCGCACTACGTCCGATCCGATTCCGAATTCAAGATCCGAGTTCAATCCGTATTGGGAATGTTCTAAATTCGGACGGACTGAGTTCGGATCTAGTGCGCAGCCCTTCATACAAATAGTAGTACCTACAGTGGCTACTTCGGACCGACATTTCTCGGATTCGGATCGGACGTAGTGCGAAACCGCTCTAACAGTCCTATTAGCGGATAAATTATTTATAGCCCTTACCTTCTTCAGAATGTATCTATTTTCAACGATCGCAAAAAATAATATTATTATTATTATTTCTTTATTTATTACTCAGTACAGTACCTACCTACATTAACCCTCTTATCCATAAAAAACTTTAACGCTCTACAAACTCATTTTAGTTAAAAAAGTGTTTTGTCAATTTCTTTCGAATTATGATTTGAGTTTGAAAGAAGAAGACAAAACACTGTTTTATACCTAAAATATGTTTGTAGAGCGTTTTAGCTTTTTATTAATGAGGGGGTAAGTTCTTAATATTATTAAATAGTTTCACCTAAAATACCGTCCGCGCCGCTCGACGTTGCCGTTGCGTTTCCTATGCTAACCAGAACCACACTAGGTACCACCTTACACGTGTTTTGGCGTCAAATCTGTGCCAAAACCATAATCAGGACACCATCAATTATCACAAAACAGATACAGCCGTCCGTCAAGCGTCGCGGTCATCTTGCGGTTATCTTGAGCTAAACTCCGCCATAAACAGCTTTAATTAATTTTCACCGCAGAATCGCTATACCTACCTACGTCATGAACTTCGAACGTTTTTTCATAATTATTATTTTACTTATGCCGTTAGCACACTTTCCATGGTGCCATAATTTACTTCATTAGGTATCTCAAATTCTCAATTGTTTTGGGGAATACCGAAACTACAATCGGTCGCGGATCGACTGAATCGATCTGTGATCGATTATGAGGGCATTCAATCAGCAGTCGTTGCTATGCACAGTGTAGAGCTAGAGGTGCGCCTTTAATCGATTTGTTATGGTCGGGTGCTGACCCGCATCTGCGAGCGGACAAGGGTCAGGATACGGTCAGGTACCTGACATCATCACCTGACTATGCAGGAGACGGAATCCAGTCTAACTGGATGCGAGTAACGAACTAATACTTACTCAAACTCAAACTATTATAAAAGCATTTATTTCAATTAAACCAATTACAGGCACTTTTGAATTGTCAAAGAGTCGGTCAGTAGGTAAGTCAGAAAGTTGAAGCTAGTTGCCCATTCCAAAACGTAGATCTATGGAGAAGAACGGGCAAGAAACTCCACGGACACTCTTTTAAATCATGATAAGTATATAAAATCCTGGGTAGGTACATTATATTTACATACCGATATATTACACAAAGCGACTTCTATGCTGACTTTTACGATACCTGTTGGAAAGTCTGTGGGAACTGATTGGACCAGTTCCCGTAGCTAGATTTTTCCACAACCTTTGTACTAAGTAAGTACTTGGGCTTGACGCTTTGGAACCGCAACGTCACTTTGGAACCGCAACGTCACTTTGGAACCGCAACGTCACTTTGGAACCGCAACGTCACTTTGGAACCGCAACGTCACTTTCCTTGGTGTAAGGTAACAGATGGTAATTGGTCGTGGTCTGCTTTCCACCAGGTACAAAAATAACTTAAGATTTTAAAAATTGCAGTGTTTATTTCGTATGGTTGCAATAATATTTGTTTATATTTTAACCAAACAGTGAGTTGATGTGATAATTATTAGATCGGTATGACAATTGACAAAAATTGCATAAGTAGTTCAAAATATTCTCTTTCAATTTCCTAATTACCTAGGTACTGTAGGTACTACATATTTTCAAAAACAAACAAGAAAAATTTGAGACGGATCTTCTCATACATCACACACATGGCAAGATTTTAAATTGACGCTTGATTGATGTTTAGTTATTTTATCGATCCCTGGCACCACTCGGCTGCTTTAATGCCAGACTCTTCACATCAGATCCCGGATCTGGCGGAGTCTGACGTCAATGGACCATCTGCCGCGATGCCAACGTTTTCCTTCACAAAAACTATTATATAATAGGATACACCGACAGCCACCTTTGCTAACAGCTGCCTAGCTGTCTTACTGTAACGTAAAATATAACTTATTATAAAAGCTGATCTTAAAACCCTATAACCTTCTCTCTAAGTGCTAATGAACTTAGCCACCTACGGGGAGAGACAACGTGCACAACAATCTTGACACTTTGTCTGAATTTTCAGTGTTTACAGGAAAGCCACTAAATTGGTGGAAAACAAATGGCGTCCATTTTTTTGGGAAAAGATGTTAAAAACCTCACAGTAAGTAGTTTCCGTTACAAACAAAACTCGTACTAACTGAGCCAAGCACCTAAACGTCAACTTAATAGATAACTCGTCAGTGTTAACTTGTATCCCATTGTGTTATGATAATATTTGACAATACAACCTTTATGTGTTTTAATAAACAACCTTACAATTTTATTAAGTACTAGCTTTTTCCCGCGGCTTCGCCCGCGTGGATGCATGGGAATGTCTAACGGGAAATCCTTCCTTATTTCTTGTCTACATTATAAAGGAAACCTCTGTGCGAAATTTCAGCTTTCTAGGTCCAAAGGTTTGGGCTGGGCGTTGATGAGCCCGTCAGTCAGTCATCAGTCAGGGCTTCTCTTTTTATTTATACAGATAGACTAGCACTTCCCGTGCGGCTTCGCCCGCGTGGATTTCGGAAAATATCCCATGGGAACGTAGGCAGGTACTCCCGGGAAATCCTTCCTTATTAATTGTCTTCATTAAAATCAAAATCAAAATTCATTTATTCAAATTAGGCTGAGAAACAGCACTTTCTGAACGTCAAAATTACATAAGGCAGTCCTCACAAAACGCCCGCCCTTCACCACTTCCTAGTGCAATATAAAGGGAACCTCTGTACAAAATTTTAGCTTTCTAGGTCCAATGTTTTGGGCTGGGCGTTGATGAGTCAGTCAGTCAGTCAGACAGGACTTTTCTTTTTATCTATTAATAAGAAGATTCGTTCAGCTTACCAGTGGTAAGTTGCCAACCATCGCTGCTAAGGGTCGGCACCCGGATCTGGCCATGTTTATCTGCCCTATTTACAGATTGGTTGGTCGACACATGACCGGAGTCACACATCGCCGACGTCACGGAAGATCCTTGGGGTTCCGATGTGAAGCCTTCACTTGTTTATGTATTTATTTTATTATGTTACAGCTCATGTTGGAAAACCGTAAAGACTCACATTGACTGTCTACATACAGTCATACTCAGATTATAGAATTCTATAATAGCCGCCAAAGTGAGTCTTTACGGAGGTGGCGGGCCCTACCTAAGAAGAGACAGGTTCGGGCGGCTTGCAGCCCCTTGCGGCAGAGTTGTATGTAGAGGCCACTAATTCTCCACGTAGGTAGATAATGTAGTTACCAAGTGCAAGTTTAGGAGACGTCTTACTTAGGGCCGATTTTTCAATCGTCAGATAACTTTTATGTGACAAATAAATATGGCGGTTTGACATATTTTCTATACAAAAGCTGTCAAAACGTCAAAACATATTCCCCAGCTAAAAGTTAAGTATCTTCTGACGATAGAAAAATCGGCCCATAATGAAATAGTTACTTACTTATTCTTCTATCTTTTATGAATTATGATTTTCTAAGTGATGTATTTTATTGGAATCATTTTATATAATAACGGGAGGACTCTAATGATTGCTATAAAGCTGTTGTGTTAGTAACACCTACTGATTTGAGCGCAAAATTAGGACTTACAACGCGAAATGTGAATAAAAATCTCTTCGAGTTTACCGGTAACATGCTTGTACGAAGTTACGAACACATTATGATCATGTTTTTGATCATAAATTATCTCAACAACGGCTGAGGGTGCCAAGTGATGCTAACCGCGAGTTGTAACACAATGAAAGATGAGCGAGGTGACATTAGTCTCACCCGTCCGCACCAGGGTCGCCTGCCATCTGGAGCAGCTGCCAACTTCCGCAACCTACTCACTAAGGGGTAAAGATATCTTCATGGTTTAAAGACTTTCAGGCAGAGGGCTGACTCTCTACGACAGTGTCTGTGTTCTTATGGCACCCGGAGGAACTGACACTCTCTTGAATAGCGATAAAATAGTAGGTAATATTGTGTTCTAAAAAAGATACTCAGTAAAGAGTCTCTTATAATACTCAGTTTTTAATTACCTACATAGATAGAGTATAGGTACCTATCTATTATCTAATCTCGTTCTCGTTCACCTCCAACGTTCTTGGAAATGAAGAATCTAACTTGGCAAAAGTCCGGTAAATATTAGGTAAGTAACTTATTGTTATGGTCAACCTTTCGTTAGCCTTTATTGCTAACTTTCGAAGAGTGTCCGAGGAATTCTTACACGTTCTTCTCCATAGAAACCTAGGTAGGTACCTACTACGCTTTGGAATGGGCAACTAGCTTCATCTTTCTGACTGACCGACCCCTTGACAATTCAAAAGTGCCTGTAATTGGTTTATTTGAAAGAAATGCTTTGAGTTTGAGAGAAAGAAAAACTGATTAGTTACTACAGCTTCTTGACTTTCAGTTAGCACGATGTCAAGGGATTAACAACAAATAACTTAAGTAGGTACCTATATACATACCTAGATACACTAGGTACTCCTTTCGTATTCGTAAAAAACAGTTCCGTGCCCGCAAAAAGTGAAGTTAATTGATATGGGTTCTTTCCGATTCATTTTGCGGTTTAAAACCATAATTTTCATAAACATTAAGACATTCATAAATTTTAAGAATTACAGTTCTAATTATCGGTTTATATATTTTATAAATGACGTTAAAGTCCGCGAAGTATATTTATAGTTTTTATAGCTGGACCATGACTTGACTATGTATTTGGATCGACCGAGACCGTTGGCCCCGATCTTTAATGGCAAAAAAAAGGGATATCTACTTTTCCAGTTTTCGTTTGGCCGTAGAGTAGGTACCTTACCTATTTTGTCTGCTGTTTAAACTAATAAATTATAATTACAAAGGTACCTAGCTGCTAGTTACTTACTCAGCAAGTGTACCTACTCGAGCTTTAAGCAAAGCTTTGGGTTTTTCCGATTGAACTTTCTAATAGCCTTGACTTGCGCAGTTTCACTGGAAACTTTCAAGGAAGTTTGTGAAGGTAAAAGCTATCTTAGAATAACCTGAGAGCTTGGGGGCTTGGGGGGGGGGGGCCTGCGGAGCGCTTACCTACTGGTTACTGTTTGTCTATGAAAGATGTTTCAATTCATATGCCTGGGGTTACAGCTTGCAGTTTCCTTCCTTTCACTTTGACTTTAATAAAACCCAAAATGAGTTTTAAATATTGTTATCACTAGTTAGTACTTAGAGGTATAGGCAGGTTTAAATAAAAAGTCATTATATTAAGTTATTATTTTATTTTAAACTAGCTTTTGCCCGCGACTTCGTCCGCGTTTCCGTCGTTTTTCGTAAAAAAGTACCATATGTCCTTCCTCACGGTTCAGTGGTTTTGATGTAACAGACAGATTAACTTTCGTATTTTAGTAGGGAAATATAATATGTCAATCCACAATACTGTTGAAAAATATCGCAAATGCCGTTCGCGGTCAGCTGTAAGCCGTAATTCTCGTTGTGAAACAGTTTCAGCTTCTCGGTATAACGCATGTTGTTCTCGGTCAATGGTACGCCTTAGCTCTCATTGAGAAGAGCTTTGAGACGCCCGTGATGTAGCTCGTCTCGCTCTGTCAGCTGCTAATCGCATCTCTCTCTCTGGAGAGCTTTCATTGGCTCGAGAAGTTGAGGCACTAACTCTCATAGAGTTTAACCGATGTGCTTTTTCCTCTGCCGATTCTTGAGAACACGTAATTCTCATTCTCTTAGCTTTACTCGAAGTTCGAGATAAAGATAATCGTTTTTTAGGTGGCATTGTGTATTTTATTTTTAATCGACGGTAACGGAAAGGCTGTCAGTTACCTAACAAAATAACCTACGTTAGAGGTCCTAACTATAGCTACCTTACACTTAAAATCTAAGTGCCTATTTAAACTAAAATATTCTAATAGAATTATACCCAGATATGTACAACTTACAACAAAAAAAGAAATGAAAATAAAGCTGAAACGCCTGTGCAATACTATCTACCTATACCTACTTCACTTAAAAATAAATACCTATAACTACTTTAATAAAAGTATCTACGCTTTTACCTACTGAATACAAAAATAAAATTGAACATAAATTAGCCAAAACTTACCTATCGGTATCTAAAAATCTATGCGTACTACTTCTACTACTACTTCACCTAAAAAGAAATACAATGCAAACTATTAATAATTTGTAATTTAATAAATATTTAAACACTACCAAAACAACTAATACCTATTTTATAAAATAACAACAAAAGAAATTCAAATAAACTATTTAAAGACTAAAAGTCGCGCTGATAAGCACTGTTTGTTAATATCAATTATTGTCTGTCAATAAGGTCGAACGCTCTGAACGCATCAACAGCCAAATGTTGAATGAAGCTCGCCATAGACTATACACTAAAAGCTCGCGCTCGGACCTCCCGCCTTTTTATAACCTACCGCCACGACCCGCGTCGAGCGCGGCAACCGTTACGCAAAAATAATCCTTATGGCATGATTCAGTATTCACGCGCGACGGCGCGATGGCTTGTATTTCATGTATAAGTTTGGTGTTTCTATACCGATTACTATGATTCTTTTTTTATTCAATAGGTAATAATATTAACTTCTTTTAATTAGGGATGAGTGAGAGTATTATAAACGTAAGAGTAAACAAATGTAATCAGAAAGCTCCGAACTGCTAAGCTATCGGGAGTTACACGTGTTATTCTAAGTCAACCATAAAAGATAGACATATGCTGTTGTGGGATATTTTTTAGATAATTTTATGTAGAACATTTCCGTCATAAATGATTTCTATGTAGCTTTAACCATTAAGGCTGCACACGCGACGGAAGCTTAAAAAATGGAGCAACTTCTCCCGTTTTCCCAACATTTCCCTTCACTGCTCTGCTCCTATTGATTGTAGCGTGATGAAAAGTATACTATAACCTCCCCAGGAGTATGAAGAATAATTGTACCAAGTTTCGTTAAAATCCGTCGAGTAGTTTTTGTTTCTATAAGGAACATACAGACAGACAGACAGACAGACAGACAGACAGACAGACAGACAAAAATTTTACTGATTGCATTTTTGGCATCAGTATCGATCACTAATTACCCCCTGATAGTTATTTTGAAAATATATATCATGTACAGAATTGACCTCTCTACAGATTTATTATAAGTATAGATATAGGTACTTACTTAGATGATACCTACATATATTTCAATTTAATTTATTTCAATCTATTTTCAATTATTTATTTCGTTTTCAATGTTATTACCTACATTAATTGAGCTCCTCTTTACTAACATAGTGTTAGTATATCGAAAAACCAAAAAGCCAATTAATAAAATGATAGTTAAAATTAATCGCACGATTCCTCGACCCACTAGACTGGACAAGTGAACATCAACAGCAGTGGGTCACCTGGTTACCGTTCATCGACCACAGCAGCCATGGACCACGCGATACTCATGACGTCCAACTACCCGCCAAAAAGAGCCACCGCCATCCAAACGCCGGACAAAATCCGGCCACCTTACCCTTCTGCCACCCTATGTAGGTCCGTCCGACCTTCCGACCCATAGAAATATAATCTATGTTCCGACCGGACACGACTCGGTAAATGAACTATTCCGGGCGTCGAGTGTGAACCCGGACACAATCAATAACTGGCATAATCACTAGCAATTATTAGTAAGTATCTGTATAATTGCTGGAATATTTCGATTGTCAAGTTTTTCCATAATGTCCAGTTATAATTTTATAAACGCCGAGTTGGCAGATTGTTGATGTTCAGCGCATAGCAACAGTCGATGGAGGCTGCTGGTCAGTGCTGGACTACCATCCTTAGACAGAGATTCGGGTCAGTAGGTTTACCAGTGTACCTAGGTATGTATACCTATATGTAACTTAGGGCTAATTTGACCAAACTCGTTTATCTTTTAAACGTGGATTAAAAATAAAATTGACGATTGACAGTTTTTGTATGGAGATTTGAGATAAACTGTCAAAAATTCAAAATGTATTCGAAGATTAAGGCTTACCTACCTATACTTACTGTGTTTATAAGTTTCATTGAATTCACGCTTACCTATACGTATAGATACTTAATTATAATTTGTCCAAGTTCAGCGACACTTGATTATTTTAATGTAGGTTGATACGAAGTACCTAATTAAAAGCAAAAGTAGATTACCTAAGTGTGAGTCTTTTTCTGTAGGTACTTAGGTACTTATGTAGTATAAATTAGGTTTGCTTTAAAGCAAAGGCTTCGTGGGCAATGTGTCGGCCTACTGTGTAGGAGTGGTGAAATCACCTTTAAGCACTAGTCACACCAAATAAATTGCAAATTTCGTGAGGCACAACTGCAAAAAATCGGTTAGCATCTAGATTTAGTAAGTTATATTCATATGAGGAGCTCGTGGCTAAGTAATAACAGCCGCACGGGTCGATCCATCAGGTTAAGCTACGCTTGCCGGGGTTGTCCGTGGATTGGTGACCATCTTTACATAACGAGACTCCTCTGTCCCTCGGAAAGCACGTTAAGCCGTTGGTCCCGGCTGTCATTCGTGGATCTTTGACAGTCGTTACGGGTCGTCAGAAGCCCGAAAGTCTGACAACCAGTCTTACCAAGGGAACGTATTGTAATACCCAATAAGTAACTGGGTTGTGTACGTCAGATAAGCAGTCGCTCCATTTAAAATAGGTAGATACTAGTATTGGAAGACTGGAAGCCGACCCCAACATAGTTGGGAAAAGACTAGGCAGATTGATTGATTTCTTTGGTTAGCGTAAATGCTGACTTGATTCAGCTGCAAAATAGGTAGGTATCTACCTATATGTTTTTAATAGAGTGTCTGATTAAAAAATACCTTTGTTATTCTCAGGCAAGTTGCGCCATATCATCCGAAAATACAGCATAGGTAGGCACTTGCCTCGTTCCACCCCAGCTACTTTCTGCAGGTCGTCGCTTCACGCAGTCTCTGGGGACAAGTGACGCTACACTAAAAGAAACTCATCATGCGGTTCATAATGAGTGAAGTTCCTTAACTTAAATGATTTTGTGGTTTTACGCGAGCGACCTGTCGAGACTAGAGTGCTTGCTTGACACGAGTTAGACGCTTGATTACAATGACTTAACTTTTTTCATTGTTATTACTTAAGTATAACCTATTATCTCCATGACTACAAGCATCAATCAATCTCTGAGGAGTGGTTACATATAGGTAGGTACTCTCTCCTCTTATTGTCTAGTGATCAATGGAAGGCTCATTTTCAGTTGCGGTTTACACGCATCTCGTAACTTTCTTTTTACTTTCGGTTTTCGCAAAGAATGGGTATCTAGAGGGCTATCCTTGGAGTTTCCCTACGTGATCGAATGAAGAGATCCGCAGGAGAACCAAGGTGCCTAACCGACATAGCCCGACGAATTGCCAAACAAAGTGGCAGTGGGCAGGGTACATTGCTCGCAGAACAGATGGGCGATGGGGCCGAAAGGTTCTGGAGTGGTGACCGCGTACCGGAAGACGTAACGTTGGACGGCCTCCCACAAGGTGGACCGATGACCTGGTGAAGGCCGCAGGAATCCGCTGGATGCGGGAAGCACAGAACCGGTCCACGTGGCGGTGGTTGGGGGAGGCTTTCAGCTGAAATGATGATGATGAGGTAAGTAGGTATTTATCTAGGTAGGTATCTACGTGTGTAAAGTATGACACGACTAGACAAAGGGGGTGGATATCAATACTTTTGCACTAAATACAACAACAACGATCCACTTTTCACTTAGCTTTGATGAATCTGTTTAGCTACCGGCTGTAGATGCTAAGTTAATACAATCAATCTGCCTAGCCTTTTCCCAACTATGTTGGGGTCAGCTTCCAGTCTAACCGGATGCAGCTGAATACCAGTATTTTACATGGAGCGACTGCCTATCTGACCTCCACAACCCAGTAACTGGGTAATACGATACCCCTTGGTAAGACTGGTTGTTAGACTTTCGGATTCGGACTTCTGACAACCCGTAACGACTGTCAAAGATCCACGAATGACAGGCTTAGCGTGCTTTCCGAGGCACGGAGGAGTCTCGGTATGTAAAGATGGTCACCCATCCACTGACCAATCCCGGCAAGCGTAGCTTAACCTGATAGATCGACCAGTGCGGCTGTTATTACCTACTTAGCCACGAACTCCTGATACCTAGATGCTAAGTTAATATAATAATGTATTGAATTTGTAGATAAGCAAAAACTTTGAGTTTCCTGCAACAAATGCGTGAATGCTAACGCCATCTGTCGGAATCAACCAAAAACTGTCATGGCAATATGCGTAGGTTATGTAAAATGCTGTCTGAAAGCACTACAACTACAACTACTAAACTGTTGTTATCGATATTTTTAATTAAATGGATATTTTAGGTAGTATCAGTTATAATAAAGGTATTCTGAAAGGTCGTGAACTGGGTACATTTTGTAAGTTGACACACCGCTGATTAATAAAGACGACTATTCTATCATCGTTAAATCATTCCCATTTCGTAAACAGACAGTGGGCTCTACCATAGCTCAACTCAATACACAGAGTACATTACTCAATACTAGGATTTGGTAGATTTTGCTTCTTTTACGGAAAGCCCAAAATGTAAATTCACAGCTCATACATACATAAATGCAAACTGATTTTTGGGATTCCTCGTCTGCAAAGAAGCACAATTCAATTTAAGAGATCACCTATTAAATTTAATTGTGCTTCTTTGCAGGCGGGCAAAACCAAAAAATACTTATTAAAAATTAAAAAATCTAAAAAACCCGGCTGTAAAACATCTAAGTGTAAGCGCCATCTAGTACAGATTTTGAGAACTAAACTTGGATATAATGGTTTGATATGTGACTTTTAGATGGCGCTATTTAAAAGAAAAGTTGTCGACTTGAAGGAGCCTGAGAAGTTTTTTTTTTTGTTACTTTGTTACAGTTTTACATGTATTATATTATAATTAAACATTGAAATGAAATATTTGTCACTTATTAATTTATTGGCACATATGACATCACAAAAATCTAAATAAAATATTGAAACACTTGTAGCAGAATGGACGGTATTATGTAATATTCATACTATTATCTATATTGACATACGTAGTTTTGTAAATTTTAATTTTGTATAAATACATAAAATTAAAAGCACAGAGTTGCGAAAACACTCAAGGAATATTTTGAGCACGCCATCTAGTGGCCAGTAGCTGTAACAGTTTTGTTTTAAACAATTTATATCTTTAGCACTAATTCAAGTAATAGACCACTCCAATCATTTGCAGCAACATTTAGTTATGTTTGTAAGTAAACACTTCGTAATCTCTGACTGTAAAGTTGTACTCCGTAGCGAGCGACGCCGGCGCCATCTGGTCGCCGTACGAGTGAAGGTTGCTGTAACTCTCACTGTTGCTGTTGCAGTTGCTCGATATCAGAAGGTCTGCGCCCGCGCCGAATATTGGACCACAACTGTTAACAAGATAGAGATAGTCAACTTTAGTACTAAGCAGGTGTGCAATCTCTTAGTTCTAGAACCTAAAATATATTGAACTCAACTAAGCAGCAGCTCAGTATGATCCGTGTCATAATATATTCAGCGAACGGTCAGTACTTACTCGTACTCACTGCGGAGAGAGGAGACTCTATTTTTTTTAAATATTCTTTTGTTTTTTATTTCTTTTTATTTTTGTATGACTGTGTCATTCTATTTAGTTTGTGTTCTTCCTGTGCCTGTGCTAAATACTTTTCCTTTGTTTTACTTACTCTGCATGATAACACAGCGCAAAAGCCTTCTTAAGCAGCGTATATCTCGCAGGCGGTTCGCTAAGAGTGAACAGGAAAGCTCGCTCGGCTGGGATGTAGCCCCCCGCGCCGCCGGCGGTCCACGCCGCCTCGCAGTAGCCACCCACTACCTCGCCGCGCGTTAACTGCAACAACGAAAATTTAGTAAACGTACATAAAAAATCTCACGCCTTTTTCCCATGGGGGTAGGCAGAAACTACAAAACACCACCTGCTACGATTCTTACATAGGTACTCGTTTTGCTTTGTTTAGGTACTTACGTATAATAAAGGAGGTCTAAAATGTTAAAAGCTGCTATGGTATCAAGTAGTATGTTCGTAGAATTTCCCATAAGCAAATATTCGGACCTCACTATTTTAACTTGGTGCAAGTGGTAAAAGACTGGGAAAGAAATAAATAAAGAAATAAATAAATAATAATAAATAAAATAAATAAATATCCTTGGACATTTCACACAACGCCATCTAGTCCCAAGCTAAGCAACTTAATGCTCGTGTTATGGTAACGAGATGGCTGATAAACTACTTGTATACATTTTTTTTTTGTAAATACATACATATTATAGATAGAAAAACACCCAAACTCGGAACAAATACTTGTAGGTCGTACAAATATTTGTTCCGTGCGGGAATCGAACCCGTGACATGCTGTGCAGTAGTCAATCGCTCAACCACTGCGCCAACCATGTCGTCAAAGAAAGTGAAAGAGGAGCTTGTGGCTAAGTAATAAGTAACAGCCGCACGAGTCGATCCATCAGGTTAAGCTACGCTTGCCGGGGTTGGTCCGTAGATGTGTGACCATCTTTACATAGGTACCGAGACTCCTCCGTGCCTCGGAAAGCACGTTAAGCCCCCCACCCGCGCCCCGCGCCCGCGTCCCGGCTGTCATTCGTGGATCTTTGACAGTCGTAATGAGTCGTCAGAAGCCCGAAAGTCTGACAACCAGTCTTACCAAGGTATCGTATTACCCAGTTACTGGGTTGTGGAGGTCAGATGGGCAGTCGCTCCATGTAAAATACTGGTATTCAGCTGCATCTGGTTAGACTGGAAACCGACCCCAACATAATTGGCAAAAGTCTAGGCAGATTAAAGTGGTAGCAAGACTGGGAATGTCTAGAATAGCTAAACAAAGGATATGGTCTAGTTACATCACAGATTAAGTACATAATAGTTGGTTTCATAAACAGTTTGCCGCGTGTTCAAACAGGCGACTGTTATTACCTGCACTAGCAACAACACTGGCGCGACGCCATCGCAGTGCGAGTGGAAGGCTTGAGCAGAGTAGCCGTGAGTAGATGCACGGAATATCAGACGCCATGACTGTTTCGGAGTACCGCACCTACGAGAGGAAACACACTCATGAAGTCATTTAAAAATTCTAAAGTTAAGGCTCTGGCTAGTGATGTTTTTTGAACGTAGTACCTACTTAATTCTCTCACACACTTTTCAACAATCCTTTCGTAGTACTGGAAGAAATTTCTCAAGAAATAAGCACCTTTGTACAAAAAAAATAATTTTCCTATGTTTTTAGGGTTCCGTACCTCAACTCAACAGGAAAAAACGGAACCTTTATAGAATCACTCGTGTGTCTGTCTGTCAGTCTGTCTGTCTGTAACAGCCAATTTGCTCCGAACCTAATAGTTTCGATTAAGTTTAAATTTGGTATATATATACATATGTACATATGAATTTCTGTGACCCGAACTCAATGTTAAGTTTGTTCTTGGGACAAATTCATCCCAACTACGGAACCCTTCGTTGTGCATGGTCCGAAATGCACTTGGCCAGTTTTTTTACTGTGGGTTTATAAATGTAAAATATGTAGGTATACACGGCTACACATTAAGCTATACATTTCCAGTTTACACTGACCTCTCATTGTAAGGAAATCCTACACAATGCGAGATCAGCTTATACTGGAAATGTATAGCTTGATCTGTAGCCGTGCGTACCTATAGTTATTTTATCTCACGAATGCCTAGGCCGCACACATCGCGATGACATTCGGGCGATAAACTTCGTCTTCGGTCTACAGCGAAGCTGCGCGGCCACATAGTGCGTGTTGTCAAGTTTATCGTGATGTACGAGCGATGTACAAACGCAAAAAACAAAATGGACGCCGCGGTTGGTCTGTATTATATGGCAGCAAATAATTATTTTTTACATTTATGTCATGTAAAAAACAAATTAAAAGCAAGAAAAAGGAGGAAGTGGATGATAACTATTCACAAATCAAGAAGGCTTTAGCTATATTATGCACTGTAGTTTAACTTAACACGTCCACTACGCACGAAGGGTGGGGGCCGACTGAAGTGTGGCCGCGCAAGCGAAGTTCATCGCGATAAAACGCTTTGATCTGCGAGAGTTTACCGACAGCGGAGCGAAGTCCTTGCGACTACGCACGAAGCTCCGAAGTATACGCGAATACTTGGCTACATACATCGCAATTACGCGAATCTTCGGGTTATCGCGATGTGTGCGGCCTAGGCAACAGCGGAGCGAAGTCCTTGCGACTACGCACGAAGCTCCGAAGTATACGCGAATACTTGGCTACATACATCGCAATTACGCGAATCTTCGGGTTATCGCGATGTGTGCGGCCTAGGCAACAGCGGAGCGAAGTCCTTGCGACTACGCACGAAGCTCCGAAGTATACGCGAATTCTTGGCTACATACATCGCAATTACGCGAATCTTCGGGTTATCGCGATGTGTGCGGCCTAGGCATTACACATACAAGTATGGCTCGCCCGCTTTGGTGAGATAAAACAACTGTACCTAAACTACATATAGGTATTATAAAACTACGTAAGTATTAAATTAAGGCTTATTTTTGTATCCTAAATACGGTTATCTCATTACCAGTTGTTGATAACAGCTTGGAAGGCACTCTTATCTTGCTGCAATATTAACGATCCCGTGAACAAGTTTACTGCCAAACTGAAACCAAAATTACAAGTTTTAGTAATTATCCTGTTACAGAAACTATATTATTATATACTTATTGTTTTGAGCGTCTAGAACTTAAAGTCAAAGCAAAATAATAAAAATCAGCACTTTTGAATTGCTTTTTTAATTCGCCTTTAACCTATTGCTATTGACCAGTAGGGCGTCTCATTTACCAGCACTTATGATCAGTAGGGCGTCTCATTTATTACCAGCACTTATGATCAGTAGTGAGTTTCATTTACCAGCACTTATGATCAGTAGGGCATCTCATTTACCAACACTTGTGATCAGTAGGACGACTCTTTTACCAGCACTTATAATCAGTAGGGCGTCTCATTTACCAGCAATTATGATCAGTAGGGCGTCTCAATTACCAGCACTTATGATCAGTAGGGCGTCTCATTTCCAGCACTAATGATCTGTAAGGTGTCTCATTTACCAGCACTTATGATCAGTAGGGCGTATCATTTACCAGCACTTATGATCAGTAGGGCGTCTCATTTCCAGCACTAATGATCTGTAAGGTGTCTCATTTACCAGCACTTATGATCAGTAGGGCGTATCATTTACCAGCACTTATGATCAGTAGGGCGTCTCATTTCCAGCACTAATGATCTGTAAGGTGTGTCATTTACCAGCACTTATGATCAGTAGGTCGTATCGTTTACGAGCACTTATGATCAGTAGGGCGTATCGTTTACCAGCACTTATGATCAGTAGGGCGTCTCATTTACCAGCATTTATGATCAGTAGGGCGTATCATTTACCAGCACTTATGATCAGTAGGGCGTCTCATTTCCAGCACTAATGATCTGTAGGGTGTGTCATTTACCAGCACTTATGATCAGTAGGTCGTATCGTTTACGAGCACTTATGATCAGTAGGGCGTATCGTTTACCAGCACTTATGATCAGTAGGGCGTCTCATTTACCAGCATTTATGATCAGTAGGGCGTCTCATTTCCAGCACTAATGATCTGTAGGGTGTCTCATTTACCAGCACTTATGATCAGTAGGGCGTATCATTTACCAGCACTTAAGATCAGTAGAGCGTATCGTTTACCAGCACTTATGATCAGTAGGGCGTCTCATTTACCAGCACTTATGATCAGTAGGGCGTATCGTTTACCAGCACTTATGATCAGTAGGGCGTCTCATTTACCAGCATTTATGATCAGTAGAGCGTCTCATTTACCAGCACTTATGCTTGCTTGCACCACAATCGTAATTGAGGTGCAAGCGGGCCTTAGTGATAAAAAGTGCTGGCATAGGAATTTTTCAGCTTGGAATTTGGACTCCCACCGTCCCCCTACCATCATTAAACTGCCGAAATTTCACCAGTGGGGTGTTGGGCGAGGTCGAAAATTATTACAGAAGTAATGGGTGCAGTTTTCACAATGGTCCACGTGAAGGACTAAGTGCGGAAACCAAATCCTTATGGGTGCAGCGAATGGTGGGAGCTTCGACCCCTGGGCCCTGGGTGTTATGCTGTTATTTGAATGCGAGGAGAGGAGTGGTTACCGCGGTTGCGTCCTCTTGTCGCTGTCAGGGCGCGGCGCAGGCGGCGGCGCGGCGTGCAGCGCGGCGCGGCGGTAGCGCTCCAGCGACAGCTCCATGGGCACCGCGCCCGTCGGCTCCACCTCCTCCGCAAACACTGCGCTATCTGTAACGTGACAAGGACCATCGTTAGAGAAAACATGACATACCCTGATAAAATATTAAATATTCATAATGGTGGGATTAGCATTCCGAGCACGTTGTGCGGTTATCCCACAGATCATAGAACACATTGTTTTTATGATCTGAGGATTATCCAATGTTGCGTCACTGGGTCGGACTTCATACGACCTACATACCAAATACTACGTGAATAGTGTGACGTTCGGCTCTAGATTACCTATCCTATGATTATTATTTGTATATAAACATTAGTTTTAAGTTTTCGTTACTAACACTACCTACCTACTGTATGTTTTTTCTGTGGTTTGAAATACCTATAATAATTAATTAATATTATAATAAAAATTGGAATTATTCTTTGTCTTCCAGGATAACCAACTTTAAAAAAAAAACTATCAATAACTATCTACTCAATAGGCTGGCGCGTACCAGAAAAAGCTTAGAGGTCTTGGGTTTAAACAGCATAAATACTATACATTGTACACTAAGTAATTAATTAAAGTTAATAGGTTTATGTACCTAACAATTATAGGTGTAGGTACTAGACATTCACTTTGTACGGAATGATATGAATCTGGTAACATATTGTACCTACAGATCACGCCACGCTGTCGAGCCTTTTAAGCTGATTAAAATATAGATCATTAACATACCAATGAGCAGTAGCCGCACATGTTGCATGAGAGGGGAGAGGTGATGACAGACCCTCGCTCGCTCCTCCTCGGTCCAGTGCGCCGTGGGCTGCGCCACGCCAGCACGTTGCTTCGCCCACGCCAGTGCACAGCGCCATACTTCCTCCTCTTCCAAGCACAGCTGAAAACACCCAATAAATAAATAAAAAAATGTAGGAACCTGTAAGAACGTTGAATCTTCGAGAATTTAAGGTAAAAAGCGAAACGTTATGAAACATACCACATCTAATTCAAAATAAGTAAGTAGAATGCCCTTTGCAAGTTCGTATTAATGCAACAATCGATAGTGCCGTTGATAGCAACCAAATCCCGTGAAGGAATTTTACATTTCTTTGTGGTTTTTGTTTGGAATATTTTAATAACTCAGCTTTGGTATTTGAGTTCTTTGATGTTATTTTTTAAAAAGTATAGGTAGTTCGTACAGCGCCACCTGTTATGGAGTAGGCATACTATTTAACAATAGATGGCACCACAAGGTACCTACATTTTATTATACAATGCGTTTCAAATAAGAATAGGAACGTCAATGACCTCTATCTGTCAAATGTTGATTGAAAAGAACGGTTTGCAAAGAAAACTTATTTGCGTATCAATAACGTTTTGTTTTGTCTTATCTAAATCAAAGTGAAAACAGACATCAAAAAATTATTCATAATTAGTTTTTTATAAATTATGCTTCTTTCTTTCATATTTTCATTGTTGGTAACAATTTTTTTCATTTTTTTTCAAATTCTTCATTCGTAAATAAATGTTAACTAAAAAACATCTTGTTTTGCTCACCCTACCCAATTCATTCATCGATTTGACAGCTATGACGTCACAACATGGCGCTGAGTCGATCCTATTCTTATTTGAAACGCACTGTAATGGATATAATAGGTGGTACTAAAGTAGCGCGTCGCCACTATCACTAAATTTTCATTATTATTGGCGGAAACTAAAACTAATAAATACACTAACAAAGTCAGAAGAGATGAGTTTGATCAGCGCTTCCTTAGGCAGGTTGAGAAAAGCGTTGGTTTTGACGCAGTCAGCCGCGTTGTCGCCGATAAACGCGATGCAGCGCTCCATGAACGACGACGCACTTTTCCCGCCTGTTGAACGACAATCAGTTACATTTCAACTATGATTTCAACAAACAAACAATAGAAAAACTGTCCACACTGCACAACACAAAACAGAGCTTGCTAGCTAATGAGAACATTAGATAACAAGCTCTGTTTTATCCAAACCAAGCAAGCTTTCTCAACTGGTCCCTTACGAGGAGGACCTCTAGGACCAGAAAGCCGCTTGGTTTTGGCAGTTTTGATTTATTTATTTTAGAACATGGAGGACTGGACTGGATTGTAAAATCCATTTAATTATTTATCACTAGTAATGACTGTGGTTTCTGTTATGTACAGACGCCAGCACATCAAGCTACTACACTCTGTCAAATTTCTATAACAGATTTTCATTTTTATCGCTAAAGCATTAGGTTCAAGGTTGGTTGGGACAATTTTGCAGTTTCGGGTGGCTTGACCTGCTGGCATCGGTAGGTATTAGATTAGGTTTTCTTTCCAGTCATTATACAGTACTTACCTAACATTTTTTGCTGACTGATGTTAATTGATATACTTACTATTTATAAGAACCACATAATCTGGTTTGCAGCATAATTTTTTTATACGGCTTCAGCAGGAAATTACCCAAGATGTATTTTTTCAAACATGGATGATGAAGATCAGGCATTCTGTAGTTTCTCCTTACCCCATGGCAGGAGTGAGTTAATGTAAATTAAATGTGATGAAACCCAATTCATTTATTCAATAGGTCAATTATTTAGTCCGGTATGTAACTATTTGAATGCCTCTGTCTGTCCCACTGGGAATACAGGCTTGATTAATGTGTGTTGTTTTTGAACGAAAAGTTACAAAAGAGAGCCTCAAAAGATTTGCCTGTCACTATTCCTAACATAGATAATACACTACCTATATAAAGTAATAATTCCTAATACCTAGTTATTTAGTTAAAGGGTTTGTTAGATGGTTGTGTTACTAAACAGTTCAACAGGTAATCTCTGCCCAACAGATGCTGCTACGGGCAGGCACCAGTGCGCAGTGGTGAGGTATCAATAAAATCATCAGCACACAGAAAGCCTGGCAGGTGGACTTTCAGGACATATTGCATAGTGTTGAGAGATGTATAAACATTATGGTTAAGACGTTAATAATTTATTAACTTAATGCAACATTAAATAAACTTAATGTTTAATTTTTTGGTGTTTCACATGTTGCATCAACCCCAAGTAACATTTATAGGGTAGGAAGACGATGTTGGTATAACAAGGTCAGTCAAACCAGCTCCACAAACACATGCATTAAAAATATGTGAGTATATCCCCAAGTAGAAGAACTAAATACAGTACTGCTCATTTGAGGCACTCTTAGGGCCCTAATCCTTACATAATTAACTTTCCAGAAAATAGCGATCACTTGCACATTCAGACATGACAGTATGTTATAGGTATTATGGGCTGGTGTCTGCAACTCAATGACAAGTGCGTATTGGGTTATGATATGTTAAATATCAAATTGTCTGATTGTGTTAGCCTCAAAAACACTGACACCTCATGTTCTACGTTATTGGGTTTGGTTTCCATACATAAAGACCATTCCTTCAAATAGGCCGTTGTATGTGTCCAACACCTCATATTTTTACAAAAAAAGTAATCCACACTTCAGTTGATACACTCATTTCTTCATAAAATTAAAGTATTGATTATATTATTAGTTCCCTTCTGCGATTTCGTATTCAAGTACATTTTCAAACTCAAGTTTTTGTTGTATATTTTTATTGTTTATAATGAATTTTGTTTGAACAGTAAGCAAATAAAAGTCGTTTGGCAATTAATCTTAACTTTAATTAGGTAGAGACTTGTGCATTGCACTTACAAGCGTGGCAACGCTATGCAAAAATAAAAACATGAGTTTCTTCTTATACCTGGAGGAATGAACTTAAAACTAAACTTCATAACCTATCACACCGACGCATTAGGATTCACGTTCTGGATTAACGTTATATTGTCCCCTTTCATCATTATTCTTCCAATTTGCTTCCTATTCTTCGTCTTCATGTGAACTTCTTCGGCTTCATCCAAAACTATGTTCATATACTCGTCGAATCCCACGATGTGTCCTTCAATTCGAAGATTCACGTTCTCGTACAACCAAATTTGAACTCGACTTCTATTTTGTAAATACCTGAAGATAAGGTTGATGGGTTGGACCATCACCTTTTGGACTTTCGGTGGACCTTTGTATGCCATTTTGAATTATATTCTTACGCACAAATTAGAAATAATTAAATTGCAACAAACGCTACCAAGCCCGGCTTCGCGGTTTGCGTCGCGTTCTGTCAATTTGTCAAATTATTTTTGTCTATGGTCGAATATGACGCTGTGTGTTGGGGTAGCCAGTTGTGACTTACCATAGACGTTTTAGTCGATTTCGTTTGACTGTACAACCGATCACAACACAACGCGACTTTATACAGGGTGTCCCGTAAATAATGGATAATCTCTTAAGGGGTCATTGTACTCATCATTATGAACAACTTTTACTATGGGACCAAACCTGAAATCGCGAAAAAAAATCAGCTGACCAGTACATTTATCTACATCAAACTCGTCAAAATGTAGGGAGCAGCTGATTTTTTTTTCGCGATTCCAGGTTTGGTCCCATAGTAAAAGTTGTTCATAATGATGAGTACGATGACCCCTTAAGAGATTATCCATTATTTACGGGACACCCTGTATACAGATTCTATCCCAATCCCAAAGTTTTTTGTAAACAAGTTTATTATGTTTTATATTCAAATTTTTATTAAAAATAAGCTAAAATAACTTAAAAATATAATATCTTAAACTAAAACTAATAAAAAACTAAAATATGGCGTCGAAAAATACCCAAGAGACTGGCGGCATTGCCACGTTGTATGGCAAAGCTAATACTCGGGCCAAGATAAAAGCCAGCCCTTGGGTCACGGGAAGTGTCAACAAGCCGTTTGGAGATTTCCTTAAACAAACTATGAGCACTCGGACCCCACGGCCCAAGGTTTTCAACCCCAAACGGCTCAAAAATATAATTACCGTTATGGTTATTATACTTCCGCCGCTTGAGGTTTTCATTAGTCAAATATACTATCAACACCCGTGGCAAAAGTTGTCAGTTTTCATTCGCCAGTCAGCCAGTAAATCGAAAAGGGAAAACGATTAAATAGCCTAATTTAGTCGATTTCAAACCCGAAACTTCTTCGTTTGAAAGTTGCTTTTAATTAAAAAGTAAATAAAAAATAGACAAAGTAAAAAAATAAAAAAACAAAATTGAGAGTTTAAAATTAGCACAATATTCTCTCCATACAATACAACATATCACAGCACAACAACACGACTTTATATTGTCGGTTCCCGAAGGTTTTTGTTTGTAGACTGTACTTTATTTTAGTTAGATTGTCAATTTTTATTAGTCAAACATACTAACAACCTTCATAATCTAAGCTAACAACACTCGTGGCAAAAGCAAGTTGTCAGTTTTCTTCCGCCAGCCAGCCAGTACATCGAATGGGAAAACGACTAAATAGGCTAATTTAGTCGATTTCTAATCCGAAGCTTCTTCGTTTGAAAGTTGCTATTTATTAAGGGGGATGCGTGCGCTAAGGTGGCCCGCGAAATTCAAATTTTCTTGCATTTTTTGCAATTTGCAGGTCAGTGTAAGGTCGTTTGGTTGTTGTTGTTGTGTTGGTTGTTGTGTGGTTGTCTTGATCAAAATATGATTAGCGACATTATGAAATATGTATTTACATAATTTTACCCACAAAAATCATCAATACATCATACATAGTTAAATTTGCCGTGGTTTGATCTGATTTCAGAAATCAGACCAAACCACAAATCTAACTTAGAGAGATGTGTTGATGATTCTCATAGTTATATGTATTTATATAGTTATGTTATAGATGATTAAACGAACCTTGAAAGTGAAGTTCGATCACTATTATATGAGTCGCTTCATCCGAAGTTATTAGGTCAAGATACAACCTGACTGACTTGCAAATTGCAAAAAAACGCAAGAAAATTTTAATTTCGCGGGCTGCACAGCGGATCCACCATAAAAAGTAAATAAAACCAATAGACAAATATTGGTAAAAGTATAAAAAACTTTAAAATAATAATAAAATGACAAAAAGTGTGCGATGGCCGGGAATCGAACCCGGATCAACTGCTTGGAAGGCAACTATGCTGACCATTACACCACCATCGCATCTGACGTTTCTGTTGAAATTTTTAGATATACTATTGCATGTAACTACTTATTTCATTACGCACCTGGGCGATCTTGAATTTCCATAGCTGCCGCTAGCAATGTGCAAGCGCTTTCCACGCTCAAGGTAGATGTGACATGATCTTCACAAGCTGATCTAAGATCTTCTACTCCTAAATCTGCAGCCAAGGTCATCATTTCGAAAACTCCAGAGTCTTGCAACAATAGCTGTGAATTAAGATCGTCTACATAGTTTATTATGAAAAAGACAACAAAAAATGCTTATGATTGCTCCATCTAGTGATTTTATTTGTAATTGCGGACGAAAAGTTTTTAATTCGACACTGGAGGCGCTGTCGTTATTTATCATATAAAAAGCAATGAAAAAATCTAAATCTCACCTTGCCAGTGTAAACATACTGGATAAAAAGCCTGAAAGTTTCAACTTGGACGTGCGACATTCGAATCGGTGTCGGCTGCGCGCCAATAGATGGCGTTACTGAACACCCTGGGATCCGACAAACTTCGCCTCGTTTTGTGTTTTGAAAGCTCTTGCATCTGTAACAAAGAAATAATTAATTACCTACATTTTTTTTAAAAGTTGATTTCAGAATTAAGTACGTCTTGAACTTTATTATGAAAATACAAAACAGAGTTCTTTACTACCTATTTAAAAAGGTTGCAGCTTTTTTAAAACTTAGATAAAAAGCCAGTGCAGGGTTCGTCGTGTAGGTAAGGACATGAGCAGTACACACGCCAGGTCAGATACCGCCGACGACCCAACAGTGAGTCTATTGCCATTAACCGGGCACAAATCCAGACTCCGGGCTGCTACACTGAGAAATTCCTGATGGAAAAAACACTGTCCGATCTGACAACAGATTAAATTTCACAAAGACGAGGAGCATCGTGCAGTCGGTAATTAAAAACCGATAATCCCCTCTGAAGAAATTATAAGCGCTGAACATAACTCGGATAGCTCCCTAGGAAAAACTTAAAGTTGTCAAGTTGTGCTCTAAAGTTATGCGAAAGTTACAGAGGCGAGCAGCGCCCCCTGGCGGCGCCAGCGTGGAGAGCACTCGTGGCACGTTTACTAAAATATCGGTACTAGACAAATTATTTTTACGCGATTTAACCGTGGGTTTATCATTTTTGGCTGTACTGAGTTTTATTAATAACGGGAAAGTACATTATTCTGTCTGAGTAAAGAGAAAATTGTTTTGCCTCTATTCCTTGCTTGCAAACTTAAATGAAATTAAAGTATCGACAGGGCCGGATTTAGGGGTCCAGAGGCCTCGGGGCAACAAAGGAGTGGAGGCCCCCTTGCCCTAAATTATTTTCCAAATAAAATGAACAATTTTTTTCAGTCGAGTTTTTCAATAAATAATTTATTGTGAAACCAAGTAGATTCTCTTAGTATTTAACAAACACATATAAATATAATCGGAAACAAGAATTATTATATATATTTTTTTTTTAAATGGGACACGGAATCGAATACCCAACCTCCGAGGTTGCGGGCAAGTACCACCCCACTGAGCCATTGAGCCATTGGGTACTCCCTCAAGATGGGTAGTAAATTGGAAGTGCTTATCAGGGCCATTTGAGATTTTGACATTTCACTGATTGCCTGATTGGAGTGAACAAATATAGATCAATGATTTCTGTTAATATTTAAGATTAATATAATCAAATAATCATGTATGTATAAAGTACTTTAGGCTGTAGGTAAAGGTAAAAGCGAAAAAAAAATATCAAAGGAAAAGATGTTTACTAGGTTTACTAGTTGAAAGAAAGAATTTTTTTTTTCCGAAGTCTCTATTGTGGAGGCCCCCTGCTTGTGGAGGCCCCGGGGCTTTCGCCCCGGTTGCCCTCCCCTAAATCCGGCCTTGAGTATCGAGAATGCGATGGGAGCTTGGAGACAATTTAACTTATACCTATCTATTTATAATCTAAATATCGGCCCAATAGTTGACGGATTTCGAGTAGATTAATGTCGTGTATCAGTATCGAGACACGTTCGTTATTTCGCGTTGATTAGACAAGCCTGTCGGGGCCTGGAACTGCTGATTGGATTTGCTATTGACTAAATTCAATTTTCAACTGACTCCGCGCAGTGGCTGTGATTTATCACCTTGTTTGCGTAATGTTACGTTAATTGGATCGCTTGAGAGATGTTTACCTTGGCAGTTTAGAGTAAGGCAGTTTAATTTCGCTATGATGAGTGTCAACTTAGAGAGTGTTTTGTAAGTGATGATGGTATTTTTATCCCAATCTAATCTTGATCGGTCCCCTGCGATAAATGTGAAAGTTTGAATGGATGGATGTTTATACTCAATCACGCCCGGCTGAACTGATCTGGATGAAATTTGGCACAGAGATAGATTATATTCTGGAATAGCACATAGGCTACACATAGGCTGATAATTTCAGATTGTATACGCGGGCGAAGCCGCTGGCAAAAGCTACAAATGCGAAAGTGAGTTGTTTGTTTGTTACGCTTTCACGCTAAAACGGCTGAACGGATTTTGATGAAATTTGGCACATGGTCTCGAGGTGTCCCGGCCATGATTTTCCCCCAACCTATTACTCCCACATCCCACCCGGTACGGGCTTGATTAGGCGATTGTTTTTCGGTAAAAATTAGTATTTTTTTCATAGTGCCGCGGTACGTACCTACATCTCCAACCCACATGGCTAGACCATGACCTGGGTTAGGACATATAATAGTTTTTATCCTGGTAGTATACACGGCTACAGATCAAACTATTACATTTCCAGTATAAGCTGATCTCGTATTGTGTAGGATTTTCTTACAATGAGAGGTCAGTGTAAACTGGAAATGTAGAGTTGATGTGTAGCCGTGTGTACGCTCCCGTGTGATAATTGCCGCGGGCAAAAGTTAGTTCTTAATAAACAGAAAAATAAAGCAGCTCTTCTATAAATGCTCAAGTTACTCACAGTGATGCTGAACAGAAATGGAATTGTGTCAGAAATCTGTGAGTTCGGATCGTTCATGCGATAGTTTTTGTTACCCTTAATATACCTTTAAGTATATAGGTACTTGCCACATTTTCACTAGATTCCCAATCTGCTCTATCGTTGATAAAACGGTAGGTACCTAAGTGCTTAGGTCTTAACAGTATTTCAAAGCCCTCTATTTCTAAACTTTCCTATCAATCACTCATTTATTTAGTAGGTATCAGTACCCCTAAATAATATAGCTATAATCCAGCACTGCGTCATGACTGCCTGGTCCCAGGAGTGGCCGCCATTAGTGAGGAGCGCAAGGTGAGGTCGCTCCTGTGAATATTTCAACATGTTTTGTCCCAGTTAACGACGTTTATTAACATCTCACGGGACTTCCAGATGTGTGTCTAAGATTAGAGATGATATTGGTAGGTCTACGTTATAATGTATCGGGAGTAGGGCTGACTACTTCTGAATCAGAAGTAGTCAGCCCTAAGTTCTGATAGAAACGGACGCTTAGCTGGTCAGCTGGTAGAATTATTCAAACTATAAATCGTTGCTGAAAATAAACTACAAATACTTACTAAGCTAAACAAACAGTGTAATAGAGTATCGTGAAAACCTAGACGAAAACTTTCTTTACTTTAAGTATATCTTCTTAGTAGAGGCGATATGAAACCTAACCCACAGCAACCTAGTTTTGAGATAATTGACATTTACGGTCTTATTACAAAACGAGGCTTTTCTTCTGAACCTAGGCTGTATAGAAAAACAGTTCTTTAAACAAAACTGACATCAGGTGTCGGAATAAAGTTCGAAATTCAAAAATGGGGTCTATGGTTTAAACCTGGGTTGGAAGATGAACCTTGTTTTGTAATAAGACGGTTAATGTCCGCAAATAATGCGAAAAATGTTTTTATTCATGTTTTACCCATTTTTATGCAGCTTGTATTTTACAGCACTGAAATGTTGTGTCACTACTTATTGTTTAGTTGAGAACTGATGCAAGACGCTTGAATCCATTCACCGGCGATTTTTTTTTCACCTCATGTGTGGGTTGGGTCTTTTAACCTCTACTACGAAGATATTTTCACATCTTTCTTCTTCAAACTATTCTTTACAAACTTTCTTATACACTCAATTAGATTTTCTTGGAAAAAGATACAGCCTGCCTAAGTATACTCAGTTATCTGTAACTGAACTAAACTTGCCAATGAGGTGTAACAAATCATTCCTGCTATACTCCCGCAGTAGCTACAGGGTAAGTCCACCACCCTGCTGCCGAACACCGCCACTAAGTCGTGCAGCCGATCTCAATTAATTGTGAACCCGCTGTAGCGTTCATTGCCTGATTTATTTGCGGCAACTTGGCTCCTTGGTGGAACTTGGTATACCTACAGAAGCCACAATAATAGATCTGCTGTAATTTTTCTGTCTAGTATAATATTGATGTCTGTTGTTTTGTTGTGTTAGGCTCGCCCCCATTACATGGCACTTACGCATAACGGCCGAAATGTGGGTGCAGGTACTTACTATAGTTACACCACAGTCTATACATCATACAGTCGTCCGACGAAAGCCCGAACTGCTTACTTATTTCGCCAAACTTCGTAAGCAGTTCGGGCGTCGTCGGACGACTGTATGATATGTAGACTGTGGTTACACCTTTGCCTAAGCCAACGTTCGCAAGGCCGTAAAAAATCGCGGCGGGATTTTATCGCGCACTGGATTTTCAACTCTCGGTGTTGAGCCGAGCTTCGAAAATCCAACCTAACAACAACAGGGCGAGAGAATCCAACCTAACAACAACGCTAAGCAGAGTGTTGAAAATGCAGTGCGCGAAAAAAAATCGCCGCGATTTTTTTACGGCCGTGCGAACGTCGGCTTAGCCTTCGGGTAATACAGGCTGATGTTGTAACATTTGTGTTTCAATGTCTTCATCGTCTGCCTTTTCCCAACTTGACCTCTTGTTGTTGACGGATCTGCAGACTTGACGACTGTCAAAGATCTACATAAATATGACAGCCGGTGCTTTCCGAGACACACTCGAAAGGGTCTGGATAATTATGTAATGCACGGTCACTCCTCCGCGGACCGACATTGGTGATAATTATGTAATGCACGGTCACTCATCCGCGGACCGACATTGGTGATAATTATGTAATGCACGGTCACTCATCCGCGGACCGACATTGGTGATAATTATGTAATGCACGGTCACTCATCCGCGGACCGACATTGGTGATAATTATGTAATGCACGGTCACTCATCCGCGGACCGACATTGGTGATAATTATGTAATGCACGGTCACTCATCCGCGGACCGACATTGGTGATAATTATGTAATGCACGGTCACTCATCCGCGGACCGACATTGGTGATAATTATGTAATGCACGGTCACTCATCCGCGGACCGACATTGGTGATCATTATGTAATGCACGGTCACTCCTCCGCGGACCGACATTGGTGATCATTATGTAATGCACGGTCACTCATCCGCGGACCGACATTGGTGATCATTATGTAATGCACGGTCACTCCTCCGCGGACCGACATTGGTGATCATTATGTAATGCACGGTCACTCATCCACGGACCGACATTGGTGATCATTATGTAATGCACGGTCACTCATCCACGGACCGACATTGGTGATCATTATGTAATGCACGGTCACTCCTCCGCGGACCGACATTGGTGATCATTATGTAATGCACGGTCACTCCTCCGCGGACCGACATTGGTGATAATTATGTAATGCACGGTCACTCATCCACGGACCGACATTGGTGATCATTATGTAATGCACGGTCACTCCTCCGCGGACCGACATTGGTGATCATTATGTAATGCACGGTCACTCCTCCGCGGACCGACATTGGTGATCATTATGTAATGCACGGTCACTCATCCACGGACCGACATTGGTGATCATTATGTAATGCACGGTCACTCCTCCGCGGACCGACATTGGTGATCATTATGTAATGCACGGTCACTCCTCCGCGGACCGACATTGGTGATCATTATGTAATGCACGGTCACTCATCCACGGACCGACATTGGTGATCATTTATCTGCTTTACTTTGTTCCAAGTATTTTTACAGACATCGAGGAATATGGTCCCGCAATACGTCCTAAGTATATCCTGTGGATTACCACAACCAATGCATGGTAAGTAATAAATTGATTGAAATCATTTTAAATTAACAATTACCTAGGTAGGTCCGACTTTAAGTTTTCCAATTGTTAGAGACAACAAGAAGGTATAAAACCTCTTTTTATATTTCGTTATTTTTGTTCTTAATTTTAAATATTTTACATCGTCTTTTGTTTTTCTTCTCTTCTATAATGTGACATCTTATGTATGCACAAACCTAAATAAATATTTTATAATATTTAATATTTTGTTTGCTTATGTCTAACACCAATCATGCGGTTTTATTGGTTTTACAAACATTTCAAAAACTTGTATTTTTTAGGTCTACTATTTTCCGAGTTAAGGCTCTTACAGACAGAGGCGATATCGCGTCCTAGACGCGATATTGCTACATTATATCCGTAGAACAATATCGCGTCGCGACGCGATACTTATCGCCTCTGTCTGTAAGAGCCTTTAAAATGCCGCCGGAGTCAAAACACATTAAAATTAACGGATAAAAAACTTTTTTACAAAAACAAAAACCGACTTCCAAAAAAAAAACACTACAAAGTGAAAAATAACTTTAATTTCGGAAGTCGGTGTCTTTGGATCTGTATTTTAGTTTTTTGCCACCGACTTCCGAAATTAAAGTTATTTTTCACTTTGTAGTGTTTTTTTTTTGGAAGTCGGTTTTTGTTTTTGTAAAAAAGTTTTTATTTTTCACTTTTTAGTGGTTCAGTTTGTAATTTATCTAAGTTACAATAACCCAATGTCAACTGCTCATCACGTTTTACAAAATGTTGCTTTTCCCGATGGGGGGACGTTAATTGTTGTGGAGTTCTCCTAGTAAGAACCAGGAGAAATGGAGCTCATGGTGAAGTCACCATTACCATTATTTTGACGAGCATAAACCATATTAAAGTAATCGAATCGCAACCTGTTATATACTTAGATATAATTGAGTATTTCCGATGGCCCTCTGTGGTCTTCATCATCAGTTCCAGTTCATCGAATGGTACTTTCCGAGAGTAAATGCACGAGTTACTATAAAAAATACCGAAATCGATATAGGTGTGCCCATAAAATTTGAGGGTTTCCCTCGATTTCCATGGGATCTCATCATCAGATCCTGATTTGATGATCATGGGACCACTTGGGAAGTATACCCTTTCGAACAAAAAAAGAAAAATCCAAATCGGTCTAGCCATTTTCGAGTAATCGGGGAACATACATAAAAAAAAAAAATAAAAAAAAAAATAAAAAAAAAATATTCCGACGAATTGAGAACCTCCTCCTTTTGGAAGTCGGTTAAAAATCACCCGCAGTCAAACTGCGTAACATTTTCTTGGGCCTTGGCCTTGGGCTTCTGACGACACTAACGACTGTCAAAGATCCACGAATGACCATCGGCATAAAACGTGTTTTCCGATACACGGAGGGGTCTTCCCCGGGGGTCATGTAAAGATGTCACCTATCCACGGCCAACCGCGGCAAGCGTAGCTGTAATTACTTACCCACAAGCACCTCACTTACCCACGAGCCCCTCATTTAAGTACTTAGGTACTAAGTATAGCTGTTTAAATAAATTGAAGATTCTAATCTAAAGTGATAAATTCCCACGAATCACGCGCACACGCAAGGTCATCACATCACAGCAGCAGTGCTGCAGTGCGGTGCTCTGCGATTTGTTTGCAATTAATCACAGTTTGAGCTGTGTCCTTATAATTAATTCAGCGGAGTACATCGCGGTGTGATGGTCCACAATCTCGGCGGATATCATTAATCTTGGTCGGCGGACCAAGTGTTGCTCAAAGAGTTTTAGCAGACGCGACGTTTAACGCGCCGTAGGTATAACCCACCCTTAGATACTTATCTCGCACGCTACAAGCGTGTTGTCTACTAATCTCGCACGCTACAAGCGTGTTGTCTACTAATCTCGCACGCTACAAGCATGTTGTCTACTAATCTCGCACGCTACAAGCGTGTTGTCTACTAATCTCGCACGCTACAAGCGTGTTGTCTACTAATCTCGCACGCTACAAGCGTGTTGTCTACTAATCTCGCACGCTACAAGCGTGTTGTCTACTAATCTCGCACGCTACAAGCGTGTTGTCTACTAATCTCGCACGCTACAAGCGTGTTGTCTACTAATCTTTGACAAGATGTACCTAATGCTATAACAAATTTTATAAAAACCCTTGAATTTTCACGTGAGTGATTAATTCAGAGGTCGAAATATAGGTAGAGTATGAAATACCTAAAATTCGAGGACAGAAGTAACAAGAGTGGATATACCACCTATAAAATCCCGGAATCACATGTCGATTAAATCTCGGGATTTAAGAAATTGCGAATTAATTATTGCATTTTGAATACATTTGTAACAAATTAAATATATATTATAATAAATAATTTGCAATTTCGTAATTCCCGGGACTTTCCCTGAGATTTAAGAAATTGCGAATTGGGACGATGTCTGGGTAAAAAAAAGGAAATTCTATTTAGTCCGTCATGTCAGTCAGATAATATTATTACATGCTTGATCTTATTTTATTTTTTGCTTAATCATAATGTCTTAATAACCAACACGCATTAAAGTTGGAGAGTAGGGACTAGATATCGACTTATGCACTGCTAGCCACAAGTGGGCAGATATCCTACTTACAGCTATCGTCCTCAAAGGAGTGTCGAGTCTCCACCCTTAGCATGGTCAGCTCCGGCGCGGCAGCACCCGCTCCCGTCTCCAACAGATGGTGACTAATGGAGTGAACAGCTCTCACTTACACCACTTTTTGCTGATTTCCATTTAACACGTGGACTAAGGAGCGAGGTTTTAAAGGATTACACGGATTTTCTTGCTGCTAAATACTTGGTATTGGTAGTCTAATAATAAGGATTTTCCAGCAAAGTAATTTAGCTACTTAGGGCTAATTTGACTAAAGTCGTTTATCTTTTAGGCGTGGAATGAAATTGACGACTGACAGTTTTTGTGTGGAGAAACTATCAAAAATTTAAAATTTATTCCTAGGTTAAGACATACGGGTACTTAGGTATACTTAAAAGTTTGGGTCGAATTCACCCTTAGACGGAACAATTACTTAGGTCATAGATTCAATTGCAAGGTCTAATTAAAATTGGGATTAAGGAATCAAAAAAAATTCTGCGTTCTGCGAGTGACAGAAATGCATTTTATTTTTGTCGAATTTGTTAGTTCAGTAATCTTTCATGACGAATGTTGAATAATCTCTGTCTGGTCAGCTGTATTATTAGACGATACCTGCATAACTTATACCGTACGTAAACAAAAAAACCACATTACTGATGCTTACTTAATTGTGTCACACGATCTATCTTTCGCCTATAATTGTGTCACACGATCTATCCTTCGCCTATAATTGTGTCACACGATCTATCCTTCGCCTATAATTATGTAGACACCTAGGTACCTACGTAAAACATTTTCATTCTGTGCCCTTGTCGCTTTACTAACAGATCCGCCTGACATTTCACGTACCTAGCAGGATCTATGACAGTAGCCAATATCCATAACTGAGTTGCGTCCACGCCTCCACGCCGCCACCCCCCACGCCTGCATGCCTACGGCGGCTGTGATTAACTCGATTAGCTACCTACAGCTCGCGTGAGCTGTCGCGACGCGAACATGACTGCCGCCGGTAAACGTCAGAACATCAGACCGGGCGTCAGAATGTCAGACCCTCCTCTAGTCTGATCCAATCACACGTACTTATTAGTTTTTATGTTACTATCATTGATATAAATACGCAGTAGGTAATATATAAGTCAATGGTCATTAATGTCATTATACATACTTAGCATTAGGAAAATAGCTGTCCTATAGGTAGGTAGGTACTTATAGATTTTCTCCATTAACTCCAATGACGTATTAGGTATCTAATACATCCTTGGGAGTGGAGTCGAGCTATTTACATTCTGTGTTGGAACTCAGCAAATCTTAGTTCAAAACCAATATTTGTAATAGAAAACTTATCCTATCAATAAACTTTCACTAACAATAGGGTACTTAATACTAAAACACAATAAAGCACACAATCACAACTCCATTATTAGCTTTAATCTGAACTGTCAACTGTGTGGTTTCTGTGACGTCGTGTGACGAGGTTCCATAGCGACGGCCAACTTCTAATAGCGTTCCCTCTCACGTCACGAGCCAGGCCGCGCCAACCCGCGCCAACTCGCGACAAACATCGCGTCTGCGTTTGAACACAGATTAAACTTACGCAAAGTATATTGTGGTGTTATGTCATGTTTCGTGTTGGAGGCAAAAGGAAATTGGAAATGATAAACTCAAACTCAAAGCATTTATTTCAATTAAACCAATTACAGGCACTTTTCAATTGTCAAAGAGTCGGTCAGTAGGTAAGTCAGAAAGTTGAAGCTAGTTGTCCATTCCAAAACGTAGATCTATGGAGAAGAACGGGCAAGAAACTCCACGGACACTCTTTTAAATCAAAATATGGTTACAAAAATATCGGTTACATCATTCATGTTGAAATTATAGGTATATGTGAGAACGATGAACGTTAAAAGCGTCCGTAATAAAAAAATAAAAAAAACAATTCAAAATTAAAATTAAAATAGGCCGTGGCAGCTAAGGTATGACCAGCCTCCACCAACAGCGCCCGTTCACGAACCTGACGTATGGATTCGTTAAATGATCCAACACACGCGCCACCGTCAGCGAGGCATTAGAGTGAGCATGACACACTCAGCCGCCAGGGCACATCCAAGTCAAATAAAGACGTACCCAGTAAATGGTAGCTTTAGAGTACGTGTAGATAGGTAGGTACGTGCTCTAAAATACAGTAAGTAAGTACCTACCTATCTTACAGTACTTGGGAGTTGGGACTGTTATTGTCTACTACGGACTAATCGTTGAACACCAGAGGTGGCCATCCTGTTAGAAAAGGTTCAACCTCAACTGGTCCTGGATATGGTGAGCTAGGGAAATGAGAAACAGAGCTCGCCGTCAGACGATCGACAAAGTCCTAATCATACATAAGTAGTGAGGGACTTTGTAATTATAGGTACGTATCACTACATAGTATAAAACAGAGTCGCTTCCCGCTGTCTGTCTGTCCCTATTTATGCTCAGATCTTTAAAACTACGCAACGGATTGTGATGCGGGTTTTTTTAATAGTAAGAGTGATTCAAGAGGAAGGTTTATATGTATAATAAACGCGAGCGAAGCCGCGGGCAAAAGCTAGTTTACCTATAAAGAACGAACGACCTTTAAAAAATTAATTCCCGTATTTAATCACCAACATCACACTTAAGTAAATTACACGACCGACAAGGGGATTGTTCGCACTTAATAAAATTAACTTTGCTATTTGTTGCGCTAAAAAACAAGCTTTCTAAACACAATCTGTATCGCGGAGGCCATGATTGATGACGTCACGACCGCGCGCAACAACGCGACGCGACATCGCGACAACGTTGACGCGCAATTTGCGTCATAGATAGTGTGGAGACCACAATTTGTGTAAGACGACGGACAAGCTGATTTGCTTTAGAATTAGAATATTAGTACCTAGATGCGGTAATGTACCACTTTATGACCCTATCTTGAACACCACGAATGGGGTTTTTTTTTTGGATGGGACATCATCAATGACATCTTCCGCTCTGGGTGGAGCGGGAGGGCGTGTCAGACATTTACTGATTAAAACCCACCCTTCAGTTGCCTGTGCCAGGGCCACGGTATATCTTCGAACAACCCGCGACCCTGGACAGAAAGACCTGAACTACGCCACGCCTTACATCTTAATCAAACGCGGCAGTTAAGTTTGTGCGTATTTGAGTGAAGCATTCGGTTCCCTATCACCTCACGTACTAAAAGCGGGACTCTCTCTAGTCCCCAAGCAGGCTAGTGTTACTACCGATCACGATTAATAGTAGGCTCGCCGCAGCCGTCGCGCGCTGTCTGCTGCTGAAGCCGCTGCTGATGCGGAGGACATTAATCACACTCAACTTCTTGCACTGTTTATTTTAACGCGGCTTATTTCAGGGAATTAGATTTAAATTAGTTTAACGTGAGATATTTTGTAGGGTTTTTTGTAAAATGTTGTTTTATTGTCATATCATATAGGTGTGCTAACCTCATGATGGTCTACCTCAAGTACATATAGATGTAACAAAGCAGCGTGTAGTGTAAAAGTAAAAAAAAAAAATCTTAAAGACCTCTATATTTCCAGCCAGCAGGAAAAAAGTTAAAACGAAAATGACCCAACGTTCAGTCTTATCTCGTTAGTTAATTCAGTTGGTACAGTGTTCAGTGCTGCCAACTGCATTCTAAAGACTGTAATCTGCACGCGATTCTTGCAACATTCTAATTTTGGCGCCATTCACAGCACGCGACTGTTACGTTCAAATTACAGAGCTCAAAGCTAATGAACGCCATATTTGTGTTTTTTCACGTTATTTTCGAACGTATCGCCGGCGAGTATAAATCGACTCGTTAAACCTGATTGGTGTAATTCAATCTTGTAAATTACACTGCACGATCGCTGAATGTGTTTTTTCTACAGATAAATGAAAAGCTAGTGAATGCATGAGTTGAATGGCTGATTTTACGACGGTAAATAAGTGATTTGAAATATTTTTCAGTAGAAAATGTTTCATGGTGTAAATGATACGTTCCTTTTGCATTCAATTTTAATGGCTACCTGAAAGTAGCTGAATGTTTTATTCGTATATATTTCGTTCGATTTCAGAGTGTTCTATTCAAAACATTTGATTTAAACTTGCACAGTTATGCAACCAACGTAGATCGCAAGCTGAAATGCCTCTAACAATCAATGTCCTTTCAGCCGTTTGAAGCTCTCAGAAAAAAATGTATAGCTGCGTGGCATAGTCCGAAGTGGAGCGGACTTTGTAAACAGTTTTGACACAAAAGCTTCTCGCAACAAGATTCTCACTGGGCGGTGGCAGATTATAGCGACATTTTTCTACAAATAATAAAGCGGTAATGAGCGGTGTAGGACGTCGAGCGACGTCACCGGCAGACGGCCGCGCGTCGCTTGCTGCAACCGCTCGCCTCCAATTTGCGGTTGCGCTCACAATAACATTGCTCCGCTCGCTCCTCTCAGCTGTCATCGCAACACGTGCCGCTGCTGGTATTGTGTATAAGTTGCTGGTTTTTGTTATTTAATGTAACAATGGTGTTGGAAATTATAAGTTAAATTACATTACACGTATGAAAGACAATTTTGTGTACGTTGTATTTATATGTATAGATACTTAAACATATATCTTTTATTCGAGGTTGCTGGACTGGAATATCATTAAGTATTCGACAGTTTGGCCATCTTTAGTTACTCAGCTTCCAAGTCGAAGAAACAATATATAGGGTGACTGGTAATTAGTGACCGATACTTAAACACATGATTGTACTCATGATAACAAACAACTTTTACTATGGGACCAAACCTGAAATCGCGAAAAAAAAAAATCAGCTGTTCCCTATTTTTTTTTTTTTTTTGTGCATGGGAAATCATCAAATGACTTCTCCCGCTAAACACATGATTGTACTCATAATAACAGACAACTTTCCCAAAAATTTTTTTTTTTTAAATTTTCTAATCGCATTTATGATCCTAATAATTCCAATAAGATATTGAGTACCTAACAAGAATAATACACGTGGAGCTCGTGGCTAAGTAGTAACGGACGCACGGGTCGATCCATCAGGTTAAGCTACGCTTGCCGGGGTTGGTCCGTGGATGGGTGACCATCTTCACATACCGAGACACCTCCGTGCCTCGGAAAGCACGTTAAGCCGTTGGTCCTGGCTGTAATTGGTGGATCTTTGACAGTCGTTACGGGTCGTCAGAACCCCGAAAGTCTGACAATCAGTCTTACCCAGGGGTATTGAATTACCCAGTTACTGGGTTGTGGAGGTCAGATAGGCAGTCGCTCCATGTAAAATACTGCCAAACCCCAACCCCCACACCCGACCCCAACATAGTTGGGAAATGGCTAGGCAGATTGATTTTAACAAGAATAACATCATCCATAATAATACCACCATCAGCTGTTAGTTAACCCGTCGCATGCCAATTAGCAGAGCAGTGGTGACCCAGTGGTAACGGCCGTGACTTACGAGTTGTAGGTTCGGAGTTTTGGACACTGACAGGCGCTTTACTTTGTGTAAATTATTTCATCACCACTGCTCTCAAAACGGTGAAGGAAAACATCGTGAGGAAACCGGCATGTCCTAGAACCAAAAATTCGAAGACATGTGACATCTACCAACCCGCACTGGGTCCGCGTGTTGGATTACAGCCCACTCCCTCTCACCGAGAGGAGGCCTGTGTCCCAGCAGTGGGAACATTATAGGCTGCCTATGTTACACTAATTAGCAGACACAATAGATTTATTACTGTTATCCGTACAATCGACAAAGTTAATTTAGTTTCCTACTTATTCCTTTTACAAACAAAACTATCCATTTTTAACATGCATTATCCTTTTTCATTAATTGAGAACAAACGTACTTACCATGCGCACGTTGTCAATTGTTAGTCGCTTGACCCCGTTATTCTATCTCTCCGATATTCTCCGTGTGGCTGCATACCTACGAAATATCTAGGCACCGGGCGCGATCCCGGTAAAAGTAGGCACGCACAACACTGTATCGCTCACACTGCACACACACACACACACACACACACACACACACACACACACACACACGTGCTTAATTCTAATACCGGTTAGTAGTAGCAGTTTTAACTAACACTAATAATTAACGAAATGACAAAACACTATCTACGGAATCACACTATTAAAACAACAGTGAATTCTCAGTGAATTCACTCGTATAACAGTAAGTAGGGCGGAGCACCGAACGAGCTTCGACAGCCGCGGAGGAGCCGTTTAGGTACGCAGTCTTTCCTTGTCGGCAGCACCAGTATTACTAAGCTAATTACAAACTTTCGGAGTAAACACGCGGCGTGCCTCAAAGAAGTACTCCTTTATTAGGTATGCATGTTGCTTTATTGTTTATTTAAAACTATTTTGAAAACACATCTTTACTGCGAACTAGAATTCTATTACTAGAAGTATTTTAGGAATAACCCAAACGACCAAACCATTTACAAATTGTAGACAATGGATGTTACTGCGGCGCTCTGCGATAAGCATATTTAATAGGTACGTGACTCATAAAACGCCGCCGCCGGCGATCTCGCCTCTATTGTTTATTTGAAACTGTTTAGAAAACACATCATTACTGCGAACTATTACTAGTAAGTATTCCTAAAGGAATGCACATTTTACAATCCAGCAAACCATTTACAAATTATAGACAATAGATTTTACTGCGAAGCTCGGCGTTAAGCAAACACAATATGTACGTCTTTCATAAAACATCTGCTACTTTCTAAAGGTTATAATTTAAATGGTTGTTTTCGCAAAAATAAAAATAACACAAATATTTTCATGCTAAAGCTTACATAAACTAAGGGTACGGCTAGCGGCTGTCCTTCACAACTATCTAGTAGGTATTTTCGTACCTACTTTACGTGCGTGCGCTACCACTAAATGCATTATTGTTCAAGCTATTCCAAGTTTCCCATCCCACTTTTCTAGGCTAGACTAGCAGTCTGTCTACGATATTTGAGTTTAAATCAGAAGTATTCGGCAAAATTAATTTTATAATGTTGCTAGTCGCGTTGCTACAGGCACAGGTTGCTTTACTACTGTACAGTTAAGGCTCCTACAAAGAAGCACAACGCGCGACGCGACACAAGTACACTGCATGTCGCGCGACTAGCGGTGCCTTTGAACTCCCTTTTAAATCATGCATGCCGCTATAATTGCCCTCTAAGTAAGTAACTAAGTAGCATACGCAATGACGTTATAGCCTCTATCCATACAAAACAGATTATGTGAGGTCCGGCGGCAGCCGGTAGCCATTTAGCGCGCGCAAGTAGGTATGTGGAGTGCAATCCATACTAATTTTATAAATGCTAAATTAAGTCTGTCTGTCTGTCTGTTTATTACGCTTTCACGTAAAACGGATGAACCGATTTTGACAAAATTTTGTACAGAGATAGAACAGATTTTGAAAAAGACATAGGCTAAATTTTATCGCGAAAAAAGGCTTTGGACGCGCGAAATAACCGAATTCCACGCGGGCGAAGCCGCGGGCAGGAAGCTAGTATCTTTATAGGTACGAGTACAAATAAAACTTGAAATGACTGGCGTGGTTAAAAAATTGGAATCAACTTGGCTATTTACAACGATTACTAAATCAACTACTTACTTAGGTACTAAAGTTTTTTTTAATTAAATGATTAAATGAACTCACATTAATTGTTGCATGTGTCCACCTTGCACTTCAACACATTTAGTGGCACGTTTAGTATTAAGAGCCTGCACGCGCTGCAGAATTCTAGTGTCACTTTTCACTATTTCGAAACTGTTTTCAATCCTAGTTCTTAGTTCATCGGGAGTATGTACTGGTCCATCTCGGTAGACTAAGTCTTTTACACGCCCCCACAAAAAAAAGTCTAATGGTGTTAAATCCGGTGACCGCGGAGGCCAAGCAACTGGCCCCCCACGACCAATCCACCGCTCTCCATAAATAGCACTTAAACGATCGCGTACTGAAAAAATGACAAATGAAATGACGCGCCCGACTACTGCAATTACTGTAGTGTACGTATACAGATTTAAGTAATAGGACGCGTCATTTTAGAGTAGACAAGCTCTACAAATACAGAATCGGAATTAGTACTATTGATCGAATACACGCCGATAGTATTAGTAATACCTACTTACCTATACTCCATTTACAATAAGATTAGACATTTAAACAAACCTTTTTTACAGTCCGTTCAACCGATTTTCTACTTCTATTCGGAAGGCTTAAGGATGAGATTAAAGGCAAAAAAGTGGTTACAATACCAACTGTTTACTGCAGCTTCCATTATCATGCCTCCAACGCATTAGAAGTCAAAATCGGTTGAACGGACTGTAAAAAAGGTTTCTTTGAATGTCAAATCTTATTGTAAAATAGAGTACACATGAGATAGAACGGGATTACCGGTAAAGCTATTAACAGTTGATAGCGCAAAGGCGCGCGCACCTTGTTTTGTTAGTAGTATACAGTAGTACCCAACTGATATGGCTTCTATGTTAAGGATTTGGTTTCCGCACTTAGTCCTTCATGTGGACCATTGTGCGTACTGATATGGCTTACCGAGGTACCTTTTTTTTTTTTTTTTTTTTTGAGGTTGGGAAATCATCAAATAACTTCTCCCGCTCTGGGTGGAGCGGGAGGGCGTGTCAGACTTTTACTGACTAAAACCCACCCGTGTTCCTTCAGTTGCCTATGCCAGGGCCGCGGTAACCCTTTCAGACAACCCGCGACCCCAGCGGCGTCGGCCCTATTGGGCCCCGTCACTTGCTGACATCTCTTTGAGGCGCGCGTGGAACACGACGCGCCGTCGACTCGGGCCTGGTCCTTACCGGACAGCGAGCTACCCGCTGCTCACCGTCCGCAGGCCCGCGCCTACGGTGGCCGGAAATCGCCCCGCGATTCCCGCCGCCCAGGGCGTCTCCTGCGGCGACTGAGGGCGTGAGGCTGCCTCTCCCTCACGCGTTCCGCCTCCTCCTTCGCGAGCATCACTGCTTCGCAGAAGGAGGTGACGGCCTCCCATGCACTCTCGCTCCGCACCATGGCCTGGACCAGGCTCGGACGCGAGAGATCGCCGCCGCCAATCGCCTCCGTGAGAACACGGCGGTGCTCTGCCCAAGCCGGGCAGACCTCCACTGTATGCTCCACCGTGTCCTCCGGGCGATCTACACAATGGAAACACCCGGGCGTTTCCTCCCGCCTTATGCGAAACAGGAACCTCCCGAAACAACCGTGTCCGGTGAGGACCTGCGTCAGGCGGAAGGTGAGGACGCCGTGGCGCCTCTCTAACCACTCCTCAAAGAGGGGACTTATCGCCGCTATTGTGGCGTGCCCAGCGCTGGGTTGCGACAGTCGCGCTCTCCATGCCGCCATGAGATCCCGCCGGAGCTCTGTCCGCTGTACCGTGATTTCTCGCGGCAGCGGAGTTACGCCCCGGCGCTTCGCCTCCTCGCGCCACTCCCACACGTGCGCGAGGACCTTTGCCTCCAGATCCCACGGCGGCAATCCGGCAAGGAGGCTCGCCGCCTCCCGGGAGACCGTGCGGTATCCCCGGACTAGCCGGATGGCCATGACCCTCTGGGACGCGTTCAACCTGCCGGCTGGTCCCAGCCTTAGGGAACGCGCCCACACCGGTGCTCCGTAAAGGGCCATGGACCGCACGACCCCCGCGTAGAGCCTCCGGCAGGAGGCGTTTGGACCCCCCAGATTGGGCAGGAGCCGCCTCAAGGCAGCCCCAGCCCGTGCCAGTCTGGGAGCCAAACGTCGGAAGTGCTCCACGAAGTTCCACCGGCTGTCGAGGACGAGTCCCAGGTACTTCATCGTCGACCCGACTTCGATGTGAACCCCTCCCACCGTTATTTCGGAACCCGACGGTGGCGCATTCCGAGGACCATGAAAACACATGGCCTCGGACTTGTGCAAGGCCACCTCGAGTCCCAACTGCCGGATCCTCTCCACGACTATCGCAACCCCGCGTGTCGCTAGTTCAGCCGCAGCCTGGTGCGACCTCCCCTGCGCCAGGACCAGCGTGTCGTCAGCGTAACATACTACGCTGACGCCGCTTGGGAGGTCGGCGCGCAGCACCCAGTCGTAACCGATGTCCCACAGATGCGGCCCCAAGACCGATCCCTGTGGGACACCGCACGACATCTCTCGCCGGTTCCACTCTCCCTGATGACCGGGGTAGATGACGGCCCTGTCCGTCAGATAGGCTTACCGAGGTACCTGCGCAGAAGATGAATTTTCAAAGCGCGGGAAATGCTATTGACCAATCGGCACGCTCTACGCACCGTGCTTCTTTTTCCTGTAGGTACCGCTATTGGTCGGCAACTGCCAGCATAATGTTAGTCAGCCGCCATACTTGCGAGTGAGAGAAAACTAACAGCTGCAGTGTATTATGAAGTAATCTAAGGTTGATTGTAAGTTTTAAGCATTCTCGTTAATCTCGGGGCCATACTTTCTTTTCACACGACGATTCACGACTTCACGAGATTCACGACGCGCCTTATTAGTTGGGTACTACTGTACCTTACGTTGCATATTAAAAGTACAGTACTACTAAACACGGCGGTTTTGTACAACTTTTTGTTAACTACCTAGGTACAAACGTACACGGATGCGGCGTGCCTTCGTTAAAAGTGACAGTCACACTAGAGTTCTGCAGCGCGTGCGGGCTCATATCACTAAATATGCCACTAAATGTGCTGTGCAAAGTGGACACATGCAACAATCAATGTGACTTCATTTAAATCATTTAGATTACTAAATTATTTAAATAGCCAAGTTAGCGTTAGCGTTGTAAATACTTAGCCAAGTTGATTCCAATTTTTTAACCACACCAGTCATTTCAAACCTACTTGTACCTATACAGATATTGCACTCCACATACCTACTTACGCGCGCTAAATGCCTACCGGCTGCCGAATATTTCTGATTTAAACTCAAATATCGTAGACAGACTGCTAGTCCAAAGCCTAGAAATGTGGGATGGGAATAGCATGAACAATAATGCATTTAGTTGTAGCGCACGCACGTAAAGTAGGTACGAAAATACCTACCAGATTTGTTCAAGGTTTAGCATGAACATAATTTGTGTTATTTTTACTTTTGCGAAAACAACCATTTAAATTATAACCTTTAAAAAGTAGCAGATGTTTTATGAAAGACGTAACTATTGTATTTGCTTAACGCCGAGCTTCGCAGTAAAATCTATTGTCTATAATTTGTAAATGGTTTGCTGGATTGTATAAGCGCAGATTATTGACAAAATGTGCATTCCTTTAGGAATACTTACTACAGATAGCGCGCGAGTTGAATGCAGTCGGGGTCTGAGGTAAAGAGTGCCCCGCTATCCGCACGCCCCACCTCACGCGCCTGCAGTGTAGTGCTAATTATAATTGGGTCACAGCACTATCGCATTCCTAAGCTCTGCATTCAACTCGCGCGCTATCTGAAGTAATAGTTCGCAGTAATGATGTCTTTTCTAAACAGTTTCAAATAAACAATAGAGGCGAGATCGCCGGCGGCGGCGTTTTATGAGTCACGTACCTATTGAATATGCTTATCGCAGAGCGCCGCAGTAACATCCATTGTCTACAATTTGTAAATGGTTTGCTCGTTTGGGTTATTCCTAAAATCCTTCTAGTAAAGGTCGATTTACATCAAACGAACAAAGAGCTAGAGCTAGAACAAGAGCATTCTTTCGTGGTCTTTTAGTGTAAACGAAAACTCGTATTCAGCGTTTGCATCAAACGAACAAAGAGCTAGAACAAGAGCTAGAACACAAGAACGCTTTGAAGAGACCGCTCAGGGGCGCGAGCACGTCCGAACACGCAAGAACGCTCTAAGCATCTGTTCGCGCGCTCTAGCGCCGTTTACATCGAGCGAGCGAGTATTCTTAGAATATTCCATAGAATCTTTGCGAACGCACTAAGAACAACGAAAGAATGCTCTACGCCTGTTCACACTAAAAGAATTTGATATAGTGGGGATAGAATGAGCATTCGCTCGTCTGATGTAAATCGACCTTAATAGAATTCTAGTTCGCAGTAAAGATGTGTTTTCAAAATAGTTTTAAATAAACAATAAAGCAACATGCATACCTCATAAAGGAGTACTTCTTTGAGGCACGCCGCGTGTTTACTCCGAAAGTTTGTAATTAGCTTAGTAATACTGGTGCTGCCGACAAGGAAAGACTGCGTACCTAAACGGCTCCTCCGCGGCTGTCGAAGCTCGTTCGGTGCTCCGCCCTACTTACTGTTATACGAGTGAATTCACTGAGAATTCACTGTTGTTTTAATAGTGTGATTCCGTAGATAGTGTTTTGTCATTTCGTTAATTATTAGTGTTAGTTAAAACTGCTACTACTAACCGGTATTAGAATTAAGCACGCGTGTGTGTGTGTGTGTGCAGTGTGAGCGATACAGTGTTGTGCGTGCCTACTTTTACCGGGATCGCGCCCGGTGCCTAGATATTTCGTAGGTATGCAGCCACACGGAGAATATCGGAGAGATAGAATAACGGGGTCAAGCGACTAACAATTGACAACGTGCGCATGGTAAGTACGTTTGTTCTCAATTAATGAAAAAAGGATAATGCATGTTAAAAGTGGATAGTTTTGTTTGTAAAAAGGAATAAGTAGGAAACTAAATTAACTTTGTCGATTGTACGGATAACAATAATAAATCTATTGTGTCTGCTAATTAGTGTAACATAGGCAGCCTATAATGTTCCCACTGCTGGGACACAGGCCTCCTCTCGGTGAGAGGGAGTGGGCTGTAATCCAACACGCGGACCCAGTGCGGGTTGGTAGATGTCACATGTCTTCGAATTTTTGGTTCTAGGACATGCCGGTTTCCTCACGATGTTTTCCTTCACCGTTTTGAGAGCAGTGGTGATGAAATAATTTACACAAAGTAAAGCGCCTGTCAGTGTCCGAAACTCCGAACCTACAACTCGTAAGTCACGGCCGTTACCACTGGGTCACCACTGCTCTTCTAATTGGCATGCGACGGGTTAACTAACAGCTGATGGTGGTATTATTATGGATGATGTTATTCTTGTTAAAATCAATCTGCCTAGCCATTTCCCAACTATGTTGGGATCGGGTGTGGGGGTTGGGGTTTGGCAGTATTTTACATGGAGCGACTGCCTATCTGAACTCCACAACCCAGTAACTGGGTAATTCGATACCCCTGGGTAAGACTGATTGTCAGACTTTCGGGGTTCTGACGACCCGTAACGACTGTCAAAGATCCACCAATTACAGCCAGGACCAACGGCTTAACGTGCTTTCCGAGGCACGGAGGTGTCTCGGTATGTGAAGATGGTCACCCATCCACGGACCAACACCGGCAAGCGTAGCTTAACCTGATGGATCGACCCGTGCGTCCGTTACTACTTAGCCACGAGCTCCACGTGTATTATTCTTGTTAGGTACTCAATATCTTATTGGAATGATTAGGGTCATAAATGCGATTAGTAAATTAAAAAAAATTTTTTTGGAAAAGTTGTCTGTTATTATGAGTACAATCATGTGTTTAGCGGGAGAAGTCATTTGATGATTTCCCATGCACAAAAAAAAAAAATAGGGAACAGCTGATTTTTTTTTTCGCGATTTCAGGTTTGGTCCCATAGTAAAAGTTGTTTGTTATCATGAGTACAATCATGTGTTTAAGTATCGGTCACTAATTACCAGTCACCCTATATAGGTACTGTATCGTTTTATCCAGGATCTCTTTACTAGATAACTTCAGTTTATTTACTTAGTGCCCAGTCACCCAAGTACTGGCGCAAAGTGGCGCGACCTCAGACCATTTAGACATAAATCACAGTTTTATAATGTCCTCAAGATCGCGACACTCCCCCGCGTGTACGACGTCCGCCCGTCGCCATCCAGACTGCCACAAAGAGGTTTGATCCTTACATTGTCACCCGTCAACTGTTTTATGAAGAAAACTTTGATAGTAAATAAATGTCATCTTGTGAAAGAGTAGGTAAGTATAAAATTACAATTTGGTACCACTTAGATCAAGACTCGAGAGGGTGTCGTCGTCAACAACTTGTTTGCAGGATTTGTAATAAAACATTTAATACGCTTAAGTTTGTGGTAACACTGTAGTGAAGAGCTTTTAAAAACTGAGTTTTGGATTTTGGTTTTTGTCGAGTTTATGGTTGAGTAAATTTATTAAATTAGTCGCATGAGTAAATTTATTATCATTGGGTATGTAGGTATGTCTGTCATACTTACCTACGTTAAGAGGAAAGGCGGGTGGCCAGTTAGGTATTTTAAGAAGGTATTGCTGTCACTCTGCGAGCGCTCCGCCCTCGAATACGTGCGATAAGGACAACTGCAGATCCGACTAAATAGCCTATGTAAAAAGTCACATTTCGAGGTCTGGCTCTCGCCTATTTCCTCCTCCAATATTGGACCAATTTAAAAGATATTTCATAAACTGAATAAGAAGGATATATACTATGCCCCTATGTTTTTCTTTTTTCGTTAATAGTTGTCAAATTGGTACACTAGGCGTCTGTTGACAGCGGTCTGAATAGGCAATTTTGAGCATTTTTGGAGGGTTCTAGTTCCTATAAAAATAATATATCATCAAAAAGGAAAACATAGGGGCATACAATTAACTGATATTTATATTTCTGTAAACAATCATTGGTCATTAACCAGAAAGAAAACAGGCGAGAGCGTTTGTATCTTTTTGTATGGAGAAAAGAGCACCCACGTTTCCTCTTAAGCTTCAGTTCTTCCCCCCAATTTTGATATTATCTATAACTTTGAAGGAAAAAAATGTAAAGTTATTTCTTTCAACTTGTTTGTGAAACATTTCTCCGTGGTACAAAGTATTCGTAACGTGTTAAATAATTGATGTCGTATTGTGCGTTTTGTCGCTACGCGGCGTATTGTTCCCTTCAGTATTGTTGAACTGATTTGAATCTCGCGTTTTGTTTGCTGCTGAGGTGACTACGAATGGAGGGAAAGTGTGGACAGAGTAACGGAGTCAGACTCTTTGACAATTAGGTAGGTATTCCTACATTTTTGTAAAAACGTGCATATTGTATGTACTTAAGTACCTACTTCTTTAAATTCCTACAGATTGAGGAACGTTGGAATGGGTTTCTCCCGAAGATGGTACCTATAAGTAGGTACCTCAAATTGAATTACAGGTCTAAAGTATTTCAAGCGGTTTTGAATTTTTCAATGTAACTTGTAATCCATGGGCCATAATATCATAGTATATGATTCGGTGCATTTTTTTTATAGCATTGTAAACGAAAACTTTTTTCATAGTTAAAAAAATACTAGGTATACCTACTTAGGTACAATTTTCTTTAAAAATGACCCAATAATGTCTGGTCACCACAAACGAGCGGTTCGCGTGGAAGCGCGAGTTGTAATTACGATTCGTGTCGGTTTGTTTACCTCGCCGATAGATGGCGTTTGTTTCAACAACACGCATTGTTTTTTCCCGCGCTCCACCGGCTAACTTTTCTCATTTATTCCAACAAATATGTCTAGTGTTTCAGCGGTTTAACTTGAGCGAGTGTTTCATAGAATTTCAACACACGTACGTACATTGTTGATGTGGAAATGTTATAATTGGTACACACAAGTGGCAGGTTTTCTATATTGTATGCGAATCGCGTGCGAGAGAATTTTAGAATTACTTTGACAAGTTGAAAAACTTGCTACATTGGAATGTCTGAAATACATGTAGGTAGGTACGCACGGCTACAGATCAAGCTATATATTTCCAGTATAAGCTGATCTCGTATTGTGTAGGATTTCCTTACAATGAGGGTCAGTATAAACTGGAAATGTGTAGCTTGATGTGTAGCCGTGTGTACAGGATCTAAGTAGGGTAGTTGCGCCGGTTGGCGACCACTTAGCTGAGTTGCTAACTTTAGACGAGTCAAAATATTAGACATTTACACGTAAAATAGTTGGCGACCATGTAAATTGGTCCTAAATATAGTCAAGTTATGAAACAAAACATAAAATATCACACTTCCATTCATAAATTATAAAAAATTATGGGAAAAGTGCAAAAATAGCCTAAATGTTAGATAACGACCACTTTTTTCAGTTGACGACCACTAGTATGCTAGTTTACGGCCACTCTTTAAAAAAATAAAAATAATTGAATAAAAACAACTTCGGTCCACGGCACAGAGAAGTTAATCAGGAAAATCCTAGCCTCCACACTGGTTAATTTTGATGTGCCTTGTTTCGCCGAGGCTATGGATGCCTGGAAACTCGCTTGCCCGAATTCAGATCCACCCGACTATCCATCTTCCCAGAGACGGTGGGATGAGCCGCTCTGCAGAGTAGTACAGAACAATTTACTTGACACGTCTGCTACTACTGCGGAGCGTGCGCGTCTGCTGGCTGTGGTTAAGTGGGAGTCGGGTCTGTGGCTTCACGCACTACCGTCGTCGAACATAGGCACTTTGTTCGACGACACTACTTTCCGCCTCGCTGCTTCACTGCGACTAGGAGCTCCATGTTGTTCTCCTCATCGCTGTCACTGTGGTGAAGTTGTCAACAGCCTCGGACACCACGGTCTGTCTTGCAGCCGAAGTGCGGGTCGCTTAGCACGGCACGCGAACATCAATGACATCATCCGACGAGCTCTTGTCACCGTCGGCGTTCCCGCTGTATTAGAACCCAATGGCTTGGCACGCGACGATGGCAAGAGACCGGACGGGATGTCTTTATTTCCATGGAAGGTGGGAAGGCCTTTAGTGTGGGACGCAACGTGTGTCGATACTCTTGCGCCATCCCATCTTCCTGGCTCGGCGTGCTGTGCTGGCACTGCTGCTGCGGCTGCGGAAAACCTCAAGCGGCGGAAATATAATAACCTTATCGGTAATTATATTTTCGAGCCGTTTGGGGTTGAAACCCTTGGGCCGTGGGGTCCAAGTGCTCTTGTTTTATTCAACGAAATCTCCAAACGGCTGGTTGACACTTCCCGTGACCCGAGGGCTGGCTTTTACTTTGGCCAGAGGATTAGCATTGCCATACAACGTGGCAATGCCGCCAGTCTCTTGGGTACTCTACCAGTCGACAGCGATGCGGAGGAATTTTTCGACGCCATATTTTAGTTTTTTAATAGTTTAGTTAGGATATAATTTTGTTGTTTATAGGTTATGTTTAAAAGTTCAAATAAAAACTGATCTAACACTTTTATTAATATAAAATATTTTTTTATTTTTCACTTTAAAATAAATATCAAATTATCATCATCACAAATAGTATTTAATCCTCTGATTTAACAGAAAAGTTGGTTCTATTGACGCACTAGTTTACATTTTGAGGTGTTGGCAAAAACTTTCTCACAGCCGCCTTCCATGACGATTTCAGTGATCCAAAAACACTTACGTCTGCTGGTTGGAGCATGTGGGTGGTGTTCGGAGGAAGAGCATACAAAATTATGCCTAGCTTTTCGCACGTGGCACTCAAGACTAGTGACATGTGCGATCTGTGACAGTCAATCACAGCAGCATTATTGTTTTTTTTATACAGTTGTGGTCCACCCAATCATTAAAATCGTTGGTGATGGATTCTTTGACCCATGGTCTTTAACAATTTTGTGTATAGTATCCAGAAGCTCTGCTTCTTAACTGGGATTCCACACTTGACAATATTTAATAGCCACTATTTAACCCACTTTTCACCCTCTACTCCTAGTACAGGATCTACAGTGCGATTCTGTAACCATCTCACCGTGAAAACTTAGGTGAAGTGAGCGTGGAATGAGCGATCAATAGTGTCAATTCCTAGCAAAAACAAACTTCACCTAAGCTTTCACGGTGAGATTCTTACAGAATCGACCGGCTGGTCCTCTAGCCTCGATAGCGTCACGTCTCTTCCCACTTAATAAATCCTGTATCGTCGTTCGAGGAATCCCATATGTACGACAAAGTCGACAAGTCTCTCTTATTCCCTTTTCTTTCTCCCGAAAGTCATGAAGAGCTTTTTGTAGATCTTCTTCGGAGTATTGGACAGTCTTTTTCATCCTCTTAGTTATTTGCAGAACTTTTGAAGGCGTCATCTTGAAAAAAAATATAACCACTTAATTAAGTAAATAATACGATTATTAAAATCTTATCTCAATTCAAATTTTATTTTACCTAAACTACATAAAATAATCGTATGTGGTCGAATACTGAACAACTGAACTTAATCAAGTTATTTTAGTTTGCGGCCATCTTTCTCTTCGTACTAAATCCTGATGGTCGCAAACTACCATCGTAATTTTCGAACTGTATCAGTTAGCGACCACGTAGGAACCAATGTTTGTGAGTGAATTAAACAAGTTTTATAAAGAAAACATGTGGTCGTTTACTGAGTAATTGCATCTTTAGGCTTTTACAACACCAAACCCTAAATTGTGTAACCATAAATAAAACATTGAGAACATTATAAGCAAAACCAAATAAAACTGAGTGAGTCAGAATACGACCACCTGGTCGCTTTCTAACGTATTTCTAAAATATGCATTTCAGTAACCGACCACTGGGTTTTATTTTATTATAAGGTAAAAAAGTACTTAAATGCAATTAAACCATTGAAATCACTACATAATTGAAGTAACCACGCTTCTAATTTAAGTAAACAACCTATACTAAGTAACAAAACTTACCTCCGAACGCCGCGCGTCTTGCTAATTTTTTGCTCTAGCGCAGCACATCCACAGACCACTGAGTCAACACGTAAATTGAGCGTCCTTTTTCTTTGCTTTGGGTCAAGCGGTTGGTATTAGATTTAGTAAATTCTTATTACGTAACTATTCAAATAATATAAAATGCATACACTTTATTTTTATTTCCTAAATAAAGGTTATTATCTTTCATTAAAGAAACCTAGTCAGACAAGTGGTCGCTTACCGGAGGTGGTCGAGAAACCGGCGCAACTACCCTATATGTAAGTAGTATGTTTGTACAGGTGTGCTTTCAAGACCTGTGGGATTGGTATATCTATTGTATAAATAGATTTTCTCCAGTTTGATCAAGAACAATAGGTGAGTGAAGACCTTGTGGAATCCGATAGGTATACTTACCTACACCTGTGTAAGCACAAGAATGTGAATGTAGCTGTGTGAACCATCTTTTTTCATTGAGCGACCAAATGCTCCAGCTCCTAACGTACCTACCTAATTAATATCAAAATTCCTAAACGCCGGCGTATCGCAACACATATTGTACATTACGGCAAACTGTAAGTAGTACATAATCGTGAACAAGCGGGCGCTTACGCGATAAATTGAGCGCGGGCGAAGCGCCGTCCTCATTGAATCATCAATCAACCCCCCGCCCCGACCGCCCGCACTCTGCCTCCTCACCCCCCCGCACACCCGGTACCGGTGTAATTAAGTCCCAAATTATCCCTGTAAGGGGTGGCAAGGTAGACGGTGCTGGTGGGACAGTCCGGGTGTTCGGTAAAATTACCAATACCTCTTTATAAATCATTAAGGATGAAACCACTCGAGTTGATACGTCGTAATATTAGAAAGGTACCTACCGTAAGGGCGGATTATTTTTTTTACTTAGGGCATATAACTTTCCCCAAAACAAGACAACTGTTTAGACTGTGTGTCGCAACCACACAACCGAACGTCGTGTGTCCTTCGGTAATTATTAGATGGCGATATAGACAAGTACTTGCGGAACTTTGTGTGGATTGAATGACACTAAATATCTGTCTCGATTTGGGCCAATGTTATGCCCTAGAGTCAAAGTAACTCGCCCTTACCTACGCTACCTAATTTAAAACAGAGACTGAAGATCTGAATTGGCGTTTCCTAATGGTTCTATGGTTTGGACTCATAATGATTAAGAATACAACAATCCGTTCCATCACTAAACTAACTAATGATGTTGGGAAGCTCCCACTCTTTGTAATGGGGCTGGACACATCTGCCGCATATCGATGATCAATGGGCCAAAGTTACGACACAGTAGGGAGGTCCCATCACTTAATAATACACATTACATCATGGATAGTGATAATAGTGATGATGATCATCTCCCTGTAATGGCAGTCGACATCGCGGCAAGCCCAGACGGAGATGGTGGGATGAGCTGACAGCTTTGGTCCATGGCTGCTTTGGACAGAGAGAGGTGGAAGGAGAGCAGGGAGGCCTTTACCCAGCGGTGGGGCAATAATGGCTCGTAAAAAGCGGTTTTACTCTTGAGGTAGCATGAAGTTTGGGCACAATTTGGATCATATTTTTGATTTTGTAATGTTATTATTCTAGTCTCTATTTATAAAATAAACTAAGTGAACCTTTGTGAAGAGAGAATTAAATAAAGATTACTATTACTATTACTATTACTATTACTAATTAATCTGTGGTTTGGGGCAGAAAATCTCGATTCGATTGTGAGGCATTTACTTAAGTTTGACAAAGTTCTATCATGAATTTTTAAAATAAACCTCAACGTCGACAACTACCCACATTATTTTGCCAATAAAGATGTTTTGTTACTATATTAGGAAGGATTGGATTTTGAAAATTGTTGGTGACCCTAACACTATCTGTATACAGGCGGGTGTTCGAACCAGTAACACCAATTATACCAAAATTCGTCAAGATTTCTATATCGGCTGTCCTTCTCACGTCAATCACGTCACGTGGACGTGTGACAGAGACAAAAGACTGAACCGATCCTGTACATGCCATGGATGTGAAGTGTGAATAAGTGTTGTTTGATGAACTAAGACAAATTGCTCGATTTAAGGAGCTTTTAAACGGAATACTCGGCTTGTTGCACTTTGTTCACTTAAAGTCGTATTGTGAGCACTAATGAAGAGTTAATTTGGCTTTCAGTGAGATTTATGTGAAACAGGCTGACTCTGAAAGAATGATTTTAGGTATATTCTCTTTCTGGGCTTTGGAAGTGTCTATGTGCTCACGGGAGTAACGAGAACATAGGAAAAACACTTAAGTATGGGCCTTGGAAATAAAATGGTTTCTAATGATCATGGTGCACCTCATCCAAACATAGGCGCCGTGCACTTCAATTACCTACTTCGAACCAACAACAATATTCTACTTTGTTGTGTCGATGATTCCAATTGATACTCAGCTGTGACCTGAACCCGGCCTTATCTGCGCTTGGCTTTTTTAAATAGGTCCCTCAAAGTCCACCAATAAGCTTTTGGTCTAACTCAAGTAAACTTCTTCTAATTCTTTTTCTCATTTCATTATCCATCAAAACTCAACTTTTTTCCAATTTATGACAGGAAAGTTCATTTCCCAAAAATAATCAGGACTTAACCAAGTTCGTATTTTATGGGACTGGCTAAATTGACCGAAAACAAGAACTATCCAGCAACAAGTATCAAATATTTCACCAATACTTACGTACAAAGTTTTAAGGATTTTTGCTAAAATTAACAACAAAAAGCATCGGAGCTTGATTAAAAAGGAAAAGGGGGGGTAAACAAAAACTGCCATGACTATAAACAAAATTAAGTGGCCGCCGCGCCGTGGCCGCCGCCGTGGCCGAAGTTGGTACTTATCTTGAAGTTGAAGTTTCTAAATAATGTAGGTACATAAGCAAGTGTTCATATTATCAGCTGCAGTTCGAAAGGAGATCATTTTCACACTGACAGCTCTTGCCATCGGTTTAGATTTAGATGTGCTAACCGCGTTCAGTTTCATTGTTGAAATTCGCTTTTAAATTGAAGATCATTTAAATTAAAGCAATATTGTAGACTAGCTTTTGCCCGCGGCTTCGCCCGCGTGGATGTCGGATCGCATTGCCTGCCCGCGCTATTACTTCGTTTTCGCTTAGCGTTCTTTCTGACATTTTTTCTTCTTCCGACACCTAAGGGTCCTAGAGTGATGTTAAGGGTCCTTGAGTGTTGAGTGTTGTGTGTGTGTGTTTGTTGTGATGTGATATGCTTATAGTCTTCCTTAACAATTGGGCTTATCAAATGCAAAAATAATTATTAAGTCCGACTGTTAGTTCCAGAGATTAGGGCGTTCAAACCAACCAAAAAAAGTGTGTGTCAGCTCCGACGGGAGTTTACTTCTGTTTTTGTGCCGTTTCGAGTTTCCGACTTTCTATTTTTCGGTCATTTCTGTCGGGCTGGGTTTCTTCAATGAATCAGTGCTATACAAATAGCAACTTTAAGGTGTAAGGGCACTCGTCCCCCCTCTCCCTCTTACTTCTCCTCCTCTCACTCTAACCACCTCTCACTCTCCCCTATCATCCCCCTCACTTCTCCCTCTCACCCCCTCACGCTTCCCAATCCCTCTCCCTCTCATACCCTTCACCACATCCCTTTCCCGCTAACCTCCCCCTCCCCCTCACCCTGTCCCACACCCCCTTCACCGCTTTCCCCTCTCCGTCTACCTACACTAACTCCTCCCCTCCCCCTCTTTCCTTCTCCACACCCACTACACCTCCTCCCTCACTACACCCTCGTATCGCTCTCCCCTTCCCTCCATCATCCTCCCCTTTCCCTCCTCACCACCCCTCCCCTCCCTCTCACCACACCCTCCTCTTCCCCTTTTCCTCCTCATGATAGCCACGACATTCATCAAATTCTTCATCACCCCTCCCCTTCCCCTTTCCCTCCTCACCACCCCCTACCCTTCTCCCTTTCCCCTCTACCCTTTCCTCTGGGGGAAAAACTATTAACGACAAACTTTATTACTTGCTTAGGCAAATATTTGTGCAAAGTTTCAAATTATTTAATCAAACATTTTTCATATAAACTATATTCCCTGTTTTCACACCCACAGGGATGGAATTTTAAAAAATCGTTTAGGGTATTTCCGTAACTTGACTGAAAGATTATTTACACAAATTTTCGAGTTAATCAAGCCCCGCAGTAAAAAACTTTATAATTTACTTAGATAAATATTCATGCCAAGTTTCAAGTCTATTAACTCAAGGAATAAGATTTTTCATACAAACTTTCATCCCCTATTTGTCCCCCTTAGGGATGGAATTTCCAAAAATCCTTCCTTAGTGGATGCCTACACTGTATAAGTCTCTAGGTCCAGCGATTTGGGCTGTGCGTTGATATATCAGTCAGTCAATCAATCAGTCAGTCAGGACTTTGAATTTTATATACAGGGTGATTTTTAAATGACCAGCCAAATTTTCACAGGGTGTTCTACCCATGAATATGAACAACTTTCACTATGGGACCAACTTTGAAATCACGAAAAAAAAACCAGCGGTTTCCTACAAAAGTTCAATACCTACTCGATCAAAATGTATGAAACAGCTGATATTTTTTTTGCGATTTCAAAGTTGGTCCCATAGTGAAAGTTGTTCATATTCATGGGTAGAACACCCTGTGAAAATTTGGCTGGTCATTAAAAAATCACCTTGTATATTAGGTGTAGAAAAATTAACTGCAAGAACTTCGTCCACATACTCGACATCGAAAAACAAACACATTACAAAAAAAAAAATTCAAAAAATCAGCTGTTCAATACATTTATGTTCGCATAATTCGTCAAAATGTACTGAACAGCTGATTTTTTTTTCGCGATTTCAGGTTTGGTCTCATAGTAAAAGTTGTTCATAATGATGAGTACAATGACCCCTTAAGAGGTTGTGGGTTACTTATTTTACACCTTGTATAGATAGATAGATAAATAATAAATAAAATAATAAATAAAAATATTTATTTCATAAAACAAGAACACATTGCACTGTATACATTGTAGATTTAACATTTAACATTTGTCACTATATGCACAATTAATAGACTCTATCCCTTAAACTAGGTCTAGCCTGTATTTTAAGAGATAGGGTTCAGCCATATGGTTACAGTAAGTAATTGACATTCAATAACAAGTTAGACAGACAGTGTCGATGTTACGTAATCAAAAGTAAAATTCTATGAAATAAAAGTAGGTAGGTTTAATTGTGCTGTGTATGTGAGTGAGAGTTCGTGTACGTGCGTGTGTGTGTGTATGTGCAGGGGTGTGGGGGTGCGTGCATGTGTGTGTATATGTGCGTTGATTTAGTGATTGTGTTTTTACGAGATGTATGCTAGAAGATTCTCCGTTGTTAAGTAGTCCTGTTGTAGTAGCCATTGAGTGATTATGTGTTTTAGTGAGTGTCTGTTTAAATCAAGTATGTTTAGTATTTTGTGTAGTTTCTTATATAAATAAGTACCTATGACGTAATATTGGTGTTGGGCAAACCTAGTTTTATGTGTTACACCAGATGGGACATTTGTGCGTTTATTTGGGTTGGATCTGGGCATGGCTCTATGAGTTCTGAGGACAGACTGCAAGATGAACAGCTGTCTCACTGTTAGTACCTTACATTCCTCATAAAGTTGTTTGGTTGGATGTAAGTACGGTTTCTTAGACATAACTTTAAGTACGGCTCTTTGCGCTCGCTCTGCCCTCAGGAAATTCGTTTTAGTAGCACCCCCCCATGCAGTAATGCAATATCCGATAACCGACTGGCACAATGCAAAGTAAACCATTTTTAATGTGTCTATGTCAGCCGATTCTCTAAGGGATTTAAAAACGTATATAAGCCGCAATGTCCTACTAGTTATCATTTCTAGCTGTTTGTCCCATCGAAGGCCATCATCTATTTGTAGACCCAGATATTTTACACAGTCACTTCTAGCTAGTGTAGGACATGAACATGGTGTTGACGAGTTCACGCAGGAGTGAGCTGTTACAGCAAAGCTATGCGGTGGCTTGGTGTTTCGTCGGATTGCAAAAGGAATGAAGCAAGATTTATCCAAGTTTAACGTAAGTAGATTTTGGTGGAACCAGTTCATAATACTATTTAGTGCCATTTCTGCCTTAGTCTTAACCTCATCCCAAGTAGAACCATAAATGATAATTGCAGTATCGTCAGCGTATGCGTAAATCTTACAATTAGACAAAATCATCCGGCAGAGATCATTGACATAAATTTGGAACAATGTAGGACCTAGTATGCTTCCCTGGGGCACGCCGTATGTCACAATTTCTGATGTGTGACGACATAAATGAAAATAACAATATATTCGTAATGATTGACATCTATAGACACATTTAGAGACAAAAATCAAGAACTGTACAATACATACCTATGATCCACAATAAACTTTTGATTGATTGATTGATTGATTGATTGATTGAAAATATTTTTGGCCAGCTTTTAGGTTCAAATACCCGTATGTGCGGCGCGAGGCGTGTTCGTACTCTAATAGAATAGCTTAAGAAATGTTCGCCGTGATTTTGACATAACTTTTTCATTTATGAACCGATTGACATGAAATAAACACTAAATGTTAAGTGAAGCTTACTACAGTATATTAGTGAAAACCGAATGTAAATCGAATAAGCCGTTTCTGTTATTAGCGTGCACAAACACACAGACAAACAGACAAACAGATAAACAGACAAAAAAAAAATTAACTACAATCTCGGGTTCGGCATCGATATAATAACAACCCCTGCTACTTTTTTTTTATATATTTCCATTGTACTGACACCACTTTTCTACAATTTTATTATATGTATAGATTATGTTTATATTACAACGTGTAATTAATTTGTAAAGTAGGTGCTAACTAAAGGTCATAGCACACATATCAACTCGGAAAGGGAAAGTCACCGGATTAACTCTTTGTATGAAAATCTCTACTGCACACTAATCGGAATCGTAACGTAATCGCCTCGCCTCGATATAGCGAGGCGATACGGTGATGATCCCTGTCCAAGTTGATATGTGTGCTATGACTTTAAAGCCCCAAAACCCCTGTATTTCATTCAGTGTTTAGTACGACAGCTTTCGAACTAATTCGAACCATACCTATAGGCAAACATGAATAGGTAGATGACGAATCGAGTCTTAGTTGATCTACCAGATGAACCTGTACCGCAGTGTGTAAGCCTACCGTTCCTCTCATTTAGCAAAATGTCAAGTATCCGCTACAATATCACTCCAGCTCCACATCCCAGCACAGTGTAGCATTAATAAAATTAATAAGAAACAAGCTTAGCGATGATTGATCACGCTGGCTGCGAGCCTGCGGGAGTTGGCAACTTTTTGAATCAATCATGGGAGCAGCTGGCGCGGCCGCGGTTTATAATCACCGCTGTTTGTGTAGCTCGCAAATGAACGCTTAATTGATACAGTTTATGAAGTTACTATGAAGTATTCTAGGTGTTGAGGCTAACTGTTTGAAGGGTAGGTGATTAGAAGTGGGAGTATTGTTGGTTAAAAATGTTTCTGACCACTGTTGCGGTAGGTATAGGTACTTTCAGGCTCGCAGGTAGTGTCAGTTGTTGAATAGTTCATGCCATGCTGAAAAGAAGACTAACCACGCTGCGAGTTGCGAAATAGGAGCTAAAAATACGTCATCGTGCTTTTCACAAAAAAAATTGATGCCAATCGATCCTGTTTCTTAAAAGGATCAAGAAACTCTATTGGAAACTGAGGTTTGAGTAGGTACTAGAAAAGTCTGATATCGCAAAAAAAATCGATGGACTGGGATGAATAGCAGACTAACTTTTGCCCGCGGCTTCACTAGCGTGGATATCGGAAAATATTCCACGGGAATGTACTACCGGGAAATCCTTCCTTATTCCTTGTCTACATTATAAAGGGAACCTCTGTGCAAAATTTTCGCTCAAGGTTCAAGGGTTTGGGCTGGGCGTTGATGAGTCAGTCAATCAGTCAGGACTTCTCTTTTTAAAGTTAAAGTTAAAGATAAGTACCTATTAGTTACTTAGATAGGCACATTAAGTACAGATTTAAAGTTTTAAAATAATTATCATACCTACTAATATCAAAGATGTGGTGTCCAGGACTGCAACAACTATCGAGGAATAAAGCTCATGTCACATAGTATGAAGATATGGGAGAAAGTAATAGACAAAAGACTGCGAGAGGAGAGTGAAATTACCCCGAACCAGTTTGGGTTTATGCCAGGTCGAGGAACAATGGACGCCACTTTTGCATTCCGCCAATTGTACGAGAAGTACAGATGTACTGGCAATACCGACGAGTTCAATGTGGCTGTTGGCTTGCACCAAGGGTCGGCTTTAAGTCTTTACCTCTTCCTGTTGATTATGAATGCTCTGACGTCGAATCTACAGGAGGAGGCACCCTGGTGCATGCTGTTTGCCGATGAAATTGTTCTTGTCGGTGAACTTACCCGAGATTCGGAGTAGATTGGAGAAATGGCAACAGAAGCTGGAGAATGTTGGCTTGAAAATCAGCAGAACCAAAACTGAATAGGCATAATTATGTTCTGCGATTTCGGCGGTATCTCCAGTGCTGGAGCCATATCGCTTGATGGCGCGCTTCTCCTAGTCTGCTCCGACTTCGTTATCTCGGTTCATCACTCGTGCAAAGCGATGGCGAAGTAGATCGGGCGGTTAAGCACAGGATTAACACTGGATGTATGAAATGGCGGCAGGTCACGGGAACAATCTGCGACTCCCGCAATCCCCAAACAATGGTTAGACCTGCTGTCTTGTATGGATCAGTATGCTGGGCCACAAAAGGGATGAATGAATAGCAATTGCATGCAGCTGAGATGAGAATGCTAAGAGGGATGTGTGGTGTTACACGAATGGATAGAATGTGAAATGAGAACATAAGAGGAAGTCTGAAAGTGGCACCAGTGACTGAAAAGTTGTGCGGAAATCGGTTGTCATGGTATTACTGCATAGGGACATGTTGCGCCGACCACAAATAGATTGGGATATGGGCAGGAGAATGATGATGACCTACTAATATCAAAGAATAATAAAGTTAATTATACCACCATTATTCCTATTATTTTAGTATATGTATTTAATTGTGGTGTCTTAATTTCGACGAACGAAGTCGCGGGCAGGAGCTAGTTCTTACTAAAAAAACATTTTCGTAACAAAATAGATAGATGGTTACCGTAAAAAAATACGATGCTCTTTTCCGTCCTAACAGCACATCATATAATAATAAAAAGTACGAAACTAGAGAATATCAATTCGCGAAAGTTCTCGAAGCTCATACACAAATAGTGAGTTATTTTTCCAATTTGCTTTTAACAAACACATTCGGCAAGTCTTGCCAACTTTCCGCATAACTTGATGGAGTTGCTCGCAAACTTGCCGTTTTTCCGGCCCCCTTCAACTGGACCACATGTCGAGAACAGGACCCTGCCTATTTACATGCAAATTGCTTGCCGTCGACAGATTTCTTTTCGATATCCCCCATCTTTGGTCTGCATAACTTTCGACACTATACATAATTCATTCGGAACGGACGCTGGCGATCTTTTTTATTAGTTTCCTATTCAGATTTTACTTTGGATTACGCGTACTCGCTGAAAAGAATTTGATGCGATGCAAATGAATTGAAATTTGAATTTAGCGCCATCTAGTTGCTATATTTGAAATTAGTTTTACAGAGCTCCCGGGAGATGGCGCTGTGTGTCGTGTTTCCTGACTGCATGGAAAATGTAAAACAGTTTGTGATGAATATTAATTTCTGTACTTCTGTAGTCTTTATTTCCTTTTAGCGCATTATGGAGCTCTGCGCGCCTCATCAAGCAAATTACGTCTTCACATCTCGGGGCTCAAAATTCATTTGCATTTGAAACAGTGAATGGTGCAGCGGTGAAAGGTCCGCAATTTGCTCCGCGCCTCTAAATAGATAAAATTACTAACAATTTTGAACAAACTTCGACGATTTCGTAAATTAAAGGTTTGTTCCCTAAAATTGTAATTCGTTTTTTTCTTTAGCTATGGGTGGGCAGAGTTCGGAAAAAGTATTCGTATTTTTATTTCTTTATCCATTTTGTGGCTTTTACCAGAAATGTAGACTTTTCTCACGAAAACCCATAATTGCAATGCTATAAATAGAGTTTGATGAATCGTGTAGTAGAAACTGTTTATTTAGTGATTAATGTTCACTTAAATTTTCATTAATTAATGAAATCAATTGTTTTTGTCAGTAAGTATAGTTAATAGTACCTTTTCGCTTATAAACGTCTATTTTAACTAACCTCTCATCTCCCGTATGGTCTAGTGGCTAGGATACCTGGCTTTCACCCAGGAGGCTCGGGTTCGATTCCCGGTACGGGAAAATCTTTTTGAATTTTCTTACCTTGCTATCAAAATTATTTTGTGAGCGTAGACTTTTTCTTCGTTGGTCCCGAGGATGAAGACGATATCTGCAGAGTCTTGGTCTTCCGACAGTCGCTGCAGGTCGCGCAGCAGGCCCGGCAAGCCGGCTCGCTCAACCGACGCAGTGCAACAAGTGCCCGTCACCCTATTCGCCATTGGCACTGGCTGCTTCTTTTTGATTGGATAAATTTTGACGAGCTTTTGTGACGTTTTTCTCTAATTTATTGCCGGTCAACAGCAAACAGAGAAAGATAAAAATAAAGTTTTCAACGACCACTGAGCGTAAACCTATTAACGAAGAGGAACTGTTATTTATTATTAACCAAACACAATCATATCAAGGAAAATGGCACTTGTACACAAAAACTGTGAGTAAATTGTGAAGCTAACTGACACGATTACCACAAGAACACAAACACATGACAGTTTGTCACTTCCTTCACTTATTTATAGAAAACATTAGATTTGCAAATCGTAAACTCAAACCTTAGCTTGTCAACATAACCTCAATCACTTAACTTTGCTTCTACTTCAAATAACTTGAACTTGACGACTAAGAAATGGTTTTCCAGCTACGCTTGGTGTCCACATAGCTTCGTATTGAGGATAAAACACTGTGTTTATTGTGTTTCGGGTTAAAGTCGGCCTCACAGGTACAAAACAGGTTTTCATTAAACTCAGGACAGACGCTTCTATTAATATTTCTATCTTTGTCATTCATTGTTTGCGTGTTTATGTACCGCATGACTATTTCGACCAGTGAATCACGAGCCTCCGTGGCGCAATTGGCTAGCGCGTTCGGCTGTTAACCGAAAGGTTGGTGGTTCGAGCCCACCCGGGGGCGTTCTCTTTTATTGAATCTTGTGCCAATGTTTGTAGAGTTTAATCTCATTGTTTAAAGTAGTGTGTGCAATATTTGTTTTTTTTCTTCTTGTGTGCATATTCTGTTTGATAAGGGATATCTATTCATACACGAAATCTCTTATGAGGTTGAACAACTTTTATTAAGGAACCAAACCTGAAATCGCGAAAAAAAAATCAGCTGTTCAATACATTTATCTTGTTTATCAAACTCGTATCGTATCAAATATATTGTTTATCAAACTCGTCAAAATGTAGGGAGCAGCTGATTGGGCACGCCACAATAGCGGCGATAAGTCCCCTCTTTGAGGAGTGGCTAGAGAGGCGCCACGGCGTCCTCACCTTCCGCCTGACGCAGGTCCTCACCGGACACGGTTGTTTCGGGAGGTTCCTGTTTCGCATAAGGCGGGAGGAAACGCCCGGGTGTTTCCACTGTGTGGATCGCCCGGAGGACACGGTGGAGCATACAGTGGAGGTCTGCCCGGCTTGGGCAGAGCACCGCCGTGTTCTCACGGAGGCGATCGGCGGCGGCGATCTCTCGCGTCCGAGCCTGGTCCAGGCCATGGTGCGGAGCGAGAGTGCATGGGAGGCCGTCACCTCCTTCTGCGAAGCAGTGATGCTAGCGAAGGAGGAGGCGGAACGCGTGAGGGAGAGGCAGCCTCACGCCCTCAGTCGCCGCAGGAGACGCCCTGGGCGGCGGGAATCGCGGGGCGATTTCCGGCCACCGTAGGCGCGGGCCTGCGGACGGTGAGCAGCGGGTAGCTCGCCGTCCGGTAAGGACCAGGCCCGAGTCGACGGCGCGTTGTATTCCACGCGCGCCTCAAAGAGATGTCAGCAAGTGACGGGGCCCAACAGGGCCGACGCCGCAGGGGTCGCGGGTTGTCTGAAAGGGTTACCGCGGCCCTGGCATAGGCAACTGAAGGAACACGGGTGGGTTTTAGTCAGTAAAAGTCTGACACGCCCTCCCGCTCCACCCAGAGCGGGAGAAGTTATTTGATGATTTCCCACCCTCAAAAAAAAAAAAAAAAAAAAAAAAGGGAGCAGCTGATTTTTATTTTCGCGAATTCAGGTATGGTCCTATAGTAAAAGTTGTTCATAATTATGAGTACAATGACCCCTTCAGAGATTTTGTGTATGAATTGATAAGTACACCTTATAAACGGTTTAGTAAGTGGGGAAGTCGGGATGAAGTAATCATTACTTAACTGAGATTACGAATTCAAGTTGTAGGCTTGTAGGTCAACCTAATTAATTAATTACTTTTATGCGGACGAATTTTTTGATGCCCTATGATTCTTTCCCCTCCTTTTTACCCGACTGCCAAAGAAGGATTACCTATGTTTTTTATACACCATGTAGGTGCCTATTATACAAGGTGATTGGAAGATGGGTGCAAAGCTTTAAGGCGAAGATAGTACAGACAGTTTAGAACAATTTAAGTCATGGTTGTCTTAGACGAAGTCTTACCATTTTTTTTTAACCTAATTTTTAAGATTTTTTTCGAAAATTGCCAAAATTTTAACTAAACTGGTTATTTATAGCTAAATTGAATGATAAATGAATTCATTTTTAACCGACTTCTAAAAAAGGAGGAGGTTCTCAATTCGGATGTTTGTATTTTTTTTTTTTTTTTTATGTTTGTTCGCGCATAACTCCGTCGCTTGCCAACCGATTTGAAAAATTATTTTTTTGTTGAAAAGGGTGTACTTCCCAAATGGTCCCATTTTTGTCAAAATCCAGTTCTGATGATGGGATCCTGGAGAAATCGAAGGAACTCTTCAAATATTATAGGCACACCTGTAGCGATTTGGGTATTTTTTATAGTAGCTCGTGCATTTGCTCTCGGAAAGCACCACTTGGTGAAGTGGAACTGATGATGAAGACCACAGATGGCTACCGGAACTACTCAATGATAAATATTTCACGTGTTGCGATTCGATTACTTTAATATGGTTGCTAAGTAATATCCGCTCGTCACACAATGCGTGTGGTGAGTGGTTGTTGAAGAGTTCTCCTGGTTCTTACCAGCAGAACTCCTCAACAATTAACGTCCCAGCATCGGGAAAAGCAATATTTTGTAACATGTGATGAGCAATTGACATTAGACTATTGTAACTTATACAAATTATAAACAGACCCACTAAAAAGCGAGAAATAAAAACTTTTTAACAAAAAAAACCGACTTCCAAAAATCACTACAAAGTGAAAAATAAATTTGATTTCGGAAGTCGGTGGCAAAAAAAAAGAAAGTAAATAAAAAACAAAAGACACCGACTTCCGAAATCAAATTTATTTTTCACTTTGTAGTGATTTTTGGAAGTCGGTTTTTTTTTTTGTTAAAAAGTTTTTATTTTATTTAATTAAAGTAATGTGTAAGCAATCTAGCAAAACATGTTTCAGGCCTCTGTGTCGTTAGACATTTTTTTTACAGACATTTAAAGTTCATATAAATTAAAAAAAATCATAAATCATTTTTGAAAACTTTATTTAAAAAAAAAACGAAGGATGCTTTTTTTGTTAAAATATTTTTGAAAACATGCGTGATAATCGCTCTTTCCTTTGAGGTATCATTTACGAGGATATTTTACTAATTATTGAAATTAAGAACTACAAACCAATTTGAGCGACAAATTTTAAAATTTTAGGCGTAGTAATTAAAACAACATTTGAATCTAAATTATTTATTGTTCATGTTCAAAATGTCTGCCATGATTCCTAATACAAGCACGGCTACGTCTTCTCACTTCTGTTGTTGTTATTTTCAACATCATCTCCAGTTTCATCGTTTCAAACGCTGAATTAATTCTCTCCATCAATTCTTCTCTCGTGTTTATTTCAACATTCGTATACACCAGTTCTTTGGCCCGGCCCCACACGAAAAAGTCCAGCGGGGTCAGATCTGGTGAGCGAGCGGGCCAAGGGATGGGTCCATCTCTGCCGATCCAGCTGTCAGGGAAGCAATTATTTAAGTGTTCCCTTACATTTAACGTCCAATGCGCTGGACAGCCGTCTTGCTGAAAGACGACTGTTCGGTCTCTTTCGAATATCGGGACACCGGTTTCCTCTATCAGAACTGGTAAATCGAATTGTAGAAAGTGCAAATAATTTTCACCATTTAAATTATCCGGTAAGAAGTGGGGCCCAATCAATGTCCTGCCAATTACTCCAGCCCATACTTTGACAGAGAATTTTCCCTGAAACGACACTCGCTTCTTAAAATGTGGATTATTGTCTCTGTCGGCCCATTCATGGAGGTTATGAAAGTTTGTAATGCCCTCCCTAGAAAATTTGCTTTCATCCGTCCACAAGATTGATTTCAGAAACCACGCATCTTCGATGTCTCTGTTGAGGAGGAAACGGCAGAACTGTATTCTTCTTTGGGGATCTTGCTCTTCCAGACCTTGCACACCCCTACCATGGAACGGATATTTGTCATTTTTTAGTTTTAGTTTTTTAAGCAATTTGTTTTAATTAGTCTGCCTAAAATTTAAAATTTCTCGCTCAAAATGGTTTGTAGATCCTAATTTCAATAATTAGTAAAATATCCTCGTAAATGATACCTCAAAGGAAAGAGCGATTATCACGCATGTTTTCAAAAATATTTTAACAAAAAAAGCACCCTTCGTTTTTTTTTTAAATAAGGTTTTCAAAAATGATTTATGATTTTTTTAAATTTATATGAACTTTAAATGTCTGTAAAAAAAATGTCTAACGACACAGAGGCCTAAAACATGTTTTGCTAGATTGCTTACACATTACTTTAATTAAATAAAATAAAAATGAATTCATTTATCATTCAATTTAGTTATAAATAACCAGTTTAGTTAAAATTTTGGCAATTTTCGAAAAAAATCTTAAAAATTAGGTTCAAAAAAATGGTAAGACTTCGTCTAAGACAACCATGGCTTAAATGGTTCTAAACTGTCTATCTTCGCCTTAAAGCTTTGCACCCATCTTCCAATCACCTTGTATTATATTACTTACTTAATTATTTTACTCGTGGCTAAGTAATAACAGACGCACGGGTCGACCCGTCAGGTTAAGCTACGCTTGCCGGGGTTGGTCAGTGGATGGGTGACTATCTTTACATACCGAGATCCCTCCGTGCCTCGGAAAGCACGTTAAGCCGTTGGTCCCGGCTCTTATTCGTGGATCTTTGACAGTCGTTACGGGTCGTCAGAAGCCCGAAAGTCTGACAACCAGTCTTACCAAGGGGTATCGTATTACCCAGTAACTGGGTTGTGGAGGTCAGATAGGCAGTCGCTCCATGTAAAATACTGGTATTCAGCTGCATCTGATTAGACTGGAAGCCGACCCCCTCCTTTGTAGACTTAAGTAAAAATATCCATTTAGATTTTTAATGCTACCTAGACCTACATTTAAAATAACCAGTTTATAACTAAGTAATGCCACTGCCACTGTATAAACATCATATTTTATACTGTGGTAAAACTTAGTAGTAAACCGCTACTACCTACCTAACATAGCCAGAGACTAACAGACGTGACACTAGTCTAGCTATGGATACCATAGATAGACAAGTGCATTGAATTCGCAGCTGTCACCAAACATTCAAAACCGCGCGATAATGTCTCACGCGGCAATGGCTCACAAATTCACAAATTATTCGGTGCCAAAACGCAACTGTAGGTTCCTAGAGCGATATTTAGCGCTCTAGGAACATCGTTCGCAGATCGACGTGACAGTTCGGAAATTGCAACCCGTCAACCGCGGTGGCACGCGGCACGCCCGACACGAGTCACGACCCGCGCGTCGGGTTGTCGGCTATGTCCGTCAAACTTCGGCGCAACGGTTCAGGGCGCGGTTTGAATTCGGAATTATGTTTTGATTAATGGAGACGCGAACTTTATTTAATTGTGACTCCCTCAGCAACAGAAAGATAGAAAATTTTATTTCCAGCCGGTAGTTCCGCATTCCACGTCCATTCTGACAAAAACAGACACTTTTTCGACCACTAAAATGCACCCACAATTTCGTGCCAACATAATACTTATCATACCTATTTAGTTTAGCATTAGGTACCTAATAGTTGAACGCATCACAGACTGCTTCCATTGCACTGTTGTTAGGAATGTGTGCACAGCATCGGACCGCGCCGGATCGGCAGCCGGGCGGACGTCATCCGGCGTCAGTCGGCTGCATTATTCAACTATCCTATCATGTAGGTATACCAGTACCTATATGGTGACTCCAATTCCATGGATTGTTAGCTTACATCACATTTAGTTCAGCAACGAACAAACACAGGCTAATAAAGCAAAAATTCGTATTTGCACTCTATGTCGGAATGGGTTTTTTAAATTCTATCGAATTATGAGCGAAATTCGCGTTTGTGGCATACATTTTAATGATGAACGACTGTGAATCATATTTGGAGGCCATTGGAATTTTATGAAAATTTAAAAATGTTTGTTTTTGTGGGAATTCTGCAGCACGGATGAGCATTTATCATGAAGAGATTAGACGAGTTGCATTCTAACCATTCATCTACACGAGAGAATCTAGTGAGTCCGGGACAGGATTTATAGCTAAGAATGAGAGCATATTAACCTAGAATGGCGCAATAAGCGGCACGGTCAGTACACGGACTATCATAATTTTACGGGCGTTTATTTTCACAGATGTACCGATATATCACGGCCTCCTAACGGCACCGTCGACAAATATATAGCGCTAAGCAGTCTGGTTTCTGTGAACGTCACCATACATTAGTAGGATTTACTAAATAATTGTAAAATAAGAGGGCCTTATGTCGATAATAATTCTATCAGTTTGTTTTCATTGCGCCGGAGTGGCGCGGGAACTGCGTTCCAACTGCGTTGCTGACGTGTTTATGTTTCTATTGATTTCAGTATAACTATTTGCCCTTTATTTATTTGTTTATGGGTGTCAAGGTTACTGTTTGGTGTAACGCTGTGTTCCTTTAAGTGAGTTGAAGCAAACAGTTGAACACAATGTCGAGTGAGTGATGTTTCTTTCTCAATTGTAGCTTTATATCTGGAATCTAGATGGCCGGATGAGTTAATGTATTAAGTTCTTCATAAAATGATAATATTGAATGAATGAATGAATGAATGTTTTTATTTGCAAGAATATAGGTACATTGTTTATGGTACAGTGACATAGACATTGACATATATATTGTATTGACGTCCCTTGGCTTTTCACAGACGTCACAAACCAGCGCCCCAATTGCGTAACACAAATTCCTTATGCATTGCTTCAAATATTTAAAGAATTCAACACAACATGCTCTACAACGTAAATAACGCAATGAATGTTGTTGAGTTGCCAAAATGAAAGGCAGCTAGCAAGCAGCTAGGGACATTGTGTATTCGCAATTACTCCACAGCAGCAGGATCCACTTGGTATCAATACAGTTAGGTACCTAGTCTGGTGCGAAATCCCCTTGAACAGCTCTGGGGATTCTTGGTTTAGGCTCTGAATGGCACATTTTTCTACTTAGCAACTAATAGACCAATCTTATATAAGACCATACAAACAACTAGAATTGTATTTAAGCCTATAACAAAATAAATAAATACCTAATCAATAACGTAACGGAAATCCGACCCTAACTAAAAATCGTAGAATTTAATAAAAATAAAAATCAAACATCGCTATCACTCACGACGGGTTCTGTTCAAATATATGCGATTGTATCAATCACTGTCGAGGGCCACTGCCGAAAAATTCATGTTTGTTCGAGATAATATCGTCAATAAGTGGATTATGGTCATTCTGACCAGCACATCCCATGTTTGTTAACACGTGTAACACGAGATAGCGACGGGCTCTGTCAACAGACTGTTTGTCGTTTAATATCTTCGGATTAAAGTGGTCGTTCATGATTCGATATCGTAAACTCACCGTTGATATTTGAAGTTGTATTATTATTTATTATTTTATAATGCTTGTGATGATCTGTGGCTTGTATTACGAGGGTGAGCGAAATTGGACGAGCGAGATATGAGAATTCAATTGCTTTGATATTTCAATGCTCATACAAAAGTATCCTCTAATTATTTCTGTGGCTTTTTTGTGCCAGAATAAACCTCCAATATTATAAACGAGGCCGAGGTTCCCCCCTCACAGTGGTAGCACGACAAAGCAAAAATCCCAATCAAAGTCAAACAAATTCCACAATTAGCACTACCGGGCCGAACAATCAAACTCAACGCGCCGAAGACAACGAGTATGACGAGGGGCTCATTGTACAGAAATAAGAAACCAATTAAAGCTGAGTTCTAAACGTCACCTAACCGTTGAATATGAATGGCGGTCGGGTCGGGGCGAGTGGGCGAATGGGGCGAGTGGAGTCACGCACTCGGCCCGATGCGATCTGCCCGCAATTATACCACAAAAGAATCAATTACACGCCAGCCAGCCGCGCGCTGGCAAAGCGGAAAGAAAACAATATTGCACTCGCAACGCTTAAACTCTTCACCGTTTCTGTGCCTTACCTTGTGGCGCCACAGGGCCAGGAGCGGGCAGAACTGCTCTTGTTCCCAACAATGGTGAAGTTTTTGGAACAATTTCATAAGGAGATGAGTAAGAGAGCGGATTGCTCTTGGCTCTGTCAATATTTTCCTGTAGTCTTCTGAGATTCACGGGTCGTCAGAAACCCGAAAGTCTGACAACCAGTCTTACGAAGGGTTATCTCACCCAGTAACCAGATCTTGGTGGAAAGACTCGTCTCTGTGGTGTCTTCATTTAAAACAAAAAGGGTGACTAATTATTACTACTAAGGTGATGGTTAACAGATAGAGATCTATGGTTAACAGATAAGTAGGTACATGGAAGAAAAAGACACCGACCACAAGTCAATTGGGATTTGGGCACGAGAGTGATCATTAAGTGGAGGATGCAAAGCAGAACATAACAAAAGGCTAGCTTTACCGAAGGAGGCGGAATAGGCGACTGTGGAATTGTTTCAGGAAGTTGGGCAGCTGAGCATCTTCCCGTCTATGAACAACGTACAAAATCCTCATTTTATTTGTAGAAGCTTAATTTTTTTTCAGCGATTTATTGATCTGTGGTGTGGCTCGGTCTACGCAATTAAGGTTGTCGCGTCAAGTACTCACACACACGCATAGGAACGCTCACTACGGCCACACAAACGTTTGCCAAAATCACTTCCGCGTCAGCGCGCCGCCGCCGCGCCGCCTCTAAATCTTCATCATCGCCGCGGCTCGTCTCGCGAGTTTGGCCCTCGTCTCTTTGAGGTGCAGATCAAAGCATACGCGCTTCTATTAGCCCTGATTACAGCGGCGCACTCGACGGAACCCGACCGCCCGACCCGCGACTCGCCCCCCGCCCGTCGCGGTCGCATTGTCTCACCGCGGCCGCCGACGGGTTAAGTTAAGATGCGTTGTAGTGTCATTGCAACTTTAATTAGCTTTGATAGTGATGCGCCGACGTTTGAGGCCTGTAGTGCGGTACGTAGGGACGCGGCAAGTGTGCTGCGGCACTTACGGAGCGATGGCTACATAGTCTATGCTCGGTAAAGTATAATCGTCTATTTTAGTACTCAAGTAAGGACGTCACAAAAGGAAAAAGCGATTGGTTGGTACTTGTGCTAGCTCTTTGATAACCCCAATTAACTAGTAAGGCTTCACGGAGCTCCGTCTACGTGACAAGACGTGAATAGATATCCTGTCTGTTGACTAGATGATAACAATTCTATTTTGAGCTATTTTAGAGTAGGGTTGCCATTCGTCCCGATACGTCGGGACATGTCACCATTATTAACAGTGGCAGTGGTGTCCCGACGTCCCGACAAGCTATGAATTAATGTCCCGACAAATACAACAGCATCCCGTCTTATACGGAACACACGACGAATACGCGATTCGGAATGAAAAATTAATTTTAACATGACTTGTGAAGAATTTTATAAATTAGTGAAAGGTGACGCACAATTATTGTACCAGGTGAAATCATCTGAAACTTATATAAAAGAATTATTGTATCCCCAGTAATTAAAAAAAAATATTTTTTGTTTTTTCTTTTTTTTTATTTCACCTACAAAAATTTCCCTTCGCTTGTCCCGACGTTGTCTCGGGAAAATATGGCAACCCCTATTTTAGAGAAAAGAGTCATTATTGTCACACATCAAGAATTCATTGATAACTAGGTACCTAGCATTTCAATCTAACTTGTATGTTTTAATTCCGAGCTTATCAGAAATGAATGAATTTTATCAAGTCCTTATCGCGGCGTGCTACTGCGGAAATATTTATAGGTTTGAGACTTATCATTGTTAAAACGGATGCTACAGTCACGCACATCTGTCACGTAGCTACACATTCGTACGTTTCGTACGTAACAATAAGATAAAATAAAAAACACCTATATTGACCAATGTAGTGACATAATTAGGTAGGTATACCAACTTACTTAAAATTATTACATTATGTATCTCGAAGCGAGAAAAGAGAACTACCAAATTTAATTTTTAAACACTTCTCATAAATGCGAAATAAAATAGGTTATAGATATAATCTATCTATTATCGCACATCTGCAGTAACAATGACACAACTTCAAAACTTTGAAAAAAAATTGTATTACCGAACACTTCTTTATATTTATAACTTTACATACTTAATCCTAACTTTAATAATATTATAAATGCGAAAGTAAGTTTGTTTATTACCTTTTCACACCTAAACCACTGAACAGATCATCCTGAAATTTTGCGTATAAGAATAAGTGCCTTGTCAGGTGTACAGAAATGGACATACCTTTCATCCGGAAAAAAAGTACTGTTCCCGAGGAAAACAACAATAACGTTCTTATCATAATAGATGGCGCCACGTGTCTTTCGAATCATGATTGAATTTTATTATTACTAACAGAGTACAAGCCGAAAAGCTAGTTTACTTTATGTATTTAAGTCAGTTTTACATTTTTTTGCTCCGGATCCGGACCGTGCATTAGTCTCGCAAAAACTAGAAAATGGCTCGACCGATTTTAATTAATCGGGTATTTTTTTGTTTTGTTCGCCTCTTTGTGTACTGAGTTGGTTTAGGAAAAAAGAAAATCAGGAAAAACCCAAAGGAACAGCAAAAATATGGAAGTTTAAATTTGGACAGTACAACACTCTGACGGGTCAGCTGTAGGAAATGCATGGAAGTACTATTATATAAATTAGTTCCATGAGGAAATGAAATAGGCAGTAATTAAATTCATATTAAAATACTAGCCTACGTGTTTCGATATTTCGACCAATCAGCTGTGGCGTCGGTGGTGTAATGGTCAGCATAGTTGCCTTCCAAGCAGTTGATCCGGGTTCGATTCCCGGCCGACGCACACTTTTTGCCATTTCTCACCTTTTTCTAATACGATTGATTTACGAATTTATGAAAAAACCTCCGTAATTAGAAAAGGGTACAATATTTTATATTAGGTCTAAGTTATAACATAAACGAGTGTGAAGCACAGAACCGGTCGAACTGGTGGCGGTAGTGGGGGAGGCCTATGTCCAGCAGTGGACGTGAATGCTGGTGCTACGAGTGTGATGAAGCCTGATTCACGCGGCGCGGTTCAATGTGTGATGAAGCCTGATTCACGCGGCGCGGTTCAATGTGTGATGAAGCCTGATTCACGCGGCGCGGTTCAATGTGTGATGAAGCCTGATTCACGCGGCGCGGTTCAATGTGTGATGAAGCCTGATTCACGCGGCGCGGTTCAATGTGTGATGAAGCCTGATTCACGCGGCGCGGTTCAATGTGTGATGAAGCCTGATTCACGCGGCGCGGTTCAATGTGTGATGAAGCCTGATTCACGCGGCGCGGTTCAATGTGTGATGAAGCCTGATTCACGCGGCGCGGTTCAATGTGTGATGAAGCCTGATTCACGCGGCGCGGTTCAATGTGTGATGAAGCCTGATTCACGCGGCGCGGTTCAATGTGTGATGAAGCCTGATTCACGCGGCGCGGTTCAATGTGTGATGAAGCCTGATTCACGCGGCGCGGTTCAATGTGTGATGAAGCCTGATTCACGCGGCGCGGTTCAATGTGTGATGAAGCCTGATTCACGCGGCGCGGTTCAATGTGTGATGAAGCCTGATTCACGCGGCGCGGTTCAATGTGTGATGAAGCCTGATTCACGCGGCGCGGTTCAATGTGTGATGAAGCCTGATTCACGCGGCACGGTTCAATGTGTGATGAAGCCTGATTCACGCGGCGCGGTTCAATGTGTGATGAAGCCTGATTCACGCGGCGCGGTTCAATGTGTGATGAAGCCTGATTCACGCGGCGCGGTTCAATGTGTGATGAAGCCTGATTCACGCGGCGCGGTTCAATGTGTGATGAAGCCTGATTCACGCGGCGCGGTTCAATGTGTGATGAAGCCTGATTCACGCGGCGCGGTTCAATGTGTGATGAAGCCTGATTCACGCGGCGCGGTTCAATGTGTGATGAAGCCTGATTCACGCGGCGCGGTTCAATGTGTGATGAAGCCTGATTCACGCGGCGCGGTTCAATGTGTGATGAAGCCTGATTCACGCGGCGCGGTTCAATGTGTGATGAAGCCTGATTCACGCGGCGCGGTTCAATGTGTGATGAAGCCTGATTCACGCGGCGCGGTTCAATGTGTGATGAAGCCTGATTCACGCGGCGCGGTTCAATGTGTGATGAAGCCTGATTCACGCGGCGCGGTTCAATGTGTGATGAAGCCTGATTCACGCGGCGCGGTTCAATGTGTGATGAAGCCTGATTCACGCGGCGCGGTTCAATGTGTGATGAAGCCTGATTCACGCGGCGCGGTTCAATGTGTGATGAAGCCTGATTCACGCGGCGCGGTTCAATGTGTGATGAAGCCTGATTCACGCGGCGCGGTTCAATGTGTGATGAAGCCTGATTCACGCGGCGCGGTTCAATGTGTGATGAAGCCTGATTCACGCGGCGCGGTTCAATGTGTGATGAAGCCTGATTCACGCGGCGCGGTTCAATGTGTGATGAAGCCTGATTCAAGCGGCGCGGTTCAATGTGTGATGAAGCCTGATTCACGCGGCGCGGTTCAATGTGTGATGAAGCCTGATTCACGCGGCGCGGTTCAATGTGTGATGAAGCCTGATTCACGCGGCGCGGTTCAATGTGTGATGAAGCCTGATTCACGCGGCGCGGTTCAATGTGTGATGAAGCCTGATTCACGCGGCGCGGTTCAATGTGTGATGAAGCCTGATTCACGCGGCGCGGTTCAATGTGTGATGAAGCCTGATTCAATGGTCCGTCCGAACCGCGGCGCGGTTCAATGGTCTGTGGGCTCAACTATACACGTAGCAGCTGTGTCTAGAGACGATGCTAGGCATTTGTTGCTTCCATTTTATGACGTGGTAACCGTTTGCGCGTCCATGTCCCTTCCGCCCTGTAGGTGCATACAACTTGCAAGAAAATAGCATCGATTCCCTAAATCGGAACCCTAACAATTATCTTTTTGTAAAGCCCCGTTGCTTTACAAAAAGATAATTTTTAGGGTTCCGTACCTCAATAGGAAAAATCGGAACCCTTTATAGGATCAAAATCAAATCGTTAATGACTTTGTTAGTACCGTATTAAGATTGCTTAAAAGTGTTTCACCATCCGGACAAACCTATTGAGGTTTTTGTGATGTTTCTGTATAAATTCTGTTTTGTTTCTTATTTAATAAACAATAAAAACTCGTGTGTCTGTCTGTCACAGCCAATTTGCTCCGAATACAATGGACCGATTAAGTTGAAATTTGGTACAGATATGGATTTCTGTGACGCAAACACGTACAGCTAAAGTAAATAAATTAATTTTTAATATGGGGTCACTTTTAGGAGGCAAATAAGAAAAAAAGAGTGTTGCAAACTGTACCGTGCGACATATTAAATGAAAGGGCTTACTATGAGGGTCTCAAATAATTTTAAAATAAATCGTTTTAACGTTATTTAAGAAAATATACGAAAATTGACCATTCCCCCCCGTTATCTTCGAAACTACTGAGCCTAAAATTAAAAAAAAAATACAGAAAATAGTTCTAAACCTGTAGATTACAGGAAAACCTATAAGAAGTTTGTGCTCTTAAAATAACATAGTAAATCTCTCAATATTTTGAGTACAAATTTGACATTAACTGTTGGAATGTATGGGTGAACATTATGTTTGTTCTTGGGATAATTTCATCCCAACTACGGAACCCTTCATTGTGCGTAGTCCGACACGCACTTGTCCGGTTTTTGCTTAGGTAGTGGTAGGTATTTCAGCTTTACCTCGATTGCCAAATGTACAAGGTGATTTTTTAATGACCAGCCAAATTTTCACAGGGTGTTCTGCCCATGAATATGAACAACTTTCACTATGGGACCAACTTTGAAATCGCAAAAAAAATATCAGCTGTTTCATACATTTTGATCGAGTAGGTATTGAACTTTTGTAGGAAACCGCTGGTTTTTTTTTCGTGATTTCAAAGTTGGTCCCATAGTGAAAGTTGTTCATATTCATGGGTAGAACACCCTGTGAAAATTTGGCTGGTCATTAAAAAATCACCCAGTATACACCACTATTTTTTAATTAGTACAAAAAAAAATGGGGCTCTATCCGTACCCGTTACTGATCATATTTGTGTAGTCAAAAGTAAAAAAAACGAAATACCAAAATTGTCCACGAAAATTTGTCATAATTGGTAAATTCATGATTATGATACGATAATAGCTGTTGGAGGCGGGGCAAGTTCGAGCGAGAGCACGCGAATGCGAGAGCGAGAAAATAAATACAACTATGAATAGCCTGTACAATATTTCCATACATTGAGTGACATTTTGGGATATCAACAAACGCCAATAACTTTGCTGTTTATGAATATTATTTGTTGAGACTTTACATATATAATAACAAGACCTTCTCTAATAAGCCCTTTAAGTATTTGTACTAATTAAAAAATAGTGGTGTATATTTAGGTACCTACTTAAACACGTGTTTATTCCCTCATTAATTTTTATCGTTCAACAGCTGGAGAAGACGCATGACGTCGCAAAATAACATACACTAGGCATACGTAATTATCATAATCCTCCTAATTTAATATCACACTTGTATTATAAAAGCGAAAGTGTGTGTGTGTTTGTTACTTCTTCACACTCAAACGGCAGGACTGATTTGGTTGTTTGGTATGTAGATAGCTTATACCTGGATTAACACATAGGCACTTTTTATACCGGTCGGCGCAGCTAGTCAGGTATAAATGCGAAAATGAATTTGTTTGTTACGCTTTCACACTAAAACGGCTGAACGGATTTTGATGAAATTTGGCACATGGGTAGACTATGACCTAGGTTAGGAAATAGGATAGTTTTTATCGATCTGGTAGTACCACGCGGACGAAGCCGCGGCCAAAAGCCTGTTGATAAATAAAGTAGGTAGGGGAGATGGGGGAATTGGGAGTCACTTATGGAAAAGTCATTATTGTAATCACAAATGATCAGTCTTATATTTAGCGACTTGGATCATCACATCCTGTACATGCCTCATGGGCCCACCCAGCACAGAGACGGCAACGGTACCAGATTTCTCTCGGTTTTCCCTCTTCAAGGCATATTGCGCACACAGGATGTTCACGCTCGTTCTGGGAGTTTTGCTGGATATTTAGTGGGATTTCAATATTTTCTATCTCCACTCTCAACATAAGGAACCTGTTCATCAGCCGATTCTTCAGATGAACTTGACTTAAATAAGTTCTTAAAGTCACCTGCAGTCCAGCTCGCTTTAGACGTCTTCCTTGTCCAGTTCCTTGGCATCTGAAATTAACAAAAAAGTTTTATCATAATAAAAAACGATGCGGGGAATGGGGGTCAATTGACTCTTAGTACCCCAATGACGGTTTGTTTGCTAGATTTGAATAATTACACAAAAAACATCACAAAATCTAATATCTTGCATTAATAAACATAAGTTTAGTTCTAGTACTACATTTTAAGATTATTCTATTCGTAAAATTAACAAATATAGATACTCACGTTTTCGATCGAAATTTCGGAAATTTTACAACGGCCCCTCCCCTGTGACACGTGTGTCGCTCCCGGTGACGCAAGCTTGACTAGCGGGTTGGCGTATTGGGGAGTGCGGGAGGGGTGCCGAGCTAAACCCCGTGCGACATAGCCGTATTCTGTAATGCTTTAGGTTCATTTCTTTTTTAATTGACCCTCATTGCCCACTGACTCTCATTCCCCCCGGCTCCCCTAGGTATTAGTCTCCGTCCGCATGCCACGTCAGTGATAACAAAACCAGTATAGCTAGGCCAGCTCCATGTCGTAGTCCCGCCCACCGACGTGACGTCTGTCGTCGCATGACGTAGGTGTATGTTGTATCCCATGCGTCCCGCTATTTCGTCTAATTAATCGCGGCGTCAGTGGTACAGAGGCTCGAAGCATTGCGCTCGTGACATTATCCTCACCATAGCCCGTGTAGGGTGACCTGGTATACGATTCCAGGGAGTACGCTCGCTTTTTGCATTTTTACATTTTTAACAAAATTTTTTTGAGCAGAAAACATTAATTTATTAATATCATCTTCATAATATTTTTTTTTTTGCTTCATGTCGAATATTTATCTCAGTTATGATAAGTTTAAACTCATTCTTATCCGCAAACGTAAAAAAAAAAAAAAATCGATGTTTATACAATAAGTATTAGGGTAATGTATTAATTTGTCACTCAACGCGCCAATAGATGGCGCTACTAGGTCCACATCCACTGTAGGTACTGAAGTAGTGAGTGTTAAGTGGTTCTAACTAAGTAACGATGATTCTACCTACATAATACATTAATCTTTTTAATGATCTCCTTTTTAGCTGCCCTATTTAATTTATTTGTAAATAATGCTTAACAACCCAATATTATAAATGCACTCCAATAGTACCTTTGTCATTTCAATAAAAATTACAATAAGTTACCCGAAATAATAAAGAATTTCAATAAATACAACATCTTTATCAATAAAATTCAAGCTTTTCCTTGTAAGCAAATGCTTACTATACCTAGTCTAAGTGAATACTTAAATGATAAATTATAAGTAACTTCATAATTATAAATAACATAAGGATATTAAATAAAAATTAATATTAATCACGTAATAAATAAAAATAATAAATGTACTTTTGTACGGGTTGCAGTAGTTAACTCCGTACACCGATTTGTCGTGAAGATTTGAAGTTCAGTTGTATAGAGAAACACGTTCCACCAAGATGCACTAATAGTTCAGTTTATTTAAGTTAGGAGTAAGTCACAGTACTAGAGTGGAAGGCGATTATTTCTCTCAGTTGTTGATAGCTACTCAGTTATAAGTTCACTATATTTTAATTCGTTAGTCATGTTATCTTATAATGCTAAATTATGACGCGCATCGTTGGCGTAAAGTAGGTTACAGAGTAAGCAGAAAAATGTGTGGCGATGAGACCGTACATAGGTACTTATGTAATTTAAAAAAATCACTATAATTCTAAATTCAATTCTGTAATAATAAAACAGTTCATCTCGTTATCTACTTAGCTAATAATTCAATTTATCACATTACGCACTCAGTTGTCTTCCTACTGAAGTGTATGTATGCTCTCTAACAGTGTACAACGTAGTAAGTACGCTCCTATTTAGAACATAAGTATAATTTTTAGCTAAGTAAGCACTTTACTTGAAAGCGCATTATGAAATATATTCCTTTATGCATTGAATAAAGTATATTCGATCGAGTTGGTTGTCTAATTTAAAACACCATAGGACCACCAACATTTCATGGCGACCCTGCCGTAGGGTCTGCCAAGGGGCAGATTAAGCAAAGTTTTTGGTGCGGAGCAATTTTCAAAATGTGTAACTCCAAGGTAGAAAAGGACGAGGTGTTCTTAAAAAAAAATGCTGCTGGCGGAAACAATGACGCCCTACTGAAGAACATTGGAGGACACATGGAGCAGCTGAGCACGATCACTATAATTATTCTCGCTGTCATAACTCTCCTGGTAATATACTTTTCCTCGAATACTACCGCAGCTGCCATCGTCAATGGATACAAGAGGAAATCGGACTCAACGCAATTCAGCGCATAAGGACATCTCTCCTACATGATCTATGCTGTGCCCGACGGGGTCCATAATTGTGACTATTTAATTTCCTTACCAACTGTATACATTACGGTACGCAATATAGAATTGAGAATTGAGAACCCACGGTAAGTCCTATCTCCAACTGAATGAAGTGAAGCTTCTTCATTGGAAGCTGAGGCAGCAAAGTGAATTAGCTTCATAAGACTTCGTCACACTATTTCGCGCAGTACAGTCGAGCACGTCTGCAATTAGGAACAAATTGTGTGGAATACCGTGTTTGCTCCTAGCGCCGGAAATTGTGTCTTCTGTCAATATCGAGGGTGACTGTACCCAATGTTGAAACTTTTAAAACAGACTTTACTGATTATGGAATAAGGGTGATATTAGTATTTTTGTAAGGCAAATAATAATTTTGCGTTAGTTTTCGTCAGTAATTGTGTATGATTGTCTTGTAGGCGAGTTATCGGGTATTTGGAGGGTGAGGGAGTCAAACTAAATATTGGTATCTGCGTTTAATATGTGGAAACTAATAATGGGCTTTATATCTACTGCCAGCAGCCAGCACCGTGTGTTTGTGTAAGTTGGGGGCAGGTTGGGTGCTGTGTTCTGTTGCTGTTGTGTCTGGCTGGTTTCGGACATCATTTGGGGGCGAAGCTAATTTTGACTTATTTAGAGAAGACGGTATTTTCAATCAAAACATGAATGGTTAGTGCTCCCTGCAGAAAGATTGTAACCACCGTACTTTAGCACTCGCGGACTCGTCGCTTTTATATAGTAGCTATATTTTTTTGTGTAGAATGGACCCTTTTTAGTGTATTTTTGAAAACCCCAAAGTCCGCAAAATAATAGACGCCGAGAAAAAACATCGCTTTTTTACAGTACCAATTGACCTTGACCTCAAGGTCAATGACCCTGAGGTCAAGCTTTCATCGTCTAATATACGAGACATTCACCGCCTCATCTAACCCAAATGATTCACCGACAATAAATTTTAAAACAGCGGGTGTTATGTGGTAGGTATATTATACTAGGTGGCAATGTCCCTGATGGCTACGCTCCCGCACCACAGATTTCTAAACTGGAGTCACTCCAACGCAGTACCGAACCTTTAAAAACCCCCAAGGCACGATCACGGATTTTCTATTCCACAAATCCGATTCCAGTATTTATACAAGCTCCCTCAGCAATAACGGATGTATAAGCATTCGTACCTACAAAAACTTTCACTCCAAACTCACATGTTCGTTCAGTTTTACGGTTTTACTATAAAAAGGAGTTTTTATTTAGTCGTGTCATAATCGAAGGTCAGAGGTTGTCGATGCGGTGCTCTGAGGGAACTAATTGGCACTCCGCCCGCCTGGCCGATGTGCCGGTGTTTGGCGACGCGGCGAGCGAATGTGTTTGTGAGCGACTGTACCGCTGAAGTGTGGTTTTACCTTTGGAAAATACTGCGTGTTTTTCGGAGCTAAATGGTGGTTATGATAGAAAAGACCTTTTCCTATAGCTTTATAGTACGAAAAACTAAAATATATTATAACCAAAATCATTAACTTAACAGCCATTTAGAAACAGTTAGAAGTATAGTAGTGATAACTCAGCAAGTTTGTTGTGTCAAGAACATTGCAGCTGTTCCCCACACTTTGACGAATTATGCGAACAGTATATATACTGAACAGCTGATTTTTTTTCGCGATTTGAGGTTTGGTCCCATAGTAAAAGTTGTTCATAATGATGAGTACAATAACCCCTTAAAATATTGCCACTGTTTACACACACCCTGTTTAAGCAACCCTAGGTATAAGCTATATCTATCGAATAAAGTAAGTATTCTGTAATCCGTTCATTCATTCGTTCTTGCGTCGGATCGGAGCAGATTACCTCGTCTTGTCTTCGGGGTTCCATTGCTTAGGAGCCTGTAATATATATTCTTAGTTTCTGCTTGCAGGTAATATATTCGCGCTTTGAGCACTGACTGCAGCCTGCAGCCCTTGCTGAGCTGAGCTGCTTGAACTGAATGCAGGTAACGACGAACAAGGTGCTTGTGAATTTGTTTTCCTTCAATCAAAGCTTACGCAGGTTCGGTTAGGTCTCGAATATACAAAAACGGCTCTGATTTTTCCATTTAGCTCATTCCCTATTCAAGTGCAGGATCTGAATGATTCCCGGAATTCTATCATAGCCATGTTATTTAATAATCGACTTTGGCCTGTCAAAACTTTTGGGACCGCCCACACAATCATAGCGAGACTTCGCAGCAGTTCGAGTTTTTAGCGTTCAAAGATAAATTTTAAGTTGGGTTTAAACAAAACAAGATTTGATTTATCTCAGAGAGTCCAAACAACACAGCTATATTATGATAAGATAAGATAAGATATTTTATTTTGCAAACATGGGTAGGTACAAAAGATGGTGACATAAAAGATATAAGTAGCAACAACCATATTTAACCAGATGATGGCATGCAAAAGTACAAGATTCTAATACACAATAATAATAAAGAGAAATAATGTCAATCAAATTACAATTCAAATACACAATTCTTCTGCAGTCAACTATTTCGTATTGGAATTAAATAAAAATTAAATTAAATAAAAAATTAAATGTCATATTTTCATCATTTCTAATCATAAAAAGAGTAAGTAATTAAGACATTTCTTTCTCCATTAAAAATTCCGTCACACTATAATACGCTTTGTCAGCTAAAAAAATTAGAAGTTTTTTTTTAAATAATGTCAAGTTTAATTCTTTCCAACTCCTCAGTAATTTATTATAAATGACTGGCGCCATGTAGCAGACACTTTTGCGCATTAAAGCCGTTCTCGCACTAGGGAGACAGCATACTGTTATCACGCCTATTTCGTGGAAATACTTCAAATATGCGGTCAAAACGATCCGGATTTAGTTTTACAAACACTGCCATTTCAAAAATATATAAACGTGGTAGAGTTAATATTTTATTCTGTTTAAAATATGGCACACAGCTACCAGTAGTTTGCAGTTTTAAAAAGGACCTTGAGCATCTTTTCTGTGCTTTGAATGCAGTTTCTCTTTCGGTGGAGTTGCCCCAAAAGATAACGCCATATAGGTAGACCATGTAGGTGGCATTCGACTAAACCATGGTAAGCAGTCAGGAGTGCGTCTAGATTTACAATCGACGACAAAGTATGTGAAGCGTATGCGGATGTGCTTAGTTTTTTGCAAAGTTAAGATACCTAATCTGTGACGCAGCTCGACCTTGATGTCTAAACAAACATCTTCAAGCTCGTCTTCTGAATATTCCCTCATGTTAAACCCATACGTGATCTTGTGAGATAAGATCTGCGAAGTTTTAGCGGCGCTCATTCGCCGGCGTCTCGAGACGATTGCGATGTCAAACAGAGATAGCACAAATGTGGTGAAAGGATGTGGGTCGCGCCCGCGGCTTGCGGCCCTATTCTGAACTCCCAGGACGGTGGAGGATGCAAGGGTTTAAATAGTGCTGTGGGGAAGTGGTATAGACTTTAGATCTAAGATATCGGATACATTGTTTCGATAAGGACTCTGAAAGTATGCAGGATGTGCAACTTTGTAAAAAATAAGTTGTAAGTATTTAAATACTATGTCATTTTATTAAATTATTAGCTTTTGCCCGCGGCTCCGCCCGCGTGGATACCTACTCGTATCGGAAAATATCCCACGGGAACGTACTACCGGGAATTCCTTCCTTATTCCTTGTCTACATTATAAAGGGAACCTCTGTGCAAAATGTCAGCTTTCTTGGTTCAAGAGTTTGGTCGTTGTGGGCGTTGATGAGTCAGTCAGTCAGGACTTCTCTTTTTATGTATATAGATAGATTTTCTGGTCTTTTTCTTAACATAAGCTAAATACACGATTTAACGTAAGTATACCAGAAGAAAAGTTGAGCTGGGTCGCTAATTTGGAGTTAGGACCAGCATCATTTTTTTTTAATTGCTGTCTGGGCCTGTTCTTGACCTAGGTCACGCCTGATGGAAAGCGATGTATGAGGAGGACTATGATGGAACGAGCGTGCCCTGAAGATGACCTTTCCCGCCAAAAGGTCCTATTTGTAGGTCTGGTCTTAGTATATGTATAAGATAGGTACTTAGTATTTCCGCGGCTATAAGTTATAATTTAACAGTATCCAATTTATTGCTGACATTGCTCGCAGCCCGCATCTACATTTAAATAGGCTAGCATTTTATCTAATATAGTTATGTCTGAATGTTATGCGTTATGTTATGAATATAATAGTGTTATCGTAGGACAATGTTGTTAGCGTTATCGGAGAACTTCATCTTCATTCATTCATACATTCACGCCTTCTCCCCACGGGGGTAGGCAGAAACTACAGAACGCCGCCTGCTACGATCCTCACATACTGCTTTTGCCTGGTTCACGTTCGTACATCTGGTCACACACGCACGCCGGTTGCGAGTACTACGCACCTGACCTTTCTGAAGCACGTCACCAATAAGGTCACCATAATTATGAGTTCCTAGGGCGTCCCCTCCCGGAGTTTCCACTCACATCTGCCTTGTCTTACCTTTTCTTAGTCGCCTTTCATTCATCCTCTCAACATGACCAAACTATCTAAACATATATATTCTGTGTTATGTCTTATTTTTAACCGACTTCCAAAAGGAGGAGGTTCTCAATTCGTCGGAACCTTTACTCGAAAATGGCTAGACCGATTTGGATTTTTCTTTTTTTGTTCGAAAGGGTATACGTCCCAAGTGGTCCCATGATCACCAAGTCAGGATCTGATGATGGGATCCCATGGAAATCGAGGGAAACCCTCAAATTTTATGGGCACACCTATATCGATTTCGGTATTTTTTATAGTAACTCGTGCATTTGCTCTCGGAAAGTACCATTCGGTGAACTGGAACTGATGATGAAGACCACAGAGGGCCATCGGAAATACTCAATTATATCTAAGTATATAACAGGCTAGGTTGCGATTCGATTACTTTAATATGGTTTATGCTCGTCAAAATAATGGTAATGGTGACTTCACCATGAGCTCCATTTCTCCTGGTTCTTACTAGGAGAACTCCTCAACAATTAACGTCCCTGCATCGGGAATAGCAACATTTTGTAAAACGTGATGAGCAGTTGACATTGGGTTATTGTAACTTAGATAAATTACAAACTGAACCACTAAAAAGTGAAAAATAAAAACTTTTTTACAAAAACAAAAACCGACTTCCAAAAAAAACACTACAAAGTGAAAAATAACTTTAATTTCGGAAGTCGGTGGCAAAAAACTAAACTAAAGATCCAAAGACACCGACTTCCGAAATTAAAGTTATTTTTCACTTTGTAGTGTTTTTTTTGGAAGTCGGTTTTTGTTTTTGTAAAAAAGTTTTTTATATTTTAGGTTAATATTTTATAGCAATAAAAAAAAAAAAAAAGTTTAGTTAGATAGGTAATCCATATAATTATGATAAGTTAGTCCTACATATATAATTATGATAAGTTAGTCCATTCTGTAGTCAGATGGTGTTTTTATTAGAGTTTTGTTGAATGTTTAGATTTTTAAATATTGTTATAACTTTATTCTTTATGTACATAATATATAAACTAACACAGATTAAAATAATAATATGTACATTGTATAAAAAAAGGAGGGGAAAGGATCATAGGGCATCAAAAAATTCGTCCGCATCGCTGTCAACAGGAAAAGTGCCCAAAAGGCTGGCAGCATTGCCAAGTTGTATGGCAATGCTGATTCTTTGGCCAAAAAATAGGCCAGCCCTCTGGTCACGCGAGGAGTCGACCAATCGCTTAGCGATGTCTTGGAAAACTAAGTGGGCACTCGGACCCCATGGCCCTAGTGTTTCAACCCCAAACGGCTCGAAAATATAACTCCCAAAAATATTTGAATATCTTCGCCGTTTGAGGTTTTCCGCACCTGCAGCAGCCGCACCAGCACAGCCCACTGTGCTAGGAAGGTGGGATGGCGCAAGGGTATCGACACACGTTGCGTCCCATACCAGTATTGTTATTAATCTTCAATTTATTTGTGTGTGTGCTTACATTATAGAATGTGAGTTTGGAAACCACTATTGTATTGGGGTTATCCTGTAATGATAGTGTGTAAGTTTAAATAAATAAATAATAGTTACTCTTTTCAATTATTGTTGTCACTACCTACACCTTCTTTCATCAACTCACCGTTGCCTTATCACATCATTCCTCAGCCTATCATTCACAGTCACACCACACATGCTTCGCAAGGAATGCATTTGCACAGCATAATTTATTCTACTTTGATGCTTCTTTTGCCGCACCCAACATTCACTTCCATACATAAGCGTAGGCACCAGCACACCGTTGTGAACAGCCAGTCGAGCCTTTTTGGACATCAACTGGTTGATCACAATCGAATGCTAGCACTATTCATTTTATTTCTGGCATTCACTCTCATTTTCACATCTTCAACAATCTTTCCATCCCTTGTAAACAGACTCCCCAATTATACAAACTCACTTACTTGTTCCACACTCTTATCATTTATGTTCACATCACACACCGATACATCCTCGTCTCTTACAAACACCATGACCTTCGTCTTATTCACATGTTTATCCATGCCCCTCATCTTTTATGCTTCGACCATCACAGCCACCATGTCTTGCAACTGTTCTGTTGATGATGCAAATAGAATATAATGTTGACTTGATTATTTCTTACTGTTTTGTCTCTCTTGGGACTACAAAGAATATTCTCAGAATAAGGCTGAGGCTCCATGCAGTAAGACGCGCCACGCTAATCTCTAGACGTAAACACGCCGTCTGTGACCACTGCACTGTTTATTCATGAATGTGCTCACTGCCTTATACTCAGTAGGCTAGATCTTTGTGTGTGATGCTGAAGCTGTTGCAGGCTATTGCCAGACTGATTCTTAGGTTTTGAGGGGTAATCTGGCTAAAAGGACATACCTAATTATATTTTGGTGGATTATAAAACAATATCGACAACGGGTCTTATCGCGATATTCCTTTTTTACGAGGTAAACAGGTACCAACTTGTTTCCCGACGACGTTTTGGTGGATTGTTTTGATAAATCAGAAGGCTGCAGAAGTTTGATCTTTGAATTCCAATAGATTTCAATAGCTTTTGTTATAAGATTCTTTCTCCGTTTGCTTACACCGTCTTTCATTAATTGCTACGCAAAAAAATGGAGGTTTCTTATTAATTATAGTTTGATAACCTTTCAGAAATCAGAAATCAGAAATCATTTATTTGCCAATAATGTAGGTGTACAGATATGATGGTTGTTTTGTTGAGAGTCCGGATACATTTTGCCTTACGGCATGCAAAATTATTTTAATTTACATTAGCAACATTAGGTACTATTAAAAATACTCATATTATTAAAAAAAAATCGTTCAAATACCAATTTCAATAAATTAAATTTAAAATTACAATAAATTGAATCAAAAATGTAATAAATAAAATAAATTATAATTACAATTAAAAGATAGAGATGTCAGTAAATTTAACATAGACTTACCAGAAAAAATAAAATAGAATAAAATAAACATATGCAACATTACTAATTAAAAATACTCATATTATTTAAAATCATTAAAATACAAATTACGACTAATTAAATTTCTGCCTTTCCAGGCAGATAATATTATCTAGTCACAAAATAGTGGGAAAACTGAAGAATACTTTTGTACTCGCGATCTACCTTTGATAAATACTTAATTTCCTTTTATCATCCTTCTTGGGTGAACTCGTGACTGGGATTATACTGTATTAACACATGTACATGTACATGTGTTTGTCACCTAACTCCTCCTAAACGGCTGGACCGATTTAGATGAAATTTTGTGTGTAGGTATATTTAAATGGGTTCCTGGATGGATTGAAAACACAATTGGACCCGGTAGGTGGCGCTGCAGTCGGGTTCTAGGATCGTTCAGACAGGACAACGTCTGTGGGGTCCGCTAGTGAAATATAATTTTGTAGTTATTCATGATTGATATTTTAACGATCGATTATAATAAAGTTGAAGTGTCCGCTGTGTCAGACACCGAGCGAGACACCGCTGACACTCATTAAGCGACGCGCACGACAACCGACAACGCAGGCAGCACGACGCGCGATATAAGTTACAATAGCCTACCTACCCAGCTAAAGTTTTGTTCCTGATATGTGATTTTTTTAAATGCACTTTGTTCATGTCGAAGCCTGCAACATGTTACTTACAGACATAGATTTAGTTTTGAAGGCGTAATTATTGAATCATTGCTACACTGTGTGTGTAGGTAGTAGTTTTACTCTTTTGCTCTCCAGCTATGGATTGCGAAAAAATATTTTGTGGTGGCATCTACATCGCCACATACGAACTATGCATCACAATGACATGACATCACGCTACCTGCATCGGGCAATCAGAGTTTACCGCGCGACTAGCATATTATATACAACGTCCCGACATCAACCGTCGGGCAGTAGCCCACCAGACACGACACCCGTCTGGTCGGAGGATCCTCCCTCTTCTATGGAGGATGAGTGAACTTTACACCCTGTTTCTCATGCCTCTATAATTTAGTATAGCTACAACATTAAAATAGAACTACCGCCACTTGCTACCGATATTTCAAGTGTCTCTATTTTTTTATCTCCTTGGGAAGATCAAAATTAGCGACACTCACGGTTATCAGTAAGACATCATCTTTAAACTTTTTACAAAATCCCAAGTACCCTTTCCTCCGTGTCGTGTCGTCCAGCAATGCGCCCTAACCACTTGAAGTCGCCCCCCCCTGCTGCACCCCACTAAAAAGCCATTACCGCGCCTTTGATCCGCGCCGCGCCGCCTTTGATCGCGCCGCTTCGACTGGCCACTTATAACTATTGCCTGTAGTCTTCAGGAAAAACTTGCGAGATGTACGAGATGAGATAAGTACTCTGTTTTGTTTTAACAGTATTTTGTTAGTTAGTGGCGATATCTGTGTTAAATTGTCCAGTTAATTGGATCGGCTCAGGCGCAAAACGTCTCTTTCGCATAATCTTGCTTTCTCATAATGTCGCTTTCGCAGAATGACTCCTTCTCAAAAGGTCGATGCCTCTTTCGCAGAATATCTCTTACGCAAAATGTCGCATAACTTTAAAAAAAAATGTGGTTTTTTTCCAATTTCATATTAAATGTTTACAAGTTTTACAATATATGTATAGGTACCTAACATAGACTTATAAAAAAAGATGGACTCCGCGCCGCGCATATCGAAAGTGAAGCACCGTACCGATCTATGTGTGCGTGATTTGAGTACCTGCAAAGACGCCGTCGCTCGTGTCACGTAATGGCGGCCGGTCGGCATACTATGATGTAAATGTGTGCGCGAGGCGTGTTTGTACAAACGGTCCGGCACTTACTGTGCTTCACTTTCGATATGCGTGGCGCGAAGTCCATCTTTTTTTATAAGTCTATGGTACCTAAGCTATGTTTGGAGTTTCCTAATGCGAAATTTTGCGAAAGAGATATTCTGCGAAAGAGGCATCGACCTTTTGAGAAGGAGTCATTCTGTGAAGGCGACATTATGCGAAAGAGACGTTTTGCCGCAAAACGTTTTTGCGCCTGAGCCTCCACTGTGCATTGTAGCGAAATCACCAGCAAATCTCTACAATGCCAAAACACGAAACAAGATCAACAATCTACGTTCAACTTATGCTTGACTAACTTTTGCCCGCGGATTCGCCGGCGTGGATGTCGGAAAATATACCACGGGAACGTACTACCGGGAATTCGTACCTTATTCCTTGTCTACATTATATAGGAAACCTCTGTGCAAAATTTCAGCTTTCTAGGTCCAAGGGTTTGGGCTGGGCGTTGATGAGGCAGTCAATCAGTCAGGACTTCTTAGGTAGATGGTACTTACACAAGATAAATTAATTACAACCTACAACAACACACTACAAAAATTCACACACACCGTTCCGCGAGCATACAGCAGCAACCTCATCCTTGTCTATTAGCCTGCTAGACAAACGTGATGCCCTGGTACCGAGAGGATAAAAGACTCCATTCTTCGCCACTTCATATTCACGTCGAGTGCTCCATACGACGATAATTAGCCCCGAGCTTTGATCGCGAGATATGACGTGTGTGACGTCACGCGGCGTCTGACTCGCTCGGAATTAGCTCTCGTAACAGACCTACTTATGATAGAAAGTGCTCGGCTTTGCATCGTGTCCCGATTGACGAATCTTTTTCGATTGAAAAACCTCATTAAATGTATTTACGTGGTTACAAAATTACAGAAATGTTTTTACAAACTTTTTACGATTTTTCTGCAAGCTTTACATGACGTATACATATACGTAGTAGAGTTTTACTCGTGTTTTAATCGTGAAAAAAAAATCAGCTGTTCCCTACCTTTTTAGGAATTATGCGAATAGTACAGTACCTACGTTTATACTGAACAGGTGATTTTTTTTTACAATTTCAGGTTTAGTCCCATAGTAAAAGTTGTTCATAATGATGAGTACAATGCCTCCTTAAAAGATGGCCACTGTTTGCACTTACACCCTGTATTGTATGTACAGTCAGCGTCACGATGTGGGTACCCCCTTTGGAAGCACCGGTGCTTGCAAGGGGGGCCTACTCGTGTCATATGTTCGTTCGGTCTTAGTTATTGCTTTTGAGGGATTTTGATAAAATACCTGATAAAATACCTGTCTGTTGGAGCTATGATGACGCGCGCTCGCGTTTCAACCTCACAAGATGTAACGCTTTGCAGAAATACCAGTTAGTCTGTATAGGATGAGTACTTAATGAGTTAATGACTCTACAACGAACAACACAAATGAAACAACTTTCAATTACACACGCAACATATTAAAAGGAAGGAAAACTGTTGTTCCGTTTTTCCGTTTCGGAACATCTTCCTCCAAAAATACCTTTTTTTTACGTCTGTTGGACATATCCGTTTCAAGTTAATCAACCGTAACATCTATCGTAAAACATTAGGTATATTCTCTATGATATTTTAAGGGCCTCCAGAATATCAAAAGAGGTTTAAAACATCAGCAGCCTTTGTGCCGACTCCTTGTGATCTCAAATCGGCGACTTGCTCATTGATTCGGAAATGTGTATTCGTATGTCGTGTGCACTGACATCATTTATTCGTATTTGTACAATAAATATTGGCGAAGGCTTCCTCCAAAGTTACGGTGGAGAAATTGCATACATTGCTCGTTTTGGAAGTGTATAGAAAGTTTCTCAGTATTGCCAGTCATCCATGAACATTGAATAAGTGCCAAGTGCCTGTCAGTTCATGAGCTTGGGACAATTTATTTAGACAACAACATTGTGACAATTTGTTATGTATTGGTATGAAATTTATGAAGGTAATATACGAATAAATATTGGTCCTTGTTAGGATATTCTAATAATGTCGTATATTAAACGAAGGATATTGGTTTCCTAATGAAACTTCTCGTTGTTACTAATATCTTTTGTAACGGAAGCCTGTCATTATCCTCAGTATTTCTATATCATCGGTCTGGAAATGAAACCAGAGTACCTATAATAAGAAATATTTTATTTGTGCTTACAATCTGGGTAAATAATCTTTTACTCATTGAGATTCAGATAGGTATCCAAGTGATTTTTTATTAGCAGATATTAATATATTTTTTTTCTATTTACTATTGCTATATACGCAAATAATTATTTATTTATCTAAGGCGCGTGAGACGAGGTCCAATTCAAAGTCGGCAGTCGTCTTTACGTTTGGTGTGTACTCGGCCTAATATTTATTATAACTTAAAAGGATGTGAACATTGACAAAAATTAATTTTATTGTCTACAATTTGTCTCCTTTATGAAATGTGTAACTACAATTCAGTACCAAAGGCTACACATTGAATCAATATTTTGGAACAAACATTGTTGATAATAATTAAATGACTTCTTCTCATCTTTTAGAGGCTGACCATAGAGAATATTTATAATACTTCTTATTATTTAGTATAAATCCACCGTAACAGTCAATCAATCTGCCTAGCCTTTTTCCAACTATGTTGGGGTCGGCTTCCAGTCTAACCGGATGCAGCTGAATACCAGTATTTTACATGGAGCGACTGCATATCTGACCTCCACAACCCAGTTACTGGGTAATACGATACCCCTTGGTAAGACTGGTTGTCAGACTTTCGGGCTTCTGACGACCCGTAACGATTGTCAAACCGTACCAGTCATACAGTGCTTAATTAATACAACCCTCTTATAAGAATCCTTAGAGAAACCCGATCCTATCCAAAACGTAATTTGCATACACCATCTTTAGCTACCAGGAACTTATAAAAACAAGAAGCATAGTAAGAAGCAAGGTATGTAAGTACACAGCTATTAAGACGTAATCCGCGACGTAACTCCTTGAGAAGTACCAGGAGTTCATAGAAACGAGATAGTTGTAAGATCGCGAGTGCGAGTGTGCCCGATCCGACGTGCGCTCATCACGGATTCCCTTTGCCGATGCTGGTGTCCCCGCGCGACCGCGCAGCCCCCGCTCATGCCCTCGACCCTCTCAAAAGAAATCCTTGCGATTGCTAACTAAAAGTACGCGGGACTGTTTGGATGTTCTTAGATTGCAAGTGTAAGTTTCAGTTTAATTACGTGCCCATGAATTTATTAGTAGCCAATGCTTTTTGTAATTTTTTTTTTGCAATTCTGTGACTTGAGTAGAATTGAAGTGCTTAAAAGAGTAACCGTGTAGGTACTTATAGCAGATAAAATAATTACCTTTGAAGGTTATTCAACGTACGCTCAATTTCTTACCTTATGCTGTAGGATCGTATAAGAATCCATAATAAATCATATTTAGTTCGCATTAGCTAATGTAGAAAAGAATAAAGGCGATAAACATGATCATAAATTGGCACTGAAACATTCCCACACAGCCACTTTTCAATAAAATACAAGCAATAGCGAACATCTTCAAGATCGATTCTTTATGGTAAGCCTGACGTTCCTTTTAGGCTCACATGCACCCCAACGTTACCTGCCCTCGGGATCTGGTTTCTCTTTTATGCTTATTGAAAGATCCATTGCCTTCTCTTTCGCTGCAAACGTCATTGCGTGGCGCATTGTCTGCAAACGAAATGTAAATTCAATTCTGACTCAAACACAAGGCGCTAAGGTCGAAATTGGATCGGATTTCTGTTGTGAAAAGGAAATTGGCATTTACCTCGACAGTGGAAAAGTCAGTTTGCCGCGGCAAATTTTGAAAATGGAATCCGAAAGTATACTGCGGCCAAGTTAAGTTTACCGTCGTGGCTGTTGTTTTCGTTCGAACGTGGTTCTGTGTTTGGGTTTGACAAGTGCAAAATAATTTTGCCGCTTTGTGCGTTCGGAACACGCCGGCCGGCCGCATTCGTTGACATGTACCGGCACGCGAACGTTTTTGTTCCATTTTCAGTGTTTTAAAATTTGATTTTTTATTCGAAATGTGACGTTCGACTTTGGAAACTGTGTGTACAGCCAGTGTCTTAGAAATATAACGTAGAGTTGTAGGTAAACAAGGAGGTTGTGTATCGTCGGTGGCCTGAGATTTGTATACGAAGTAAAATTAAGATTTTATAGGTTTAATAATATTAGATAAGTGATATAAAATAAATTGAATAGTTCAATAAATTCAGTGTTTCGTAATTTCACCGTGATTCAACTATAATAAACAAGGTAAGTTTTACTTATTTATACCCTTAGGTTAGCTTTTTTAAAACATGTAGCTACTTTCATAATATCTTACCAAGTTCAAACATAGGTAAGCAAAGTGACATTAGTGTGAGAGCTGAGAAAGACTGCAGGTTGTGCAGTGCTTGCGCGGGTCGTTGACCCGGTTGCCATGGCGACGGCGGCCACCATGTGCGCGCTGCTACGACGCTGCTACGCGGCTACGGCTGATTGCTACGAATGCTACGATTGCCTACGAGATGCTTCCTCTTACAAACTTATATGTACAAATAATTTTATTTTATAACATTTATTATAAGAACGGTAGTTAATAGATGTTTGTAATCAGGATACTGTGGTAAGTAACGAAGGTTTTCGCGACTTAAGAGGAAAACACAGATTTTGCTTGAAATAGTGATATCTTAGTCTTATGAGGCTGCAAGCGTATACGATAGTTTAACAATAACTGTCATAATGTCAACAATAGTAATCAGTTTGGAACTAATTAAAATAAACAATAATCAGAAGTTTAGAATAAGAGAATTTCTATATTTCATAACATTTAACATTTTTTTTTTTACCTATCTAACATTTCTGGAGGCTAATTAGTTTTACTTTAGCATCCATCGAGTTGAGACTTGAGAGTCCATATTTTTTTAAATAAAGATCAAATTAGAAGCCTCCACGTAAAGTTTTAAATTGCGGACATAAATGGTTTACGAGAAAAAAAAAAAAACTAAATCGGAGAAAATTTGCAATATTATTGTCCCTTTTGACATGTTGTCTCGCCATTGACATGTTGTCTCGCCATTGATCGTTTCGTTTTAAGTAAGGTCAACGCTCTAAAAGGTTTTACTTCATATTAACGAAGAAATAAATACGTATATTTAGATACTTTTTATGCATATTTCATTATATTACATATATTTCGCAGCTTTTCGTTCACAGGGAGGTTCAACACCTCTGACTCAGTTAGGTAAGTTAAGTCCCTGAATACATACAATGTTCTCTCAATGCTCGCTAAAACAAACGATTACTAAAGTCAAACAAACACGCACACACCGGTTAGCCAGGCGTATAAAGTTGTAAGGAGTAGAGTTATGGCTGTTCAACATTTTGAGCAGTAAAGCAATAATCCGGGTGTTGTTCGATCGCTGATAACTGTGCTAAGGGTTGTGTTCCAGGGTGGGCTAAGCGGAAATATAGTGGTGTAAATGTATGTAACAAAGAAAAAGTATTGACACTCGCACTGGGAGATCAGGAACTAAACTAAACAAGCAATACGCGGACGACGTTCCCACGGACGTAAAAATATCGCGGCCATTTTTTTTCGCGCACTGGATTTTCAACGCTCTGCTTAGCGCCGAGAGTTGAAAATCCAACAGTGTGTTTTTTCGACGCGCTGGGATGCACTCTGTTGTTGTTAGCTTGGATTTTCGAAGCTCGGCTCAACACCGAGAGTTGAAGATCCAGTGCGCGATAAAATCCCGCCGCGATATTTTTACGTCCGTGCGTACGTCGACTACCTTGCGACGATCAGTGCAGCTGAGTATGTACGTACGCTATGATACGTTTTGGGTCTTATTATTTCTACGCTTTTTACATGTACGAGTATAAACACAGGTGAATACTATCTATGTTTTACGAATAGGCAAGATGAACTGCAACCGCAAAGTTTCCTTTACCATTACCACAGATTAATACAGATGGGATACTCCGCAGTTTAGATATGTTGCTACAAGTACGCGGCGGGCCCCGTCCGCGGGGCTAATTCAGTAGCACTGCCGCGCGCCGAAGGTATAAGAGTTACGCGATAGAAAGAGAGGCAATGTGTAAGTGAATATAACTGTAGGTAATTAGCGTTCTGCGAACTAGTCGCTCCGTGTAAAATTCAGTTGCATCCGTTTAGACTGGAAGCCGATCCCAACATAGAAAAAGATTAGGCAGATTGATGCCGAACATCTTCCCAAATCTAGAACAGTAGGTACCTTCGAAGAATTTTTCGCCTTACAAAACTAAGACCTACAGTCTTACCTCTACAATAAAGACAGCATGTTTTATTTTAAGGAAAGAAGATGATTTATTGCTATGTAAGTATAGTTAACTAGTTTATTACTTTTACTGAAAATTTACACTATCCTCCCACTGTAATTCGAAAACATTGTAAAATCCAATTATGTTTAAAAGAGCAGGTAACCATGAAGTTACTTGTCGGCTCTTCTCCATAGGAAACGACCAATTAGGAACCGTGCCCATGTAGGTTTATGTGAAATAAAATATTTTTTTCAAATGTTCGACACAAGCAGCAGAAGAAATATCAATAAATCTTCACCTAATTAATGAAGATATTATATTTTTGGCAAAACTAGACAGGTTTCATATTTTATTAACGAGGGAACGATAAATCGTGGAAAAATATGCTTGAAATGGTGAGTGTTGCCGCGGTATGTACTATACGTGTGTGCGGTAGCTGGTAGCTCGAGCCAGCGCTCCCGCGGGACGGGCCACGCCGTGTTACAGGATTATGTAAACCTCCCTCACTGTAACTGTTGGAAACTCGAAGCCTTGAATTTGGTATTGTAAAGAAAATATTCTAGTTTATGTGAGGTCTGTGAGGCTTCTGTGGTTGTTTGGTTTTGGCTAAAAAAGCAGTAATGCATCTGGTCTCCAACACTAACAACATCGTCGAGGTTTAGGTGATGCTAGTTTTGTTGTAGCTTCAAGTTAAGGTATGCCACAGTTTTATTGTAGCTTCAAGTTAAGGTATGCCACAGTTTTATTGTAGCTTCAAGTTAAGGTATGCCACAATTTTATTGTAGCTTCAAGTTAAGGTATGCCACAGTTTTATTGTAGCTTCAAGTTAAGGTATGCCACAGTTTTATTGTAGCTTCAAGTTAAGGTATGCCACAATTTTATTGTAGCTTCAAGTTAAGGTATGCCACAGTTTTATTGTAGCTTCAAGTTAAGGTATGCCACAATTTTATTGTAGCTTCAAGTTAAGGTATGCCACAGTTTTATTGTAGCTTCAAGTTAAGGTATGCCACAGTTTTATTGTAGCTTCAAGTTAAGGTATGCCACAGTTTTATTGTAGCTTCAAGTTAAGGTATGCCACAGTTTTATTGTAGCTTCAAGTTAAGGTATGCCACAGTTTTATTGTAGCTTCAAGTTAAGGTATGCCACAATTTTATTGTAGCTTCAAGTTAAGGTATGCCACAGTTTTATTGTAGCTTCAAGTTAAGGTATGCCACAGTTTTATTGTAGCTTCAAGTTAAGGTATGCCACAGTTTTATTGTAGCTTCAAGTTAAGGTATGCCACAATTTTATTGTAGCTTCAAGTTAAGGTATGCCACAGTTTTATTGTAGCTTCAAGTTAAGGTATGCCACAGTTTTATTGTAGCTTCAAGTTAAGGTATGCCACAGTTTTATTGTAGCTTCAAGTTAAGGTATGCCTCAGTTTTATTGTAGCTTCAAGTTAAGGTATGCCTCAGTTTTATTGTAGCTTCAAGTTAAGGTATGCCACAGTTTTATTGTAGCTTCAAGTTATGGTATGCCACAGTTTTAAGGATGGTCTGCTACGACAGGATTTAAAATACATATACTTTGATAGGTGACCAAAAATACAAGTTACAACTCAATCCCTTTCATTTTAGCACTGCAAGATCACTTAGCAAAATGCTAAATTTAATTAAATACTTTAGCCATAGCTTCTACTGTACGCTTAGTTTAACTCAATGTGGGGTGGCACTAACCCTTTTATTGTTTTATTGTTCGGCGGCGCGACCGTTTAGCCCTGATTTACAATCATTTTCCGATTTAGAGTCGGCGGACTTTATACAAAGGATAAAGGGCCCATAAAAACTTCAAGCGCTTTTACGCTTACATAATTATTAATGGCTTTCACTGGTGCAAACTATTCATATCAGGAATCTTATTTGGATGGCCATATTAGAGATGTACAATTGTCTTACTTTAATTCCGATTCTGAGATAATTATCAGGCTTTCAAACAACAAACTCATTGTCATACACCCAATTTACAACGCTAAAGTACGTAGATACCAGAAGAAAACTCGCGTATACATTATATCCCTTCTTAGTAAAAATAAATGTTTTTTTTATTTTTTTTTATTTAAATAAATAAATAAATAAATAAATATCCTTGGACATTTCACACAACGCCATCTAGTCCCAAGCTAAGCAACCTAATGCTTGTGTTATGGTAACGAGATGGCTTATAAACTACTTATATACATTTTTTTTTTTTTTGTAAATACATACATATTATAGATAGAAAAACACCCAGACTCGGAACAAATACTTGCAGGTCGTACAAATATTTGTTCCGTGCGGGAATCGAACCCGCCACATGCTGCGCAGCAGTCAATCGCTCAACCACTGCGCCAAACGTGTCGTCAAAATATATTTATATCATTGATTGTATTTTTGACAGATTGAGACTGAAATTAGAATGTAAACGTTTCTTAAAAATATGGGCATTGCCGTCTGGTCGAGTAGGTAAGTGGCGATAGAATGTAAATTAGATGGGGTTATGAATTCGACTCTATGTCATAGATATTCGTCTCACAAGTCATCACACTTTTACACTGAACCTGGCGCCCACGTCTGTCACATTTTATTTCTTGGTACCTACTTAGTTGAGTCGCTCGCTCGAGAATATTATCATTTATTTAATACATAAGATTTCCCCTCACGAATTTTTTATTTTGACATAATCTAAATGTCGCTGTCGTAACTAAATATCTCTAGTACTACGTTACCCATTTCCCCGCTGCGGCGAGGAGGTGCGAACGGTTGCAACACTTGGACACCTCGCCACCTGTGTAGGGATTCCCGCGGGGATCGATCCACCTCTCTCTCCCCCGCTGTTGGCTGACTAGTGCTGTCTAATGTGAACGGGATATGGAATCCCGGAGGTTTATGTGCAGTTGGAATTTCAACGGACTGTAAATGAAGCATAGACTTTGGGAAAATGGAGGTTGGAAATGTTTTCTGCAGCTGTGTAACTGCACTGTAAAACCTGTTTTATTATACCACATTCGTACTGCGTGTGTATTATTCAAAGCACTTTATAATTACTAATTTTGTTCAAGGTACCGGTGTTGCTAATAACAAACTGAAAAAAAAAGTGTTTATTGCAAAGCGAACAAGTTTGTTTCTTTTTGTTTTTTCCTTAATTCCCGGGAACATAATAACAGCCCGCAACAATCATACCACTTCACATCACTAGCGCCGCGTGCGCTAATGCTACCGAGCTCACCCTTTTACTTATTATAATTTTATATTAAACGCGTTTCGGATGCGTTTCTTTTTGCCAGCAACCGGCGTATTATTTTATGTAGATGTTCTTGAAAGGGGATGGGCAGCACCCTCAGTCTAAGTGCCTAAGTCTGGTCGGCGTTGTGTGTCATCCTTACATATGCATTTTATTTGTATTTCGAGTCACTCCCGGTTTTTAGTGCTCCGCACCTCAAAAGAAAATCTGGTCAAGAGCGAGTCGGACTCGCGCACCGAGGGTTCCGTTCCGATTATTGAAAAAGTGTCCTATTTAGAGACATCGTTTTATTTTTCCTGTAATCTTTACATAAACTTCTATCACATAGAATAATTTCAGATTTTTCTTCTTGCAAACTTCGGAGATAAGGGTGATGAAAAATGTAAAAAAAATACCGTCCCCCCTGGACGGTATTTTTTTTACATTTTTCATCAGAAGTCGAAAACTATGCGGCCTAAAAAAAAGAAAAAAAATGTTTGATAATGTGCAAACAGCGCTCTTTCATATGATACCCCACATGCCCTAGTAGCCCCACTTGGATTTGCAAAATAGTTGGGTAAACGTCATCTAAAACTATTCTAAATATCAAGTTGATAGCATTAGCAGTTCTTGAGATATCTAGCTGTGACAGACAGACTGAGTGACACACTAAGGGTTCCTTTTTTACCACTTTGGTACGGAACCCTAAAAATGGAACCCTTATAGGATCACTCGTGTGTCTGTCTGTCACAGACAATTTTCTTCGAATCTAATAGATCGATTAAGTTGAAATTTGTTACACATATGAACTTCTGTGACCCAAGCAAGAACGGGTAAAGTAAATAAATGAACTTTGAATATGAGGGTTACTTTTGGGGGGCAAATAAGGAAATAAATTAAAGAAAAGAGATCCTATTGTTTAAACTGCGCCACATCATATAGCTCAATGAGATATTATATATGTTAAACTCAAACTCAGAGCATTATTTCAATTAAACTAAGTAAAGGCACTTTTGAATTGTCAAAGAGTCGGTCAGTTAGTCAGTAAGCTGAAGCTAGTTGCCAGTTCCAAAACGTAGGTCTTTATGGAGAAGAACGGGCAAGAAACGACACGGTCACTCTAAGGATGTAACTGTGAAGGTTTGATAGTTTAATTTGTCAGTCTCTGATTTGTCCCCTCGATATTAAGGATCAATCAGACATAAAACAATTTCAAGCGCATGCAGGCGCCGCATAATTTTAGGCATGTAAACGTAGAATCCATTTATTTTTCCCATAAAATAATGCCTTCACATCACATTCAAATAAATATGATTTATCTACACCGGGGATTATTTCCAGTCCGTGTAACACGTATGTATTCGATATACGTGACAAATATGAAAGAAAAACTCTCATCACTTTACCGAAAATCGTTTCCCCTATATCAACATCATATTTCCAATTACTGACTGTATGCTGACATCCAAATTCAATATCGTAACAATTTGCATTCTATTTCATATAGCGATGCGATGCGCTTCGCTTGGATCTTGTTTTTATAGAAGAAGCCTCGTAATATGTGGAGCAATTAAGGCTACTCCTTCCTATACGGCGAAACTAAGTAACTTTGTAACCATCTTTTACAGAAACTATAGCATCTTTCTGATAGGAAAAAATACACAGCAATCTACAATACATAAGAAGTGATTTCATGTGTCCTGAAATCTATTTTGGTTTGTAGAACTAAGGAAAAAAAACCTAAATACAGGTCTATTTCTGTCTATTTTTTCGAGTTGTATATTACTCCTACATATTACTCCTACAGTTTTCATTAAAAGTGTTCATAAATTTATACAGTTCTTTACAAATTAATAAGGAATGATTTCTTGTCATTACTTTTTTAGTTTAATCAACAGAATTTTTGTAAATCGATAATTACTTCATATTTTCCAAGCGTTATGTCATCCGCTTCTCTTTCTTTTCTATGCAGTCCGACAGTGACCGCGCTTTTTACGACGGACAAGCCTTAACTGGCCTTCTACAAGTCAGTCGGAAACTGTCTCACAGCGAGGCAAAGGCCTCTTTAAATACATACACATAAAAGAAACGAGGATACCCACAGTATAATAAATAAATAAATAAATAAATATCCTTGGACATTTCACACAACGCCATCTAGTCCCAAGCTAAGCAACCTAATGCTTGTGTTATGGTAACGATATGGCTGATAAACTAATTATATACATTTTTTTTTTTTTTGTAAATACATACATATTAAAGATAGAAAAACACCCAGACTCGGAACAAATACTTGTAGGTCGTACAAATATTTGTTCCGTGCGGGAATCGAACCCGCGACATGGTGCACAGCAGTCAATCGCTCAACCACTGCGCCAACCGTGTCGTCAAATCGTGTAATCAGCCCATTAAGTTCCCACTGCTGGGACACAGGCCTGCTCTCTGTGAGGGGGTGGCCCCGGTGCGGGTTGGCGGATGTTTTCTTAGAAGTTTTTGTTCCTCACGATGTTTTCCTTCACCGTTTTGAGAGCAGTACTTAGTGAAGAAATAATTTACATTTACACAAAGTATAGTGCCTGCTTGGGTTCGAACCCAGGACCTACAACTCGTAAGTCGCGGCCGTTACCACTGGGGCATCACTGCTCTGATCAATCCACAGTGCGGGTTGGTAATTTCAGACGTTTAACATGCTGGTTTCCTCAGGAAGTTTTCGTGCCAATTAGTGACTAAGATTAACTTAGACAGTAAATACAGTAAATAATCACACTAATTAATAAAAAAGGAGAATGTTTGTATATTTGTTACTTCTTCACGCTCAAACGGCTGGACTGATTTAGATGAAATTCGGTATGTATATAGCTTATACCCTGGATTAACACATAGGCTAATTTTTATGCGGAAAAATGTACCTAGTGTTCCCGTGGGATGAGCAATTTTTTCCTCTAAAAATGTGAATATTTTTCTCACCGATTAAATAATACACGTTTTAGTGTATCTCATAAACCGCGGGTAACATCGCGTGGCACAGCTAGTATAGTAATAAAATTGAAAGTTCCTATTTTTTGTAAAATAAGCCTGTAATTTAAGAAAGAAAGATTTTTATTCTACCAAAAAAATAAAAGCAGACAGTCCCTCTTTACAATATGCGTATGTTCGTAAAGTGTCGTGTCAGCGTGACACCGGATCCTGTGCGGGACAGGGGGAGGTGTGACACGTCTAATGTGTCACATTATATGCTTCACACCTCGATCGAGTCCTGAGCCCGGCGTGGGTCGTTACCAGCTCATACAATTTCATTGTATCTATACTTGTTTTAACTTGAGATCCGTTGTAGTTTTACTTCATCAAATTCGTACTGAGAACATTGTAAGGCAACTGTTTTAATAACTGGTTTTAATTTGCGATTTGTACACATTATAAAACAATATGAGAACGGGTCTTATCTCCGGTCGGGTCGGGTCTTACGGGTCTTAAGTTAACGGGTCGAAGTGTTAATTGATTGTCTAGTGACACGAAACCACTACTTACCGAATAAATTCAAAAATGAAACAGAATTTGTATGAAATTATCTACAGGGTGTCCCGTAAATAATGGATCAAACGTAACGGGTAGGTAGCTTACCTAATTTCCAACAACTAATTTGAATATTTAAAAAAAAACCGTTACAGTAACCAGGATATTAATTTTTTTTCGAATTTTACGATTTTGTCTTCCAGAATTAAGCTTTTTTAATGCTGTCGCTGCAAATGATGACATTTTTAGGTATGATTTTTATTTAACATTTCTGAATAGCTTACTAATGTTATAAGATACCATTTTTTTGAATACCGTTTTATTTGCCTTAGAAAAAAAATCTTGAGTTGAAAAGTTTTTTCTTTACGATGTTAGGACCAAAATTGAAAAAATTCTCCTGTAAAAAAAATGTATGACACCGAAGACCACCATTATTTTAAAAACTTGTACATTTAATAAGGTTTGCAAATTGGTATAAAACTTACGTCTAGTCCTTATCGTTACAAAGATATTGCTATGAATGTGATGAAGAAGACAGAAAATAAATTAAATTGGTACTATTCCATTTTTCCTTTTCGTAATGGCTTATGCTTGAATGCTTGTAATCGAAGCAGGTAGTTAAGCGGATAGCATAATTCCGACCCGATGACGTCATCTGTCCGGAATTTGGGACCGCTACCTGTGGCGGAGTTGCACCTCAGTCAGTGTGAAAGGGATAGATAGCGCCGCTTTTTGGTAAATCGGTTAAATCGGTATGAAGTTGCGCAGGTTCTTTTGTTCTTTCCTGCGCCCTTCACTCGTACAGGCTTCATTGTTGCTTGATTTTATTAGTTTAGTTGTAACTAGTCTCTCTTCGAGTTGCTACGTCAGACAACTTTCGCTCCCGGTCAGTGGCTCGGTGTTTTCTTCTGTAAAATTTGACTTGTGCTGTGTTTTTGGACTTTGCTTTGCCTATCGATTTGGAACTCTGCGTATTGGACAAACGACTTGGCGATCCTACGGACTCCGAAAACATTCGTTTGTGTGTGCTTGTACGTGTGTGCAGTAGCGCTGAAACCTTATTCAGCCCAATGCCTCGTTATGAGTACACGCCACGGCAGTACGCCGAAATGCATTTTATCTACGGAGAAGCAAGAGGTAATGCCAGGGCGGCTGCAAGTTTGTACCGTGAAAGATACCCGAACCTGGTTCGTTATCCCGATTATCGCGTCTTTATTAGAGTGCATAACGCGCTTCTTGAGGGAAGAATTCTTGGCACCGGAGTTGGTGGTACCCGTGAAGGACGACCGCGACAAGTTAATGACGAAGTCATTCTTCGAGAAATCGAGGAAGATCCGTCAGTCTCCGTTCGCGTCATAGCGCGACGCGTAGGAATTTCTAGATCGACGGTGCATCGAGTGCTACAACGGTGCCGATTGCACCCATATCACGTGCAACGTGTTCAAACGCTGACGTCGCGTGATTACCAGCCAAGAATAGAATTTTGCCAATGGATGCTTAGAATGATTGATGAATGATGAATGAAAAACTGCGGGTCCGCCCACCCGCAGTTTTTTAACAAGATTTTATGGAGTGACGAGTCTTCATGCCGCCGAGATGGATATTTAAATTTGCATAATTTGCACAGTTGGCAGCTGATAAACCCACATTTGATGCGAGAGGACAGGAGCCAACATCAATTTAAAATAAATTTATGGGCGGGAATAATCAATGGGCAAATAATAGGGCCCTTTGAACTACCAGCTACTCTAAACGCCGAATATTATCTCCATTTTTTAAGGAATGAGTTGCCAAGGTTATTAGAAAACGTTCCAGAAGACGTACGGCAAGCAATGTGGTTGCAAAATGATGGGTGCCCCGCTCACTATGCGACGGCAGTAAGGGCGCACCTTGATGAAAGTTATCCGGACAGATGGATCGGCCGATTAGGACCAATTTTGTGGCCTCCGCGATCTCCGGATTTAAATCCCCTAGATTTTTTTTACTGGGGATGTTTAAAAGACAGGGTCTACAAGAATCCAATAACGTCGGAAGAAGAATTACGACAGCGCATCCAATCTGCTGCATCAGAAATAAACCAAAGCCGTTTTGTCCGTCGGATAAGAGCTTCCTTTATTAGGAGATGCAGACTTTGCATTCTTGTAGAGGGAAGGCAATTTGAACATTTATTGTAAAAACCAAATAAAACGATTTATTTGAACTAACTGTTTTTTTTAGTACGGCCTCCTAATTCTTTTCATACGCCTCAATAATTCAATGAACATTGCCTCTGAAATGCTACAGTTACACATTTTAAAGAAAAAGTTTAAATGTACACACTTTTTTATTTTTTTTATTAACGTTGATTTGGAGCACCTCTCAGATTCATAGCAATTATCTTTGTAACGACAAGGACTAGAATGTACAACTTCATACCAATTTACCAAAAATACAAAAGCGGCGCTATCTATCCCCTTCACGCTGACTGAGGTGCAACTCCGCCACAGGTAGCGGTCCCAAATTCCGGACAGATGACGTCATCGGGTCGGAATATGCTAGCCGCTTAACTACCTGCTTCGATTACAAGCATTCAAGCATAAGCCATTACGAAAATGAAAAAATGGAATAGTACCAATTTAATTTATTTTCTGTCTTCATCACATTCATAGCAATATCTTTGTAACGATAAGGACTAGACGTAAGTTTTATACCAATTTGCAAACCTTATTAAATGTACAAGTTTTTAAAATAATGGTGGTCTTCGGTGTCATACATTTTTTTTACAGGAGAATTTTTTCAATTTTGGTCCTAACATCGTAAAGAAAAAACTTTTCAACTCAAGATTTTTTTTCTAAGGCAAATAAAACGGTATTCAAAAAAATGGTATCTTATAACATTAGTAAGCTATTCAGAAATGTTAAATAAAAATCATACCTAAAAATGTCATCATTTGCAGCGACAGCATTAAAAAAGCTTAATTCTGGAAGACAAAATCGTAAAAATCGAAAAAAAATTAATATCCTGGTTACTGTAACGGTTTTTTTTTTAATATTCAAATTAGTTGTTGGAAATTAGGTAAGCTACCTACCCCTTACGTTTGATCCATTATTTACGGGACATATAAGTAAGTAAGTAAGCTAATATGAACTTAATCGTAGGTGGTGAAACAGGACCTAAATATAGGTTTTAATAAAACATGACATTTTATAATGTTTCGAGAAAACGGGTAATAAAAAGAAGCCTGCAAGAAATACGCAGGTGACGAAACATTTTGGTCGTTTGTCACTCTCACAGAGTACCTACCCTTTGTGGAGCAACTGGGAGCGAGCCTCCCGTGACGTCACGTTATTGGTTCGCCGCTCGGTGTAGAGTGACGCACAGATGGCAAGTGTAGACAGTGTTACTGGTGTTGCCTTACCTTTACTGGGAAATTGGCGCGTTTTTGTGTCCTGCTTGATGAGGTCGGATTAGTTAGGGTTTGGCGTGTGTGTTGTATCGCAGTAGTGCGCGGCTAGGTGTATTTAGTACAGAAGACTAGTAAGCCAAGTTCTTCGAAGCTTCCTCTCTCCTACTATTGTTCTGGTCCCGGCAGGGCGGCAGGGCCCACAACGGTCACATATAATTTTAAGTTACTACAGACATCGTGGAATACAAATAAAGTACCTACCTATTGAGTATTGAGGTGTATCATGGCGTAATGTACAACCATAGACTTATAAAAAAAGATGGACTCCGCGCCACGCATATCGAAAGTGAAGCACAGTAAGTATGCCGGACCGATTGTACAAACACGCCTCGCGCACACATTTACATCATAGTATGCCGACCGGCCGCCATTACGCCGTGACACGAGCGACGGCGTCTTTGCAGGTACTCAAATCATGCACACATAGATCGGTACGGTGCTTCACTTTCGATATGCGTGGCGCGGAGTCCATCTTTTTTTATAAGTCTATGTGTACAACATTAGTTTTTGTTTACACTAAACCCGAAAAGGAGTCATTGTACTCATCATTTTGAACAACTTTTTCTATGGGACCAACCTTGAAATCGCGAAAGAAAAATCTGCTGTTCCATACATTTGTGTTCACATAAATCGACAAAACGTATGGAACAGTTGAATTTTTTTTTCGTGATTTCAAGGTTGGTCCCATAGAAAAAGTTGTTCAAAATGATGAGTACAATGACCCCTTTTCGGGTTTAGGATAAACAAAAACGAATGTTGTACACAGGCCAAAGGAGTTAAGTAACCAGACACGCACACTACAAAACTATATCCTACTGTACGTACTGCTCACAATGACAGCCTCGCACACATCCCATTCATAGAGCGAGTGCGCTGACGTCTTTTAAATGATAGTGTAACATAATTTCGCAATGTAGGATAGTTGCTCTCGTGGCGCAACAGGTAAGCATTCAACCTACAGTGACAGAATGATCTGAGTTCGAGCCGCGAGTTTACTAAAATATTATTTTTGAGATTTTGTAATTTAAAATGAATATACTAACTGAATAAAGCGATATTCTGACCAGTTTGAGAATCTACCACAAGTTTCTCGCCTGCGTAAAATTATTTCCCAGTTTAGAAGCTAACTACCCGCTTTAAAAATATATTCCTGCCTTTAATTGTGAACTTATGTAGTCAGTCTGCATTAGCAACTACACATTATACTCTTTCTTTTGCACTTGAAGTTTGTGATTGTGATATATTGATTAATTTAGACCATGCATCATTTATCAAGATTTCAAAAAGCTCAGATTATTGTTTTGCATGAGAAAAAAAAAATTCTATTAGTGAAATCGCAAGGCGCCCAATGCTATCGGTGAGTGAAATTATTATTAGAATGTATTAATTTATTATGTCACCGTGATCCCACCCAGTAGTTTTATTATGATTGTCTGTTGTATCTCATTTAACGAATTGTGGATATGAATAGTTGAATCTAATAGGAAATGACACCGGAATAGTTGAATTTAGTATTTTGAGTGGCTATGCAGTTAACAAATAAATACATTTTTGTTAACTGCATAGCCACTCATTATATCGATAATTATTTAATCATTTCCATTATTGGTTTACACAGTATTATAGTAATAGTTTTTTATCTGTGTTTTGTAATAAAATATTCAAAAATAATGAATATGTTTGTAAATGATTAGATAATAATAATAAAATACAATTTTAAAAGATTTCATTTTTTTTCTAAAATATTTAAAAATGTAAATTGCATGTATGGTAATTAGACAAAGGATTTCTATTCTAAATAAAGTATAATAATATTGTTTAATACTTTTTAGAAAAAATAAAAAAATTACATTTTATATGTGCACTAATGAATAAAGTAAATAATAAGTGTCATTATTATATTATATTATTTTTTATTTTTTATAAGTATGATATTATGTATTTCCTAGGTCACTCGCCCTGCCTTTTTATTTCTATTTTATCGTATTATAATTTTTATTATTACTGACCACTAGCCTTATATATCAATTGTATTTAAGTATATAAATATATATTCTCTGCATTGTATTTATATTGTGTAACTTTTATTTCTTAATTTATAATTTGGGAGGTGTATGTTTAGACCTAATATTTTCACTTTTTTTTTTGTAGAGAAAAACCGTTTGACTGTGGGTGCATTGTCACTGAGACAAGCGAAATAAACCGTCGCCTGCCTGGACCGACACCATTGGCTTACACAAATGTTTCGCCTCGGCATCGTGCGTGAGATTGTTGCCACCCATACATCAGATCCATTCGCTTAGACCAGCATAACAGCAGCAGCACACAACGTCATTATGCAAACTGTACGGAACCACCTGCAAGCAGACGGTTTGGCATGTTGCAAACCGACGCGTAAAATTTTGTTATATACCGTGCACCGTCAAAATCGCGGAATATCGACACTTCGATTGACAAAACAATGTCGTCATAATTACTGATGAAAAATGTCTTCGTCGAAAATCACCACCGACTTATCGTAACATACATATTATATACTACCTTTAAATTTCAGACATTTTAACGTTTTTAAATCTATTATTTTCCTAGAAATAATTAATAATGGTTGGTAATAATTATAATACCTACTGTTCCCGATACAGGTGGTAAATGTTTTTATTTAAATTTTAATTTTCAAAAATGTAGGTACTTAATTCATATCTGTATATAACTGAACTAGCGACCCGGCCCTGATTCGCACGGTTTTTACGACTTGTTAAAACATGAAGGTTTCTATAATATATAAGTTAAATATTTATCATGATAGTGAAAACCGCATCAAAATCTGTGGCGTTAGTAGAACAACGCGGCTACACAGACAGACATGAAAAGCGACTTTATTTTATAATAGATACCTAAACGAAATACTTAATACTTTCACAGCATATTTAGCCATAATAAATTAAGTCGGCGGTACTGTGAAGGTAGGAGTGTGTGAGTGATGTTATTGTTACTGGATCAGATTATATTTGTTATCTATGTGACATGTTTATTCACTCCGCCCATTGTTGTATACATATTATATAATGGTATAAAAAGATGTAATAGCATGTTCTAAACATATTGTTGTATTTATAATAAAACATGTTCACTTTTGATGTTCTTTTTTTTAAATAAAGATATTTATTAAAAATGGTTTTATTTATTTAAGCAATTTTAAATAAATAAAACATTTTTTTTAACAAAAATTGTTCTAATTGCTTTAGCTTAAAATAATAAATCGCAAAAAGAATCATCACTTCAGAGATTTGAACTCACACAGTAGTACTCAGAAGTACGATGCCTTATTCGTTGGGCTACGAACGCTTAAGTTTTCAACGCGAAATTATGTTATACTAATAGGTCTTTACCTATGAAATTGCCGTTTTGTATGAAAAAATTTAAACGAATTTTTTTCATGTATTTTTTATTTGTATTAATCGAAGTAATCACCCATGCAATCAATGCATCTTTGCCAACGCAGTGGCAGTTTATTGATGGCCTTCTTAAAGAAATCAGCTGGTCGGGAGGCAACAAATTCTTCAAAGGCATTTTGTACTGCCTCTCGGGTATTGAATTTTTTTCCCGCCAAGAAGTTATCCAAATTCTGGAAAAAGTAGTAGTCTGTAGGCGCAAGGTCTGGTGAGTAGGGCGGATGACGGAGAGCTTCCAACCCCAGTTCTTGCAACTTGGAGACCGTCTGCTGTGCAGTATGAGGTCGCACATTGTCATGCAGGAGCAGCGGAGACGAGCGATTGACCAATGCTGGTTGGAGATGTGCCAGCTTCTCCATCATTGTGTTCAGTTCTTCACAGTACACATCTGCAGTAATGGTCACCCCGTTTGGTAAGAAGCTGTGATGAATCACACCGGCGCTAGACCACCAAACAGTGACCATCACTTTTCTAGGGGTAAGTTTTCGTTTAGGGCATTGTTTAGGTGCTGAATCAGGATCCAACCAACTTGCTGAGCGCTTGCGGTTATCAAACAGAATCCATTTTTCATCGCAGGTAACAATGCGGTTCAAAATTCCTTCATTTGTGTGTCTGTTGAGCAGTGCAAGGCACGTCTCGACGCGTACTTCGCGCTGGCGATCATTGAGTTCGTGGGGCACCCGTTTGTCAAGCTTTTTTACCTTGCCAATTTGACGCAAATGGACCAATATTGTTTTGACGCTAACGTCGAAAGCTGTTGCTAATTCAGCCGTAGATTGTGTATCATCAGCTTCCACAATCGCCTTTAATTCGTAATTGTCGACCAAAGTCCTCGGACGACCGCGAGGTTCATTTTTCAGGTCGAAATTTCTACAACGGAAGCGAGCAAACCAATAACAGGTGGTGCGTTGGTTTGTAGTGTTAGCTCCGTAAACGTCGTTGATGTTGCGTGCCGCTTGTGCCGCGTTGCTGCCACGACAGTACTCATATTCCATAATTACTCGAATTTTTAACGTATCCATGATGACGAAAAAGATTGAAATGCGATGAAAATGTAACACTAATCAATAAACAAATGACTACTTTTGGAAAAAAAATCCATGTTTTTAAAATAAAATTAATTTGAAATTAGAATTCTTAGCCAAACAAAAATTATTTTGATTTAAAATGGCCAGTACTGCAGAACGGCAATTTCATAGGTAAAGACCTAATATAATTGAGAAGACATTAGCGCACTCACTCGCACATGAACGCGATGTGTGCGTGAGGGCATTGTGTGCTGTACGTAATGAATCGTTTTAACAGTAGCGATACAGTTTTGTAGTGTCACGCACACTACAACACTGGTTACTTATCTCTGTTGCAGAGTGTACCTATACAATATGTGTGTTGCTTGGTTGTCGAAACAGCATAGCAAAGTTAGAAGAATTTATGTAATGTTTTGTAGTATCTTGCATACATAAGTACTGATGACTGCTGTATCTATATATCTGTACATATTATAAATTGAAGTCATTTTTGGTGTCTGTCTATGTGACCGCTTGTTCTTCTAAACTACGCAATGGATTTTGATGCGGTTTTCACCATAATTTACAGAATTTATTCCGAAAGAGTGCATAATATAGAAATTTCCATGTTTTGTCAAGTCGTAAAAACCGAGCAAAAGCAGGGTTGGGTCGCTAGTTAAATATAATGTCCAACTAGAAATAAATTCTTTATTTCTTAACAAAAGTCCCTATCTGAACAGCGACATAAAATAAGGTGCTATAAAAATATCTGCCACGGCTGCAATGGGAAATGGTATTGTGTATATAGATTACAATAGTGAAGAAATTCCGTACCCCGGAGTGGTTAAATCAATTTGAGAAAATAAAGTAATTAAATAAACATTTACTTTATTCTGCATAACGTGGTTCACAAACAACGCACGATTTGTCGCTTCGTCAATGAAAACAATTGCTACCTCTTTCTAACTGTTCTGTGAATTACTGCGGGACGTATACATACAAATAAATCAATTCAAAATACGCACATTTTTGTATGAAAAAATGTATGACATAAGATCAATAATTTATCTTCACTATTGTAATCTATATAGGGTGACTGGTAATTAGTGACCGATACCTAAACACATGATTGTGCTCATGATAAAAAACAACTTTTACTATGGGACCAAACCTGAAATCGCGAAAAGAAAATCAGCTGCTCCCTACATTTTGACGAGTTATGCGAATGTATGGGGCAGGTGATTTCTTTTCGCGATTTCAGTTTTGGTCCCATAGTAAAAGTTGTTTGTTATCATGAGCACAATCATGTGTTTAGGTATCGGTCACTAATTACCAGTCACGCTGTATACAATACTGTCTCCCATTGCAGCCGTGGCAGATATTTTTATAGCACCTAATATAATCCAGACCGTGTAACGCGCATACTCTGTTACAATAAAACACTAGAGCGAAGGATATAAAGCAGCACGTGTTCGCATCAGCACCAGTGCAGGCTCACGGAGACGTGATGCCTAGATGTAGAACTGTGTACATGTAGCATACACAAGAGCTTTATTTGAAAGTGGTACTTATTGTGTTAGTGTTACCTGAAGGCCAATTCTCGTACCTAAAAACGTTCCAATTCTATGTCGCAATCTCACGCCAGCGACAATCAAAGGTGAATAATGTAGGTAAACGCTGTACTAACAATTTTTGTCAGATTGAGACAGATGAGATTGCGAACGTTGTTATAGGTACTGGAATTGCCCCTCAGCTGTTTTCAACTATCTTAGAGCATTGTGCGTTTATTTGTTGTCGACTGTTCTCTGTAAGATCTCTCTCACGTGATCTAAGTCAGGTTTTTGTAAGGTTCAGAATCAAATTCTGGATTCCGAGGCAGTCATCTTGCAGTCATCATGTTACCTTACCTTCGGATAAACATAATACCTATATTAAGCTTAAATAACCCTAAAAGACGCCTCTATGACTGCGATTGAAAAGCTTGCTTTCTATTTGTGCTACAATAATCACGTCTAAGAGCATTTCTCACCCGCATTAGTAAGCTCAAACCTATAGGTTTAGTTACCCCCCCCCCCCCAGTGGATCGCACAGGAGTGCGACACATTTAGCAGCTCCGTACATTTGGCGGCACGCGAGCTGCTCATAAATAAAAACAAACAAAAGCGTGGTTTAATCTCTACTATAAAGTGCTGATGTTTGCTCGTTACCACCACAACGAGAGGTTTTGCAAAAAAAAATCCGACACAGTGTAATTTATGAGTTTAAAAAATATTTATTTTTTATCCACAGCTATTTGAAGGTAGATTGGTGAACAGATCGTTTTGTTTAACCCTTTTCACGATCTAAGACAGTAGGTACCTCGATCTGTCGGTTGACCAGCGGTACAACAAACCCATGGTCCCATGTACCCCCCCTAACCCATGGAGAAATTGTGCAGGTAATTAAATTAAATTAATTCATTTCAGACTAGCTTTTTCCCGCGGCTTCGCCCGCGTGGAAGTCTATTAACTTAAGGAATAAGATTTTTCATACAAACTTCGGACCACGGGGGTCCGAAGTTGATACATGTTATTCTTAATTTTTGGTCTCAAGTATATGAGTATCGTTAAAATTCCTCCATACAAACTTTGACACCCCCCAAACCCACTTTAGGGGGTTACTTTAGGAAAACTAAAAATGACAAACTTCATAATTTACTTAGATGAATATTCATGCCAAGTTTCAAGTCTATTATCTCAACGAATAAGATTTTTTATACAAACTTTGGACCTCCGCGGAGGTCCAAAGTTTGCATAAAAAACGGAGCTCCGTTTGGGTTTGACGCAGAATGTGCACTTCGTAAAATGTGCACTTCGCATAATGTGCACTTCTCAAAATAGCATTTCATTCTGAGATGTGCCCATTTTGAGAAGTGCTCATTTTGAGAAGTGCTCATTTTGAGAAGTGCTATTTTGAGAAGTGCACATTTTGCGAAGTGCACATTATGCGAAGTGCACATTTTGCGTCAAAGTGCACATTTTGCGAAGTGCACATTATGCGTCAAACCCTCGTTTCACCCCTTTAGGGACTGAATTTTGAAAAAATATTTCTTAGTGCACCCCTAGACCTCATAAGGAACATACGTGCCAAAGGAATCTCTAGACCAAGCGGTTTGGGCTGTGCGTTGATACATCAGTCAATCACTTTTGCCTTTTATTTATTTCACATAACGTGATCCATTCCATCCATCCGTGATCCATATCGTAATATGCGTGTAACCCATGGAGAAGTCCCTACTGTGTCATATGCGTTCAGAGTCAACTCGGCGTGCTCACCGTTTATCGCTGTCGTACCAAGCACCAATGAATCAGGGAATGACCTTCATAAATATAGCATTTGGGTTTTCAGAAGCTTTGTTTGTCACAATCACTGTAGCGGTAGTCTTGAGTAGGTGTTCCATTAAGATAATAAGCAGTGGCATGAAATAACGCTACATTATGAATAGCCATAGACGTATAAAATAGGAGGCCTCTGCGCCACGCATATCGAAAGTGAAGCACGACCGTACCGATCTATGTGAGACGCAGCCCTTCGCTCGTGTCACGTAATGGCGGCCGGTCGGCATACTATGATGTAAATGTGTGCATGCGGCGTGTTTGTACAAACGGTACCTACTGTGCTTCACTTTCGATATGCGTGGCACGGAGTGTTCCTTTTTTATAAGTCTATGTGAATAGCTTAGTAGTTCAACTTCACTGATAACTTTGTTCGTATATTTTTCCCCACTGCCACGTAAGCAGACACTCTCTACACCACGTCACAGATAATATACGTCCTCTGTAAACAAACCTCACTCTAAAGTCGCACTCCGCGATAGGCGTCACCTCAAGTGTTACTATAAACTAGTGTAAACCGATCCTGGTTGACACTTGAACGAGTGTTAGTGTTAACAGTGCACTCACGGAGACTCGATACTGTGTAAACTTTACCATGTTTACGTTTTACAGAAATTCTCCCTAGACGAAGTTCTATAACTTTCAGGGCTTAGAGCCTTAGACAGGGCTGATGCATAATAATCATTATTTGTTAATGGGGTTTTAAACTTAACGCCGATGGATGAAAAAGGAATCATTTACATGTATACATAAAATCACGCATTCATCTTATTTGTCAGATTTGTTTTGATCACTTACTTACATTACTTATTTTAATATTCTGTTATTGTGTCCGCAATCCTGTGTGTCATAATTATGTATAACTCAAGAAAATGAGAAAGAGCGTGGATAGTAATAAAACGTTCTATAAGAAGTTGTGCCTCAGCGAGATTCTCGTGATCTTACTGATGTGGCAACAAAATGCTCCACCAACAATATTTGTCACGGATGGGAAGTCCCTTATTTCCGCAGGATACCACTCAACGAGATTACTCCATCATAATCGAATGAATACTCATAAACACAACCCGTACGGCTCGTTACCATCGGTTAACCAACCGATAACCGGTTAATATATTTGCGTTACCAAATCATAGGTTTGTAACAGTTTCTCTTTGTAAATTACAGTGTAAATAATCTAGTTAAATGTATGATCCGGTTGAACGGGAGCGGATAAACCGATCTCTATAATTCGATACCTGACTAATTGAAATCGAATTGTATGTAAATGTTTATTTTGGATGTTTTGGATGACGATGAATAGCTCGAGTAATAACAGTCGCACGGATTGATCCATCAGGTTAAGCTACGCTTCAGCTTGTTGGTCAATGAATGGGTGACCATCTTTACATACCGACACTCCTCCGTGCGTCGGACAGCACGTTGCTGTTGGTCCCGGCTGTCATTCGTGGATCTGTGACAGTCGTTACGGGTCGTCAGCAGCCCGAAAGTTTGACAACCAGTCTTACCAAGGGGTATCGTATTACCCAGTTACTGGGTTGTGGAGGTTAGATAGGCAGTCGCTCCATGTAAAATACTGGTATTCAGCTGCATCAGGTTAGACTGGAAGCCGACCCCAACATAGTTGGGAATAGGCTGGGCAGATTGATTGGATGACGATGAATAGGAAGTGTAATCTGGATCGCAATAAGTACCACATCTGCCGGAATACTGTCTGATGACCAACCTACCTAGGCAGTTTCCTAGAGCAATGAAATCATGAGAGTGGAACCTATGGAACAAACACTTTCAGTCATACGAGTTTACACGTCAAGAGTTATGTCTGTGTGTTACCAGGGGTAGGAGAGGTGTACGGACTATTTTATACTCGTATTATATTAAACACCCTGTGTGTTTGGAAGCTGGGTGCAAAGCCTTAAGGGGTGATAGTTGACACCATTTAGAGCATTTTGAGCCATACATGTCTTAGACGAAGTACCTATGTTTATTATTTTTAACTGCTACGTGTAGTTTTTAGGGTACCAAAATGGTAAAAAAGGAACCCTTATGGTGTGACTCAGTCTGTCTGTCACAACTGGATATCTCAAGAACTACTAATGCTATCAACTTGAAATTTGGAACAGTTTTAGATGACGTTTACCCAACTATTTTGCAAATAAGAAAGAAATTAAAATATTTATATTTTTTTGCAACAGGGACTGAAAGGGGGTCTTAAAAATTCAAAGTGGAGCTACTAGGGCATGTAGGGTATCATATAAAAGAACGCTGTTTGCACATTCTCAAACATTTTTTTTTTCTTTTTTTAGGCCGCATAGTTTTCGACTTTTGATGAAAAATGTAAAAAAAATACCGTTATCCCCCCTTATCTCCAAAGTTTGCAAAGAGAAAAATCTGAAATTATTCTATGTGATAGAAGTTTATGTAAAGATTACAGGAAAAATAAAACGATGTCTCTAAATAGCACACTTTTTCAGAAATCGGAACGGAACCTTCCATGCGCGAGTCCGACTCGCTCTTGACCGGTTTTTTTAAATACTTAAGCCAATTTCTGACATTTAATTGCCGCCAACAGTGCCCCGGTTAAAGTTCAGTTCCCAGTTAAATCTGGACACTCCTGAGCTCACAAAAAGCTTTTAAAATTTGAAAAAAATTAATAAAACTGAAATTGGGCTATTTGAAAAAAAAAACTAAAACTTTGCCTAAGACAAGTATGGCTCAAAATGCTTTAAATGTTGTCAAGTATGCCCCCGTATGTCGTATGTGCTTTGCACCCAGCTTCCAAACACCGTTTTTGGCTGCCAAATAGTATGTTATGTAGTGCTATTCTGTAAACATCTTACCGTGAAAACTTAGGTGAAGTGAGCTGTCAATAGTATCAATTCCTAGCAAAAACAAACTCACCTCACCTAAGTTCTCACGGTGAGATTTTTACAGAATCGACCGGCAGTTATTGACGCGATTTGCGCCATATCGCTTACCGCATTGACGCGCGACACTTTTTAAACCTTTTGTTTCTTATTATTCCACTAATTAGGTTGGTACCGCTACTGTTTCCGCAGATACCGAAGGGATAATAAGTAAAAGAAAATGTTTAAACTGGAAAAGTCCTACGTAACCTAGTGAGGGTGAGTTTTAACCCAGAATATCCTTCTCAGTCGCACTCGTCGACCTACAGTTTAGAACAGTAATAAGCTACATTCTATATAACTAAGTAATATACCCAAGTCCCAAAAACTATAATACTATGTAGTACTAGTCCATCTACAGCAGATAATTGGACTAAACAATATATCTAATTACGTTATCGCGTGTGCTGTTAAACGGCGCGTTATGAGTGAATGAATGCGCGGGAATGGAGCGCTCTGCTCATAGACTGAGCGACAAACCGCGGTATAAACCACATAGTGAGAAATTATTGTATTGCTCTTTGTGTTTTTTTAGCACTGTTTGGAATATTAATAAGTAATAGACGCATTGATAAACAAAAACATTACAAAACACAGTAAAAATAAAAGATAAGCCACAATTCAAAATTACATAATCTATCTATCTATCTTACAAATAAAAAGAGAAGTCCTGACTGACTGACTGACTCATCAACGCCCAGCCCAAACCCTTGGACATAGAAAGCTGACATTTTGCACAGAGGTTCCCTTTATAATGTAGACACGGAATAAGGAAGGATTTTTGTTCCCGTGGGATATTTACCGACGTCCACGCGGAGACGCGCGGGAAGCGAAGTGTTCAATAAAACGAGATTTCTAACATAAATTAGAGCTAAAATAATGTTGTTTGTAAAGGGAAAACCATGATCTATGAATAAGCGGTGCAGGCAGAGGCAGGCAGGCTCATCTCAGTATCGTCTCCAAGATACGCACTGCTGTTTACCTACATTGCTGATGTTTTCCGTTAATCCATTGTAAGTTTTGTTTCTTTTTCCTCTTCTTTCTCGGCCTAAAGGTTATGTGATGTTGACCCGACAGAGACTGTGCTTACTAGTTTTTTGAATCCATGGGAAACATAAAAAAACAGTGTTATATAAAATTATGAAAAAAATGTATAATTTATGTTAGGATCTGGCGGAGAGCCAACCGCTTTTAATAACACGATTAAGTAGATTAACTTTGCTAGATAGAAAAATAATCCCTAAAGTTACCCCTTTTCGTAATGTTTAATCAATCTCATAGCTACAAAATAGACATGTTTTTCTTATTTTTTATACAGTGTGAAATGGAATTCATAGGCAATATTGTATTCATCATTATGAACAACTTTTACTATGGATCCAAATCTGAAATCGCGAAAAAAAAAACCGGTCAAGAGCGAGTCGGACTCGCGCACCGAGGGTTCCGTTCCGATTTCTGCAAAAGTGTGCTATTTACAGACATCGTTTTATTTTTCCTGTAATCTTTACATAAACTTCTATCACATAGAATAATTTCAGATTTTTCTCTTTGTAAACTTCGGAGATAAGGGGGGGGGACGGTATTTTTTTTTTACATTTTTCATCAAAATTCGAAAACTATGCGGTTTAAAAAAAAGAAAAAAAATGTTTAAGAATGTGCAAACAGCGTTCTTTCATATGATACCCCACATGCCCTAGTAGCCCTACTTTGAATTTTTAAGACCCCCTTTCAGTCCCTGTTGAAAATAAAACATAAATATTTTTATTACTTTCTTATTTCCAAAATAGTTGGGTAAACGTCATATAAAACTATTCCAAATTTCAAGTTGATAGCATTAGTAGTTCTTGAGATATGTAGCTGTGACAGACAGACAGACAGACAGACAGCCAGACAGACAGACTGAGTGAGACCATAAGGGTTCCTTTTTTACCATTTTGGTACGGAACCCTAAAAATCAGCTGTTCCCTACATCTTGACGAGATAGGCGAGTATAATGTATGGAACAGCTGTTTTATTTTCGCGATTTCAGGTTTGTTCCAATAGTAAAAGTTGTTCATAATAATGAGTACTGACAATGACCCCTTAAAATATTGCTCATGAATTCAATTTTACCATGTGTAAATGAAAAGGTAAGTAAGATAATTCGTTGAGTTTGTCGTGATAAAATGATTAAAAGAATTACTATATTTGAATACCTACCAAAGGTACGAGGCAATCACTCGCGAGCCTCCTTCAGTTCAGTACGCGGCTCGAGCGCCGAATTATGGGGCTTTAATGATTTCTCGAGGCGCCTCGTAATTTATTGTTTCTTTAAAGTCACCTGACTAGTTTATCCATGAAAACATACCAAACATATGAAGAGGCTCCTTAGCAATAATACAACGTGTAACGTTAAATGCGCAAAACCTCTTAAGGGGTCATTGTACTCATCATTATGAACAACTTTTACTATGGGACCAAACCTGAAATCGCGAAAAAAAAATCTGCTGTTCAGTACATTTATGTTCGCATAATTCGTCAAAATGTACTGAACAGCAGATTTTTTTTTCGCGATTTCAGGTTTGGTCCCATAGTAAAAGTTGTTCATAATGATGAGTACAATGACCCCTTAAGAGGTTTTGCGCATTTAGCATTACACGTTGTATATTTATGTAAGTGTAATCTTAATTACCGCGGAAAATCCTCGACTCAACAGCAGATAAGTATTAGTCGCGGCATCTCAGCACTGCGGTAGAGTGACCGACAGCGGTCGGCCGACGGCGGTCGGCTGGTAACCCGACACCGTAATGGCACGCGAGGGTCCTCCGACACGGCTCTGTGGTCAGCTGATAGTTTCATGACATAACGGTGGTTTCTATGAGCTGTAGGATTGCATTCCTGTTGAGGTCGCTGCTTTTGCATTGCACACCGTTGTTTACCTACAGCTAATGTTGTAAGAAACTCGAGTCTTGGAGTCTTATTTAATAAAACTTAAGCTATTTTTTAAGACTCGAGTCCTATATATAAATAAATCAATAATAAATAAATATCCTTGGACATTTCACACAACGCCATCTAGTCCCAAGCTAAGCAACCTAATGCTTGTGTTATGGTAACGAGATGGCTGATAAACTTATTTATTTATTTATTTAACTGACCAACTTACACTTACAGTAAAATACTACACATACAAGTTATAGGTCATATATAGGTACAGATATAAGCTAAAACAATATTATAACATACATTTAAAACAATATGAAACACACCACAAAATTAATACACATAAGAAAAACATATAAGTAATATCTACGACGCAGAGATAGTACTAGGAGTGGCAATAGACTCCAGGTAAGCATTAGCAGTTTGCAGGAACCTCAGTTCGGTACTTGCAAAGGCATCGAGCGACTCATCATACTGTAATATATGATTGATAAGGGTAAGGGCTAAGTATAAGGGACTGGTTTTTAGAGTTACGGAACCAGCTGGAGGAACTGAAAATAGAGGACGCTGGCGAGGGCGAAGTATATGCCTGATAGGTAAAGGAACGTTGATGGAGACGTATTCTAGCAATGAAGAATTGAATAGGGAACCACGAATAAGGCGGATAAAATATTTCACAAGCGTAAGATTTCTCCTAACCTCTAAACTTTGATAAGTAACCATTCCTAGCACGAATGGTGTTGGGTACATATATGGGTAATATCCATATAGCTTTAAATATAGATAGCGAACAAACGACTTCTGTACTTGTTCAATAAGTAGAGTGTAAGCTTTTTCATGAGGATTCCAAATAACACCATTCGTTTCTAGCAGACTACGGATAAAAGAGTTGTACAGTATAGTAATGGACTGCCTATTGTTAAATACTTTTGCTTGTCGCAGGACAAATCCAAGATTTTTTCGGGCTTTATTGCAAATCTGTATTATGTGTTGATTGAAAGTGATGTGTGGATCAAAGTACGTGCCAAGATCACATACGGTGGAAACACGTTTCAGAGCCTCATTGTTTAATGTGTAGGTGTTCTGTATGGGTTCTTTGATTTTAGTGTAGGACATGACTGAGCATTTACTGATATTTAGACTGCGATTATTAATAGTGCTCCAAGTGTGAATGTTGTCGATATCATGCTGGAGTGTGACTGTGTCAGTACGACTAGTTATTGGGAGAGCAACTTTGACATCATCTGCAAACATCAGAACGGTGGAGTGCTCTACGCATGTTGGAAGGTCATTGACTACTATAAGAAAAAATAGGGGGCCGAGGTTAGTACCCTGTCCTATGCCCGATGTAACTAAGTAAACATCCGAATTGACATTCATATAGGTGACATATTGCTTGCGGTCACACAGGTAGTTCGCAAAGAATTTCAGCAGTGGTTCTGAGAAACCAGCTACTGCCAGTTTAGTTAGCAATATGTCATTATCAACCCGATCAAAAGCTTTTCGAAAGTCAAAATAAGCTACATCGACCTGTTTTTTGTCATTAACATTTTTAGCTAGAAGAGCTGTAATGTTAAGAAGGTTTGAAGTGGTTGAGCGCCTTGGCAGGAAACCGTGTTGTTCCTCCGCAAACCACCGCTGTAGCTTATTGCATATTATTTTATGAAGGACTGATTCAAAAACCTTGCCAAATATGGATAAAACAGCTATTGGTCTATAATTATGGATGTCACTTTTAAGACCACTTTTATGAACTGGCAATACTTTAGTTGTTTTCCAGACTGTCGGATATGTGCTAGTTTTGATAGACAGATTAAATATAAATTGCGATGGCAGCTTGAAGATTTCACAGTTGTCTTTGACTAAGTACTGTGGTATTCCGTCCGGACCCTGGGTGGATTTAGGCGGAAGGCGTGCCATAGCACTACGAACTTCTGACTCTTCGATGTGATCAACGTTTACAATGTGGGACATGTTATTAGGGCACTCATTTGCATTGGAACACGCGTGTTCAACATTTAGTGATGGCAAATTAGGCAGAAACTACTTATATACATTTTTTTTTTGTAAACACATACATATTATAGATAGAAAAACACCCAGACTCGGAACAAATACTTGTAGGTCGCACAAATATTTGTTCCGTGCGGGAATCGAACCCGCGACATGCTGCGCAGCAGTCAATCGCTCAACCACTGCGCCAAACGTGTCGTCAAGTATATAAAACTTAGAGCTCAAGTCCTTCACAATTTGGAGTCTTTTGTAAAAAGACTTAAGTCCTGCCAAAAAGAACTCAAAGACTGAGTCTTCTTTTGATTAGGTTATTTGCGTTTAAATCAATTTAATTGTTAAAAATTTTTATTGTGCGATTTATTTTCAATCAGTAAATAAATATGCATGACGGTATAAAATCACCCCGTATTAGTTACCAACTCCATGACTCAGTCTAGCTCAAAGAACTTAAAAGACTCGAAAGGACTCAGAAGACTTAGAGGACTCGGACTCATGTAACTAACGAGTCCTAGTCTCGAAAATCTACTTAAGTCTCTAAATGAAGACTAAAATACTCGAGTTTCTTACAACACTACCTACAGCTACAGCCTACAGCCTATATTTGACTTAGAAATTTTATGTCTTCCATGCTTCAAAATATTCAGAACACAGAGAATAGAGGAGCTCGTGGCTACATAATAACAGGCGCACGGTCCATCGAAGGTTAAGCTACGCTTGCCGCTGTCGGTTCGTGGATGGGTGACCATTGGGTGACTACATATCAAGACGCCTCCGTGCCTCGGAGGTCCTGATTTCGTAGATCTTTGACAGTCGTTACGGGAAGTCAGAAACCCAACAGTCTGACAAAATGTTACTCAGTAACTGGGTTGTGGAGGTCAGATAGGCAGTCGCTTTATGTAAAATATTAATATTCAGCTGCATCTAACCAGATGCAGCTGAATATTAATATTTTAGTCTAACCAGACTGGAAGCGGATTCCAACATAGTTGGGAAAAGGCTAGGCAGACAGAATATTCTAAGAATTGTTTATTTTTATTACAAAATTAAATTAAATCAGTACAGATAAATATGGTTGATTCCCTAAGAAAATTAGTGCTTTCCACTTCTTAATTTTCCATCTGTTAGCTCTGAAACTTCGGTGTACCTGACGCGTAAGTATACCAAAACAAATATTATGTCGTGGTCAATATCTTTCTTTAAATAAAACTTTTAAAAGGTATTCAACTTTTCTAAGTTCACTTAAGATAATCTAGAAACTGTAAAGTGTACACGTAGCGCTAACACAAACAGTCGGCAGTTAATAGCCACTTAACTGCAGCCCGCTATCACTGATTACTTGCGGTTGTTTCACCAAACAAATCTGTTTCCTTTTAATTATCTGTTGAATTTTCAGTCTGTGGCGCTTTCATAAATCAACGTCGCGAATTACTTATATATAAAATTAATATTCATATTCTGCGGAAAATACAATGACCAGTATTGGTGTATCGTACATTGATGGATTACTTAGTACTCTATTGTACAGTTTGGTTATAAAATGAGCAATGGATGGTAAAGTGCCAGTTGGGATTGTGTGTAGAGTGGCTGGCTTTAATAAATCAGGGCTGCGACCAGAGATTATAAATTTAATATTCATGGAGTGCGATGGACCAAGTGGTGTACATTTGTATTCCGAACGCTGTCGGCGGCACTCGGCTCGCCCTCGGCCCCGCTCGGCTCGCCCTCGGACCCGCTTGTCTTTTGTTTTTAGTGCAGTTTTATGAGATGTGGAACGTATGTTGTTATGTCTGAATGGACTGGAATGTCTGCGGTCAGCTTTCGTAGACAGAAATGGTTCATTAATTTTGCGACAATTTTGACTTTGTAAGTAGAAATTAGTACCAACCAGCATCCCAAGAAAATAATAAGAAATGCCCCTAACTACCCCCATGCTTACCTGATGGAGTGTAAGTTTCAAAAACCATGTTAAAAAGTGATAATTATTTATTTACTTTATTGGTGCACCCGTAACAATTTCAGTTTCAATTAAATTCAATTAATTTAGGTATTCAGTAAAAATTCACATTGCGTATGAATATAATACAACATGAAATATTAGGTACATGTACCATAAAAGGTAGCCTTCTTAAATTGCCTGAAACCAAACTTCTTATACGAACTGAAATTCTAAACCAGCGCCGCGCCGCAGCCAACGCCGACACCCTCCCTGCAACTTCCCCTAACATTCCAAATAAAATAATTTACCTTTTAAAAATTAAAAAATCACACACACATAAAAGCAGCGCTTAAGTTCACGAAGAGAGCGTCGTCGTACGCGTCGCGTTCATTTTCTTGTAAGCCTAATTACACACGAGCTTATTTGCGCCTCGCCTCGCAAGCCTGCCTCCGTGCCTCGACGAGGTGTGAATGTGAAGTGAAACTTGCCACAAAAAACCCTTTACAACTTTTTCAAGGGTAAAGTTTATACATCGCGAACGAGGCTAGGAGCTGGAGGTTATGTTGAGCTAAATTGTGGCTTGGTTTTTTAATTAGTTGGGTTTAGATGGATATTTAACGTCTTCACCAAAACTACAACATACAAACGACTATCTTATTGAATGTTGGCAAAGCGAAGACAAATATCGTTCAACTAAATAACTACCTTAATAAATAAATAAAATAAAAAGCCTTTTATTTCCACATCAAATATTTGTTTGTTAGTCGTGTTAGTACATTTAACTTATGAATCTAGTGTTAGTATTGTTAGCTACATATTTTTCTTGGATGTGGATCCCTCTTGGGGAAAGGCCTCCTCCTTCTTATTCCATAGCTCTCTATCTTTGGCTAGGGCCAACCAGTTTTGCCCTGCTTTTGCAATGATATCATCAGCCCACCGACTAGCTGGTCTGCCGACATTTCTTCCTCCTAATGGTCCTCTCCAGCGTGTCGTCTTTATGGTCAATTAATTAATGGACCTAAGCTAGTTACTAGAACTAGCTTAGATCCATTAATTAATTGGGTTGGTTGAATTCGCTAGTTTCTTGAGATTTTCTGAATATGGCCTTTTAATAGCTATTTCATTACACAACCACATAAAAACTTGTCCAACATTCTAGCAATCTACTTACAATTAAACTGTAGCAGTATCTGAATAGATCATTTCTATAAACATATTTTCACATAGTAACCAAAATTAAAGCTTATTCCAAAAAACAATTATAATAATTAATATCAGTATCGTGAAAGTTATTATCCTTTAATCTGGCTCCTGGAGTAGGTCGGAGGCGTGAGCCGTGACGCGGTGGCGTATCAAAGCGACGTCGGATCGCAATTAAGGATCTTACAACGACATTAATTAAAGGCTTCTTTCGGAATTTCGCAGCGCCTCGCCTCGCGCTTGCCTTGCCGCCGATCTAAACTAGCCTTTAGGGAAAAAAAGTGTTTTAATTAAGAAATTTGTGGGTACCGTACGAGTTCTGTTGTGTACGTCGTTTAATGTTCGCTTGCTTCTCGGATGTTTGTAATGTAGTGAGGTAACCTTTTACCTTACCGAGCTTTGGGGTGGTAAGGTTCGCGGAGACGTAGTTACCGAAAACAACTCTTGGCAAAGGGAAACTTTAAAATTAAAGGTAGAAATCCCCTGTATATAAATGATGTCTCTAGATTGTTTACGTTGCTTATTGTTTCATAATACTGTCTGACGAAACGCTGGCCAACAAAAAATACCCTTACCTTCCCACTGCTGGCAGGACATTGGCAAATTGCTGAACCGCTAATGGCAGCGGTTCAGCAATTACAATTTTTTATAATTATCTATACAGGGTTATTTGTAAAACACCAGTAACCTCTTAAGGGGTCATTATACTCATCATTATGAACAACTTTTACTGTGGGACCAAACCTGAAATCGCGAAAAAAAAATCAGCTGCTCCCTACATTTTGACGAGTTTGATGTTGATAAATGTACTGAACAGCTGATTTTTTTTTCGCGATTTCAGGTTTGGTACCATAGTAAAAGTTGTTCATAATGATGTGTACAATGACCCCTTAAGAGGTTACTGGTGTTTTACAAATAACCCTGTATAAAGAGAAGTCCTGAATGATTGACTGACTCATCAACGCCCAGCCCAAACCCTTGGACCTAGAAAGCTGAACTGCACAGAGTTTCCCTTTATAATGTAGACAAGGAATAAGGAAGGAATTCCCGGTAGTAAGTTCCCGTGGGATATTTTCCGACATCCATGCGAGCGAAGCCTCTGGCAAATGCTAGTTCTTCATATTAGAACTTGATTTAAGTGACCAAGCTATTGACCAAATTATCGGAAGTAAACAAACAAATTAATGTATTTTTTATTACGATTGCAGAACATCCCTGGTGTCATTGACTGTTACAAATGTCCGGCTGTCAGGCCGCTGTCAGTCCGCTGCCGGCGCTGACGAGGCCGTTTGTCTCAATAAACATTATTGCGAATATCAACTAGTTATATAGTATAGATTTATAGCACTGTTTGGTGCTACAGTGCAGATGTAGGTCAAATTTGAATTCATAGTAGGTCTGTATGCAAAACACAAGCTAATTGAAATTAAATATCAAAAGTTCTTTCAATCAATCTGCAAAGCCTTTTCCTAACTATATTGGGGTCGGCTTCCAGGCTAAACGGATGTGACTGAGCGGCTGAATACCAGTAACTTACATGGAGCAACTGCCTATCTGACCTACGATAGGTGCCCCTTGATAAGACTATTTGTTTAACGTGCTTTCCGAGGCACGGAGGAGTCTCGGCATGTATGGTCACCCATCCACGGCCCAACCCCAGCAAGCGTAGCTTAACCTGATCGATCGATCCGTACGGCTGTAATTACTTAGCCACGAGCTCCTTATATTTAGGGTTTATTTCATGTCAAAGTTATTACAGGAGTTTTGATTTACCGATAGTCATCAATGACTATTCACATTCGCTTATGTTCAGCTGTGCACTTCTGAAGGCAGCTATTTGGCCCATTTTCACACAACTTTCAGTCAATACTAACCTCACCGCAAAATCAGCAATAGGCACTCTCTTTCATAAAGAAAAACAGCCAAAAAGATAACTGAACCCCGACAGGCGACGAGACTCGTCTGAAAAAAATTAAGAAGAACCTTTTGTCCGTCGCCGGTGTGGAGCCGTTAATTAAACAAATAACCGGCATAATGAGGGTAGGCACAATAAGCTGTTACCACTGACCCCGGGCCACGATGTCTTTTTACTTTACTTTACTTTCTTACGGACTCATTTTATCGCGGTACCTCGAAGTCGGCCATTTTTAGGGTTCCGTACCTCAAAAAGAAAAAACTTCTATAAGGGAAATCCTATAAGGGTTCTCATTATAGGATCATTTTGTTGTCTGTCTGTCTGTCAGTCTGTCAAGACCCTTTTTCTAAGGAACGCGGGAAGGTATCAAGTTGAAATTAATATTAAATACGTAGGTGTATGGTTTCTTGGAGATCTGAAAAATTCAAGCTTCTATGTCAATGCAATAAAAAAATACGGCCATTTAAGCGACATAGTTTGACACTCGCAAGTAAATCAAAACCTATATAAGGGTACTTCCCGTTGACATAGAATTATGAAATTTTGCAAGAAGCAAGGTCTCACAGCATAATTAAAGGAAAAAGTCCGAAAATTGGTAATTTGTAAATTGATCACATAAAAAAAAATGTTTTTGGGATTTTAATGTTATGTTTGTTTTTGGGATAAATTCTTTTCAATACGGAACCCTTCATTGTGCGTGGTCCGACACGCACTTAGCCGGTTTTTTTCTTATTATTCTGTATATTAACCGCTTTATACACATTTGAGTCACTTATTTCTTTAGCGTGTTTTTGTAAGGGTGTTTAGGTTTGTGATTTATTAGTTAAAATGGGTTATTTTGTTTCGTGAATGCTTGGATGTCTCTGTTTGTCTTGTTTCTTTCTGGTGGTCGTGTTTTTTCACATTTTTGCTCAGAAGTGAGATTTGTTCTTTCAAAATTGAATACTTATTTAATTCTGCCCCGAACTGTATGCCCACGTTTATCTTCTTTTCGTTCTTGTCAGTCGTGAACACCTAGCCAAGGCACTAGATAGCGTATTTAATTAAGGAAGTTATTAATGTGTAAATGAAAGTACTCCGTACTACTGGAATTGAGACGTCGTCGCTCGTGCCGTCGAAGACTAAAAGTATATTAGTTTTCCACGCCGGTTTTGCTTGTAACTAGAATCGTAGAACGTCCAATCACGTTCCATTAATAATAATAAAAAAACCGGCCAAGTGCGTGTCGGACCACGCATATTAAAGGGTTCCGTAGTTGAAAAGAATATATCCCAAAAACAAAATTAATATTGTAATCCCAAAAAAATATTTTTTGTGATAAAATTTCAAATTAACCATTTTCGAACATTTTCCTTTTTATTAGGGTTCCGTACCAAAATGGTAAAAAAGGAACCCTTATGGTGTCACTCAGTCGGTCTGTCTGTCTGTCTGTCACAGCTGGATATCTCAAGAACTACTAATGCTATCAACTTGTTTAGAATAGTTTTAGATGACGTTGACTCAACTATTTTGCAAATAAGAAAGAAATTAAAATGTTTATATTTTTTTTTGCAACAGGGACTGAAAGAGGGTCTTAAAAAATCAAAGTAGGCCTACTAGAGCATGTGGGGTATCATATGAAAGAACGCTCTTCTTTTTTTTAAGCCGCATAGTTTTCAACTTCTGATGAAAAATGTAAAAAAAAATACCGTTCCCCCCTTATCTCCGAAGTTTGCAAAGAGAAAAATCTGAAATTATTCTATGTGATAGAAGTTTATGTAAAGATTACAGAAAAAATAAAACGATGTCTCTAAATAGCACACTTTTTCAGAAATCGGAACGGAACCGTCGGTGCGCGAGTCCGACACGCTCTTGACCGGTTTTTTTGTGCTGTAAGACGTTGCTTCTTGCCAAATTTCATTATTCTAGGTCAAAGGGAAGTACCCTATAGGTTTTGATTTACTTGCAAGTATCAAAATATGTCGCATAAATGGTCGTATTTTTTTATTGCGTCGAGGTATAACCTTGATTTTTTTAGAACTCCAAGGCACTATAGACCTACGTATTTTGATACCTCGTGGAGGTATCAAATGAAATTAATTTTCCTGAGAAAAAGGGTCTTGACAGACTAACAGACAAACAGAGAGGCAGACGGATAACGAAGTAATCCTATAAGGGTTCCGTTTTTCCTTGTGAGGTACGGAACCCTAAAAATCTGTGAGTGTACATAACCAAAGCAGTGTTCCAAAATTCGCACACTACCAAAGTAACACGAAACTCACTCATCAAGTTAGGTACATAACACCACAGAACGAGCTCTATATTCTCACAGGCAAATCAACTAAAAGTTTGATGAGTTCCCGTCGATTGGGCTCATAAAGCGCGGGTAGTTGAGCAGTCCGGGTAAACAACGTCGCGTAATGGCTTTACAGCCGACAGTTACCGCGTCTCGTGCGCTGGCGCTCGTGGAAACAGTTTCACTTAGATTGTTCTATTGCAGAAAGTTGTGATGTCAACGTATAAGTTTCATATTCATATTCATATCTTTATTTGCATTCCATAATGTTTAAGAAGGGGTTACAAAGGCTTAAAGCTACGGTACAATTACGGACCCTGTAGGGCACAGCAAAAGAGTATAAAATTAAATTAAAATAAGAAACAAAAATAAAATTAAAATAAAATAACAATAAATTAAGAAACAAATTAACAATAATCAAGTTTTAAAATATGTCATAAGTTGTGACCTCCTTGCTTTGGTTTTGTATGTGTTCACATATTTAGGGTTGTATCTCATTAGATATTGGATCATCATAATCATTAGCAGCCTTGTTTCACCCACTGCTCAGTACAGGGGCCGTACGATGACGTGAAAAAAGATCATGGATCCGTCATGATTTCGTTGAGAAAAAACCGGTCAAGAGCGAGTCCGTACCATCATTTATATGTAATTTTTGTTGATGATTTCTGAAAAACTGTGCTATTTAGAGACATCGTTTTATTTTTCCTGTAATCTTTACATAAACTTCTATCACATAGAATAATTTCAGATTTTTCGCTTAGCAAACTTCGGAGATAAGAGGAGGATTTTTCATCAAAAATCGAAAACTATGCGGGCTAAAAAAAAGAAAAAAAATGTTTGAGAATGTGCAAACAACAATCTTTCATATGATACCCCACATGCCCTAGTAGCCCCACTTTGAATTTTTAAGACCCCCTTTCAGTCCCTGTTGCAAAAAAAATTGCAAAATAGTTGGGTAAACGTCATCTAAAACTATTCTAAATTTCAAGTTGATAGCATTAGTAGTTCTTGAGATATCCAGCTGTGACAGACAGACAGACAGACAGACAGACAGACAGACTGATGACTCAGTCTGTACCATACCACCATAAGGGTTCCTTTTTTACCATTTTGGTACGGAACCCTAAAGAGTATGGTGATATAGGTCGTATACAAGGTGGAATTTTGTTTTGTAATGCCACCTGAAGTGAAAGTACTACTCTTAATACTGTAGATAGATAATTTTACTCAAAGAAAACATTCTTTTATTTTTGAATAGAAAGAAAATTGCATTCAAAGATTTTCTAAAATTCGCTTGAAATTTAAAATTAAAATTTAAGATTTCATGGTTTTCCTATCATTTAATTTATTAAGTCTGTTAGAGAGATTTCATCCACATAATTGATCCTAACGACTAATGCAATAAAAGTACAGGGTGTAATTTTTGCAGATTTTAGTCGGTTCGATTCCCGGGTGTGGCAAGCGAATTTTCGAAAATCTTTGAACGCAGTTTTCATTCTATTAAAAAATAAAGGAATGTTTTCTTTGAGTAAAATTTTCTATCTACGTACAGTATTAAGACTAATTAAGAGTACTTTCCCAGGTGGCATTACAAAATTCCACCCTGTATAGCTCTGTCTCTCTCACACTGGAACTATGATGTATACATGATGTTTTTCACGTCATAGTACGGCCCCAGGCCACCTCCCTTTTGTGTCAAGCTTCCCTGGTCTGCGACTCTCATCCAAATCTTACCTGCGATCTTTTGTATGTCGTCCACTCATCTGGCAGTTGGTCTGTCAACGGTTCAACACAAGTTATTGGGTACTAAGACTAGATCCGTTCAATTAACTCTTGTAAACTTACTGTGTACTCTTGTAATTTACTCTTGTAAAGTACTGATCTTCTCTTCGCTTTATAAAATTACTAGCCTTTGCCAGCGGCTTCGCCCGCGTGTATTTCAAAATTTATCCCACGGGAAATCAAATCGAATCGAATCAATCAAATCATTTTATTAGCATGCAACTAGGCCCATAGATAAAATACATAAAATTATATTAAACAAATAAATTAATAAACTAATACATAATAAATCTAATTAAAACTATAACTGTACACGTAACGTCGGCGTCGTGTTCCGCTGCGTGGTGTCGCGCTACCGTCATCGGAAACGTCGAAATATGACACCTTTCGGCCAAAAGTCCTCTTTTAAGACGGTCTGTAGATGTTGGGTTGGAACTCGTACCACGTACGACGTAAAGTTGATGTTGTGGCGCGACTCCAACATTACGACCCTCAGAGTCCAGTCGGTCTTCACCTTCAAATACTGCACGACTTCCTCAACCCTTGTGGAGTGAAACAGACGCGAGATGTACAGCTGCGTCGTAGGCACAGCAGGGCGTAGCAGCATGTTGGGTCCAGTCGGTGCGGTATCACACTGGTAAGGAGATCAGGGCTTCTTATCCTTTTTTTCTACTTTAGTGAAACCCTCTTCATTAACTTGGCCCGTTCTTGGTGAGGAGCTACGGGCCGCAGTCAGGGCAGGTTGAGGACCCTTTTTCTCCCCTATTTTGGTTTGTCGCTTAGGTTGCGACGCATCCGATTTGCCGGTGGTGACAATAGCAGCGTAGGCACGTTTAGGGGTCGACGTACCTACGTGTGACGTTTCCACAGCTGGTGCTGTAGAGCGCGCGACGGAGGCGGCGGGCGGCGCTAACTCAGCATTATCGGCAGCTGGTGACGCACTTCCATTCGCCGATCCAAAACTGTCGATTGATGCTAATTGCGCACCTCGACGTGTGTTCACCTTTGAGGCTTTGGAGGCATGAGGAACAGGGTGTAAAGTTCACTCATCCTCCATAGAAAAGGGAGGATCCTCCGACCAGACGGGTGTCGTGTCTGGTGGGCTACTGCCCGACGGTTGATGTCGGGACGTTGTATATATGCTAATCGCGTGGTAAACTCTAATTGCGCGATGCAGTTTTGCGTGACGTCATGTCATTGCGTAGTTCATATGTGGCGATGTAGATGCCGCCACAAGGCCTCTGGTGACCCAAATACTGTGCCAACGTTGCGCAATAATGCTATTTCCGCACGTAGCTCAGTATTGGTTTTTTCTGAAACTTCCATTCTGGACTACATCTTGGCCATCTCCGCTTTCTAAGAAGTGATGTCCTTTAGCAGCCGTGTAACGTCGACGTGGTCGAACGTAGCGGGGGCAACTTACTTAGCTCCTTCGCCACGAAGTCCTAATCCGGGTTATGGTCTACCCGTGTGTCCAAATCCGTTTAGCCGTTTTAGCGTGAAAGCGTAACTAACAAAAAAACTCACCTTCGCATTTCTAATATCACCTAGTCTTTACCTATGAAATTGCCGTTTTCAATAGAAAAAATCAAACAATTTTTTTTAAAAGAAACATTTTCGGTGCATTTTTGCCATTTTAATGAAAGTTCGTTGATGCCTCTGCAATAGAAATCGTAGGGACGGGAATCGATGAATTTTTTAAATGCGTTTTTCACCTTCTCGTTGGATTTGATTTTTTTCCCCGGGGCTCATTATTGAGATCAAAATTTCCAGAACGGAAACGGTCAAAACCAAAAACGTACCGTATGTGTTCACTTGCGGTACCTTGTCCATACACGTCGTTAATCTGTGCCGCGTTGTGTTCCGTTGAATACCTCGACGGAACTCGTATTCAAAAATAACGCGCTATTTCGATTTTCCATGGTTACTGAAACATCGATATCAAAGAAAAATCGAACGGCGGGAAAACAAATGAACAACTGATTTATTTTTAAAATATCTTGCTATATTATAAAATTATTTTGAATTTGGAATTCTCAATCAGCAATTTCGTAGGTAAAGACTTATTAGGTAGGTATTACTTAGGATTCTAATATCGGATTGTAGTTTTAGTAGGTTTCAGATAAATTAGGTATCTCATTTAAACGACACGCCGGTTGGTCTCACATAGTACTGCGGTCGCAGATCATGGAAGCAAGCAACAAAGAGTAGCAATACGACTTAGTATAAGTAATATTTTTGTGTGCTATAGTGATTATTTTAGTAGACGCATGATGCTGGTTCAGTTTGCTACCGAAGTCATGCCACGCCCAAATGCGTCGGGCTGATGAGGAGATAAATGAGCACTAACAAACCCTTCAGCTCCTCGTTTCTGGTATTAAGTTGTATAGAACAAGTTGACTCAGATACAAAAACTGAATTGAGTGATAGCTCTCATATCTGGAACCATGATCGATTATTACAAAACGTTCTTGCTGGATTAGGAATAATGACAAAAAAAATCTACGTCTTGTTTATTATTAAAAAATATTGGACACGTATTTTTTCTTTTTTTACGTAAGCAAAAGATTACGGCGATACATTGAGTTAAACATGGCATGACGTCACGCCTTGCTAGATTTTATACGTAAAAGTTACGTAGCGAGCCCGCACTCCCAAACTTTAATGCGTGTTTCTAAGTCATACATATATACAGGGTGTAAGGGACAGCCCTCCGCAAACTAACAGGGTGCATTCAGCTCCCCATTCTGAATCATATTCCATCGGAAATTTTCTCAGGAAAATTTTCATTTTTTCAAAAAAAATTTCAGTTACATTTTCATTATTTCAATGTAAAATTGCATTGTGTGGTCGCAGCACTCCATTTATGTAAAAAAAACTGCAAAACAAACTGCAAAAAAAAAACCAGCAATGGATGTTGAAATACTCTAACCAACGACGCGTGAAATCAGCTGTTCACTTTCTGTCTAGCTACAGAGTTCATCGAACTCACCGCATACCTATTACCTACCCCTCCCAACCAGTAATAGACGCTCAGATTTGTGCACAAAAACACAAACAAATCAGGTTTATTGGAGTCCCTTAAAGTTCCTGAAAAAAATTCATGTACCGGTCATCTTAGTATGACATATTGAATTCACCCTATCAGTTTGCGGAGGGCTGTCCCTTACACCCTGTATAAATATAAATAAAAAGAGAAGTCCTGACTGACTGACTGACTCATCAACGCCCAGCCCAAAACCCTTGGACCTAGAAAGCTGAAATTTTGAACAGATGTTCCCTTTATAATGTAGACAAAGAATAAGGAAGGAATTCCCGGTAGTATGTCCCCGTAGGATATTTTCCGACACCCACTAAAGCTAGTTCTTTCATGAATATGATACTTACTTAAAGCAAAAAATACTTGTCTAATATTTTTTTATTGTCTGACTGACGGACTAAATATAATTTAGTTTGTTTTACCCAGGCATCATCCCTGTTCACCTGCAGCGGTAGTAGGTACATTATTATACCCGTGTCGTTCACCAACCCCGGTGGGCCCCGCACGTACTGCCGCCACTTGGCTCGCAGCCAGCTCATTTTCCACTTCAATTTCACATTTTGTCAACACTAGTTACAAAATAAGTTGATTCGCTTTTGTCTCCGACTGCGACGCACTTCTTTGCGTTGTTTTGTCGCAGTTGTGCGCCTCCCTGTGTGTGCAGACGAGGATTTTGTGGGGAGGATCATAGAGGAAATTAGTATTGTAATTGTTTTCTGTAATGTTTTTATGTAGAGCAGCATAAGTAGTATAGATACTTAATCTACATCCATTGTTACAATTATCACACTAATATTTTATAGGCGAAAGTTTGTGAGTGAGTGTGTGTGTGTTTGTATGTTTGTTACTTCTTCACGCTCAAAGGGCTGGACCGATTTGGATGAAATTTGGTATGTAGATAGCTTATAGGTACCCTGGATTAACACATGGGCTACTTTTTAAACCGCGCGGCGCAGCTAGTGCCGAAATAAAAACGTACAAGGGTGGTGCGTACACGGTAGGTACAGTCAGCAACAAAAGTCGATTAACACTTGTATTTTCAAAATTTTAATTATTGAGAAAAATACTTCATTAAAATCAGAACAGATGTAATTTTTAAAGAAAATTAACTCTTATGTATTAAATGAAATGCTAAAAAGCAGGTTATCTTATAATTTTGTGTTAATTTAGTTGATGTCAAAAAGTAGCATTGTAAACCGACTTCTGTTGCTGACCGTACAACATCTAAGTAATTAATTTCAGAAAAACGGTTGTACAGCACATGTTATACAATTTATTCGCAAAAGATACATATACGGCTCAGATTAATGTGTGTTTGAACTTTTAAAACTTACACATCATAATTAAATCATGTAATTTCAAAACCAATAATATTTAGTTGACAACATTTCCAATCCTGCTGTTGTTTGTACTCATTAGGGTGGTCCAAAATTTTTTTTTGTTTTTCAGATTGGCCACCCCGTAAATTTGTTACACGTATTTATAGTAATAACGTAGTAAAATTTCAGGAGACTAGCTTTAGTGAAAGAGGGTGCTCAAGCGAGTGTTGTTTTTGAAATATTTATGAAAAATCCTTTATTTTGATTTCTTGTATGCAGATTATAGTTTTCAGTGCTAACTTAATCTTATTAATATTGAAATACTTAGAACGTATATAGTGTTTAATAAACGCGATTTTTACACATAATGTTACCAGCGCTCTTGACCATAACAAAATAACTTGGTTGGAATCCTGCTTCACTCCCTATTTCGCGGAGGCAGGGAGGTATTCGACAAGGCAGAAAACAAACCAGGATGGAAATCAAAGCGAATATTAAAGAAACCTTCGAACCCACTTATCCACTTGTAATACGGAATGGAAAACTATTGCCTGATATAACAGGAAATAAGAAAGAGGAGCGCCTACCGATAGGTACAAGTCTCCGGCAATAGTTGCGAAAAATTATTAGGCGTACCCAAAATTATTGCAGGGACGGGGTAAAGCATGTCTGATGATGTTTTTGATGCATTGGAACAGTGGAACGTCACAAATCAAGTCCGAGCTATGAGTTTTGACACTACTGCCTCTAACACCGAACCCAAAAAAGGCGCATGTGCTCTCCTAGAAGCTAAGACAGGTCGTGGTCTGTTATGGCTTGATTGTCGTCATCACATGTTTGAAATAATGCTTTCAAAAGTATTTACATTGTGCTTTGGTCCATCAAGTTCTCCTGAGATCCCATTGTTCAAAAGATTCGGGGTTGCTTGGGTTTCCTTTTGCTCGAGAGCACTACGATTGCCTTAATTCTAGTTCTAGCGCGGAATAGTTTGCACAAAGTGCTCTTGAGAGTCTTACAACTGCTTTAGCTGCGAAAAAATAAGTCCGGGGTGATTACAACGAGCTAATAGACACAAAGATAGTTCTGAACAATCCACCTTCGTGGATTCAGTGGCATTCCCCGGGACCTCGTTGGATGGCGAAACTGTTGTATGCAATGAAGATTTTTCTCTTCAGACGTAATTCAAACGTATTTAAGTTAACCAAAAGGGAAGAAAAACCAATTATTTGATTTATTAGTTTCGGCGCCCTAATTTACACCAAGGTTTGGATCGAACATATCCGAAAAATCGTTACTACTGAAACATCCAAAAAAGCGTGAACAACCTTAGTGTCAGGTTGAGAACAGATCTGTATATTATTCATATTTCATGTCCTACTTTGTTTATAATATTTTGTGTGTTCTTTACTATTTTGGAATATAAACAATATATTTTTGAGAAGAGCTTACATTTTTTTCTTATTATACTGGCTAGTCCTTTTTATAAAATTTTCATAAAAATCAGATATTTCAAAGTCGATGAGCACCCGCTTCTACATAAGATAGGTGGTTGAAATTTTAGAAAGATAATACCTTAAGTATGTGTAATAAAACAACGGGGTGGCGCAAGTTCTACCTGTAATTTTTTTTTTCGCCATACTAGCTTGGACCACCCTAGTACTCATACTGTGACACTACTGCTTATGTCTCCTATGCTTGTCGCTGGAGCAAAACTCCCGCGACACACCATTAAACGAACGCCAAGTATGATGTCCCAACCCAATGTGTCGCGCCATCACGCGCGGACAATCACGCACAATACTGTGATAACAAATTGCACTTTTGTTGCAGCTTACCAGGAAGCTGTCCAGTGGTTGATACGCGAGTTCCTAGATAAAGGATCAAAAGGTATGTCAATATTTTTGTAAGACACCAATTTTTGTAGATAAGTGCCGATCATAGAAATATAAAAAACAGGAGAAGTGGCACGCGGGCGAATCTGTGTCCGCGCGACATGCTCAGCATGAGCCGTTCACAGTACAAATTCCGTCTCCGCGCTTTCGACTGTGACCGTGACAATTTATAAGAATGCTGTTGTTCAGTGGTTTCTTGTAAAAACTGAGGCCATGTAAATCATGGAATCACTTTCCTTTCCATATGTAAGTACAAGTATTTTACAGTATTTGTCTTTAAAATCATGAAAGTGACAAAGGGATAAAGTGGAGACACAGGGTTCCGATACATTTTAACATACTGGGCACATCTCCTTCTTTCTTATATCTATGGTGCCGACAATAAGAGTTATGCATGCACCATAAAATTAAATTAATTACTTATCAACTGTAATGGAAGGTTAATTAGTTTTTCTACGAAAACCTTCATCAACCCTAAAAATAACCCTTATTAAAATTACAATTCCTTCACCGAAGCAATTTACATAAATTTTGTTATACTTTATCGCTCTATTATATCTAACGCATCGCACTGTGTGGTGGCTGATGGTACTACGCACCAGGGGTGTCACCCCACTTCATTACGGCCCCTCAAATCGCGGGGCACGTGCGTGGCGTGCACGACGCGGCCGGACACCCTGTCGCTCATCGTAATCCACTGAAGGTTGACCTCCCCTGGTGCGATGCTTTAACTTTGTTACTATTCCGAGTTTGGTTCACGCGATCTGTGCGAATTTATCGTTGAATAGAATGGAATCAGAGGGGCAATTCTCGTATTTTTAACAACGTTCACAATATCATCTCAAGACTCATCATATCATCTGTCAAAAATTGTATAGCGTTTACCTACATTTTTGACATTTGATTGACGCTGGCATGAGATTGTGAACGTTTTTAGGTACGAGAATTGCCCCTCTGATATAGGTAACCACATAATAACAAAAATAGGTTAGTGAAAGGAAAGGTTTTCAGCTTCAGATTTTTTCAGAAAGTCTTAAAAATACAAAAGAGACTGTCTTCAGAATAACCACTAGTATTGAGAGTTAAATGAGGCACAATATAATCTCCTCATTATTTAAAATAATAATATGTACATATTTAAAAAGGAGGGGAAAGGATCATAGGGCATCAAAAAATTTGTCCGCATCGCTGTCAACAGGAAAAGTGCCCAGAAGGCTGCCAGCATTGCCTCGTTGTATGGCAATACTGATTATTTGACCAAAAAATAGGCCAGCCCTCTGGTCACGCGAGGAGTCGACCAATCGCTTAGCGATGTCTTGAAAAACTAAGTGGGCACTCGGACCCCATGGGCCTAGTGTTTCAACCCCAAACGGCTCGAAAATATAACTACCTTGTTGCGATGTTTTGAAACGTTTTTTCACTAGTTCAATTAATAAAACCAGTCCTGACGATAACGCGTAAAGTAACTTCATCCTATATCCAGCCAAACTCCGCACATCATCACCCAGCGTCAGCAACGAAATTCAGTACAGGGAAGCATGTTCAACATAGCAGAGGTCTCCTTACCTTGGTCCCTTGTTGACACAAACTGAATGACGTCCGGAAATTATTAAAATTATAACTGACTTGCAATTTTTGAGCGCAGTCAAATGTTTTAACACGTCACGTTTCTTTGCACGCGCGTGCAATAGTGGGGGGCGTGAACGTTATTGATCATATGAGAATTTTGATTTGATTGAAATTGAATCTTTTTAAGGATTTGTTTTGTTTTGTTGTTGGAGTATCCATTGAGTTGATCTTTTACGTTTGTTATCTATACAGGGTGTCCGGTAAAGAATGGATAACCTTGGAATAGCATATTACAGACTAGATGGCCGTTCTTAAAAAAATACAAAAAAAAAAATATTTAAAAAATATATTTTTTGGAAACTGCAAAAAATCATAATGTACGCACGACAACAGATCAAATTTTCAGTATAAGCTGATCTCGCATTGTATAGGATTTCCTTACAATGAGAGGTCAGTCTAAACTAGAAATGTATAGCTTGATGTGTAGCCGTGTGTACCTACTAGTGGGGATATTTTTTTTTTTTTTGTATTTTTAAAGAACGGCCATCATGTCTGTAATATGCTATTCCAAGGTTATCCATTCTTTACCGGACACCCTGTATATTTAAAAGGCAAAAGTGATTGACTGATGTATCAACGCACAGCCCAAACCGCTTGGTCTAGAGATTCCTTTGGCAAGTAGGTTCCTTATGAGATCCAGAGGTGAAGAAAGGATTTTTCAAAATTCACGCCCTAATGGGGTGAAACGGGGGTCCAAAGTTTGTATGAAAAATATTATTCCTTCAGTTAATAGACTTGAAACTTCTACGCAGGCGAAACCGCAGGAAAAAGCTAGTTAATAATAAATAATTCGAATAATTTAACAGTTGCTCGCCTTTGCCATAATATATTGCTACCCTTGCTTGGGTCAAAACGAAAAGCTTAGTTCTAAAAAATTGTCTTCTTCGTACTTTAATCCAACAGATTAGTCTCAATCCATACTAATATTATAAATTCGAAAGTAACTCTGTCTGTCTGTCTGTCTGTCTATCTGTCTGTCTGTCTGTCTGTCTGTCTGTCTGTCTGTCTGTCTGTTACCTTTTCACGCCTAAACCACTGAACGGATTTCGATAAAATTTGGCAAGGCTATAGATGGTATCCTGGGGACGGACATAGGCTACTTTTTTTTTCAAAAATAATCCTACAGGGGGTGATATAGGGGATGAAAGTTTGTATGGGAAACTCAGTATTTCTTAAGTTAGGGAAGTGAAAATTAAAATGTATGGTTTGGATAGGAAATAAAGAAATATGCGGTTCAGCGTTTTTGAAAAATCATCCCCTAAGGGGGTAAAATAGGGGTTGATTTTAAAATTTACAAAACTGCATGGATTTCGACAAAATTTGGCAAGGCTTTATAAAGCATCCAGGGGAAGGCCATAGGATACTTTTTTTTTTCAAAAATAATACTAAAGGGGGTGATATAGGGGATGAAAGTTTGTAAGGGAAACCCAGTATTTCTTAAGTTAGGGATAACAAATTTATGCTATTGGTAGGAAATTAAGAAATATGCAGTTCAGCGTTTTTGAAAAATCATCCCCTAAGGGGGTAAAATAGGGGTTGATTTTAAAATTTACAAAACTGCACGGATTTCGATAAAATTTGGCAAGGCTTTATATAGCATCCTGGGGAAGGACACAGGCTACTTTTGGTCTTAAAAAATAATCTTACAGGGGGTGATATAGGGGATGAAAGTTTGTATGGGAAACTCAGTATTTCTTAAGTTAGGGATGTGAAAATTAAAATGTATGCTTCTGATAGGAAATAAAGAAATATGCGGTTCAGCGTTTTTGAAAAATCATCCCCTAAGGGGGTAAAATTGGGGTTGATTTTAAAATTTACAAAACTGCACGGATTTTGACAAAATTTGGCAAGGCTTTATATAGCATCCTGGGAAAGGACATAGGATACTTTCAAAAACAATACTACATGGTGTGATATAGGGGATGAAAGTTTGTAAGGAAACCCAGTATTTCTTAAGTTAGGGATAAAAATTTATGCTATTGGTAGGAAATTAAGAAATATGCGATTCAGCATTTTTGGAAAATCATCCCCTAAGGGGTAAAATAGGGGTTGATTTTAAAATTTACAAAACTGCACGGATTTCGATAAAATTTGGCAAGGCTTTATATAACATCCTGGGAAGGACACAGGCTACTTTTGGTCTTAAAAAATAATCTTACAGGGGGTGATATAGGGGATGAAAGTTTGTATGGGAAACTCAGTATTTCTTAAGTTAGGCATGTGAAAATTAAAATGTATGCTTTTGATAGGAAATAAAGAAATATGCGGTTCAGCGTTTTTGAAAAATCATCCCCTAAGTGGTTAAAATAGGGGTTGATTTTAAAATTTACAAAACTGCAAGGATTTCGACAAAATTTTGCAAGGCTTTATATAGCATCCTGGGAAAGGACATAGGATACTTTCAAAAACAAGTACAGGGGGTGATATAGGGGATGAAAGTTTGTAAGGAAACCCAGTATTTCTTAAGTTAGGGATAAAAAATTTATGCTATTGGTAGGAAATTAAGAAATATGCGATTCAGCATTTTTGAAAAATCATCCCCTAAGGGGTAAAATAGGGGTTTATTTCAAAATTTACAAAACTGCACGGATTTCGATAAAATTTGGCAAGGCTTTATATAACATCCTGGGGAAGGACACATGCTACTTTTGGTCTTAAAAAATAATCCTACAGGGGGTGATATAGGGGATGAAAGTTTGTATGGGAAACTCAGTATTTCTTAAGTTAGGGATGTGAAAATTAAAATGTATGCTCCTGATAGGAAATAAAGAAATATGCGGTTCAGCGTTTTTGAAAAATCATATCCTAAGGGGGTAAAATTGGGGTTGATTTTAAAATTTACAAAACTGCACGGATTTCGACAAAATTTGGCAAGGCTTTATATAGCATCCTGGGAAAGGACATAGAATACTTTCAAAAACAATACTACAGGGTGTGATATAAGGGATGAAAGTTTGTAAGGAAACCCAGTATTTCTTAAGTTAGGGATAAAAAATTTATGCTATTGGTAGGAAATTAAGAAATATGCGATTCAGCATTTTTGAAAAATCATCCCCTAAGGGGTAAAATAGGGGTTGATTTTAAAATTTACAAAACTGCACGGATTTCGATAAAATTTGGCAAGGCTTTATATAACATCCTGGGGAAGGATACAGGCTACTTTTGGTCTTAAAAAATAATCTTACAGGTGGTGATATAGGGGATGAAAGTTTGTATGGGAAACTCAGTATTTCTTAAGTTAGGTATGTGAAAATTAAAATGTATGCTTTTGATAGGAAATAAAGAAATATGCGGTTCAGCGTTTTTGAAAAATCATCCCCTAAGGGGTTAAAATAGGGGTTGATTTTAAAATTTACAAAACTGCAAGGATTTCGACAAAATTTGGCAAGGCTTTATATAGCATCCTGGGAAAGGACATAGGATACTATTTTTTTCAAAAATAATACTACGGGGGGGTGACATAGGGGATGAAAGTTTGTAAGGGAAACCCAGTATTTCTTAAGTTAGGGATAACAAATTTATGCTATTGGTAAGAAGTTAAGAAATATGCGGATCAGCGTTTTTTAAAAATCATCCCCTAAGTGGGTAAAATAGGGATTGATTTTAAAATTTACAAAACTGCACGGATTTCGATAAAATTTGTCAAGGCTGTAGATAGCATCCTGGGAAAGGACATGGGCTACTTTTTGTCTTAAAACATTATCCTACAAGGGGTGATAAATGGATGAAAGTTTGTATGGGAAACCCAGCATTTCTTAAGTTAGGGATATGCCCTATGTTTTCCACATGAACGTTCCCATGGGATATTTTCCGACATCCACGCGGGCGAAGCCGCGGGCAAAAGCTAGTGTCTCCATAAAGTGACGCTGAAGACCCCTCATTGTGTAAGTCTATGTAAAATTTCTACATTTACTTATAGACATAATTTGGTGCACATAATAAAGAGTATTCTGTTCTATTCTGACCAGCTGAGAAACATTAAAGGCGACTTCATCACTCCGATTACATGTTTCGGTTTAAATCAATTTATTTCTCAACAAGAATAAAGTTTAAAAAACTGTAACACGACTACGGAAAAATAAAATTGATCTAAAAAGTTCAAAATATTTATTTACTTAGACAATAACGACATAGGTATATACATATTTGTAATGTGCTCGTCAAGACCTTTCTTTTAATACCAAACATGTCATGATTGTCTCAATTTAATTTTTTTCGAGGTCAGAAAACGTGTTAAGTCCACCATATTAAATTTAGGGAGAATTTAGATAGCCTATGTCACCCGGACCATTATTTTGAATCTACTGACACCTCATTCATCAAAATCGGTTCAGTAATTTAGGCGCTACGGTGGAACTCACGTAAATACATACTTATATACATACATACACAAGTAGACTGCTCAAATCATAACCCTTCCTTTAGGTTTTGTCGTAGTTGGGTAAAAATACATACTTATATAAATACTTACATACATACATACATACACTGCTAAAATCATAACCCTTCCCTTTGGCTTTGCCGTACTCGGATAAAAAGAACATACAGGGAATAAACGTAATTTCGATGTATTGATTACATACAGTAATAGTTTATTATTGTTGGTTAGCCAAATACAACTTTAAACTAAACTCCTTTGCAAAAAAAACGGGCACCTTACAGTCATTGGATTTTCTATGGATAATATTAATATTTTTAGTATGTCGTTAGCATAAATGACTAGAAATTTCTTATTATCATTGAGAATATAGTTTTTAACCCTTAAATCCTGGAATCGGTGTTTTAGTCAATGTAAACAGAGAGTCGTGTTAAAATGGAAATTTTTAGGGTATAATTAAATGAAGACTACGAGTATTTTTATGGTATTTTAATAAAAAAAGACATTAAAAAATAAAAATTAATAACGAGTATGACCTCTCCTTGCAGCGATTACGGCATGTAATCGTCTTGGCATGCTTTCCACCAGGCTTTTGATGGTGTCCTGTGGAATGTGTTCCCACTCAGCCGAAATCACACGTTTAAGCTCCCTAATGTTTTGTGGAAGGTTGTTGGACAGGTCGTACTTGCCTTTTTAGGAGGTCCCAGACGTGCTCAATGGGGTTAAGGTCGGGGCTCTGCGCTAGCCAATACAGACGACGAATACCGACCTCTTGCATATAAGCATCTACGTAGCCAGAACGGTGGTCCAGAGCATTATAGTCCATGAAATGGCATCTTCACCAATTACAGTCAGTGCGGGCTGTGCATGTTGACAAATTATTCCTGTTGTGTACCTTTGCGCATTTAGTGAGCCATTTGCAATGAACACTATCTCGGTACGATAGCTGGAAGTTACGCCCGCCCAAAACATAACGGACCTTCCACCATAAGAGGTGATTTCTTCAAAACACACGTCGGCATAGCGTTCCCCTGGTCTTCGTAACACTCGCCGACGTCGGTCCTCACCATTCAGGCAAATTCGAGCCTCATCGGAGGAGAGTACGCTACTCCAGTTATCTAGTGTCCAAGATAGACAATTTCTAGTGAACCTCGGTCGAGCAATCCGATACTCACGGAGTAAATTGGGGGCCCGCGCTGGTCGTCGAATGCGTATATCAACCTCTAAAAGCCTCCTCCTCACTGTCCATAGGCTAACTTGTGGTCCTCGTACCTCTTCAAGGTTTCTTTTGAGGTCTATGTAACTGCATTTGCGATTACTCAACGCCTGAGTCACTAAAGAGCGGTCGTTTCGAGGTTGTGTGCAACGTTTTCTCCCACAACCTCTTCTCGTTCCTCGTTCTTTGAACGGAACCTGTCTCTTGGTATCGAGTCCAGGTTCTTTGGACGGTGGAACCACTCACGTTTAACGGCTGTGAGCCGTAACATTGGCTACACCCCACTTCCAGCAGCGCTATAATTTTACTAGCTCTTATTGCTTTTTCTGCCATTATAATCGACACAAAGATATCTGTTTTAAGTCACAATGAGGCAGGATTATGCGACAAACATAAATTAATCTAATAAAAATAACGAGAAGTTAGTTTTAGTTGCCTGATAACCTTTTAACCGCAAACCCGCGAATAGTAAGTAAAAAGTCATAAACTGAAAAAGGGATTATTATTTCTAAAAACAACAGTTCTGAATTTGAAATTAACTTTTTTTCATACCCAGACTCTTTATTATGTGCCAGGAACATAGTTTGCCTATTAAAACCTCATTAGAACTAAATGATTACCAATAATGTAGAAAAATCCAAACTGCCCGTTTTTTTTGCAAAGGAGTGTATTATTAAAAATGTTCACTGATGTAGAATTTCTTATTTCTTTCGGTTACTTATTATACAGGGTGTCCGGTAAAGAATGGATAACCTTGGAATAGCATATTACAGACATGATGGCCGTTCTTAACAAAAAAAAAAACAAAAAAAAAATATTGAAAAAAATAAATTTTTTGGAGACCCCAAAAAATCATAATGTACGCACGACAACAGATCAAATTTTCAGTATAAGCTGATCTCGCATTGTATAGGATTTCCTTACAATGAGAGGTCAGTCTAAACTAGAAATGTATAGCTTGATGTGTAGCCGTGTGTACCTACTAGTAGGGATATTTTTTTTTTTTGTATTTTTTTAAGAACGGCCATCATGTCTGTAATATGCTATTCCAAGGTTATCCATTCTTTACCGGACACCCTGTATAGCTGCGCTCCCTCAAACTGTATGGTTCTTCTTTCGTACAAAATCCTAACTGAAGGCAGTTCTACTCTATTCCTATTTCTAGTGTAGTAGCGGTGATTATTGTGTTTGAAGGTGATTTGAGACTGTATTTTGTTTGTTGAAGGTTATGTAGTTTAGTTATAGCGTGTAATGCGTAGATCGCAACATTTCCCTCAGCTAATGGTACATTATACCGCGCTACGACCGCCGCGCGCCGCCGCCAGTCCGCGGGAGATCCAGACCGGGTCGGCTTTTAATACTCAATTAGCATAATTTGTCCGCTCTGAGTATTGTAATGTTACTGCTTTATTATAGTGTAGGTACTTGATACAGGTACCTAACTTTTACTGATGGTTATAGGAAGAATTACGACAAAAGTTCTTTTCGGTAACTACCTAATATGTGGATTTTAGCCTTTTCAGGCTCTGCCAAACCAATTCAATAGGAAAGTAATAAAATTGATATGTAAACAACCATTGAGTTGCTATAGAGAATTATGTATGTAGGTTATAGACATAACTATACGAGTTCCACGATAACAAGCAGCTACCGATCAATACTTCCTTGAATCATGATTAGTTTTCGACATCAATCCATCTAAACTTTAATTACGATCCTCAATTTGTGACGCTGCACAGTCATCAGTGATCGCTCATGCGATGTGACAGCGCGTTGATTTCCGCCGAGGATTGGCCGCGGGATGCTCCTGCCACTCCTGCGGCATCCCCCGACTGAAGGTATACTCGGTTAGAAGGGGAACATTATTGCGTGAAACGTGTTTGGAAATTTTTTAGTGCGTTTTAGTCGACTCTATCCACCGTGAGCGGTTGAGGGGTTGTTTAATTGAAATGGGTTTAGAAATGTTATTAAAATTATTTTAGGTGGGTTCGTCTTGTTTTATTGTGAATTCTATCGATATAAAATGAAAGTAACTAGCACATTTGTAGAAACATCAAAATACGTCTCGCTCCCTCTAAATAAAAAAAGACCCGTCAAGAGCGATGTCGGAAAATATCCACCGTCCGAACGTACTCCGAAATAACCATAGAAATATAAAAAATCGGTCAAGAGCGAGTCGGACTAACGCACCGAGGGTTCCGTACCGATTTCTGAAAAATTGTACTATTTAGAGACATCGTTTTATTTTTCCTGTAATCTTTACATAATCTTCTATCACATAGAATAATTTCATATTTTTGTCTTTGCAAACTTCGGAGATAAGGCGGGGGGAACGGTATTTTTTTTTTACATTTTTCATCAAAAGTCGAAAATAATGCGGCCTTAAAAAAAATAAAAAATTGTTTGAGAATGTGCAAACAGCGTTCTTTCATATGATACCCCACATGCCCTAGTTGCTCCACTTTTAATTTTTAAGATCCCCTTTCAGTCCCTGTTGCAAAAAAATCATAAACATTTCTATTTCTTTCTTATTTGCAAAATAGTTGGGTAAACGTCATCTGAAACTGTTCCAAATTTCAAGTTGATAGCATTAGTAGTTCTTGAGATATGACAGATAGACAGACAGACTGAGTCACACCATAAGGGTTCCTTTTTTACCATTTTGGTACGGAACCCTAAAAGCACCAAATAAAAACTCGGAAGGATTGCAAAGTTTTATGTTAATTGGACATTTTGATTTTGCAAATGAAGTTTTATTGTGGGTACGCGACGTCTACCCCAAAAGTGCATTACACGACCACACCACAGAGGTCGCTCAAGTAATGACGACAAATTGACGCGTCCGCGTGAAATATCGCCGGTCGCCGGTCGCCGGTCGCTGGTCGCCTGGTCGCCGCGACCGACGCATCTCGGTCGCCGGTATATTCTCATTCCCCCACTAATGTATAAAAATGTTAGGATTACGTACAATGAAGGATTTGGAGGGATTCTGAAGGTTGCAGCGGCAGAAAGCTTTATTGAGTGAATTAATTCAACATTCCGTGTGATCCTTCATTTCGGATGGTGGAATGGAAATGTTCTTTTATTCAGCGGTTTTTTTTTGTAAAAGAAAAATCTGAAACCTCATACCTAACCTACATAATCATTCACTCCGTTGTCTTACTAATATACTTTGCTTATATACACAAACCTAATAACATACATAGGTTTATAATTATACACCCAATGAAATACATCTAATAATCTATATTTAAAAGGCAAAAGTGATTGACTGATGTATCACCGCACAGTCCAAACCGCTTGGTCTAGAGATTCCTTTGGCACGTAGGTTCCTTATGAGGTATAGGGGTGCACTAAGAAAGGATTTTTCAAAATTCAACCCCTAAGGTGGTGATACGGGTGTTCAAAGTTGGGAACATCCACGCGGGCGAAGCCGCGGGAAAAGCTAGTTTATAATAATATTGAATTGCTTAGTTTACCTGAGGAGCTCGTGGCTAAGTAATAACAGCCGCACGGGTCGATCCGTCAGGTTAAGCTACGCTTGCCGGGGTTGGTCAGTGGATGGGTGACCATCTTTACATACCGAGATTCCTCCGTGCCTCGGAAAGCACGTTAAGCCGTTGGTCCCGGCTGTTATTCGTGGATCTTTGACAGTCGTTACGGGTCGTCAGAAGCCCGAAAGTCTGACAACCAGTCTTACCAAGGGGTATCGTATTACCCAGTATCTGGGTTGTGGAGGTCAGATAGGCAGTCGCTCCACGTAAAATACTGGTATTCAGCGGCATCCGGTTAGACTGGAAGCCGACCCCAACATAGTTGGGAAAAGGCTAGGCAGAAAGATATTGGTTTACTACTATTATTTGCCGTCTTCCTCTCTCCTAATGTTGCTGTGCCCGACAGGATCCATACTGATGTTTTACTTTATTACACCATCTATTTAATACATATGGAATGCAATAATAGTTATTTATGCAACTGACGTATAATAAGGGGAATTAAAACACGAATGTGGGTTTCATCACACGAGGCGAAGCCGAGTGTGATAATAGTATCACATGAGTGTTTTAATACCTAATTATGTACAGTTGCATACAAGACTTTATCTACATCCCTGTTATGAATCCTCTAAAAAAGGTTCTGAAACAGTTTTTTGCAATACTACTACTCGTATCGAACATGGCGGCCGGCGTCATAGTATACGACGTGAATTCGAATAAGTTCTTTTTTTTAATTACGGCGCTGTTGTAGTGAAACGCGCGTGCATTACAATGTTCTTTTTTTGAAAACGAGTTGCATTATGAAATTCAGTACAAAATTAAAGCACCCGTTTGGATGCTATTATGGTTACCATGGTTACTATGACACTGGCTGTTTTAATGTTGGCAGTAAGCTAACTGTTTCAGGAACTTTTATAAAGGATTTATAGCATGGGTGTAGATGAAGAATTGAGTATTGAGTCTTGTTGACAATGCAGATTCGATAATCGGGGAAATATACCTATAGGTAGGTATATATTGTAAACAAGATATCTTGATTGGTATCGTAACCCGAGGCCGCTTGTAACACAATAGAACACTTATACAAGAAGCCATTAAATTTATGGCTGTAACAATTAAAGCGATTACCGCAGCGTCTTATCTCCGTCTACGCTATAACTAAAGCAGTAAGTTTTAATGACTGTTAGCAGTTACTAAAACTGGATTAAACGTTGTAAACTTGATCAGCCGAGCCTATTGTTTAGTCATTTGTTTAATTAATTCTGTGCGCCATTGTCTTGGTAATTACATTGTGATTAGCTGGTATCTATTTGAATAAGCGCCTTATGGGTCCCGAGATGTGGAGATATGAAATGGACAGGTTCGAATGCCTGGAATCCGTTAGTTAGGTACAATCACCTGCAAAATTGCATGGATACCTTAGTGTCTATTTTCCTGTGAACGTTTGAGTTGAAGTTTTCAAAAATCAAACTAGATGGCGTTGGTTTCTTCACAACTATGATTAATTATTTACGAAATGTATTACCTGTTCAATTCCCAGTGTCACTTGTAGGTGACAAAAGTTTTTATGGTTTTTTTTCATTTTTTTCTACCACAAGGCAATTTTACTTTTAATTTCTACAAGAATAATAAAAATCGCATGTCCTTTAAAGTATTAACTTTACACAATGACAATACCCAGTGTCATCTGTAGGTTATACCTGTAGGATATAGGTTTTTTTAAATTCTTGTCCTAACTAAATGCACACAGGCGTCAGTATGTGTTCCTCAAGTTTTAAAATGTTATACTGCTACAACATTGAACCCGTTACAAATAGTTTAAAGAATACTTCAAAAAGAGTTCATTGTTTCGACTTGGATTCGAACCATCGCATCACCAAACGTCGAATACTCATACCAGCAGTTTCACGAACTAGCCAGCGACACCTTAAGAAATGTGATGAAATTGTTATCTACTATCGTCCGAGTAACTTTATCTTTAGGTCTCTGTCTAATCGATATATGTTATAATTTGAGGGTATCCATTAATTTTACTTACTTACGTTTTCTTTATAAAATTAATCCATACCCTCAAGTTATAACTACAACGTTTGATGTTGCGTTATAGGATGTCACTTGTCTAGGAACCCGTTTGTGTCAGTTGGCAAAATATGTCATGTCATATTATGAGAACTGTAAATGATCAAGTCAAATTGTAAAATGTCAATGCAATCGTATTGTAAATTGTAATCTATGTAGTGAAATAAGATCAACGTTTTGTTAAATAATAGCAATAATAAATATTATTACAATATTTTATTTTTCTTGTTTAATTGTTTATAAATATTACTAAAACAAAATAGAAAAATACTTTCTTTAAAAAAATATATAATGCATGCCAAAAAAGCACATGCCATGCCTTGGATTTGAACCTCCAACCTGATACACGGCAAGCGGTCTTGATACCTCCGGTCTATTAAGACATTCAATAACACTTCATAAATGTTAAGTCTATTATCAAAGGAAACCGATACGAACAACGAGTGGGTATTCAACTTTTAATAATTTAGTAGGTATTCGAGTTGGTAGTTACTTAGCAATCAGAAAAAAGAGCAGAGTCATAGCAGGTAAACAGGTTCGCCAAACAAAAAGGCACTATTAAAAAATGTAGAGATTTATTTCTTACAGTTTATTATTCAAATTTAACATTTACTTTATTAAATATCGTATAACATTATAATATTATGTATAACTTCTTATTGAGGCCATAGCTTAAGTATTCGTTTCCAAAATTGGAAAGAGGATTGAAGCTTATGTAACCTCAATAAAAACCAACAGGAGACCAGATTATTTTATCACAAAAGTCAAACGGATTAAATGGATTAAATAGGTAGGCTAAAAACTACAATTTACAATTTTCAATTGCACAAAAACAATGGTTAGTAAACAACATAAAAAACTAAAAATTATGTTTTTTGAACTTGAAGTGTTCATAACTTTTTTAGTTATTAAAAATACGTAAATAATATGTTACACAGGTTACACACATAACCAGGTCTCCAGTTAATATAAATAATAAGCAGTAAGTAAAATAATATTAATTAAGTATAATTTTATTTAAGTACTAATAGTTCGGGTCAGGCTGATAAACAGCTTGCATGATATGGGAACGCATTGAATTAATTATTTTTTTACACAAATCTGAACCACGAATACCTACTCTCCCATATTTGTAAACAATGAGCCTCTAACGCATCTGGAGTACGCTCATTTTGATTATTCCACCGTTGAACGATAACACCCCATAGATGATAAGCAATATGGTCTCCTCCAGCACTTTGCACTATTTGCTCGACTTGGTAGCCTAACTACTTCTCCCGGATCGGCTGCACTCATCCATCCCCACATGTTCACTGTTATATGACCAGATTGCATATTGGGCACTACGTGACCACTTGTAAAACGCGTAATATTTCGCCGCCACAAACATAAGCGTCCGTGTTCACTTCACTTAAAAGTTTTTTTATCTGTAAAGACGACATTACTCCATTCGAAGTGTGATCCAAAGCAAACTGTAATTTTGCTCTTTTATGGTTTTCCGTGAGCAAGGGTTTCACAGCATGCCTCCGATAATGCAGCCCTCCACTGTGAAGAGCAGGCGGACAGTGTCAATACTTGTGACACATAAACCAGCATAGTGGTTAGTCGGCAGAAATCCATTTTCTTCATAGTCCCTTATCATAGTTTGACCACATGAGTTTGAGTTTTGAGCCGTGGTCTACCAGTTCTTTGATGGTGTTGTAAAGAACCCTTCTCTTCAAATTGTCGTACCCATAGAACAGCTGTTTTTCTCTGCAACAATAAAACAGAAATATATAATACCAAATAGTGATTATTATGTAGCATGGTAAAAAAATTATTGTAGTTTTAAAATAGTGTAAAAATAAAACTACTTACGTTTACACCGGTCTCATTGGCTATTTCTGACAAGTTTTTGCCTTCATTATGCAAAGCAATTATTTGAGCTGATTTCGTTACAAATCAATATTACAACGCGTACTCATTATGGTAAAATAAGTAATTCACCTGATTACAAATAAAAACTGAATAAAAAGCACTCGAACGAGGTAATCGAAATGAACTTAGCGAATCAATTGAGCTTAGTCATAACTCATCGATCTAAGTATTAATTATACTACCTACCAATTATTTATAAATCCATATTCAACCTACCCTCTCTAAGTTTGGAAACTAAAACTCAGAAAATCATATACTTATAAGTATATGATTTAATAGATATTCAATTTTAAATTAATAGTGTTTAGAACAGTTATAAATTATTTTAATGTTTGAAGAGACAAAAATTAACTATTAAAAATATTTTATCGTTTATTAAAGCAAAGCAACGCCATCTAGTAACAGCATAATTAAGTTTTGTTAGTCGATAACTGGTTTACGCTAGGTGGCGTCATTTCTCGCTTCACACGATTTTATTTCTGTTCTATCCATGGACTTTTGCTGCCGACTGTACTTTCTGGTTTGAGATCACGGTTGACACTATCAAATTCATTGTACCGATCCTTAGATAATATACATCTAGATCGAGCCACCGCGTGGCCGGTCATGAGACAGCAATATTATACTTTTTCTAGGTTATGTGGTATGAGAAATGAGGTTTAACGTACGAAATCTTCCATATTTTGGACTGAAACCCATGTCAATACATTCGCACAATGCAAAAACTGTCCAAAAATGTTAAATTAATCGACGCAACATACGATGCTTTGTCTCAATTTTCCTAATTATTTCGTATATATGTGTCTCACTTCCACACTTCACACTGTAATCATGGCAACGTCTAGAATCTAGAGCGATCGGTACAATGACATTATACATCTAGACTCTAGATGTATAATGTCATTGTACCGATCGCTCTACCAACTTTTTTTGTTGCGGTAACCACAGAACAGATAAAAGAGGTTTTATTTGTTCTGTGGCGCTAACCGTACCAGTGAGTGCTTGCAAAGTTAATAAAGAAAAAAAAACTGACTTACAAAAAAAAACACTACTAAGTGAAAATAATTTTAATTTCGGAAGTCGGTGTCTTTGGTTTTGTATTTTCATTTTTTGGCACCGACTTCCGAAATTAAACTAATTTTTAAGTCGGTTTTTTATTTGTAATAAAGTTTTATTTTTCACTTTTTAGAATTGTGGTACCTACCCCACACAAATTCGAATCCCACTACCTGCAAAATAAATTAAAATACCTATCATCCACATAGTCGAGTGGTAAAAATACGTATTATTAAAGCTAACTCAAAAACTACCCAAGCAGAGTAAATAAATTTTACATGGGACCAACTTCGAGGTATCCTCCCGAATAAAATAAGAATCGTTCAAATCTGTAAAAAGTCTGAAAATTTATACGATCCTACATAAAAAAAGAAATTACGCCTCGACTGAAAACCTCCTCCTTTTTTTTCGTCGGTTAAAAAACTTACGCATCTTACTATCTAGTGACTAAACGATTGTATCGTAGACGAGTAATTGGCGCTGAGGACCGATCCTACTGACCGACATGACCGCTCCTACTGACCGACATGACCGATCCTACTGACCGACATGACCGATCCTACTGACTGACATGACCGATCCTACTGACCGACATGACCGATCCTACTGACCGACATGACCGATCCTGTGTTTGGTTTTTTTTTTTTTTTTCAACAACTTGTCTGCGAGAGATTAAAATATTCTGAAAAGCAAACAAACCATCGATAAAGCAGACAGCTCAGCGACAACCTTCAGTTATGTAATTAGAGTGTCGTTGTTTGTGGAATCTTTTTATTTTCCTTTGAGTCTGTCGATCCGTTTAATTGGTCTTCAGCCAGTTCAGTTCGGAAAGTAATTAAAATTAAAATTGTGATCCGCTGTAGCACGCTTTGATGAATTATGAGTTGTCGTGGAATAGGTAGGAGTACACTTAGATGTTTCTAATAATTATGAGTTTCAAAGAAATGTAATGAGATTATTTATAAAAAAAACAAACTCTTTTTCTTAGCCACATTTTTCCTATCTTTACTTTCAGACAGGCTGTTAACAAAAATAAATCGCACGTTACGATAAAAGTGATAAAACGATTGTATACATCTTCAAATAAACCATTTTCACGAATAGACGAACAACGACAATTTCAGACCTCTTCAGCACAAAATAAGACAAAACAACACAATGTCGACGAACTTGAGAGCTCATTCCTTCAGAAAAAGAGGCAATAACTCCGAAATGTTGTGCACTCTGGTGGCAAATATAACCAGTTAAAATTACAAAACAAAAAGTGTTGGCAATACAGAGGAGAACGTCGCGGCCGCTTCTTATGAAATCTTGTAGATAATACGTGCAGGGCCGGATGGAAGGGTGCGGGGCTGGAGTAGCCCTGAGGCTGGTCAGGCTTAGAGGGGGATGATTGAGCGTATGCGGATCTGAATTTGAATTGAAGGTCCCTGAGGTATAGCTGTCGGAAGAGGTTCAAATGTTTTATTTGATTTCTGTTGACTGGCGAAATACAGTCCTAATGATGCGACGAACTCATGCTACTCCACAAAGATACCTAGTCTTAGATGTCACATTGTACAGTTTTGTTCTTGTTAAGCTGCAGTTATTTAAGAAAGTTCTAGAAGACACACAAGACAGGTAATTGCATAAATTAAAGTCCCAATTATATCAGCTTACAAAGTCCGTCCCTGCATTCACAACTTTCACCAAGCGCGAGCGATTTGCATAATTTGAGCATTTTTATGCTTTATTCCTTGAGGTTCCACTGGGGACTTATTCTTTGTAACTGAAATGTCTCTTCAGCGCTGAAAAGACTGCTGGGCGCCAAGTCGAGTGCTGAAAGCTCTTCAAGCACTTTAGATGAAATTTTCTTGATATTTAAACTTAGATAAGATCACTTTTTGTACCGTTGAGTTGTTACTTGAGTGGAAATATTTGGATTTCCGGTTGGTGAGCTGTGGGTTATACTTATAATAGTAACAGTAATGGACCAATAAAATGATTCTACTTTTTTATACTATGCAAGAGAGTTCCTGATTGTCATGAGCAATATTGTTTTTATTTATTTATATTTTTAACGTAATTTAGACCTGCATGTTTTGTAGTACCTACATACTTGTTTGATTTTTAATACTGATATTATACTTAGTACTTGATAGACAAAAAAGGTTTCACCAATATTTTCTGAACATAGACTTCTATAACCACTCTTACATTAGGAACTAGGTACCAAAAGTACTTCCATCTAAATTCCCCTGCTCCATGAACTTGGTAAATAAAGCCAACAATACACTTATGTGAGAGCTCGAGAATGCGCTATAAAAATGTTAAACAGCTGCGAAACATGCTTCATACAGTGCAGACCAGGCATTACATAGTCATTAGCGCTTGCACAAGTATTTTAAGCTTTTATGTAAGCCCGTTAGGCGTTAAGTAGTTGTCTTTGGTATATTGCTTGAGGTAATTAAGCTTTCTCTTATATACAGTACTATAGCCTGCACCCACGTGGAGGTCGGAAATTGTCCCTCGGGCACGTTGAGGCGTGAACAGGTGACCGACAGACAGAACTATAATAGAACTAGCTGCGACCCGCGGTTTCACCCGCGTAGACCGGGATAAAAAGTAGCCTATGTGTTGATCTAGGGTATAAGCAATAAGTCCAGCTGTTTGAGCGTGAAGAAGTAACAAACACAAACACACACACATTCACAAACTTTCGCCTTTATAATATTTGTGTGATAATGAGGAGCTCGTGGCTAAGTATTAACAGCCGCACGGGTGGATCCGTCAGGTTAAGCTACGCTTGCCGGGGTTGGTCAGTGAATGGGTGACCATCTTTACATACCGAGACTCCTCCGTGCCTCGGTAAGCACGTTAAGCCGTTGGTCCCGGCTGTTATTCGTGGACCTTTGACAGTCGTTACGGGTCGTCAGAAGCCCGAAAGTCTGACAACCAGTCTTACCAAGGGGTATCGTATTACCCAGTAACTGGGTTGTGGAGGTTAGATAGGCAGTCGCTCCATGTAAAATACTGGTATTCAGCTGCATCCGGTTAGACTGGAAGCCGACCCCAACATAGTTGGGAAAAGGCTAGGCAGATTGAATATTTGTGTGATAATAGTAGGTACCTATGGTATGTAGGTATTCAAGGATAAGGTATTAAAACAAAATCAATTAACGACAAAACCGGAGCACCAAAAACTCGGCTCATAATAAATCCTATTGTTGTCCATCCTGCTGGTTGCTCTGACTCGGTAGCGAGGTGATCCTTTAAGTCACCAGTTAGTAACTGATTCTAGATATAATGTCAATTTCTTACAACAGAAAATGAATGAGCTGCTTACTTCCAGTTTACAGTAGCTTGGTTATCTTACTAATATTATAAATGGGAAAGTAAGTTTGTTACCTTTTCATGCCTAAACCACTGAACCGATCATCCTGAAATTTTGCATATACGTTGTCAGATATACAGAAACGGACATAGGGTACCTTTCATCCCGAAAAAAAGGAATTCCCGAGGAAAACAACAATAATGTTCTTATGATAATAGATGGCGCTATGTGTCTTTCGAATCATGATTGAATTTGTTTTTTTTATTTTTTTATTTGATTTTTTTTTTTTTTTATTACAAACAGAGTACAACCCGAATCGATTGTCAAATTCTACATGAACGCGAGCAAAGCCGTGGGCAAAATCAAGTAAATACATAAATCACATAATGCCAATATATCTACAAGCAGCCGAAAATAAATGTATGTAGTTAGGAACTTCTACAACGGGCCATCTTTCTACCCTCATCCCAAGCAAACAGAGAGTTGTGAAGGTTGTTCGGTAATATACGGGGCCTGTTATATCACGCATTGTTATCTCTTGTACAGTAAGAGGAATCCCCACAATATACTACATCTATTCGTAACACGCTCCACACAATTGTCATGATATATGCTTGTTTGCCGAGACATCTTGTGTATAGCTAGCTGGTCGAGTAGACTACCGACAGACAATAAAACCAAAATTCAGTTAATTATTTAAGACTTTTAAATAAAAAAACCGGCCAAGTGCGTGTCGGACCACGCACAATGAAGGGTTCCGTAGTTGAACAAACTTAACATTGTTTAAGAAACCAGAGCAAATTGGGACAAGAAAACGAGCAGCGTAACTTTACAGTTCTTTATTGTACACGGAACTAACTTTAAAATACACTGCCATGTGCTTATATAACTTTCTACATCTAAAAACTGCAAATAGGTGGCGTGCCAAGCAACTTCCGGAAATAAAATATTAAATTAAATAATAATTAAATATTAAATAAATATTATTTTAATCATTTTGCAATCGACTTCCGTTTTCTAACCGGAAACAAAATATACAGCACTGGAAGTTGCTTGCAGAAAGTCTCAAATAATTAAATAAACTAGCAAATCGATCTGCACCCCATCAACAAGATTTAAAACAAAAGATATCAATTGTAATCCCAAAAAAAAATTTTATGTTTTAAAATAACAATTTTCGAACCTTTTTCTTTATTTGTTCTGTAAGACCTTGCTTTTTGCCAAATTTCATGATTCTAGGACAACGGGAAGTATCCTATAGGTTTTGAGACCCCTTACCCTTGCGAGTATCAATATGTCGCTTAAATGACAGTATTTTTTTATTGTGTTGACTTCAAAGCTTGATATTTTTAGAGCTCCTCAGGACCATAGACTTTTGATATTAATTTTAACTTGATACCTTCACGCGTTCCTGAGAAAAAGGGTCTTGACAGACTGACAGACAGACGTAAAACGAAGTAATCCTATCCGTGTTCCGTGTTTTTTTTAGGTACGGAAACCTAACGATTAAGTAAATCAAATCAAATCAAATCAAACATGTTTATTTGTTAGGTTATGGTACAAATAGATGTTGTGATATTGGTTCCAGCACACCCTGCCATAGTATGGCGTACAAATGTTTGTACACAAAAAATAAATAAAAACAAAGCTTAAATAACTAACCTATTAACAATCTATACTTATAATAAATCTGTAGAGAGGTCAATTCTGTACATGATATATATTTTCAAAATAACTATCAGGGGGTAATTAGTGATCGATACTGATGCCAAAAATGCAATCAGTAATATTTTTGTCTGTCTGTCTGTCTGTCTGTCTGTCTGTATGTTCCTTATAGAAACAAAAACTACTCGACGGATTTTAACGAAACTTGGTACAATTATTCTTCATACTCCTGGGGAGGTTATAGTATACTTTTCATCACGCTACAATCAATAGGAGCAGAGCAGTGAAGGGAAATGTTGGGAAAACGGGAGAAGTTGCTCCATTTTTTAAGCTTCCGTCGCGTGTGCAGCCTTAATGGTTAAAGCTACATAGAAATCATTTATGACGGAAATGTTCTACATAAAATTATCTAAAAAATATCCCACAACAGCATATGTCTATCTTTTATGGTTGACTTACAATAACACGTGTAACTCCCGATAGCTTAGCAGTCCAATACATTAACTTACGAGTAATAACATACAAGGAGCTACACGCTGACGGAGTCGCGGGCACAGCTAATAATAATATTCTGCGGTTCCTTATTGCGATATTTTTCAACAGTATTGTGGATTGACATATTATATTTCCCTACTAAAATACGAAAGTTAATCTGTCTGTTACATCAAAACCACTGAACCGTGAGGAAGGACATGTGGTACTTTTTTACGAAAAATGACGGAAACGCGGACGAAGTCGCGGGCAAAAGCTAGTTATGAATAAGTACCTTATTTTGAAACAGACAGTAACGAGTCGGCAATAACTCATCCAAAAATGGCTTTATTAGACTGCACTTTTGTTTATTTTAACGTTTGAGGCACAAATCCATCTCATAGGTAAGTTCAATATGTGTCCCAGCAGTGGGAACATTACAGGCTGATTATGCTACAACATACTGTGTAGCATAATTTTCGTCATTTCTCTGCGTCAAATCAAAATCGCCCGTTTGTGTACCAGCCAAATAAAGCGCTACATTAAGAGGTAAGGCGGGTGGCCAGACTTTTGAAAATTAGGTATTTTAAGAAGGTATTGCTGTCGCTCTGCGAGCGCTCCGCCCTCGAATTCGTGCGATAAGGACAACTGCAGATCCGACTAAATAGCCTATGTAAAAAGTCACATGTCGAGGTTTGGCTCTCGCCTTTTTCCTCCTCCAATATTGGACCAATTTATAAGATATTTCATAAACTGAATAAGAAGGATATATACTATGCCCCTATGTTTTTCTTTTTCGTTAATAGTTGTCAAATTGGTACACTAGGCGTCTGTTGACAGCGGTCTGAATAGGCAATTTTGAGCATTTTTGGAGGGTTCTAGTTGTTATAAAAATAATATATCATCAAAAAGGAAAACATAGGGGCATACAAGTAACTGATATTCTGTAAAAATCATTGCTTTATGGTCATTAACCAGAAAGAAAATAGGCGAGAGCGTTTGTATCTTTTTGTATGGAGAAAAGAGCACCCACGTTTCCTCTTAAGCCTTTTTATTACTGCATATTACTTGTAGTAATGCACGCGACACATCCTACTCCCGCGGGGGAAGTAGTGCTCCCAGTGATAGCTAAGTGCGTGCGCACACAATCCATCTCGGCAACAATGGCGGCCGCCGCCGCGTGCGGCCCGCCGCGCGCCAGTCTCATGTGCCGCGACACCTCGCCTCAAGTAAGAGCTTGCTTACATTTTGTACAGGCAGGGAGGTAAGTGTCGGGTGGTTTGGTGATGGTGCGAATATTTTTGGGAAAATGTTTTTTTATCATCTCACAAAGACGGAATATTTCTCGTCTTACTACAGCTACCTACAGTACTGTTTATTATTACAATGTAATATCTAGATATTATTAGACTCACGTGAATCTATTGGTTTTTATCATTAACAGTCTAGACTGTTAATGATAAAAACCAATAGATTCACGTGAGTCTTCGTAATCTATACATATAATAAAATAGTAATGTCGAAAATATATCGGTTTGCCTAGATGTATGTTCCGGATTGGCGCAAAAACGGCTGAACGGGTTTGGATGGGCACACGATAGTTTATAACTTGGATTAATATATATGGTACTTTTAATCCCGATAGTACGTTCCCGTGGGGAATTTCCGACATCAACGGAGGTATACAATACAATGATTATATTTATAGGTACTTTGTAAAAAGGTTATAAATCACACTTTCATACGCCAAATATTATAATTATGTTACATGACGTCGGTGTTTCCTCTCCGTAGTAGATACACCAAAACAAACTCATACATTTGGGTAATTATTTTATTTTTTATTTTATTAAATAGGAACAACAAACAGCTACAAAATGCAATATTACAATAGAAAAACATAAGTAACTTAAGTAATAATGTAGCCCACAACGCTGTTCACAGTTTACCATTAATAAATAAAACCTTAATAACTAGGAGGTGAACTGTTAATGTATGACAGTTACACTAAAAAAAAACAAACAAAAAAAAAAAAAAAACAGCAACAAACAAATTAGTCATCGAGTTCAAGTGCCTCATACAAAAGGCTACGAAACCTTTTCAAAGAGCATGCAAATATATCTATATGTTCTATATGTTCGAATTATGGTCATCTTTCTCCTGATCTGACAAACTACACACACAGACAGCTACATAACAGCACACACAGCAGCTGTGCGCGTGTTGTGCTCCAGTGTACGCGTAACAAGTATCCCATCAGCGATATTGACGCGCACGTCGCCGCGCGCACAGCTGAGCGAGAGCAACACAGCCAAGGAAACACTACAATTGTTGTTTTGTTCATACGACACCCCCATTTCTTAATTTTGATTACAAAAAGAGCAATACTAGAAAGCATTCTTAGTGCTCGCAGCTAAATTGCTTCTCTGCATTCGACGACCGTCAGGCTATTTGTATTAGTAAGCTATATCTGGCTAGTCTAGAAATCCAAATAACTTTATATAACGAGTCGTTTTGTGTGATACAGAACACCAAACCGAACAACTTTCTCCATGGGACCAACATCGTAATCGCGAAAAAAATTTCAACTGTCCCATAGAAAACATCAATACCTACTCGACGCAAATGTATGGGACGGCTGATTATTTTTTCGGGATAACGATGTTGGTGCCATGGAAAAAGTTGTTCGGTTTGATGACGCGTTGTACATAGTTTTAATAACAATAACAAACATTTTTATGAAATTTGTTTTAGTATTACAGGAAGGGTGAAACGTATTCTGTTTATTTGGAAGTATTCTAGAGTATTCTTTAATCGATAAAAAGTTTGAATTAGACTAGCCGTTCATCTTATCAATCTGCCTAGCCTTTTCGCAACTATGTTGGGGTCGGCTTCAAGTCTAACCGAATGCAGCTGAATACCAGTATTTTACATGGAGGGACTGCCTATCTGACCTCCACAACCCACTTACTGGGTAATACGATACCCCTTGGTAAGACTGGTTGTCAGACTTTCGGGCTTCTGACGACCCGTAACGACTGTCAAAGATCCACAAATGACCACCACAGCCGGGACCAACGGCCTAACGTGCTTTCCGAGGCACGGAGGAGTCTCGGTATGTAAAGATGGTCACCCATCCACGGACCAACCCCGGCAAGCGTAGCTTGACCTGATGGATCGACCCGTGCGGCTGTTATTACTTAGCCACGAGCTCCTAGCCGTTCATCTTATCCACCTCTAAAATGCTCGTAGCGCGGCTACGGCGTACCGGTGCAGCTACGTCGCCATGGGACCACACCGGCGGCGGCGGCGCTCGGCTCAGATTGAATACTTGCGTGTACATTCCTGTAACTTACACTTTTGGGCTTAGAGTTTTATAAAGCGCCACATTATACCCATGTTTAGTTATAACTTTTCTAATTTTAGACCCAAAAGAACTCGGAATAATAACTATCATAAATCTTAAAAAATATCCACAATTAGAATACGCAGTGCCGATCTGGAATCCTTACTATGCGAAATATATCGAAATTATTGGATTAGTCCAACGCAAGTACCTTCGTGCTATGCAATTTAGATGTTTTCGAAAGAAAACATCATGCCAATCGATTCTTAAAAAATACGACCTGCTTACATTACAGTCAAGACGCGTCCTCCTGGAGACAATGACGTTGTTCAGTATGTGCCGAAATAAGTTTGATTGCCCTGACTTGGTGTCTGGTTTGTGTTCCCTGGTTCCTCGAACAGTACATGGACGGGAGGTACGCTCCAGGCGACTTTTCGCTACCAGCTTTTGTAGATCGAATGCTGGTGTACGCTCACCACTATACCGCTTAGTCGACACATACAATACGCATTTTGGTGCAATATACATATTATTCCTAGGCAGATATAAATTTAAAACTGATATAAATAAAATTCTAAAGGATCAGCAGTGGGCTACATAGGTTTTACTCAATCTGGGTATCATTAATAATACATCTATAGAGAATATTGTTTATCTTTTTTTTTCCTTTTAACTTCTTTTTCATTAATAAGGCCTGCTACACTTTATTGTTTGCTAGTAACTTGTTTTTAATATATAATGTAGTAATCTGTGGAAAATGTTGTGGGTACTATATTTGTAAAGTTTTAATTGTAAGACAACACTCTTTATGCTTAGTATACTAATGTTTGTTTTCCCAAATGTAATAAATAAATAAATAAATGTCTACCTCATCAACTTCAAATGTGAAACAACAGCAGCGCATTATTTCCACAATGATCGATCGGTAACACATTACATTACATGCCTCGCGGTATAATTCCCTCAATTTGCCTAATATCTCTTCAGCCGTAGATTCACAAGTATGTTAACAGCGCTAACTTTGCGCGTGATTCTATTACCTACTGAGATGTGAGTTTTGATCATAATACGTATCAGTATCTACATCAGATGTTCCGTTCTTTATATTAATTAAGTTATTGTTTTATGTAGATCGTAAGGGATAATGATAATTTTGGCGAAAATGGCGTTCGTAATCTGTATTGTTTCTTTTCAAGTTATAATAATCAAGAACTTACGCTTGTTTAACTGTGACATAGTGTAACAAAATGAATTCGCATTTATGAAACACTAGCTTTTGCCAGCGGCTTCGCCCGCGTGGATGTCGGAAAATATCCCACGGGAACGTCCTACCGGGAAATCCTTCCTTATTCCTTGTCTACATTATAAAGGGAACCTCTGTGCAAAATTTCAGCTTTCTAGGTTCAAGGGTTTGGGCTGGACGTTGATGAGTCAGTCAGTCAGAACTTTTGTTTCTATTTATACAGGATGGTCAAAAAGTCGTGGATCAAACGAAATAGAGAGATAAAGGAGGTCTTTTCCAACAAAAAATCTTTCTACAGCATGGCCATAATTCAATTGCCCTAAAAATTAATTTCTCTTGAAATTTGGTACCCAGAATTAGAATAAGAATAAGAATAATTTATTTGTTAAACATAGGTAATATATAAAAAGATCAAAGATCAGAGCCGCAATACATAATTTTGTAGCGCTGATACATTATCTAGTAATAATACAACACCGTTTGTTTCATTGTTTTATATCACATTTTTTTTTATTGCGGCTCTGGGTGCCAAACAAGAGCAATTAATTTTTAGGGCAATTGAATTATGGCCATATGCTGTAGAAAGATTTTTTATTGGAAATGACCTCCTTTATCTCCCTATTAAGTTTGATCCACGACTTTTTGACCACCCTGTATGTATAGATCACGTGTTCATTATGACAAACAATTTTCATTTTTTTAATTTACTCGTTATTGCCCTTCAGTAAAACCGCCACGTAAACTTAGTAACCCCACTCATCCAGCTAGTGTTAAGAAATAATCTTATAATAACTTCACTAATCTCGAGACCGTGATTAGACTACAATAATTGTGCTTGTATAAATCCAGGTTATCCATTATCCTTTAAAATGATCCCACTTCCACCCCACTGCCCTGTGCCCTAAGTACTAAAGCTAATCTATTTACCAGCTCAATAAAAGAGCCTTTAGTTCAATTATATAATAGTGTCTAGTCCGAGTCCTTCAGGCCTTCAGTCGTGACTAATCTACACATCTGCAGCGGCTCGCCTTTGTGAGCGTCTTGTACTTGGAGATATTGATTTATGTAAAGAGTATCAATTCATGTTTTATCGAGAGATTAGGTTCTTTGTTCGTTGAGCTCCTTAAGTTTCGAGTTGAGCTGCACGATTACTGACAAATGCGTGCACTGACTGGACAGGTACCCCCTGCCAGTTAAACGGTAGTTTTGGATGGGTGAAAAAAATCACGGTAGTAGTATATTATATAACAAAGTTAAAAGGAAAACTATAAACTAACAGCTAAGTAAGCTTTCCAAGCTTACGAGTAATAGTCAACGCACCTTGTAAAATGTACTTGGAACAGTATACATTTCGTACAAATTTCATTAAAAATTACATAGGTAACGTTGTTAGTTGTGTAAAACGGTAGTAAATATAAGTTTATGAACCATGTAAATATACATACAATATAATAAAATATACAAAAATAAAATTCTTATTATTAATGATTTTTAAATTAATAATATTTACGCTCGAATAACGATGGTCGGCAGCGTGCACTACGGAACCCTATTACTGCGCGTGGCCCGACACGCACTTGCCCGGTTTTATTTTATATTCTGACACTCGTAAAGTGCAAGAATATCAAACTAATCATCGCAATTTGTGATTTTATGATCATGCAAGTTGAATTTGAATTATAAAGGTGATTTCGATACGTAGGTACTCTGCAAATAATGATTATTTTGTCTAGTTGTGTATAGATATACTTAGACAAATTTTTAATAGTTATCGAATTGCTAAAATACTTGTATCTAACAAAAGGATAATGATTTATAAACTTTGATTTAATTGTACCTATCTATCTTATCTAAATAAAAGTAATTGTAATAAGTCCAGAAGCCATACAAATACCGTTAAGTAAGTTGTTCCATTAATTATCGTCGAGCAACAGAAATAATTAGTACAATAGATCCATTAGTATAGAAAATACAACGTTACAGAAAATCTTTTACCACTCGCCTACGCCGTAGCCGCGTAGCCGCGTAGCCGTAGACACAGCGTCTACGACTTTATTCCATTCGCTACGCACTAAATACTCTTTTGAATAACGTCGCATAATTTATTCGGCGTGTATTGTATACAGTAATGGTCGGCATAAAGTTACGATCACAATTATGGGCCAAAACAGATACAAACGTTCAACATTATTTATACAAGTTGGTTATTTATTGGCTAAATTTTTCGCCCATTGTATTCAACCTTCGACCTTTGGAATATAAATGTCTATTTTGGTAAATTAAGCTGATGTTGTTATTAATACGGATGCTTGTATACGATCTGGTTTATTTTAATGCTGAACTTTATAGGTCATGTGATAATCTGGGAAGTTATATCTAAATAAATCTGAAATGGTGAAATGTGGGTGAACTATAGGTACACTTCTGCCTAGCCCTTCCAGGATTACAGGTGTGAAGTAATGTTATATTGCTCAAATGCTTTTGTCGGCTATACCTACGTGTAGAGTTTATTGGTATTTGTGATGTTTATCTAGAATAGGACATTTTTCGTTCTATGGATGTGCGATAATAGGAATTTAGAAGAATTAGTTTCGGCTCGTAATGCTTTAAGCTTAAGGTTAAGCTATTTTTGCCGCGGTTGGTCCGTGGATGGGTGACCATCTTTACATACCGAGACTACCCGTGCCTCGGAAAGCACGTTAAGCCGTTGGTCCCGGCTGTCATTCGTGGAGCTTTGACAGTCGTTACGGGTCGTCAGAAGCCCGAAAGTCTGACAACCAGTCTTACCAAGGGGTATCGTAATACCCAGTGACCGGGTTGTGAAGGTCAGATAGCCAGTCGCTTCATGTAAAATTCAGCTGCATTTGGTTAGACGGGAAGCCGAACCCAAACTAGTTGGAAAAGGCCTAGGCGGATGATGAGTGTCGGCTCCTAATGAGGTATAAAAAGATAAGTCCTGACTGACTGACTGATTGACTGACTCATCAACGCTCAGCCCAAACCCTTGGACCTAGAAAGCTGTTAGTTTGCACAGAGGTTCCCTTTATAATGTAGACAAGGAATATGGAAGGAATTCCCGGTAGCAGGTTCCCTTGGGATATTTTCCGACATCCACGCGGGCGAAGCCGCGGGCAAAAGCTAGCGAGGTATAATTTTATTATACTGTGGTTAAGTTGTTCCTTAGAGACTTTAAAAAAAAAAAGGTTGTACGTTTTCTAGTAGATTTGTCCATACTGTAAAATAGCCTCGATAAAGAAAGAGGTTTTCCCTTATCAATATTTACAAAAACATTACTGAAACGACAAACTTCCGGAAGTTTCAGTGATCTGCCGTCAGGACGCTATTAAATCAACAAGAAGTGCGAATTACTCCCCCCGAGGCACAACTACTGCATATTTTAACATCTGCCAACTACATTATACACCCACATTCATATTTAAATCAACGGAATAAAGCTCATTTTAATATAATTTGGGGGTACTGATAAAGTGGCTTGATAAACTAGTTGCATATTTCAAAATGCGTGCTAAGTTTTGTGTGCAGGCGCATTAATTCTTATCTGTGTAATGTAAAGGTTCATTTTCTATAAGCAGAAGTGTGAGTAGGTGTGGTGTGGGGTATAAAGCGCACGGCTTTGTCCCGCGGTCAGCAATAAGAGGAAACGGCGCCATCTGCCGGCCGCTTTCGTATCCGGGCGCCGACTTCCGGTCAGACTCGAGTTGAACTGAAATTTTGATCAGGATATAATGCGGCTTATTATGCAGACCGCGTTGAGGTTTTTGTCTTTATTTCAGTGTATTCTATTCAGATGGAAAGGAATTTTAATTCGGCCGTCTGCGCTGATTAATTTTATTTTTTTTAAATGGCATTCGTGTTTTTATTGCAATTAAGGCAATATTGGTTTAATTGTGTTGTGTGGGTGTTCAGCTATTCACATTTGTGCGTCGTTAAATTGCTTAAATTATTTTCGATCATTTTCTTTGTGTCGATTAATTGCTCAAAAAGAGACGATTTCGAATGCGTACTAATTAAATTACTCTACAGACTGATGAGAGGATAAAATTCCTACAAGTATAAAATAAAATCACTGCAAAAAATATCTCTTTCTTCGGCGCCACACTCCAGCTATAAGAATCACTAGAAGATTACTCAAAGCACTTCACTAGCGAGCTAATCTAATAACATGTACGTAACGCGAGCACTTCCTACAGAACCTTTTCTTTCCACAACAAAGGATAAATAAAACCCTCAATAATAAGGTTCCGTTGAGCGCAAAAAAGTGTACACCTTATAGTGTGAAAGCGGAGCGAGCGGATGGAGCGAATAGAACGAGTTGAGCGGAGCGAGCGGCTAATCGAATCAGTGTACCTGCTCGCTGCGATAACCCGATTGTACCGCGCTCCTGAGCTGAGTTTCTTTATAATTACCTCGCCACCGGACTGTGATAGTTTTTTTAAGTTTTCTTTTACGTGAAAACTTATGGTTTTGCGGGTAGTAAAATTTGGTTCTTTCTTTTTTTACTTCTTTCGTTACTTGGCATGTGAAACAAGTACTCGTACGGTTAGCGTGGGTCTGAAATTATTAAGCCGCACGGGTCGGTCGATCAGGTTAAGCTACGCTTGCTGCGGAGGGCCAGTGTATGGGTGACCATATCTTTGCATTTCGAACAAAAAAATAAATATCAAATCGGTCCTCAATTGACCGAGAAACCGGTAAACAAACTTAAAAAAAAAAACATAATGTCGAGCATTATAACTTCCTCCTTTTTGGTACTCTGTAGCTAAAACCATTTAAGCGGGATGCGCTAAGGTAGCCCGCGAAATTAAAATTTTCTTACGTTTTTTGCAATCTGTAGGTCCTGGTCAGGTTGTATGTTGATTAAAATATGATCCGCGGTCGTAACTAATCAGCAATACAACTCCATAGGTTAGAATTGAACTCAAATCTAGCGATTTCATGAAATCATGAGGTTTGAGGTCATTTCTAACTTATGTAGTTGTATTGCTGATTCTAATGATTATAATTCTGTAAAGCCATATTAGTTACGGCCGCGAATCATGTTTATCAACATACAACCTGACACTGACCTGCAAATTGCAAAAAACGTAAGAAAATATGAAATGCTGCTACAATGTAGTAATTTAGCTACAAAGATATTAGCAGCAAACTGCAGGATCATGCACAAATTAATTGTCGCTTTATCCCCATTCTCACACTTTAAATACTCCTCATCCACGACAGACACTCCTATCAGCTTCACGAGAGAACCAAAGAGGTTGATACACAACCGCGGCGGGTGCGGCGTCCGTCGTGCACACACCTTATTTAGGTAGGTACCGAATGGATTGTGTTTACTGTTTGTCGATATCCCGTCGAACAACGAGACTCACTTGGACAGCTCTTAGGGAAATCTCTTAGGGTGTGTTTTGTAGTGGTAGTTCCACAACAAATCACACACAGGAAGCCGGTTCTCGCGCATCACGCATTCGCGGTCTTGATCGTGTACTTTTTCCCTTGGGACAATTAAGTTGAGCTGTTCTCGGAATGTCGATTCAAGCATTTCTTGCAGGAAAGTCACGCGACAGGCTAAAAGTGGTGTGGACCGGTCGACATGTTAGTGCACTGCACTCAACTCACTCACTCACCACTCACTCACCACCACACTCACTTCACTCACTCACCACACTCACTCACTTACACTCACTTCACTCAACTCACTCACTCACCACTCACTCACCACCACACTCACTTCACTCACTCACCACACTCACTCACTTACACTCACTTCACTCAACTCACTCACTCACCACTCGCTCACTCACCACTCACTCAACCCGCTCACCACTCAATCACCTCACTCACTTACCACTCCCTCACCACCACACTCACTCACTTACACTCACCTACACTCACTTCACTTAACTCACTTCACTCAACTCACTCACTCACCACTCACTCACCACTCAGTCACCACTCACTCACCTCACTCACTTCAACCACTCACCACTCACTCACTCACTTCACCACCGCTCACTCACTCACTCACCCCAACCACTCACACACCACTTCACCCACACACACAAAACAAAACAATATCGGCTGTTCCCTATATTTTGACGAGATAGAAATTCATAAAGATACCACGCGAGTAAGTATGGGATCGAAAAAGCAAAGGAGTTGCATAATGAAATTTAGTACAACATTATAACACCCGTTTGGATGCTATTATGGTTACTATGACACTGGCTGTTTTAATGTTGGCAATAAGCTAACTGTTTCAGAAACTTTTATAGAGGATTTATAGCATGGGTGTAGATAAACTTTATTGTGGTCTAAGGAACGCAAAACGCAGTTGCCAAGCTTTATTAGATACTTAAATCCTGTATTCATTGGCGATCTTTGCGAAATATTTTTTAAGAGCAACCTTAGAAATGTACTCGATGAATATCGATGTAGAAATGCAATTGTGTTATCTTCTGTGAAAAAAAATTCTTTCAATTATTGTTATTATTGTTATTGTTGTTGTTGTTGTTAATATTATTGTTGTTGTTGTTATTATTGTCCTTTATTTCATTTATGTACATATCATTTACATTTTTAAATATTTTTATAAAAACAAAAACAAAAAAAAAACATTTAAAAATATAAAAATAGTAGCCCACCGATATCGGGAACAGGGTCCAAGCTACCGGTGGTCAGGGCTCTAGAGAGAGGAACCTCCTCACTATGCGTGCCATGTCCAGGAGTACTGCTCTCTGAATCAAGCCCTTGATCCAGCCGCGCATTGAGAGCCTCCTGAGGTGTTGATCGAGGCTCTGTGCTATTAGGCCATTAACCGTAACGATTATCGGTACAATGATTGCAGAGTCTACGTCCCACATGTCGACAACCTCGTGTGCTAAGTCAAGATACTTGATTTTTTTATCTTTCTCAGCTTTCACGAGATTCTCGTCATGAGGGACAGCGATATCAACAATAATTGCACGGCGCTCTCGTCGATCTATCACCACAATATCAGGCTTATTGGCTACAATAGTCCTGTCTGTGATGATAGATCGATCCCAGTACAATGTGGCTTGGCCATTCTCGAGAACTGGGTCGGGCACATACCTGTAACTGCACTTCGGACTCCACAAGGTTGTACTGCAAGGCAAGTTGCTGGTGGATAATCCTAGCCACTAGATTGTGTCTGTGCAAGTATTCGCCGTTAGTTAGTTATTATTGTTATTGTTGTTATTATTATTATTGCTGTTGTTGTTGTTATTATTGTTATTCTTTTCATTATTTGTTATTATTATTGTTTGTTTATTATTTGTTTTATTTATTGAATCTTTTCGCACTAAGAGCTGTACAAAGGCGGACTTTGTGTCACCCTATGTAAAATTTCAACATTAATATCTGTAATTTTTATGGTGTGCATAATAAAGAGTATTCTATCTATCTATCTATCTTAATGCCTTAGGCATTCTCTACCAGTCAACCAAGGGTGGTGAAGAGATTGATGGCAGGTGGTATGAGAGTCAAATGAGAATTTCATCATCATCATCAGTCTATCGCTGGACTTAGGCCTCGACACCACCACCACCGCCACTTCCATCAGTTTCATAAGGCTTTCCACAAAGCATCAAATCAAAAGAAGCCCACAATTCACGCTCATATGACAGAAAATATCGTCAACAATATATCCCTGTGTTGCAGCGGACCGGTATATTTGATATGAGACACAATTGATGGGCTCGCCCGCGGCACTCTCATATTGCGCTGTATTTGCACACCGCGGTGTAAGAACCGCGACACCGACACTATTGCTGGCTCCTGCTCGCCTGGTACCTGCTACCATTGTATGCTATTTGGTTAGAAGTTTAGATGAGATGGAAGTAAATAAAAAAGTTTGTTGGAAAGGAAAGTTGCATTGAATGAATTAATGATTTACTTGCATTTTAGAACATATGTATACTGTAAGCTACAGCTCAGAAATAAAAGGGTTCGCAATAGAAAACTAAACTCGTTATTTAAATACAAACATATTTAATTCCTTTTCCACAATATTAGATTAAACACTCAAAATAATAAGTCCTATACTTACTCGCTAAGATTTAAACTGCACCAATTTGTTACGCTAATACTTTAGGCGTGTTCACTGCTCGGCGTCTCGAACCAGAAGGCCGGCTGTCAGATGGCTTCTATCGAGAATGACAGTGAATATTATGATGAACGAATAATCAATTGAGTGACAGACAAGTATTAGTCGATTAAATAAGTAGGGTTACCAGATACAAGCTAACAGCTCGGCCATCCTGTTTAAAGTGCGTCCTCGCGCTTACAATCTCATATAAATTGTAAAAAGAAGAAAAAAATAATAATAAAAAATAATCCCTAATACTACATTATCATCTAGACAACAAACAAAAATATAAGTTAAGTTTAAGTTCAGTATCAATAACAATAATCCTTAATCATTTTTTTTTTTTTGCATTCAAAATAAATGCTTAATTTTACACACTAACCCTAAGCTTTAACACTATTCATATTCTTAAAAGGTCAACATCATAATTACTATACAATTCAAATAATTTAATTTAATTATCTAGTTCATTCCGTTCTTTACCAGTATTACTATCACTATCCTCATCATCACTACTTTCTAAGGTTCTACTAATGTTAGCCACGGCTGCATTTTATCTATAGCCACCACGGCTTCGTATCGACGGCCGTGTTTGCGTGTCATCATAGGGGTGTCCTCAAGACAAAATGAAACTGGTTGCTTAGACAAACTCAAACTGGTTGCTTAGACAAAATCAAACTGGTGGCTTTAGACAAAATCAAAGTGGTCGCTAATTTAATTATTGATATATTTTTATTTTATATTTTTATTTTTGTGACATTGATTTTATATTCTATAGTAAGAGCTCATACACCGACTTATTACTTGTTAAAATTTATTTTTACAATGTTTGTAAATATGGGAGCATCATGTATCTATCACATACCTAATTAATTTAAATCTGTCATTGCTTCATTTTTAATACTTTTTACCTATTGTGGTATAGTAATTTTATTTTAGGTGCATCGTCTTCAATTGTAATCATAAAAATGATGTAGGTATACAAAATATTGTAAAACATTTTAAAAGAGTAACGGTGGAGTTTTTGCCCATTCTCCTCCATACGAAACTACCTCTTGGAAGGGGCGACTAGAATCAACTCTTTTTGTAATTTGTAAATTTGATGTTCAAAAGTGCCTTTTACCTATGTGCCAGTTAGAAATACAACCACTAACCACTAACTGTTGGGATTAGCCATCATGAGGAACTTGTTTCTCAACGCGGACTAAGCCGATAGAAGATATATATACATTTTGCCCGATTTCCTATGACTATTGAACCAATTAAACATCTTTTACTTGCTGTGACAATAAACTACAACTTGCTTTATCTCTTATCGTATTCAAATCTTCCGAGTCAATTAAATTAGTGGTATCAGGTATAAAGGGGTTCAAATTACTTCTGATGTACTAGTTATATTAAACTCAAATAATAATTTGAAGGGCTTTTTCAATTTATTTATTTTTTTAGTCGTATTGATACCTACTTACATGTCATAGATTAGTCATCCCAGGATTTGTCTTCGTTGTTATGAGTACAAGTCGAAATAGCATTTAGGATAGGTTACTCCTATTAAACCTATTGACCGGTTGCTCTGGTCGATGATGTGTTTTATATTATTGTAAATTCACTAAAGTTTTTACCAATGACACTATGTCCTTTATCGGATAAGGCCGTGTGAACTCCGAAATAACTTTTTATGTTCTTTTATTATGTGTGAGGGATAGTATTTTTGGTAGCAGTTATATTTCAAAATTTCGTGAAACACCAGTAAATAACAGTTATCTCTTGCTCTTGATAAAATGACCTAAGTGGCTATAATATGCGGTACAGTCCGCCTTTTAAACATGACTGCATGTATTTTTTTTGGAAAAACGCATTTTCAGAGTACCGATAATGCTGTTGTACACGCTGAAAAGTTTTATCAAACTCGTAATGTCCTATGTCGTCATGTTCACTTTTCAATATCTGCTAACGTACTTACATCCTTTGGAACTAACCACCTAATAGCCACCGTTTTTCATTTTGTAATTTTGAAAGCGCTAGTCATTATAAATTGTAAGTGCTATCCCCAGCAAATACACCCTCAACGTATTTAAAGATGCTACCACTGTCAGGGTTTCAAGGACATACGATTGCAACTTGCGTTAATCGGGGGAAGTTTTACTGCTAAAGTATGAAACCGGATGAAATACTCCTATAGTATCACTCTGTAATATTAGGTACTGCTTTAGGGACAATAATAGTAGTTGCGTAAGCAACGAACGTTTTAACCAAGTTGTAAAATTCTTCTTGGTTACTACCCCAGGTCCAAACAACTACCTTTTTCAATAAGATCATCAACGAGGAAGTTTTTAATAGTCTCGATATTTATTTAATAGCTGTTGTAATCGTAAATGTTTTTAGTTATGGTTTTTTTCGTTGAAAATGACAGAATCGAAAGACATTTAAAACAATTAAGAATTTCTGAAGAGTCTAAATATTCGCTTTTAATGGAACAAGTCAATAAAGAATTTTTAGAGATGGTTACTTCGCTTCCAGACACATCGCTCGTACATAAACATTGCCACTAAACTATGGCTCAGATTTTACTGGTATTACATTGTAATTGTAATAGTGACGGTGGAATGCAAACATGATCACATAGTAGGTGTATTTAAGTCTAAAATATATTTATTAATAGACCTATTAATTGTCAACCATGAACCTACTTTTCACTGTTATCTTTCGATTGGGTTTCGTTTTTAGAAGAATCAGTTTTAGGCTTGTTTTTATAACAATTAGAAGGTTGATGACCGAATCTGTCACATAAAGAACATTTAATGGAGGGTTTATCGCATCTGAAACTAGGGTGACCAAGTTCGTTACAATTAAAACACCGTATGTTAGAATTCACCGTACCAGACTTCAGATCCTGTGCCCGAAACGTTGGATTACTAGTGGTTTTACGATCGTTCCTATTTTTGCCATTAGCTTCATAGGATTCCCTATTTTGTCCTACTTTTACCGTACGAAAATATTTTAAAATTTGTTCTGGTTCACTAAATTGAGCCGCTTGCGCACCTACTCTAATGGCACGATCATCTACTCCATATAAGATACAATCTACTGCTTGTTTACTTTTAATTTTGCATCTATTTAATAAATTCAATTTTGCGTAATAATAGTGCTCCAATGATTCGCCATACTTAACACGCTTAGCCAACATTTCCGTCAAGAGTTCGGCGTAGTCCTCGCGACAAGGGAATGATTCAATAAGTTTTTTCTTCCATTCGCCCCAAGTATAAAGAAGAGAAGGTAAACCTTGGTACCATGTTTTTGCTACCCCAGTAAGTTTAGGAAGAGCGTAGTGAATTATTTCCTTTTCAGACCAACCGTATATTTCCGCGCATTCTTCTACTTTAGTGAGCCATACTAACATAGTTTGCTCTTTACTTAGGGGGTCAAAATCTGGCAAAACATTGCTATGAAATGACAGCTTGGGTTTCTCCGAACTCTTGACATTACTTAGTATCGACAGAAATTTATCTAACAATACATTTGTTTCAGATTCCCTATTCCTGTTCCGACTAGATTTATAAGCTCGGGTTGACTCACGGTTGTCTGAGCTGTCGCTGCTATGCTCCGACCTTCTGGAGCCGCATCTCCTTGCTCGTGACCTCTTTCCGTATTTCCTTGTCCTCTCGCGGCTTGTACCACCAAGCGACGAGCTGTCCGAATCCGTGATAATATTTCGCCTTTTCCGATTCCTAGACGAACGCAATGTCCGGTCTTCAATCCTTGCCGCCATCCTGGTATTAACCCGTTCCTTGTCCCGACTGTCCATATTCCTTCCTTTGCCCTCTAGCCTAGGCAGTCCATGACCTTCCAGCCTAGGTGTTGATATGCCCTCTAACCTGGGCTCACACCTGCCCTCGAACCTGGGCTTACTCCCGCCCTCAAACCTGGGCCTACTCCCGCCCTCAAACCTGGGCCTACTCCCGCCCTCAAACCTGGGCTCACTCCCGCCCTCAAACCTGGGCTCACTCCCGCCCTCAAACCTGGGCTCACTCCCGCCCTCAAACCTGGGCTCACTCCCGCCCTCAAACCTGGGCTCACTCCCGCCCTCAAACCTGGGCTCACTTCCGCCCTCCAACCTGGGCTCAGCATCCTTATCCATATTGAATAACAACCCTTCCCCTCGGTTGTATATCCAATACGAATGTGTATCTGAAACTTACATTTTGTAAGCTTAGCGCATGATCGTTTTAGTACTATGATTAAGTAATTATTAAAATAGTGTAGAAATGAAAGCCAAAAATGAAGTGGTACCTATACCTCAGTACGTGTAGATGGACTGGACCACCAAATAAATAAATAAAAAGACCTATTAAAATTTGAAATAACTACATTTAGCCATTAGCATCAAATCATCAGCTATGATTTTCTCATTTTAAAATAAACTCACTAGTTCAACGTCACAATGTGATACTTCTTTCAAGGCAATCACTGGACAGTCAATTTATAACGTAAAACAGAATAAGTTTAAGCAACCACCAGTCACCAACATATTTGTCGTTTATTTTGTTCTTTTTACTTCGCAAAACCGTTCGGTACGATAATTTAGTATGAATCGTCCATATTCTTAGATCAACGCGTTCACTAATCGTTGTAAACTTATATAGCTTTCATATGACTCAAGTTGTTTTTTTTATTTTTTTAGAAAAAAAATAAAAAGTGTCTCATATTTTAACAACGGTTATAAAATAAAATAATTTGTCAAGGAGAAAACAAAAAAATACCATTCCATTTAAAAAAAATTAACGATGAAGGTAATCAGGAAAAGAAAATAAAGTATGCATGTTTTTAATCCGTAAATATCCATCGAATCATACCAGTAACGATTATGTTTAAACATTCATTGTTATAATAAGATCGTTGTGGACGTGAAAATAAGAAAATTATGAAAATTCTCTTACGATCCCACCTCTGAACTGTAAGCTACAGCTCAGAAATAAAAGGGTTCGCAATAGAAAACTAAACTCGTTATTTAAATACAAACATATTTAATTCCTTTTCCACAATATTAGATTAAACACTCAAAATAATAAGTCCTATACTTACTCGCTAAGATTTAAACTGCACCAATTTGTTACGCTAATACTTTAGGCGTGTTCACTGCTCGGCGTCTCGAACCAGAAGGCCGGCTGTCAGATGGCTTCTATCGAGAATGACAGTGAATATTATGATGAACGAATAATCAATTGAGTGACAGACAAGTATTAGTCGATTAAATAAGTAGGGTTACCAGATACAAGCTAACAATACGTTGTTCCAAAATTGAAATGTAAATGGTCTTCGACTTTTTAATCAAGCATTAAATTGTGCAACTTTTTAGTCATGCATTAAATTGTACAAGTTCTTAGTCATGCATTAAATTGTGAAACTTTTTAGTCATGCATTAAATTGTGCAACTTTTTAGTCATGCATTAAATTGTGCAACTTTTTAGGCGCGCATTAAATTGTGCTTTCATCTTGTTATCTCGTAAACGTCCATTGAATCTGAATGATTGTTGCAAAACGGTAAAAGTTACGGCTTTAAGAATATTGATCTTACTAAATCAGACACGATAAATAAATAAATATCATTTTACACTTCGATTTATGGACCATTCTTAAATTCAGTTACTACACCTAGCGATTATTTCAAATATATCTCCATCCAATAGAAATCACAAGAACATCCCACCAATATGTAACGCGCTATAAAAGCTATACAATAGCTAGTGAAGCGATTCAGGCGAGTGCCGGCAATATTTCCATGTACTTATTTACCGGAGCTCGGCCGGCTGGAGCAAAGCGTTCGTGCCGGCTGCCGTGCCGGCGCCGTGCCGCACAACTTTTTACATACCAATACACTTTGCAGAGTTGATTTCCTTGACTTTGGAGTTGAGGTAGTTAGTACACTGCGAGGAATGTGCGGAGATGGTGTTTGCTTTTATGATAAGCTGTTCTATGTGTACAGACTTACTTTGACTAAACTGGTTTGGCGCATACAGCTGCAAAAATAAAAGTGTAGGTATGAGCTCTAATGCGTCAGGACGATTCTATTTAATGATGGAATAAAATGCATAATAAATTCTAGCATACGGTTCAGAGTAGCAACTTAGTCTATTTCGTAGTTCTTTGGACAAAATCCTGAGTGAAAAAAATAAGAAAAAACCGGTCAAGAGCGAGTCGGACTCACGCACCGAGGGTTCCGTTCCGATGAAAAAGTGTGCTATATAAAGACATCGTTTTATTTTTCTTGTAATCTTTACATAAATTTCTATCACATAGAATAATTTCTGATTTTTTTCTATGCAAACGGTATTTTTTTTTTACATTTTTCATTAAAAGTCGAAAAATATGCGGCCTAAAAAACAAACACACATTTTTACATTTTAAAATTTTTTTATTTGTTTTTGTTTGCTTTTAGTAAAAAAATAAAACATGAGATGTTTTATTTTTACTAATACCATTTATTTTCTTTCATCGAATATTTCGATGTACTCTGTACGCCACTTTCAAACCCAAGTGTCGCAAATTTCCGACACTGCGGTAGAGCGGTGTCGGCTCTATTCAGCTAGTGGCAACACCGCGCAACGCTATGAAAAGCTCTGATTTCTTTCAATGCCCGCTCCATGAGAGACGAAGTTTTGTGAAGCGCGGCCAGTAAGTCCAGTCGTCTGCACAGGGGACATAACTTCTTTTGCAACCCTGTAAAGGAATTATTTTAGCATATTATTTAGGGAAATATTTTTAACTGAAGTCAAAAATAAAATACCTGATTTTTTTGCAAACACACAAGGACGTTTCATCCTATTGAGGTTTCACTAAACTCACGATCGAATGGCACCTTTTGTTCAAGAAAACTTACTAACATTAAAAAGTTCCTTACAAAACAAATAATGTTTTATTTTCCTACGATGCTGTGCCCGACAGGGTCCATAATGGTGGTCGGGAACCGACACCCGGTTGCCACCATTGCAGCTGCCTCGATGACACGGCGCAGCACACCATTGAGGAATGCCCTGCTTGGGCAGTGCAACGCCATGACCTCGTCGAGGCGGTTGGTGCTGCGGATACTCTTTCGCTTCCGGACATGGTCCAGTCCATGGTCAGAAGTGAGAGCGCGTGGGACGCCGTCGCCTCCTTCTGCGAGGAAGTGATGGTCGCCAAGGAGGCGGCGGAAAGGGAGAGGGAGGATACAACCTCCCTTCCAATCCGTAGCAGACGCACCGGGCGCCCGAGGGCGCGGAATGATCTCCGGCCGCCTTAGGGTGAGGCCTGCAGGCAACAGACTTGGGGAGTTTGTTGCCTGAGCAGTGAAAGGCCCGTGACGGCGGCGCGCCGTGTTCCGCGTGCGCCTCCCTAGAGGAATTGCGGCCATATATGGCCGCTGAGGGTGACGGGGTCCGCATGAATTCATGCGGGCCGACACCTGGCCGGGGGAGCGTGATGAAATGCGCAAGCACTCCAGCACCCCGGCTAAAGGTAGCAGCAGAACACCGTGTGGTTTTAGTCAGTAAAAGTCTGACAGACCCCTCCGCTCACCCCAGTGTGGAGGACTTCCATGAGGATTTCCACACGTTAAAAAAAAAAAAAAAAAAAAAGGGTCCATAATGGTGTCATTAATTTTAAGCTTACCAAAACTGTTATAACATTATGGAACGCAATAAAGAATTGAGAATGCAAAATATCCAGCTGACAGAAAACCAATAAGGGTAACCAAAATCATCAACACCAAAACTGCAGAGATAATGTGTCCGCCACACGTTTAGTTTACGTGTTGGTGTCAAACTGCAGAGATAATGTGTCCGCCAAACGTTTAGTTTACGTGTTGGTGTCTGACTGCAGAGATAATGTGTCCGCCAAACGTTTAGTTTACGTGTTGGTGTCTGACTGCAGAGATAATGTGTCCGCCAAACGTTTAGTTTACGTGTTGGTGTCTGACTGCAGAGATAATGTGTCCGCCAAACGTTTAGTTTACGTGTTGGTGTCTGACTGCAGAGATAATGTGTCCGCCAAACGTTTAGTTTACGTGTTGGTGTCTGACTGCAGAGATAATGTGTCCGCCAAACGTTTAGTTTACGTGTTGGTGTCTGACTGCAGAGATAATGTGTCCGCCAAACGTTTAGTTTACGTGTTGGTGTCTGACTGCAGAGATAATGTGTCCGCCAAACGTTTAGTTTACGTGTTGGTGTCTGACTGCAGAGATAATGTGTCCGCCAAACGTTTAGTTTACGTGTTGGTGTCTGACTGCAGAGATAATGTGTCCGCCAAACGTTTAGTTTACGTGTTGGTGTCTGACTGCAGAGATAATGTGTCCGCCAAACGTTTAGTTTACGTGTTGGTGTCTGACTGCAGAGATAATGTGTCCGCCAAACGTTTAGTTTACGTGTTGGTGTCTGACTGCAGAGATAATGTGTCCGCCAAACGTTTAGTTTACGTGTTGGTGTCTGACTGCAGAGATAATGTGTCCGCCAAACGTTTAGTTTACGTGTTGGTGTCTGACTGCTCAATTTCATATCGAGAAGTTTGTTGCAGGGAGGTTCGCTGCCCAGGACAAGTGAACAGGGAACTGCTGCTAACCGCGGCTGTGATGAGTTTATAACTGTTGAAAATCATTTAGATTTAAAACTATTCATGAGCCCTAAAATATGCTCTAGGTATAGAACGTTACTGGTCTACTGAGGGTGGCTTCTGATTTGTTGGGTCTTAAGGACGTACAGTCCGCGAGGCGTAAGCTGAGCTTTGCATTTGTGTGAGTGATCACCAAAATGGTACGAGAGCCCATGAACAAAATTTTTGTCTCGTTTCGTTTTACGTTTTACAACGGTGCGACATGGTTTTGGTCATTACCTCTCGTACTAAAAGAACAAAATCCGTTTGCCAAAAAGCAGTATTAAACCGGTTTTAAACCAAACACAAATGCAAAGCTCATCTTACGCCTCGCGGATTGTACTAGCGTAATAAATTACTCAATAATCTAAAGAGACATCAAATATCTTAAGTACTGGGATGATGTGGGGGTGAAGCGACTCCAGGTTCTTTTATTAGATGGCACTACAGGGGCCGACAAGGACAGGCTGCGGGCAGTGTCGCAACCTGAATCTGGAACGTGGTTACAGGCGTTGCCTTCGCCTCACCTGGGCACGCTGCTCGACGACGACTCCCTGCGTGTGGCGGTGGCTTTCCGCCTGGGCTGTAAGGTGTGTGAACCTCATATTTGCACCTGCGGTTCCATGGTGGAAGCGAATGGCCACCTCGCTTTGAGCTGTCGACGGTGCACTGGGAGGTTTCCGCGACACCATGCTCTGAACGATGTCGTCCGCAGGGCCCTTGTAGCGGCGTACGTACCCTGTGTGCTTGAGCCTCCGGGTCTGAGCAGGTCGGACGGCAAGAGGCCGGACGGGCTGACTTTGGTGCCCTGGAAGAATGGCAGGTGCTTAATTTGGGACGCAACGTGCGTCAGTACCGTAGCCGCCAGCCACCTTAGTCGCACCGTTCACTCCCCGTCGGCCGCTGCAGAAGACGCCAGCTCAAAAAAGAGGCTCAAGTACGCTGATTTGGAGCCGCTGTACCACTTCGTGCCAGTGGCGGTGGAGACCTTAGGGAGCTGGGGCAAGGAGGCCAAAAACCTGGTAAAGGAGATTGGACGAAGGCTCATAGAGTCGACTGGTGACTCGCGTTCCGGATCGTTCCTGGTGCAGAGGCTGGCCATCGCAATCCAGCGTGGAAACGCGGCGAGTGTGATGGGCACTTTTGGGCCGGGAGCGGTCAGGGACTTTTAGTTGAAAAAATTATTGAGCTGTGTAATAGTGGTTTTTTTTTTCATTTATTGTTATAGTTTTAGTTTATTTATTAAAAATGACTTGTATTTTTTATTTATTTTTTTTTTAAATTGTAAATCATCTAGTTCGTATCGTTAAAAAAAACCAAACGCCATTCAATTTGTTTAGTCTGGTAACATTTAGTTAAAAATAACCTCACTATGTATCCGACGTATCCGACTGAAAGACTTGTATCTATGGTCATGTCTTAAGTACTTACACTAAATATTGGCTCAATGTGTCGTAATGGTGGCTTCAACCCATCCAATAGTGAATTCCGATTCCAAAGCTTCTTCAAAACCAATCCTTAATTCCGTCGCACATTCCAATCCAACAAAACCTAGCACACAGTCTCCATCTTATCTAGAAACGAATAAATTAAAAGGAATTTACATAACGAATCCTTTGCCGCCTCAGTAGACTCCATCTGCGACACCTTTGTCGCACAGTCGCGCTGTCGCACTGGCCCTTCTACACTTTAAAGCAATTTTCAGTCAATAAAACGGTTCAAATTGAATCACTAGTACGTTCCGGGTGCATAAGCGAGTTAGCCCCGCCCCCTCTTGTCTTCACCCCCCTGTCCCCTCTCTCACCCCGAGGGGACATGCACTTAATGCAACGCAGTTAATTGTAAGTGAATTCGCAATAAGTGACTTCGGTAAAAATTGGATAGTTCGGGCGGTTGGGCCTTTGAGTGCGGAGGTTTTGTACCGAAGCTTATGTCAGAGAAAATCGGATGCGGTACACATTCTCTCATTCTGAAAACAAGTTGTAGAAGTTTGATTTTAGCATTTTAGTAATTTAAACTGTTTGTTGACCTTAGCATAATATCTTTCAGGCTAAATAAGGTCCTATTTTACAAATTCAGACTATCTAACCAAAACATTTACATACAATATGAAGTTATGTTGACCTACTAAACCCTTAATGATACCAAAATACGATTCTTCCTGCAAAAATTGAATTTCCAACCAGCAATTATTCTTGGAAACCTTATTTTTGGCGTAACCATATTACACCAATATTTCAACCGCTGAAAAAACTTTTAACTTGGCATGATTTTCCATCTCTCTTACACTCTCAGCTATTCCTTTATGTGTCTCTGTCTGGAAGTGACTTAATTATAAACGCGCTGACCCAAGGCCCGTGTAATGTTAAATTAACAAAGTACTTGAACCCTTTTTAACTGAACCTCTGCGGGTCAGGTTTAATTCCGACCGGTTATATGTACTTCAAAATTTAAGGCTCCCTGATTATTTTTCTGCACGGGAAAGTGTTAAAACCAAAAAAAATTTGCTTTTGTCATACTTAAATTAATACGCAGTTTCAAACATTCAAACATCTCTGAATTGATATAACAGTTATTGCCCTTTAAAACTACTAATTCCTTGCCACTTCGAAACCTTTGTTGGAATTTAGGATAGAGAGAGAGCTGTCGGTATTATTTTACTATTTTCTCTATGTTCATATTGCACAGTCGTGTACTTGTGCAGTGCCGAACTGTTGAACTCATGTCACGACATAAATACAATGATGCCTTCTTTGTATTGATTAATTGTGTAAACGTACTTACCTCAGAAGGGAGTCATAGAAATTTAAACTACAAGTAAATCAACGCAACAACAATATTTATTATAAATTATTCACCATAATTCAGTACAATTTACAATATTTTACTAACCTTACAACCTTATAACTCCGGTGCCTAGTTCAAGGCTGGCTCATGTCGACTGACAATTCACTTTAATGTCAAACTCAAATGACCTGATAACTGACACTGACTTTTAAAGCTTTCAAAATGAATAACTGTCACTGACTTTTAAAGCTTTCAAAATGAATAACTGTCACTGACTTTTAAAGCTTTCAAAATGAATAACTGTCACTGACTTTTAAAACTTTCAAAATGAATAACTGTCACTGACTTTTAAAGCTTTCAAAATGACACAAACGTAACTCGACTGTAACAAGACTTATCCATTAAATGTTCACTATATATAAATCTACCCTCAAATAGATAAGTTTTGTTACAATTGTCACCATCAGGGGTTCTTATCAATACGAGTACACAGACTACCTACCAGATCATGTATATACATTTTTTTGTTTTTCCCGCGAATGAGAGAAAAACACTACTAAGTATATTCTCGCCATCAAATATGTTGATGCGAAATAACCCAAGAAATATTTCCAGTAAAAGGTAAAGAAAGTCCCCAGACTGCACGCCACCGCCACCATATCAAATTCAAGTTGTAGGTGTATTAAAGAGTGTGCAGTTCAAATATTGACGCGACGACCGCCACCCGCTCGTGATATTGCGCGGCTACCCTCTTTCTACACAATTTTATATATTTGATAGTGTAGGTACAAAGTGCTGGCGTTTGTATCAAAAGGGGGTACCAGAACAAATATGTTCCACGCTCAAGTGTGAGGTGGAGCGCAAAAACTAGAAATTGTTTTGGTTCTCGTTTTTCTTTTTCCCATTTTGTTTTAAATTTTCCAATATTATAATTTGCAGAGAATTTGCAATTTCTGCAGTCGTAGTCGTACGAATAATAAGTATATACAATAGGATATCCAACTCTCTGTATCTATGATCTTTTCAAGATCTTACAAGCGCATGTACAGACGGACGCCACACATCAAGCTATGTAGGTTTGATGTACCAGGTGGGCCAAAAGAATTCACCCTATTGCTCTATGCTCTTATTTTTGCAAATGGCGGCCAATGTCAAATCTGTTTTGACATCTGTGGACTATACAGATGTAGAATACAAGTGAACAAGCCATGGAGCGATACACTAACCAAGAACGCGGAATAATCTATTGCAGAAGTGTAAAGAAATGAAGTGAAGTGATTTGCACTGAAGTGTGGCAAGATCGCCCGATTTAACCGTTCCAGACTTTTTTTTGTAGGGTTTTTTGAAGTCCCGGGTATACGTGAACAAGCCCGATACCCTGGAAGCCCTCAAGGACAACATTCGACACGAGTGCGAGTATCTGTCGCCCGAAGTTCTCGCCGAAGTGATGAAAAATGCCATAAAACGAGACCGTATGGCAATCAATTGTAACGGCGCCCATTTGAGCGATATCATCTTCTTGACTTGACCAATAAAATTGTAAAGGTTCAAATAAACATAATCAAAAAACAGAATTGAAGTTTTTCATTTAGAAAAAAAATGAGAGCCAAACAACATCGGATGACTTCTTTTGGCCCACCTTGTAGGTACTACAATCTGTCAAACTTCTTTAATAGATTTTCATCTTTATCGCTAAAGCATTAGTTTCAAGGTTGATTGGGAAATTTTGACAGTTTCGGGTGGCTTGACCTGCTGGCGTCTGTACTTACCTACGAGTATCTAACCGAAATGTTTTCGACTTTCTTCCAAAATATTAAAACTAGTAGTTTTTTGCCCGACTGCCAAGGAAGGGCTGTGTTTTTATTATAAAATGTTTCCCTGGTTCTCTTGTACTTACCCACATATACGTAGGTCCCTGAGTTGGGTTCGATATGCGGTTATTATTGAGGGTTGCTCGTAATTGGAATTTTTAGTTGGGGAGGGTCATCTAATCTAAGGGAAATTCGCTTTCCCAACTAACTTGATATTTGTTGAGGACAGAGGACTAAATCGAATAATAAAACCACTACTCGTTATTACCCGATTTATTGTCGGTATTCCATAGCTAACAAACTAATTAATTACACGCACTGATATAGGCAAACATGGCTTTGTTTAAATAATTACCGACCCTCTACAAACTACGCGCTAGAACATTACGAAAACTTGTTCACCATAGTAGCTCTGAAAGCGGACTAACTATCTAAATTTAAGAGTGGGCGGAAAAGGATTAACATTTACGACCACTTCCGGTTCTAGAAGTTTCCAGAATGTTCCAACGTATTCTACAGTGCTTCCCCTAGCGTCGAGGAGCGATAACTACGCTGGCCATTGATAAATACACAATGGCCCATTCATAAAAGCGGCCCTCTGGCGTCGAGGAGCGATAACTACTATCAAATTATCAATGGGCACTCGTAAGAGATTCATTCACAAACGCAAGCGCCATCTATCAGCGACTAGCGCAAATGAACGACACAAATCACATCATTTCCTCCTCCACCCAACGACAGAGGTCGCTACGCTACAGTAAATTACTATTTTATCTTGGTGAAAAATGTAAATCGGTCACATTTCTCCCGCCGTGTACATTTAATGTACATAATTGTATCACTAGTGACTGGTTTACAGTTTCCACACGTCAATGATAACAATTTAAGTTACTCTAACTTAATCTAATAATCGCTGTATGCGATAAGCACTTGTACTGAAATCAATAAATAATTTAGAACATACATAACATAAAGCTAAGGGTAGTCACTGCAGGATCCTTGCTCTGCTATATATTTAATTGAATTAAATTAAAAAACTCCTCCTAACAGCATGATCCTGCAATAACGCCAACAAAACAATGACCTTATTTAACAAGGATCTAAATCCACATAAGGAATCCAATAATTACAATACTAAGTATGTAGGTACAATACTAAGTATTACTCAGACTAAGTCTCTTATTCTACTTAACCTTTAGTTAAATACATAATTTGGTTATATAACTACATAAACATCAACGGTAGTCGCTCCAGGACCTTGTTCTGCAATATATTAAATCACATTGAATTAAAAACTCCTCCTTACAGCAAGGCCTTAGAGTGACGCCAAGAAAGAAAACAATATGGTGACTTAGTCTACACCACTGGTTAACATTAACAATACAATATGTTTTACAATTTTGACTTTGACAACTAAGCTTATTCTACTGGTATGACGACGAGACGTTTAACAGGACGACGCATTGTACCACTCTTGGTTTTGACGTCAACGACCCTTACGATACCATCCGCGCCTGGGTACACGCGTTCGACTCTCCCCTTTGGCCATATGTTTCTTGGTAAGTTGGGGTCTACTACTACCACCAAATCACCCACCTTGACTGTGTCGCCGCGTCCATGTGGCTCCCGCCGGTTTTGAAGTGTAGGTAGTACTTCGCGCAGCCATCGTTGCCAAAATAGGTCCGCTAGTCGTTGCGACGCTCTCCAGTGTGAATGGCGTAGTTCATCCGGTCTTGTGAAATTCCCTGGCAGCGGTACTTTAGTGGGTGCGCCAAGCAGGAAGTGGTTAGGCGTCAGAGCCTCCTCGTCGTCTGGGTTAACCGATACATGGGTCAAAGGTCGTGAATTAACTGTGTGTTCTACCTCTGTCAGAAGTGTATGAAGCACATCTTCATACGGGTGCCGATCTATCAGTGTGGCATTCAATGCTGATGGCGACTGTGTTTCTCGTGATATGTCGGCCGGCGCTGCGATGCGCGAGCGTATTCTTATTATGTTGTGTTCATCGACTGTGAGAGATAGCCGATTCAAACGGCTGTCGGCTGGTACCGCTCTCCCGCCGGTGACGTGACGCAATTCTTCCGGGAAACATTCCTCCTGTATGGCGCGTGTCCACAGGAACTCGGCTCGACGTGTGTACTGTGTACCAAGAGGTATGTAGACCGTCGGCATGACGCTGAGGTTGCGACTATGCGCTCCGGATCGCGTCCTCGTAGTCTCCCGTTGCTGCGCCTTCCAGTTCGGGTCGTCTGTGGTAACGCGACTATTGCGTTTGCGGGTAGCGGCTGTGGTGTGCACTCGAAGTCGGTCGATGAATTGAAGCACGCGCGCCGTGGCCCGGATGAGTCGCAGCCAGGAAGAGAAACGTGTAACGTCGGGTAGCGCCTCTCTTGTAGTCGATCGTTTGTGCGCCGTGACAGTGGTGACACGCTCCTCTCCAGTGTCGAGGCTGGGGTGCGAGTTTGTTTCTTGCGGCCAGGCGTTTTCGTCGTCGTACAGAAACGCAGGGCCGGTGTACCAGCGGTGGCTCGCTGTGAAGTGAGATGGTGTATCGCGAGTCGAGTCGTCAGCGACGTTGTGAGCGGTGGGGACCCAGCGCCATTCGCTTCGCTGGGTTGTTTCTTCTAGTTCTGCTACTCGGTGCGCGACGAACGGTTTGAAGGCGCGCGCGCCGGCGCGCAGCCACGCTAGCACGGTGCGCGAGTCGGACCAGAAGACTCGGCGGTCAGCGCGACGATCGTGCTCTTCTTCCACACAGCGCGCCAGTCGCCCGCCGAGGACGGCAGCCTGCAATTCAAGTCTAGGTATAGATGTGACCTTAAGGGGCGCAACGCGCCCTTTCGCTGCCGCGAGCGACACATTAACTTGACCTATGTCGTTCACTGAACGCCAATATGCTGCTGCGGCATAGGCCCGTTCGCTCGCGTCCACGAATACGTGCAATTCTAAACCAGTTGAGTTATTAAATCCCGGGTAACAACGTGGGATACGAACGCCTTTTAGAATTTGCAGGGCAATTAACCAGTCGTGCCATTTACGCTCTAAGCTTTTAGGTAGGCGCTCATCCCAACCGATATTTAAACGCCAAGTGTCTTGCAATAAGCACTTCGCTTGTGTCGTAAACGGCGCGGCTAGTCCCAGCGGGTCATACAGAGACATCGCCGTTTTTAATAACTGGCGTTTCGTAACCTGCTTGTCTAAATAAGAAGGGTCTACTTTCCTGAAGTTGAATCCCAAACTGTCATTGTGGTGTCGCCAGATGAGGCCGAGAATTTTCTCCTCCTTGTTGAGCAGAGTGTCCGCCTCTGCTGGCTCAGTTGCGAGGCCTGCGACGGCGGCCGGCTCGTTGGACGCCCATTTCTGCAGTGTGAAGTTACCTCGCCGATGTACAGCGTTGACTGCTTTAGATACTCGGTTCGCTTCTTTTGCGTCGTCAAAACTCTGTAAATAATAGTCCATATAGTGATTTCGAACTATAGAGTTCACCGCTTCGGGGTAGTCAGACTCATGAACCCGTGCGTTATAATTTTCTTGCATGAGCTTTTCTATAGTTTCGTCTGTACTTACATGACTGCAGCACTCTCTGATCTGTGGTACTAGATGTACTTTTGTCAGATTGCAGGTTTGGCCGTGTAAAGCCCAGCCAAGTGGTGTACGTGATGCTACCGGTTGACCTTTTGTACCTACTCGCACTTCTGAGGCAAGTAAGAGCGCCCAGTTGTCCTGGCCTATCAAGACAGTTGGCACGCCTGTGTCGTATGAGAGCTGCTCGACTATAGGTGTCAGATGATCGAAGCCGACCAGGTCATTTGCGCGTATTGACTGGCTTGATAATTCAAGTCTGTCGATAGTTCTGGCTTCGATGTCTATGCCTTCGGTTGTGTACTTACCTCGTATATTTACCTTGACTCGGCACGAGTTTGTAACGTCAATACGTGTGCCCGCTACGGCCTCGATGTAAAATGGCTCATTGGGGCCTTTTGCACCTATCCGCTGTGCGACGTCAGTAGTAAGTAGTGTTATTGTCGATCCATCATCCAACAAAGCAAATGTTTCTACTTTACCGTTTGGTCCCGATAGTGTCACTGGTACCACTTTCAGCAAAACTCGGTTGTATGTGCGCGGCGTGCTCGTGTTGCTGATGACGGCGTGTGGCGCGCTGTCAGCGCACTGTGCTGTGTCGACGCGCGGCGCGGTGTCAGCACACGGCGTGGTGTCGACGCTCGATGCTACGTGGTCTGTTGATGTGACACGAGGACGCTCTTCTCGTCTACTGCCACTGTGCAGCAGACCGTGATGATAGTGCTCGCAGTCTTGCACTTCACACTGCTTACTTTTGCATTTGTGATTCCAGGTCCGTCGTTTCAGGCACCTGAAACATAATTTATTTTTACGTACAGTTTCCCATCTATCAGTTATCGACATTTTCTTAAAGTTATTACAGACAGCCACGCTGCTACATTTTTCGCTACATATTACACACGGTGTTTTTTCAGTCTCTACTATATTAAATGACTTTTGAGCCGACCGTTGTGGACGTTCTCGTTTATATTCCACCTCTGCTGAGGCGTGACGCGCATTGATATCGGCCTCTCTATCGAGGAATCGTCCCAACACTACTAGGCCGGGCTCTGCGTCACCCGCAGCAAACTCATAATCATACCACCGGCTTCTAAGCGTAACTGATAATTTTTCTGTAATTACGGAAATCATTTCCGGGCTATGTAAAAATTCTGTTCTTTTCAGAGCTTGCACCGCGGCAATGGCATTCGTGACCTTCGATGCAAACACACATATATCTGTAGGGTTATCTGATAGTTTAGGTAACTGACGTAATTTATTTAACTCGTAAGTTATTAGTGCGTTTGGTCGCCCAAACCTAGATTCTAACCTTTGCATAATTTGAGCGGCCGAGGATCCTAGAAATAGGCATTTGACTGCCTCTATTGCTGGCCCTCTCAAAGATTTTCTGAGGCGGGCCAAATTCCCTGCCTCTGTGTGAGTCGACGCTGACTCATTATATGCTGCTTTAAAATGCAGCCATTCGCCCGCGTGGCCACTAAAAATAGGTAAATCAATTCCATACCTGCTGGCGGCGGGGTTACCCCGCGCTACCTCTAACAATGCTTGAGTCAGTCCTTTCAGAAGGCTCCCCTCGTCGCCGCGTTGCGGTGAGGGCGGCGGCGCGTCATGTGGCGTCGCCGTCCGTGTGTCCCCGCAACGCGGTGGGGTGGGCTGATCATCGTGAGGCGTCATGGGTCGCGACTGCGGCGGGCGGATGTAGCCGCGGTGTTCGCCGAGCGCGTCCGCGGCGTCCGTCTGACGTTTCGATGCCGCAGTCGAGCTTCCCGCCAAAAATTCTTCGTCTGCTGAATCCGCTTCCAAGAGGGCTAGCCTAGCGGCGGCGAGCTCCAGTCTCGCTCGGGCCAACGCCTTTCTGTTGGTTCTCGTCTCGTCTAGTGGTTGTCTGTGTGGAGTTGTCGTCGCCCCAGGGCTGTGAGGCTGGGTCGGGTCCGAATCTGTGACGGAATTATTGGGTGTGCCTGTTGGCCCCACCGCTGTCGCCGATTCCGTGGAGACGGGCCCGTCCCCTTCCGTTGCCGCTGTGACGGGTTCTTGCATACCGCGTGTCTTCACCATGTCGACACTTACTGCACTACACCACACTACCACTCTCGCGTGAGGGCAAACCAAAGCTATGCCTGCCTATATCCGGCTCTCGAAGGACCAATGTTGAGGACAGAGGACTAAATCGAATAATAAAACCACTACTCGTTATTACCGATTTATTGTCGGTATTCCATAGCTAACAAACTAATTAATTACACGCACTGATATAGGCAAACATGGCTTTGGTTAAATAATTACCGACCCTCTACAAACTACGCGCTAGAACATTACGAAAACTTGTTCACCATAGTAGCTCTGAAAGCGGACTAACTATCTAAATTTAAGAGTGGGCGGAAAAGGATTAACATTTACGACCACTTCCGGTTCTAGAAGTTTCCAGAATGTTCCAACGTATTCTACAGTGCTTCCCCTAGCGTCGAGGAGCGATAACTACGCTGGCCATTGATAAATACACAATGGCCCATTCATAAAAGCGGCCCTCTGGCGTCGAGGAGCGATAACTACTATCAAATTATCAATGGGCACTCGTAAGAGATTCATTCACAAACGCAAGCGCCATCTATCAGCGACTAGCGCAAATGAACGACACAAATCACATCATTTCCTCCTCCACCCAACGACAGAGGTCGCTACGCTACAGTAAATTACTATTTTATCTTGGTGAAAAATGTAAATCGGTCACAATATTCTTGATAGGTTTTCGAAAATGTGAGACCATACAATAGTTTACGAAATACCTTAGTTGCATTGCATTCACGTTGTGAAAATGGACTGGCAAGCTCATATACCCTACGACCTAATAATGTAATAAGTATTGTAAAGATAGTGCGATTAGAAACACAACAAATAAACTGATTGGAGTATCTGATCGAACTATAAAAAATTACATACAATTAGCTGCATCCAGGGTGTAAACTACATACCAAATTTCACCCAAATCGGTCCAGCCGTTTGTGCGTGAAGAAGTAACAAACATACATACAAACACACACTCACTCGCAAACTTTCGCCTTTATAATATTAGTGTGATAATCTCAGTGATCTGTAAATCGCTGCTTTCCCTTGTCTCTCTCGAATGAATGAATGAATGAATGAACGAACACTTATGTTCGAAATTGTCTTTAACGTTCCTCATTGTGGACATCCGACTAGACTTAACTCTCGTACACATTATCTTCTCTTAGACATAACAAACTCGAACACAAGTAAATGAGTGTCGTGTCGATCGACAGATGGAGCTAATAATGAGTCGACTCTAATGACTGCGCCGACTGGACAGCCCGACGACGAGCGGCGCGCCGCGGTGTGAGGGCGCCCTTATGTGACGTGTCGTGTCGTGACTTGACGCTTATTGCTCATTTGTAAGAGCGTTATTATTTTTGGATGATAAGTGATTTTTGCCAGTGATTTTGAATGGTGTGAAAGTTCATTACCTACCTATGTGCAATTTTGTAAGAAAAGTGTGGCATTATTAGGGTTCCGTACCAAAATGGTAAAAAGGAACCCTTATGGTATGACTCAGTCTGTCTATCTGTCTGTCTGTCACAGCTGGATATCTCAAGAACTACTAATGCTATCAACTTGGAATTTGGAACAGTTTTAGATGACGTTTACCCAACTATTTTGCAAATAAGAAAGAAATAAAAATATTTATATTTTTTTTGCAACAGGGACTGAAAGGGCGTCTTAAAATTTCAAAGTGGGGCTACTAGCGCTTGTGTGGTATCATATAAAAGAACACTGTTTGCACATTCTCAAATATTTTTAAATTTATTTTTTAAATTTATTTTTGGGCCACATAGTTTTCGACTTTTGATGCAAAATGTAAAAAAAATACTGTTCCCCTCCCTTATCTCCGAAGTTTGCAAAGAGAAAATTATTCTATGTGATAGAAGTTTATGTAAAGATTACAGGAAAAATAAAACGATGTTTCTAAATAGCAGACTTTTTCAGAAATCAGAACGGAACCCTCGGTGCGCGAGTCCGACTCGCTCTTGACCGGTTTTTTTATTTAATTTGAATACTCTGTAAGCGTTTCAGATGAATTTAGTAGATTTAGAACTTTAAATTATGCTGCATGAACAATAGAGCTCTCTCCTATATTATGAAAAGCGGATGAATACTTCATTTTAAAACTTTAAATTATATTTTAAATGAAATCCTTCCCGCAATAAAAGTAACTGAACGAAAAACTTGCTCAAAATTAATTAACAAAATTCTCGGCGCTAATGAAATGTAAAAACTGCAGGTAGCGCTGTGGCGCTGTGTGACCGCAGGGTATACAGCTGCAGAAGGGTGGCTTCCTACAGTGAACGAAAACAGGTGCCAGTATACAATGAAAAAAAAACCGGTCAAGAGCGAGTCGGATTCGCTGCGCACTGAGAGTTCCGTTCCGATTCCTGAAAAAGTGTGCTATTTAGAGACATCGCTTTATTTTCCCTGTAATCTTTACATAAGCTTCTATCACATTCACATAGAATAATTTCAGATTTTACTCTATGCAAACTTCGGAGATAATTGTAACGATATTTTTTTTTCATTTTTCATCAAAAGTCGAAAACTATGCGGCCTAAAAAAAAAATTTAAAAAATTAAGAATGTGCAAACAGCGCTCTTTCAAATGATGTCCCACATGCCCTAGTAGCTTTGAATAACACTTTGAATTTTTCAGTCCCTGTTGCAAAAAAAAAGTACATTTTTATTTATTTTTTATTTGCAAAATAGTTGGGTAAACGTCGTCTAAAACTGTTCCAAATTTCAATTTGATAGCATTAGCAGTTCTTGAGATATCCAGCTGTGACAGACAGACAGACAGACTAAGTCGCACCATAAGGGTTTTGGTACGGAACCCTAAAAAAAGTTCTCAAACGAATGAAAGTTGCGTGTGCGCCGGCACTCGCTGTACGTAGACGCGTTTATATGTATGTACGGTCAGCAACAAAAGTCGGTTAACACTGCTACGTTTTGAAATTAACACAAAATTATACGATAAACTGCTTTTTAGCATTTCATTTATTATCTAGGAGTTAATTTTCTTTAAAATTTACATCTGTTACGATTTTAATGAAGTATTTTTCTCAATAATTAAGATTTAGAAAACACAAGTGTTAGTCGACTTTTGTTGCTGACTGTACGTGCCTGCGTTTTCACTCGTTGCTTGGTGGCGAGTTGGCGACCGACCTTCTGTACCGTACTATTCTGTGGTATTACCTGTGCTACTGTAGCAGTAAGCGAGCCAACTTGTATTCATTATCTGTGCCCACTGGGCCGGAAACTGTGAATCGTCTGAACGAATAAAAGTCCTCATAAAAGTGAATATCGCCGCGAATCGCCGGCGATCGCAGCGATACGCGCGCGTTCGCTCCGATGCGCGCCGATTTGATCCGATAAGGATTTTACACTATTTTCCCACTGAAATATTTTCGCGATTGTGAGCTTTTCCGATATTTCGCTTGGCCGATGTCCTATTTGTGTAGGTAGACGGATTTCGGACGATAAAGAGCTCTTTGTGAAGTAAACAGGGTCGCTTTGATCGTCTGTGTGTTTATCGAAGTTACGTAAATGTAAAGATAACGAAACGAAATTGTTATAACTTTAAATTTTCTTTATTTTCAGGTCAATTAGTGGGAAAGTAGGAACGAGAACAGAGCAAGTAAGTTTAGTGGGAAAGTAGGAAGGAGAACAGAGCAAGTAAGTTTAGTGGGAAAGTAGGAAGGAGAACAGAGCAAGTAAGTTTAGTGGGAAAGTAGGAAGGAGAACAGAGCAAGTAAGTTTAGTGGGAAAGTAGGAAGGAGAACAGAGCAAGTAAGTTTAGTGGGAAAGTAGGAAGGAGAACAGAGCAAGTAAGTTTAGTGGGAAAGTAGGACGGAGAACAGAGCAAGTAAGTTTAGTGGGAAAGTAGGAAGGAGAACAGAGCAAGTAAGTTTAGTGGGAAAGTAGGAAGGAGAACAGAGCAAGTAAGTTTAGTGGGAAAGTAGGAAGGAGAACAGAGCAAGTAAGTTTAGTGGGAAAGTAGGAAGGAGAACAGAGCAAGTAAGTTTAGTGGGAAAGTAGGAAGGAGAACAGAGCAAGTAAGTTTAGTGGGAAAGTAGGAAGGAGAACAGAGCAAGTAAGTTTAGTGGGAAAGTAGGAAGGAGAACAGAGCAAGTAAGTTTAGCCAGAATTTATAATAACTTTTATTTATTTATTGAATTAAGATCTCCAACAAAGGAAGTACACAAACACAAGAAAAAAGTAATGACGACAAAAGTATCACGTAGGTGTACTCCTTCACTTACAGGAGACCACAGCATGCATAAATAATATAAAACTAAGCTAACGAAGTTGTCGTAGCATTTAAAATATTTAAATAAAATTCAAAACACATGAATTCACAAGCGAAAGAATTATGATAGCTAACTTCAAATCCAATAACACTTTAACTTCTCCAAACACCTGAAAATCAACTTCCAATACTTTATATACCTACCTACATATCTTAATAATTTTTCTCAAGTGAAAATCACGTTAGACTGCGGTAATTAAATTTTATCAAGAACTTAGTCCGTAGTGTTCGGCGGGCGAAGTTTCTAGAAATTCCCGATTGTGTTCCAACAACTCTTAGCTATGTTCCGGATCTCTTTTAAATCCTTCGAGCTAAGGTGCCTTCATACTACTGCCAGAGGAATGCGGCTTACCAGACCACTAGACATCGTTATTATGGAGCATAGTTGTTAACGCATACCATTGTTCCATATTGGTCGCTAAGTACTTACTCATCGGACACCATGTATACGTGTGTCCTGTACTGGTACAGTCAGCAACAAAAGTCGATTAACACTTGTGTATTCTAAATCTTAATTATTGAGAAAAATACTTCCTTAAAATCGGAACAGATGTAAATTTTAAAGAAAATTAACTCTTACTAATAAATGAAATGCTAAAAAGCAGGTTATCTTATCATTTTGTGTTATTTTATATGATGTCAAAAAGTAGCAGTGTTAACCGACTTCTGTTGCTGACCGTACATAACAGTCCCACTGTCAATAATATTATCAAATTCTGAAGTACAGATGCCAGCACATCAAGCTACTACAATCTGTCAAATTTCTTTAATAGATTTTCATCTTTATCGCTATAAAGCATTAAGTTCAAGGTTGATTGGAAAAAAAATACAGTTTGGGGTACTTGACCTGCGTCTGTACCTACGAGTATTGGAGATAACTACTAGAGACACATGAAATTCCACTTAGTCAGAAATATCAGAAACACGTCGGGGTTCTGTTCAGCTGGAACAAATATCCTCCATCAAGAATCCCTCTGTATCCATATTCAGTATAAATATTCCCTTTACTTGTATAAGCCCCACCGTGGCTTCGCCCTTACTCATAGAGCTGCACCATACTTCCCAGAGCTCGCAGTCCGCAACTCCGGTAGTTCACAATTCCGCAGTTCTGTGACTTTATTACCCGAGCGGAATGGCATGCACTTTCGCTGTATGATTTCAATACTACACCCCGAAGACGGAATCCATTTATTTCTTAGTTGAAGCGTCAATGGACGAAGTTTGTCACTGCTATGTAGCGTAAGGTATTTGGTGCTATCTGGATACTACTTGGACATAAGAAACAAACAGAATATTGAATGGTTTAAAAAGAAGTCAGATCATAGGATTTCTCTTTTGACATGGGTGTGTTTACAGGCAGAAATCTCACAAGCACAAACACTCCCAGCCTTTTTTTTTTTTTTTTTTTGAGGGTGGGAAATCATCAAATAACTTCTCCCGCTCTGGGTGGAGCGGGAGGGCGTGTCAGACTTTTACTGACTAAAACCCACCCGTGTTCCTTCAGTTGCCTATGCCAGGGCCGCGGTAACCCCTTCGGACAACCCGCGACCCCAGCGGCGTCGGCCCTATTGGGCCCCGTCACTTGCTGACATCTCTTTGAGGCGCGCGTGGAACACAACGCGCCGTCGACTCGGGCCTGGTCCTTACCGGACGGTGAGCTACCCGCTGCTCACCGTCCGCAGGCCCGCGCCTACGGTGGCCGGAAATTGCATCGCGATTCCCGCCGCCCAGGGCGTCTCCTGCGGCGACTGAGGGCGTGAGGCTGCCTCTCCCTCACGCGTTCCGCCTCCTCCTTCGCGAGCATCACTGCTTCGCAGACGGAGGTGACGGCCTCCCATGCACTCTCGCTCCGCACCATGGCCTGGACCAGGCTCGGACGCGAGAGATCGCCGCCGCCGATCGCATTAATCGATTCGCGTCGATCGAATTAATTTTACGTGCCTATTAAGATAAGATAACATTTATTTTCTCACCACAATATTACAGAATACATAATACACCATTGTGTTAGATAACATTTGAATATTGTGGGAGACTGGTGCCTAAACTAAGCTCTAGGCCTGTATTCAGGACACCAGGTCTCCGCCTTTTTACAAAACGATACATTTTATTTTATTATGTACTTACAGAAAAAAAATCAACATTAAATATAAAAAGATTGGTGGCTCGAGTGAGGAGCTCGTGGCTAAGTAATAACAGCTGCACGGGTCGATCCGTCAGGTTAAGCTACGCTTGCCGGGGTTGGTCAGTGGACGGGTGACCATCTTTACATAACGAGATTCCTCCGTGCCTCGGAAAGCACGTTAAGCCGTTGGTCCCGGCTGTTATTCGTGAATCTTTGACAGTCGTTACGGGTCGTCAGAAGCCCGAAAGTCTGACAACCAGTCTTACCAAGGGGTATCGTATTACCCAGTTACTGGGTTGTGGAGGTCAGACAGGCAGTCGCTCCATGTAAAATACTGGTATTCAGCTGCATCCGGCTAGACTGGAAGCCGACCCCAACATAGTTGGGAAAAGGATAGGCAGATTGATTGGTGGCTCGAGTGGACATTTTAAACTTTACTTAGAAACTAAACTTTTGTTAATTAGGTTACTTAGATGTTTAGGTTATTATTCGTAAGCTACAAGCTAGAGTTTAGCGAGATATAGACGAAAAATATCGCGTGTGGGTATTGGGTATCGTTATCGGTGATCAATATAATGGCTACAAAATACAAGCGTGTATTCCCCCGCCAATCAACGTCACGTTTTCAGTAGCGCGTCATCCGTCATCACTGTAATTGGCACATTGACAGTCTGTCAGCCTGGTGCAATATTGTCATCAATTAATGCTGTGCGCACATGGTCATTGTTTGGTAGAAGCGTTTTGTGTCCAGCAGTGAACTATAACGTTGATATAATGATATAGTGGTGTTGCCTGTTAAAAGTGACATTGTTAAATGACAGTGCCTTCATTGAATATGATCATCGGAAAAATGAAAAAAAAACGAAAATCTGTCACACCTTTCTACTGACAGCTTTTACTGCAGACTTTTCTTTTAAATTAAAAAAAATAATATTTTAAGAAAACCTAAAAATTTTCCAAACGCACAATTTCACAAACCTGCCTTTATAATATTTGTGTGATAATGAGGAGCTCGTGGCTAAGTAATAACAGGCGCACGGGTCGATCCATCAGGTCAAGCTACGCTTGCCGGGGTTGGTGACCATCTTTACATACCGAGACTCCTCCGTGCCTCGGAAAGCACGTTAAGCCGTTGGTCGCGGCTGTCATTCGTGGATCTTTGACAGTCGTTACGGGTCGTCAGAAGCCCGAAAGTCTGACACCCAGTCTTCCCAAGGGGTATCGTATTACCCAGTTACTCGGATGTGGAGGTCAGAAAAGCAGTCGTTCCATGTACAATACTGGTATTCAGCTGCATCCGGTTAGACTGGAAGCCGACCCCAACATAGTTGGGAATAGGCTATAGGCAGATTGACTGGTCATTCTATTGTATTATAATGTGTTGCGTTAATTATTTTGCATTAGTACTATTGTTTAGAATCAAGTTCTTCTAACTGAACAGACAGCTGTGCTGCTGGGGAGTTTGTTCCGCTACTTCTTCTTCCCAGCTAAAGCACCAGGAAGTGGTGAAGGGCGGGCGTTTTGTGGGGACTGTCTTATGTAATTTCGACGTTCAAAAAGTGTTGATTCTCAGCCTAATTTGAATAAATGACTTTTGATTTTGAATGTAATATAAAAGATCAAACACATCGTCACAATCGCTTTAACATTAGAAATGTTCGTACCCAAGAAAGCAAACACGCCACCAATCGAGGCTCGCGTTAAATGCAATATTGCCATCCGCCATCCGTTCCAATAGAGTCGGCAAGCAGACCGGATTACACGGCAGGAGGACAGTCCCCGGGGGACGGGGACCGGGGATGGCGGGCAAACAGCCGGGGGACTATTATGTACCGAGGTGTTGAGGAAATTCATTATCTGACGCGGTTATGTTACAGTACCTGGAACATTTTTATTAGAAGTCATAATAATTATGTTCTAGGGGTTCAGGGTTAATTAATTATTTATACATAGGTAGATTATTCAAATCTGCTACCTGTTGGCGAAACCTGTAGGTTGTGGACCAGTAATTAATCCCGCATAGATCCAGCAATGATAAGCTTTAAAATCTTTTCTGATGAGGATCTGGTCTTATAGCATAAGTGTCAAATGTAGTTTAGATATTCATTACAAACCACGGCACTGCGTCTAGACTTTACAGCGGCCATAATTGATCGCATAAATATTTACTATCAGTACAACTCAATCAGATAGAAATCTCCACAGTAGTCAAGTTATTCTCGATATGTAATAGCGTGGTGAACGGAATCTGCCGTCGCGTCCCGGAATCACAGCAGTGGCGGGCGCGCGCCGGCGCACGAGACGGGGCTGGCACGCAACACTACATGAGGAGATAGCTTGGTATACCTGTGACCATAGCGTTGGAAAAGTCTGGAATAATTGATACACTACTCACTAGCATTGTGGCACCATGGGTTGAAGACTAGCTGTTGCTAGGTGCCTGCTTTAATCAAGCACTACACTTTTTAGGGCAACTTTGATAACGATACAACGACATTCACAGACGGTGTTAGGTAAAAGCCTTGCCACCACAGAGTTTTAAGTATCATCATTATAATCAACCTATAATGTTCCCACTGCTGGGGCACAGGCCTCTTCTATTGTGCGGGTTGGTACTGTTGGTAGATGTCACATATCTTGGAATTTTTATTTCTATGTAGGACATGCTGGTTTCCTTCATCATTTTGAGAGCAGTAGTGATCAAATAATTTAAATAAAGTAAAGCGCCTGACTGGGTTCGAACCCACGACCTACTCGTAAGTCAGGGTTATTACCACTGGGCCACCATATAAAGCTGGAAATTCCTACCTGGATATTGGATATTACCAAGCTAAGGGCTGGTAATTATTCTTGGCAGAGCTTCGTTGTTTCTTCACGAATATGTTGTTCATGTTCAATTCAGATCTTAAATCATTAATCTTGAAGAACAACCTGAAGCTATCAGAAAACTACGAGGTACCTATCGATATTCTCCAACAACGTGGCAGCCCTGAGACTCCGTCGCGCTGCGATTGGTTTACTGTTTACACAGTACACGGTGTGATTGCAGTTAGGATTGAAGTGTCCGATGTAAAAGTGGTTTTTCAATGGCTATGTACATTCCGCGCGTGTGTGCCGATGTTGAACCTTCGATACGTATCGCTCTGTTGACTGTACTAGGTAACTACTCGTGTAGGTGACAATTGTTGGTTTTTATTGGATCGAAGATTAGTTTCAATCTGGTCAAGTTAACAAACATAAAAAATGTCGCTGAAACTTTTGTGGCCACAGAAATAGCCGAGGTATAAAGTAATCAAAGTTGGTCGTCGGTGTTTGCAGGATTACGTTTTTCATCATTTTCTTATTTCGTTACATAGCTACTTATTTCTTCCGTGAATTTTCTTCATTTCTATAAATCTTACCAACATGCCACTTTGTTAAAAAAAAACCGGTCAAGAGCGAGACGCACTCGCACACCTAGGGTTCCGTTCCAATTTTTGAAAAAGTGTGCTATTTAGTGACATCGTTTTATTTTTCCTGTAATCTTTACATGAATTTGTAGCACATAGAATAATTTCAGATTTTTATCTTTGCAAACTTCGGAGATAAGGGGGGGGGGGGAAACGGTATTTTTTTTTACATTTTTCATCAAATGTCGAAAACTGTGCGGCGTAAAAAAAAATAAAAAAATGTTGGGAATGTGCAAGCAGCGTTCTTTCATATGATACCTCACATGCTCCAGTAGCTCCACTTTGAATTTTAGAGACCCCCCTTTCAGTCCCTTTTACAAAAAAATATAAATATTTTTACTTCTCTCTAATATCTTATTTGCAAAAAAGTTGAGTAAACGTCAACTAAAACTATTCCAAATTTCAAGTTGATAGCATTAGTAGTTCTTGCGATATCCAGCTGTGACAGACAGACAGACGGACAGACAGACAGACAGACTGAGTCACACCATAAGGGTTCCTTTTTTACCATTTTAGTACGGAACCCTAAAAACCGGACAAGTGCGTGTCGGACCACGCACAATGAAGGGTTCCGTAGTTGAAAAGAATTTATCCCAAAAACGAACTTAACATTGGATCCCAAACAAAATATTTTTATGTCAAAAATTACAAATTCACAATTTTCGGACTTTTTCCTTTACTTGTGCTGGGAGACCTTGCTTCTTGCCAAATTTCATTATTCTAGGTTTTGATTTACTTGCGACAGTTGCGAGTATCAAAATGTGTCGCAAAATGGCCGTATTTTTTTATTGCGTTGACTTAGACGCTTGATTTTTTTAGAACTCTAAGGGACAATAGACTTACGTATGTAATATTAATTTCAACTTGATATCTCCACGCGTCCTTGAGAAAAAGGGTCTTGACAGACTGACAGACTTGAACATTTTTTTTATGTGATAGAATTACAAATTAACAATTTTCAGACTTTTTCCTTTATTTGTGTTGTATGACCTTGCTCCTTACCAAATTTCATAATTCTAGAACAACGGCAAGTACCCTATGGTTTTGATTTACTTGCGAGTATCAAAATATGACGCATAAATGGCCGTATGTTTTTATTGCATTGACTTAGAAGCTTGAGTTTTTAGGACTTCAAGAGACCACAGGCCTACGTATGTGATATTAATTTCAACTTGATACCTCCACGCGTTCCTGAGAAAAACGGTCTTGACAGACTGACAGACAGACAGACAGACGGACAAACAAGTGATCCTATAAGGGTTCCGCTTTTTCCTTTTGAGGTACGGAACCCTAAAAACCGGTCAAGAGCGAGTCGGACTAGCGCAACGAAGGTTCCGTTCCGATTTCTGAAAATGTGTGTAATTTAGAGACATCGTTTTATTTTTCCTGTACCTAATCCTTACATAATCTTCTATCACATAAAATAGTTTCAGATTTTTCTCTATGCAAACTTCGAAGATAAGGGCCCCCCCCTTATCTTCGAAGTTTGCATAGAGAAAAATCTCTAAAAAAATATTTAAAAAAAAATTAAAAGTAGAAAACTATGCGGCCTAAAAAAAAAAAAATTGAGAATGTGCAAACAGCGCTCTTTCATATGATACCCCACATGCCCTAGTAGCCCCACTTTGAATTTTTCAGTCCCTGTTGCAAAAAAAAATACATATATTTATATTTCTTTCTTATTTGCAAAATAGTTGGGTAAACGTCATCTAAAACTGTTCCAAATTTCAAGTTGATAGCATTAGTAGTTCTTGAGATATCCAGCTGTGACAGACAGACAGACCACACACCATAAAGGTTCCTTTTTTACCATTTTTGGTACGGAACCCTAAAAATCAAGTTCTTCATGTCATAGTGGTTTCCGTAGTACCTGGTATGCACTGGAAGTCGTGCAGGTCATTCAGCTAAGGAAAGTTAGTTATGTACTCAGCGTGAACACCACAAGGGAAGAGTCAGACGATCACAAACAGGTGTACCAGACCAAACACCACAAGGGAAGAGTCAGACGATCACAAACAGGTGTACCAGACCAAACACACTTGGGACAACTGTCCACGCAGTTGTGACAGTAGAACAAAGTTGAACTAGTGCTTCAGACCGGCCCGTGGTCTGGCTGGCATTGGCAGGGTGCAACCGTGGGAACGACTTGTTTCACTTTAGTGTGCGATAAACTTTAGATGCGTTCGCTTGCCACTTGGCAGCTTGAATTTTGTGCAATTATGTTTAGACCTGGATGTGGCTTAGCAGTCAATAATGTTGAAAATTTCACCAGTGCGTGCTACAGTACGGTGACGTAACGTGTGCTTTCGCCTGCTTTCTAGTCTCGAGATCTGTTAAATACTTCTCATCATACCTACAGAAACTCACTTCTCATTAAGAATGATTGCTGTTTAATTCGGGATGAGACAAACTTGTCCACGACGGGCTCACGAATGTCTTCTATCTTCTATATACATAAAAAGAGAAGTCCTGACTGACTGACTGACGGACTGACTGACTGACTGACTCATCAACGCCCAGCCCAAATCCTTGAACCTAGAAAGCTGAAATTTTGCACAGAGGGTTCCTTTATAATGTAGACAAGGTATAAGGAAGGGTTTCCAGGTAGTACGTTCCCGTGGAATATTTTCTGACATTCACGCGGGCGAAGCCGCTGGCAAAAGCGAGTGTCTACTAATTGGAAACCAAAAGGATCCATGACTGTTATAGATATTCAGATTGTTTTAGCAGAAATTGAATCAATATAATTGTCTATTTTGCACTGTGTTGGATTGTAGGAGCTTCCAGCATCCTAGCGAGTAGGTTCTAGCCTAGCCACAGCGTCCTCCCAAAGGGACACGACGTCCTGCGTCCAGCTAACTAGATAATAGACACGTCGCCTCCACTCGCGCGTCGCGCCGCCTCGCGCCAGTGCGGAGCGTGCCTAACTTGGCGTTATCGTTTGTGTAGCGCTAAACATGAGCTCGGTTCACATTATCAACGGAGGGATGATCTTGTTTCATCTTGCTATTTCTTTTTGTACAACAGGAAGGATGATTATTTAAAATTAATCAAGGACCGCAATGCGTAATAGCTAGCATAAGAAGCAAGTGACTTCATTTGGCTAAAATATTACATTCTAAGAATCCGTCATGGTAGTTACCGTGATTTCTTTCAAATAGGTAATAATAATATAGAAATATTTATATGGAAAACAAAACTTATAATATGACTCGTTTTGGCATACCCCAAACCTTGAAATGTTTTATTATTCTCTAGAGATACATACTTACATCTTTGTAAATTTTGGAGAGTTAGATAACTTTGAATTCACTACTTTAGAAATCAATTACAAAATAACCCACACCAACCAGTAATATCTTCCCCTCCAACAATAAGACGTTCGCGCAGCGTCGCCCCTCGCCCCTCACCCCTCTTGTCGCGCCCCGTGACATATTTTTAATTAAACGCCACTTAGGTCGACGCGCGGCAAATCCCGCGCGATCCATTGTAGCCTTAGCCGTTATGATAATGTGGCTGCACCTTTATGTGATGTGTGGCGCCTTTGTGTGTTTTGTTCCGTTTACAATTTGTGTAGCAGCGGCGGAGAGGATTACGTTGCTATTGTTAAAATGTTAGGCGTTAATTATTTTGTTGGTTATTTATTTTAATTAATGTTAAATGGGTTGATGTTTTTATGTTGTTTAGAATAAACTCTTTCGTTTTTATATTTATTAATTCTCTTAATGAATAGGTAGCTCGTCCAAAAAGAGGAATTACTTACTAAAATTGTTGATTAAATTGCTAAAATCGCAGTTACTTTGTTACGAATACACACGGACGAACCCAATTTAACTTTCAATAACAAAAAAAGATACCAAAAATTAAAAGAAAACACAAAAAGCATATTGCATCGACCGGGAATCGAACCCGGGCCGCCCGCGTGGCAGGCGAGCATTCTACCACTGAACCATCGATGCTTATAGCTAAGTTACCAAATAGTAAGCCAGATTGTATGTACCGACACAATTCAGTAGGTATAATCTTATTATATGACGTCATTTTAAATTGATAACATTATTTTGTTTCAACTTCTATTATTTAGCCAATTTTCCATACACTATCGTGCTTACCGCACAGAAACCGCTTTCATACGGCTTAGCCGTCGGATACGGTCCATACGGTTCGGATACGGTAGATAAGCGCCGGATGCCGGACGGAAACCGCCGCGCGTACGCTTGATAACAACTGTAATAGCTATGTAAGAGATATATGAATGTTAGTTGCTGTTAGTAAATGATTGAGTTGTGTAGTTATCTTCACGCGTAGTGAGTTGGAAAGGGTGGGTTGGGTAGGGCTAACTAGATGAATGCTTTCAAACATGATACCGGATGAGTTTAGTCAAGTGATACTGATAGGTATTTAGTGGTGCCGAATACTTACCGAGCGGCTGTAAATACGATGTGTAGAGTACTTATTTACCTAGGTAAATAAGGGTCATATACCTATATATATCATTAGGTAAGTGGGTCATTCTTCTTTTTCATCGACAATGACATGTCCCCCTCCGAAAAAAAAATAAGCATACAGTTTCACAATTTGTTTTTCCACGAAAAATTGTTTTGACATTAGAACCATTAAAATAATAATCTTCATTATCATCATCATTTCAACCGAAATACGTCCAGTGCTGGACATAGGCTTCCCCCAAGCACCGCCAATTCGACGGTTCTTATACTTTTTATGGTAGGTAGGTACTGCTTTTTACAAAATAATTCTGCCTAGCCTTTTCTCAACTATGTTGGGGTTGGCTTCCAGTCATACTGGATGCAGCTGAATACCAGTATTTTACGTGGAGCGACTGCCTATCTGACCTCCAGAAACCAATTACTGGGTAATACGATACCCCTTGGTAAGGCTGGTTGTCAGACTTTCAGGCTTCTGACGACCCGTAACGACTGTCAAAGATCCACAAATGACAGCCGGTACCAACGGCTTAGCGGGCTTTCCGAGGTACGGAGGAGTCTCGGTATGTAAAGATGGTCACCCATGCATGGACCAACCCCGGCAAGCGTAGCTTTACTGATGGATCGACCCGTGCGGCTGTTATTACTTAGCCACGAGCTCCTTTTACAAAATTATAATAAAAAGGAGCCACGAGCTTCTGAGATAATATCAAAAGTGTTGTCGGTAGAAAAGAAGAATGACCCAAGTACTCAATTAAATTAGGAAATCGTAGCATAGCCTAATAAATTGTAGGTGCTGAATACAAAATGAGATAAAGCTCATAGCTCCAGACCCAGAGATTTGATTAACTTCTGGAGGGAGGTGGGCTGGTTGGAATAACCACCGAAGGCCGCCATGGCTCACGCACAATGGTCCACATGAAGGACTAGTGCGGAAACCAAATCCTTAAGAGGAAACGTGGGTGCTCTTTTCTCCATACAAAAAGATACAAACGCTCTCGCCTGTTTTCTTTCTGGTTAATGACCATAAAGCAATCATTTTTTACAGAAATATAAATATCAGTTAATTGTATGCCCCTATGTTTTCCTTTTTGATGATATATTATTTTTATAGGAACTAGAACCCTCCAGAAATGCTCAAAATTGCCTATTCAGACCGCTGTCAACAGACGCCTATTGTACCAATTTGACAACTATTAACGAAAAAAGAAAAACATAGGGGCATAGTAGATATCCTTCTTATTCAGTTTATGAAATATCTTTTAAATTGGTCCAATATTGGAGGAGGAAATAGGCGAGAGCCAAACCTCGAAATGTGACTTTTTACATAGGCTATTTAGTCGGATCTGCAGTTGTCCTTATCGCACGAATTCGAGGGTGGAGCGCTCGCAGAGCGACAGCAATACCTTCTTAAAATACCTAACTGGCCACCCGCCTTTCCTCTTAACATAGAACCTAGATAGAAGCTCATAGCTCGACATCTCAATACATAAAAGATGAGCGACACAAGAACCACCTCTCACAGGATTATCTCATAACCCTACAATCTTGCGTGACCTTTGGAAACCCCCCGCTCACTGCCACTCAGGACTTAATCACCGTTCGTGCTGCCGCCGGGTGTTCCGTCTCCCAGCGCTCAATATGCACTGTAAACAGTCCCGGGATCCCGCGCAGATGCGATCCTGCGGGATTAGCGCCGGGACGCGTGCGCCGTAATCCCGGGGCAAGGGATTAAGGCGATGGGAAATTAATTGCTCATAGAGTTGGGTCATGATTGTGAGTAATTTGTGGGATTTCTTTTTGTTTCTTGTAATTTTTGTGCGAATGTGATGATTTCTGGTGGGTGTCATTGTTGCATTCTCTCTAACAGTGATCTTTGTGATTCAGGTATCGTGTGTATTTTCCACTGTCATAAAACAAGCACATTTGTCAAAGGTTCCGTAAGCCGACGTTCGCACGGACGTAAAAATATCGCGGCGATTATTTTTCGCACACTGGATTTTCAACGCTCTGCTTAGCGCCGGGAGTTGAAAATCCAACAGTGTGTTTATCGTCGCGCTGGGATGCACTCTGTTGTTGTTAGGTTGGATTCTCAACGCTCGGCTCTACAACGAAACTCTCGTTGTAATTAACATAGAATACTCCTAAACAGTTTTACACAAAAAAATAGAACAATTTCCACGTTTTCACACCATCGACACTTCCGCACTGCTGCATGTCACCACCGACAATTACCTCATAGCGCCACCACCTCCCCCTCACGGCGGAGACAGTGGAACAGCATGGTTTATGGCGTGTCGTATAGCGTGGCCCTGCGTGGCCCATGCTCGTAAATTAACACTCGTATTTGTTATTGTGCATGTTCTACACATCATGGCAAATGTATGGGTGTAGCCTTTTATGGCGCCCTAATTGATGGCACAGTAAAAGGCTCTAGTGCGCGTTAATTATATTATTGCTGGGTGGTGGTTACTGGGGAGATAGCGGCTCATTTTTGGGTCAACTTTTATCAAAACAAGTTAATAAAATTTGTGAAGTGTTACTGAAAATGTTCATACATCTACTGACTCATTATTACTGACTTCTCTCAATCTCTAATCTATAAACACTTTATCGATCGGACACAAAATACTAGTATGGCGTTACCCCAATTTATTAACTTTCATCATGGATTAAAAACTAAATCTTCGTCGATATTTTCAATAATTAAACATCGAAAATGGAAATTTATCACACTTAGGTAAGTCTCATGTCTCCGTATAACAATCAGCTTATTTAAAATCCACATACTCAACTAAAATCCGATACATTTTCTAAAAGTTATTAAGTTATTTATTATTATAACGATATTATTCGTCGAGCTCTTGTCACCGCCGGCGTACCAGCGGTATTAGAACCAAACGGCTTGGTACGTGACGATGGGAAGAGACCAGATGGCATGACATTGTTGCCTTGGAAGATGGGTAGGCCTCTGGTGTGGGACGCAACCTGTGTCGACACCCTTGCGTCATCTCATGTTCCAAGCACGGCGGGGTGTGCTGGCGCCGCTGCTGCGGCTGCTGAGACCCTCAAGCGGCGCAAATACTGTAACCTTATAGGTAACTATAGTTTTGAGCCGTTTGGGGTCGAAACGCTCGGGTCATGGGGCCCAAGTGCGCGTTTTCTTTTTAAGGAAATTTCTCGGCGACTGGTCGAGACATCACGTGAAAGGGCTGGCTTGTTCTTTGGCCAAAGAATTAGCATTGCCATTCAACGTGGCAATGCTGCCAGTCTTCTGGGCACGTTTCCGGATGACATCGATGCGGACGAGTACTTCGATGCCTAAGTGTCCTTTTGTTTTTGTATTTATTTGTATATTTAGTTAGTCATTTACTTTAGTACTAGTATAGTGTTAATTTGTATATTTTTTATTTTCTAGAAACGCTGTCACAAACAAATCCAAAACTTTGAAAGTGCGTATCTCTGTGAAGGGCACCTCGCCTCTCAGTGCTCTCCCAGACGGAGGGATTAGTCACTCTGTCCTCTCCGCTCGGACGGGTCAAGTCTAGCCCAATACTTAGCCAGACAGTTTTATTTTATTGCGTCGGTACGGACACAATCTTTTTTAAAATGTATGTCTCGTACCAAATAATCCAAAAATGGTTTTTTGGATTAGAATGAAGTCGTAATCAGAAATTATGATTTCTTCAAATGTGGAAAAAAAAATTAAGCATTTATCTTTTTTGAACATTTCTTTGTCTACATTTATCGGTGTCCACCCATTTTATTCGTCAATTTGTCGTTCATTAAAAAAGCTCTCAAAGTTTCATAAGACCTTCAAACGTATTTACTTCAACAGTATAATAAACTCAGTCTGCACAAACAATCCGCATCCATTCAATCGCAAATGAAAGAATTTGAATTTAAAACACGTTACAAAATACAAAACAAGAAATTATTTTTTCATGAAAAACAGCCGAAACATTTCGCGGCGGCCATAATGCGGGAAAAATAACGAATCATCACTCCCCCCCCCACATACCCTTTGGTAAAGAGAGAAAAACTTAGCGGAAAGGAGGGGCTCGCATTGTGCTCGCCGTCAACGCCGACTTTTTATTCTAACTCCACTTAAAAATTTAACAGTGTCGTTTGAAAAGGTTGCCGTCAAGTGGCGCAACAGTGGCGCAACAGTGGCGACACTGAAAGCCTCTGCGAACTGTAGTGTAAAGGAAAATAAAAAATTACATATTGAATTCAATTTGTGTTGCTCAGTGTCAACAGCATTATGCAGCACTACGCTATAGGCCTGCCTGTGCAGGCGGACATTTTGTTTTGTTTTAATATAAAAGTAATGCGCTTATGTTGAGCTCTCAGCTGCAACACGTGTTCAAGAGTCTGCTATATTTTTGTCCTCAACATAAAACAATGGAATATAATATTGCTATGAAAAATTTAGATTTTGCAGAGGATGAATGAGCACCCATTGTACCTAGTGTTTTGTGTATCACGCGGCCATTTTCATTAAAATCACACTAATATTATAAAGGCGAAAGTTTGTGAGTGTGTGTGTGTGTTTGTATGTTTGTTACTTCTTCACGCTCAAACGGTTGGAGCGATTTGGATGAAGTTTGGTATGTAGATAGCTTAGGTATATATAGGCTACTTTTTTATCCCGGTCTACGCGGGTGAAACCGCGGGGCACAGCTAGTATATTATATATTCCGATATTCCTTGACATTGTGGCCCTGGCAAAGTTCCATTAATAGAACTTCATGTAATTGTATTTTTATAGTAAAACGAAGTGTGACATTCTCTCCCTCTCACACATTTGTTTCGTTATTTCTTCTCAGAGTAACCGTTTAGGAATAATCGGCCTCGTCTACTTTTAAAATATTATTTGTATTTAAAATAAAACTGTTCTTAAAATAATCATACAGTAATCAAATATCATTTATCACTGAATATATCAATTCGAATGCCATGGGCAGGAAATATCTACCAAAATGTCCCGAAGTTGCAACGATAATTCACATGATACCTCTCTCAAAGTATACAAGCATCCGTTCCGCTTCATCAATACACCACATACCGAACTATGCACCAGCTACGGTAACACCGTCCCTACAGCCAATAACCTGATTAGCATCTAGCACGCGCCTGTAATCCTGGCACAAAGGAGGAGATACATCCATCCCGGCTGATTGATCGCAGCCTGCGGGTAGGAGCGGCTGACGGGAGGGGAAGGAAAGGAGGCAGTGCTGATGTGAGGATTGGATTAACTATCTGTGAAGGAGTATTTAAGTTACGGTGCGAACTGTGCTCGGAATGTTGGTTTAAACGTGCAAGTACAAATATTATTGAAAAAAAAAAATGAAAGAATCTGAAAAGAACCTACATACCTACTTGAAGTGACACACTTTTATGACACCGATTGGCTGCTCCTGAAATAAATTCAATATACAGCCTACCTACCGAAAATATTTTAAACGTTTTTCTAGTTTATCGTGTGATTCTAGCCTTTATTATCTCTATTTGGTATCGTGCTATTCAATACAATCAAACTTGCAAAAAAAAAACCATCAAGAGCGAGTCGGACTAGGCGCACCGAGGGTTCCGTTCCAATTTCTGAAAAAGTGTGCTGTTTAAGAGACATCGTTTTATTTTTCCTGTAATCTTTACATAAACTTCTATCACAGAATAATTTCAGATTTTTCTCTTTGCAAACTTCGGAGATAAGAGGGGAGGAGAACGGTATTTTTTTTACATTTTTCATCAAGTCGTGTGTGCAAGTGAAATATGCAAATAGCGCTCTTTCATGTGATACCCCACATGCCCTAGTAGCCTCACTTTGATTTTTTAAGACCCCCTTTCAGTCCCTATTGCAAAAAAATATAAACATTTTTATTTCTTTCTTTTTTATTTGCAAAATAATTGGGACAAACGTCATCTAAAACTGTTCCAAATTTCAAGTTGATAGTATTAGTAGTTCTTGAGATACCCAGCGGTGACAGGCAGACAGACTGAGTCGCACCATAAGGCTTCCTTTTTTACCATTTTGGCACGGAACCCTAAAAATACGGTGCTGTTATTGACTTGATACACAATAATATTGACTGTGTGCTTGCTAAGCGCTCATTCCACGCATAGATCACGTCCACTCTACCATAGAGGTGATATGATTGATGTGATGTGAGCTACGAGCAACAAGGAGGCAGCAATAAAGCCAACGCGTGTTGCCAATCCGTGTGCCATGCTTTATGATCATTGCACTGAGCTATGATCTATGTTTCAGCAGAGGTCAGTGTAGTAGAGGCCTAATTTTATGACTAGGAATTCTTTTATTCACTGACATTATAAATTGTGGCTATTATTGTTCTATCTTTGAGTCTTGTGGCGCCGCCTTTCTTTTCAGCTAAAAATAAACATTTAATTGAAAGAAAGCGGCGAATGGTAGGCGTAGAAATAGACTAGGTAGTCTGTTTATATCATTACATAAAATTTTATAGACTGTCTACTATTTAATAAACTTAATAATTTCCGCCTACAATTTGTTCTGTATACTTTTATATTGAGTATTGACTGTTTACATGCTGTGGATGCATACCGTGGTTGTGCCGACGAATGGAAGCGGAATCCTCGCTGCGATGTGTGGAATTGGTTCAGGTATGCCTGTGCGGAAGGTTATTTGATTTTGTTTTACCGGCGCACTGTGTTGCCATGTTGCTTCCACGTTTTTGGTAGTAGTTGAGTTTTTTGTGAAAATGCTGTTTCGGGGAAATAGTGGAAATTATTATGTTAATGATGTCAATCCCCATTCAATACCATGACTCGGGCTGACCGACTACAAGATAAGACTATAAAGCCTGGTTATAACCTACAAAATCTTAATTAAAACCGTGGGAATGGAGGTCGGCCTGTCTATTCTCTGCCAAAACCCACAGGTCGGTTATCACCTATTAACAAGTCTTAAATCAATCCCCCATTTAGTTTTATTGTCCGCAATCATGTTGACTAACTACCGCCCCCCGCTTCGCTTAACTTTATGACGAATAAAATTTTTACGAGCATTTCAACTGTTCTACTATTAAATACTAGTTGTAACTTGTAGGGTGGAAGTAAGGGGTGGTTTTTTCGTGTTTTATTTGTAGTTTTATGTCGTGTAATTAGTAGTAGGGGAGACTGTGAGGTTACGGTTTATGGCGTAGTTAATGTAATGAGTACACATCCGCGGTGATAGAGTAGTCACTATATACATTGTAGTTTAGTATATTATCACGTTGTAAACTAATATTTTACTACTTATCTAGATGTGGTTAGATACCTACTAGACTAGACTACTAGTCAAAAATAATATTAAAACTGATTAAACATAGTAAAAAGGCACAGTTAATCCGAATGAAAGCTGATGACTTTTCTGAGATACGGAAAGAATAAAGCAATGGAAATAATGAAATACTAAGACGCGTATCGTTAGTTCAGTAGCTTCAACATCAAAATTAACATCCGCCACCAGAATCTAATCGGTACACAATGTAGATTACAAACTCTCATCTCACAACGTGACATAAAATGACTAGTACTACTAGAAGTACATAAGTAGTGGAGGATTTAAAGCACGGCCCGTAAGCGCCGCACTCACTCGCCGCCCAGAGACTACGGCGCCCGCCCGCGTACACCGCCCGCCCTACGGCACGACACTACGCCGGGAAAAACGATACGCGCGCTAAAATGAAATACGACAAATAAAATTACGATTTATTTTAGTGTTAATCAATTAGTGTCATATTAGATTTAGAATATGTAATCGTAGTAGTGTAGTAGTTTTATAATTATTATGTACTTACTAATATTAAATTAAAATTACTCATAATATTAAAAAAAGTCAAAGAGCAAACTGAAATCTGTCTATAATAATAATCATAAAATAAAAATAGTTTTAAAACTAACCGTTGAACGATAAAAATAACTATTAAGCTATACAATAGTTGGTAGTTCTTTAGGCAATGTTTGGACAACACAAACAAACTCTGTGTTGATGGACTTATGACTCGAGTCTTCTATTCTAAAATGTACCGTATGTGTTCGATGTTAGGGTGCATATTCGCGTGTGTGTTGATGTTAGGTAAGGTGTTGCCAGTAGTAAATATTTACGAGACTACTAGTGTGCAGCGCACGGTGTATTGGACGGCGATCAGGTAAGTTTATTGTTTCGCAATAAAATATATTGTTCTTCTGCTCCGTGATCTGGAAATCGTTTTATTGGCATTTAAAGTGTTGACCGCGGAGCATGTGTTGTTATGAAAATAGTTTTTTATTGGAGATAGAAATAAATTATTGGTTCCATGAATCCTAGTTTTAGACCCACTTATAAAAATCTGATGAATTCTCGGATCAGTAAGTCTACGGTAACCTGGGGGGCTAAAACAGCCACACTAAGCAATTCCTCTAAAGGCGATTCTTTTCCTGAATTCCTAGCAATTTATTATGTTATTTGACGTATTTGACATTAAACTTCAATAAAGCAATTCATAATTTGTGAACCATTTTACGAATCTCCATACAAAACTGTCTAACAGATGAATTGCGTGATAAGAATTGTACGCAAATAAATTATGAATTGTCAGTATGTGACCGTTTTACGATTTTAAATATGATTCATAATACCTAATTATCCTATTATGATTCTGTCAAAGTGGCCGTTTTAGCGCCTCTCTATTGAGATCGGTTCATGGAAATAACAACAATCAATTAAATCATTTGATTCAATGGGCTTTTTGAAACCGGGTGAATGTCTCGACGACAAAGTACCAAAATAATATACCTACAAAGGTTATTATTTTCAAAGAAGTTTTCGCAGAATTGTATTACATTACGAAATGTTTTATTTATTTTTCTCAAACATTTTTTAGGTTTCAGCAATATTACTAAAAAGTGTTTTCTTACTAGCGTAGCTACTTTGTGCAATTCTAGGTAAGACAATATTTAATTATGCTAAAACGAATAATGAAAAACTCACGAAAAAGCAGTCGGAACTCCATTCAAACCTCTGTATGTGTGTACATACTACTCATTAGTGGTAATTGGCTAAAAAAGACAACACAAACATATCCTGCATTTTGTGTGCATTTTTGAAGTTGGCAGCACTGAGCACCGGATGAACTGACAAAACAAACGAAGAAATATTTCCTTTATTGTGAGTTTTGGGTTTAATTAGTTTGAAGATTTTTTCCATTTTTCATTTTAATTAGTCTGGCCACTAACAGTCAAATATATTAGGGATGATGGCTAAACATTTTTTTTGTCCTTCATGTAGATTGTTCGAAAATATTGGACACGTATTTTTTCTTTTTTTACGTAATCAAAAGATTACGGCGATACATTGAGTTAAAATGTGGCATGACGTCACGCCTAGCTAGGTTTTATACGTAGTTGTGACGTAACGAGCCCGCACTCAACTTTAATGTGTGTTATCTAAGCAATTTTTTTTAAATAAGATAAAGTAAAAAATACGTGTCTAATATTTTTTTATTAACTGACTGACGGACTAAATAGAAAAGAAGAGCTCGTGGCTAAGTAATAACAGCCGCGGGTCGATCTATCAGGTTAAGCTACACTTTCCGGGGTTGGTCAGTGGATGGGTGACCATCTTTACATACCGAGACTTCTCCGTGCCTCGAGAAGCACGTTAAGCCGTTGGTGCCGGCTGTTATTCGTGGATCTTTGACAGTCGTTACGGGTCGTCAGAAGCCCGAAAGTCTGACAATCAGTCTTACCTAGGGGTATAGTAGGTATTACCCAGTTACTGGGTTGTGGCAGATAGGCAGTCGCTCCATGTAAAATACTGGTATTCAGCTGCATCCGGTTAGAGTGGAAGCCGACCCCAACTTAGTTGGGAAAAGGCTGGGCAGATGATGATGGACTAAATAAAATCTCTTTTTTATAGCCACGCATCATCGCTATTGCTTGAAAATTTGTCTAAAATTGCGATAGCTAAAGAATTGACATTACATCATAACATTTATTTTATTTTATTTATTTATTTTATTTGTTAGCATAGGTAACAAAAATAAATACAGATCTTATGTTTGATTAACAGAGCGCTATGTTAATGCCAGGAGGCGTAAAATATGGTTTGCAAATCTAGCATAGTATTATAAATCAAAATCTATTAAAAATAATTGAAAAAAAAAGAAACATGCATAATTATGTTATTAAATTAGAAAATAAATTGAACAATTACATATTATTTAATACTCGAATTATGTTGGACCTTAAATGAGGAATTATTAAAATGTCAAAAAAAAAAAAAAAATCTATTTCAAAATAATTAAAATGTCAAAATTATTTCATGTCACTTATAATAATTGCAATTCTAAATTAATTCGTCATTTAAGAATTCATCATCACACCTGTGTATCCCGAAGGGTCAGGCAGAGCACCTTTACTACAATCACATTTCGCCAGTTAAGTAGTCCCATGTAACAGACTCCAGCCTGCTACCTACTAAAAAAATTTAGATGAAGAAACCCAATTTTAACTATTTTTTTTTTTTGTGTTAAGTATTTTCTTTGCCCGACCCGGGAATCGAACCCAGGACCTCATGCTCAGCTCCGCTAGCGACCACTAGACCAACGAGGTAGTCATAGATTTTATTTAAATGCAGTTGCACATGTGATCAGAATCTGCGAAGATTTACTACCAACTACGCTCTCGGTACGGTCGTAAGACCGTATTCAAGAGCGATATTCAGACATGAATCTCATTTTAAACTAGATTTGAGTTAAGATTGTGGAGTCTGTCAGTTTAAATCGAGATTTAATATTTTGTTTTATTCAGTTTACCGTACAGGTAGCGTACTCTGCGATGTTTGGGATTGTCTGGGATTGATCGCTAAGGATAAGAATAAGAATAATTAATGTATTTATTCATTCTATTACAAACTTGACCTTCCAACGAAATACGACATGATTACTGCATCTGTAACTATCCTAAAAATCGGTTTGTTGGGACGGTGGTCCCTATAACTTGTGGTATATGTTTAGGTAATACTTAATTTAGGCTGGTATCCGCAACTCCACGACAATGCGCGTATTTTGCGTATGGCCACACCACCAAACCTTTCTGATACACCCTATATAAGTAAACTTTCAGACAGACTGCAACATTTTACTCTATTGAGTAGGTAATAAGGTATTATTTTTGTACACCTAATCAATCTGCCTAGTCTTTTCCGAACTATGTTAGGGTCGTCTTCCAGTCTAATCACATGCAGCTGAATACCAGTATTTTACATGGAGCAACTGCCTATCTGACCTCCACCCAGTAACTGGGTAATAGGATACCCCTTGGTAAGACTGGTTGTCAGACTTTCGGGCTTCTGAAGAACCGTAACGACTGTCAAAGATCCACGAATGACAGCCGGGACCAACGGCTTAACGTGTTTTCCGAGGCACGGAGGAGTCTCGGTATGTAAAGATGGTCACCCATCCACGGACCAATACCAGCAAGAGTAGCTTATCCTGACGGATTGACCCGTGCGGCTGTTATTACTTAACCTACTTAAATTTTTGCATATGTCATAGTCAAAGGTCGATATGCAGTCTCTTCCCAGAATGACTGGTTTATCCTAGGTTTGACCAAAGCCTTCAGGCAAATCCCGAAAATTTGGGCTTTGACTAAAGCATTTTTAGTCCTAGATGTTCCTAACTTTTCAGTCAAACGTCGAAAGTAAAATAATCTGTTTCGGGCTTTGCCTAGTCGATCCTAGAAGCGACTGGCAGACTCGGTCAGACGTGACGTCAGGGGCACCCCGAGGTTCGGTTTGGTTAGGTTCCTTTAAACCCTACAGACAGAAATAGGAGCCACGCGCAGCGGGGCTCCGTCGACCTGCTGACGAAAACCCTAACTCAAGCCTAACCTAGGTATTTTGAGGTTAGTTAGTTTGACTGGTCAAACCCCGACTTCATTAAATTGATTTGCCTGACCAAATTAGTTTCTCCTAGGTTTGACTAAAGACATTTGTTTGGGCTTTGACTAAGACTTCAAGTCAGACCTGAGGATTGACTAGTCAAACCTAGGAGCGTCGGAGCTTCGAGGTTTGACTATAACACATACACTAAATAAATTATATTTCGCTGCTTCGGGCGTTGGGTCCCGTACACGCCTCATGGTCACGCGGGCTCGCTCGCGCGGCTGGCACGAGCCACCTCGTGCCTCGCGCTAACCGCTCGTGTTATTGTGTTGTACTCACAAGGAGGAAGTTGCTGATTGTTTTTATTGCTGCTCCCTATTTTTATGGGGAAAAGCAAGGTCGCGGTTGCCGTTAGGAATATAGGGTTGGTTTGGGGAGGTTATAACGGAAATGGAAGTGGTAATCGTATTTTGCAATTGTTTGTCAATTTTCTTTTTTAAGGAAATGAGAAAATTTGTGTTTTCTAAACGTGAAACAAAATCCTAGAAACTTAATACCGTCCTAGAGTTTTATTGGATGTAAGAAGGAAATATGACATCAAATTATAGAAAAGAAATATTGTAGGTACAACATTAGTTTTTGTTTACCCTAAACCCCAAAAAAGGGGTCATGGTACTCATCATTTCGAACATTTTTTTCTATGGGACCAACATTATAATCGCGAAAAAAAAATCAGCTGTTCAGTACATTTCGACGAGTTTGATGTACCTACTTAGATAAATGTACTGAACAGCTGATTTTTTTTCGCGATTATAATGTTGGTCCCATAGAAAAAAATGTTCAAAATGATGAGTACAATGACCCCTTTTCGGGTTTAGGATATACAAAAACTAATGTTGTGTATGTAAGAGGAACTGAGTATTGTACTTTTTGTAAAGTGCTCATCATTCTATTTATCGTCAAAGGAACGCAAACTTTCATGTAGGCGTGTTCTTAAAGTTGTCACCCTTTTCATCTCTTACCAATTGACCAACCAGTCTTACCACAAGTTGGACACAACTCTTACCAAATCGAATCAACCTCACCATACAACCAGAACAAACCACACTGATTCACTGCGGGTTAGGGGTTAGTATTAAATCAGTGGTTTTTGTAAAGACACACCTACCCCTGAACTAGTGAACCCACTCATATCGGCTACTGTCAGCATTTAGGATTCCGTAGGCAGCGTCCAATCACGCGGCATTGTGCCCGCGGACGGCACAATTAAATTACGCGGGTTCCGTACGGCGACTGAATGCGAAACATGACGTAGGAAGCCGCATGTTGTGGCATGATATACAACGTGTAACGTTAAATGCGCAAAACCTCTTAAGGGGTCATTGTACTCATCATTATGAATAACTTTTACCAAAACTGAAATCGCGAAAAAAAAATCAGCTGTTCAGTACATTTCTGTTCGCATAATTCGTCAAAATGTACCTACTGAACAGTAGATTTTTTTTTTCGCGATCTCAGGTTTGGTCCCATACTAAAAGTTGTTCATAATAATGAGTACAATGACCCCTTAAGAGGTTTTGCGCATTTAACGTTACACGTTGTATACATGGAAGGCTAGGAGTAAATGGAAAAGGTCTTAAGTACACTCTGTACAAAAGATTGCCCTTTTTAAGGTTATAAAATATTTTGAAGTCGTGTCAAATGTTTAGAGAGCAAACTAAAATGATATTAGGTCCCATTTTAAAACAAACAAAACACCTGCTAGTTTAGTATCTTCTTAAGTGAAAAGCTTGAATACAAAATAATAAAATAACAGGCTAAAGTCTAAAATAAACACAGATATTTTAACAGTATTTCCATCGCTACAAACCGTTTGAATCCCCAAACCAAATAGGATTATGTGCATACATACATACTTCACCATCTCGCTCAGTCGGGGTTGACCCGATATGGAATATATTGGGTGATGCAGGGGAAACTTAATTTTGTACAAATCTGTCGATATTAACAAAATGAGCAATGGCGCAGCAACAACGCACCATATGCGCTAAACAAACCAATGCCACCATTGTCCTGCATTTAATATTTACACTAATATAATAACATTTCGCACACAATCGATATTGTCAACACATCTGCGAGTTACATATTCTATACGTAGCTGTGTCGACAAGATGTTAGAAGAAACTAGCTCTTATTTAGATGAGGATAAGGTTATTGACAACTGCAAAGTGACCTGTCAATCGAGATATGATGAATTAATAGAACTCGTCAACGCAAAACCCACCTTATCACCAGTGACTAAAGTATATTTTGTAACATTAACATCATAATGCAAAATGATGAATTAGCCGGTAGCCCGGCAGTGGTCGCAGATGTTCGCGCGCGCTCGGCGTCGCTCGTGCGGTATCGGCGGATGATTGATGGTGGTAATGACGGCTCGGTGCGACTGTACGCAACGATACACAAAGTCGATACTCTGACGTGTGGGAAAGGAAATGAAGAGAATCAGCTGCTTATCTTAGGGTAAAAGGGAGGAAAGGGGAAGTTAGACTAGAGGAAAGGGGCAGGATGGCGAGAGATGTAAGGCGGGGTATAAATCAACTGAAAGGAACACTTCTTAATGCAGTGACAGAGGCATTTCTATACTCTTTTTGTAATACAATAATAAGCCATGTTCCAAAGAGATCGCGATCATCTTAGAAATAACTGTAGGATCGTATGTTACCACAAATGTTTAGTGCCTACAGTTAAAAAACTATTTATTGCCAAATCATAGGCTTTGCTTAAGTAATTTATGATAAATGATTTTTACTTATTTCTGTAAGTACGTTTGTAAAAAAATATATTTATTTTTAAACTAGATGAGGTCGGTGTTTTCTATCTGACCGCTCTGAGAAGAGAGGCCGAAACAAACTCAGATGTTTCACTCTTTTTTAAAGTCCAAACATTGTCTTGGTCAGATCATGCAGATAAGCGTCTGAAATGGGATTTAGAGGAAAGAGCCAAACAGATTTGTTGAAGCCTGACACATGCTCCACCAAAGTTAGGTGCCTCCTCCATGATTAATTCACCCAAAACCAATTGCATTCAAAAAAATAAGCTCCTGCATTTCCACCGCCCCCTCCGTCAAATACCCCGAGCTTGGGGACACAACCTATATTAAACAGAATACACCAAGAAAACCGCTTCAAAACAGATCCCAACTTATTATAATATAAATGGAAAATTCACCGTGTCGTGACTGACAGCCACATTCACGGCGGCAATTAAAAGGGGTGGGCAGTTCCCCTGTCATCCATCACACTGGATTATCTGACGACACTATTATTATTAGCAGTCGCCGATAACCGGTTTAATCCGCTTCTTGTTCGGCAATTTTCGGCAGACGTCGGGTTTTGATCGGTTGGGGTGCTGCTTTCTTTTGTGGTGTCAATGGCTTTTGTTGTACTTCGTTTCGTCGTCTTAGATTTCGTCGTATTCTGCAGATTTAATATTAGATACAATATAAACGTATGAATGTGTTACAAAAATCCTACGAGGAAATAATTTACAAAAGAACAGACCTCTCAACTTTACAAGAAAAGTCTTTGAAGATTTTTTATTCCTTAAATGAGATCAAAATATCGCACAAAAAATTAATGTCATTAGCTTCCATCATAAATAGAAACAATTGATTTAATCAAGAGCTTGACATTTCAAAATAAAGAACAGACGTTCTATATTGGAAAATTTGAAATTAGAGTGAACAAAGAACTGGCAATAAATATTTATAAAGGAGAATGTCCAGAGACAATTGTTATCTTGAAGGTACAAAAAGGTGAGTGACATAAATGGTAGGTACATTTTATTTCATCATCTTCCAATTCTTGCGCTTCATAAAATTATTCTCATTGTTCAGAACCGTCAAGTGTTGCCGTGTTGGGAAAATGGAAAATCAATCTTTGAATTTTGTCGTGTATTTTTGTAACGTTATTTCTTCAAAGGTCCCGAGTGTTTCAATATCCGTATTCAAATTGAGCGCTTTATTATTATAACGTTTATGTACGACATTATTTTAATATCAGTCGCCTAATGCTCGATATGAGCTTTCAAATATAGACGAGGTAAAATAAAAATCTGAGGGGTATTTTCAAAATCACATCAATTCAAAATATTTTATTATCGTAATTATTTCGAAATTCGCACATTGCTGTTCAGTCTCTCTCACTAACAATTTACGAGTCATCAATAACTCACATGACAGAAGTCAAGAACATCGCTTACTTCAATTAAATTATTATTTTAATTGAATAGTAAATTAAAATGATTTCTTTCGTGGTGAGTAATAAATACATATATTCTTTGGGGTAGCCCATTTAGTTCATATTACATAAATTGTTGATTATGTAGGGACTAGGGGCATAGGGTTTTGAATATTTAAGGGATATCTAGGTATCTAGGTTCGTCGTCCACGTAAGAAATAGAAAAGAACAGAAATAGAATGACTATAGTTTATCAGCTAAAAAAAATCCTTAAAATGTATTGGTCATATTCATATCAGAGCTCAAAATATTGTACTAAGTTTGAGAGTAAGATGATGCAACTGGCCCGTATTCTGAATACTAAGTAACTTCATAGAAAATTGGAATACTTACTATTAATATAATTTTCATTTTGCAAGCCTATTTCTCTTCATGAGACCACTCTAGTGATGTGTCGCATATTAGCCGCCGTTTACTGCAGTAAGGAGTAAACCGGGAGTTATCTCTCCGGCTGCTAACTGATATTCATGGCGGCAACTTTACCGGTTCGTTGCTGTTATTTATGATGCCTACTTTTCTTTGTTTATTTTGGAGTAAGGGTTACTTGATGAGGTTTATGTTAAAATTCGTGAACTGAAGAAAGTTTGACACACTTTTACTAACTAAGAAATTACCATGACATCTACAATAACAACTACATTTTACATGAAAGATATTGTAAGGAACTAACTAGCATTCAGCATAACCTAATTCGGTTAGCGTTATAAATGTCACAATTTACATTTAGCCCGAAACCTGACTTTTCGCAACATCAGCTCCAAAATATGCAGAACATAGTAAACAAATCGTGTCAATTTATCTCCACCGAGTTGCGCTGGTAGGCAGTAGGCACGTTACCTCACCGGTAGAAGCTAAGCAGTATTGATGATCAGGCCTCGGTTCTGTACCAGAATTATTTATGTTCCCCGAGATAGCATGCTCTTCATCTTCAGCCAATGGGGGCTCATTTGAATACGTGTGTTTTTCTCCCCGGGGCTTATTTATTGACCTGATTTGTGGTTGATTTGGCTCGTAGATTTTTATGATACCCGGGAATGAAATAGTAGGAAAGTTATGGAGCTTTATTCGATGTTCTCCACAAATAAATAAGCAGCGATTCATATGAAGCGTCATCTATCTTCTATCTATCTATATAAATAAAAAGAGAAGTCCTGACTGACAGACTGATTGACTGAATCATCAACGCCCAGCCCAAACCCTTGGTCCTAGAAAGCTGAAATTTTGCACAGAGGTTCCCTTTATAATGTAGACAAGGAATAAGGAAGGAATTCCCGGTAGTATGTTACCGTGGGATATTTTCCGACATCCACGCGGGCGAAGCCGCGGGCAAAAACTAGTACCTAAGTATCTAATATATGAACTGAAACTAAAATAAATGATCATAGCATTTTTTTTTACATTGCGATTGAACTATTTTGCGATTTCAGCTCCTGAAGAAGTGACACCACTGCAAATAGTTTAATTACAAAAAACTAAAATTAACTCTACAAAACATACAATGGGCGGTTTTTTTGCTTTCTGACATCTCTTCCAGGCAACCTTATACAATATCCATCCACACCAGATTCATACACGTCCCACCCAATAAAAGAATTAATATCAATGGCAGACCCTCAAAAGACAAAAAGATGACTTCGTCTACGGCTTCTGACTGTCCTCATATCGTATTTTTATTAAACAATTACGAGAAGCCTGCGGATTACTCTAATAAGACGTAGTCGATGAAGCGTAGACTAGCGAGAATTGCTTCATTTGTGAACCATTCCCCCACCCCGCGCCACTTGCCCCGAGACATCCAGTAATTTCCGGACTACCCTCTGTTCGGTTATTCCTTACTTTTTCCTCCTCTCAAATCTGCTCAGAAGGTATTAGAAGATTAGACGGACCGCCAGAGGCTTCGTGAACTCCAAATTATATTGATATTGTATGTTTCTCACGTTTTTCGTAAGGAGTGAGGCGTAGCAGCATATCTTTCGGTCTTGATTGGAGTTCTACGTGTATGAAGTCAGGGAGATTATAATTTTGAAGAGAGTCTATTAGGGTTCCGTACCAAAATGGTAAAAAAGGAACACTTATGGTGTCACTCAGTCTGTCTGTCTGTCTGTCTGTCTGTCACAGCTGGATATCTCAAGAACTACTAATGATATCAAGTTGAAATTTGGAACAATTTTAGATGACGTTGACCCAACTATTTTGCAAATAAGAAAGAAATTAAAATATTTATATTTTTTTTGCAACAGGGACCGAAAGGGGGTCTTAAAAAATCAAAGTGGGGCTACTAGGGCATGTGGGGTATCATATAAAAGAACGATGTTTGCACATTCTCAAACATTTCTTTTTCTTTTTTTTAGGCCGCATACTTTTCGACTTCTGATAAAAAATGTAAAAAAAACCGTTCCCCTCCCCTTATCTCCGAAGTTTGCAAAGAGAAAAATCAGAAATTATTCAATGTGATAGACGTTCTATGTTCTATGTTAAGGATTTGGTTTCCGCACTTAGTCCTTTATGTGGACCATTGTGCGTGGTAGACGTTTATGTAAATATTACAGGAAAAATAAAACGATGTCTCTAAATAGCACACTTTTTCAGAAATCGGAACGAAACCCTCGGTGCGCGATCGAGTCCGACTCGCTCTTGACCAGTTTTTTTACATGAGTTTATTCACAACAGAAATGGTAACCTGCAAAGTTTGTACCTAGTTCACTTAATGGAAGGCTTTAAAGGTATTAAATTACAAGGCATCAATTCATACAGCTTAGAAAAGACAGACATTTCAGTTCAGTAGCGCCATTGATCCAACAGAACCGTTTGATCAAAAGTCTATGCTCTAACAATATCAAAGCAACGCAACGTCATTTCAAATTTCGAACAGAACGTGACATGTTCGGTATCAGTGTGACGTCACAGCACTGTTCGTGTCAATTCGGAACAATTCGGCTTTGTTTGATCGCGTTTTGTTTCTCAACGTTGAGTGAATGTTTTTATTTGCGTTTCATTGCATTGCTTTGTTTCATCGTTTTTCTATTGGTTGTTCAATTGCTTTTCAGTGGATTGTTGCAGTTTTTATTGGTGTTGAAAGGGCATCGGTAATGTCAGCGAGATTTAATTTTTGACGCTGAGAATTATTATTGAGCATTGTATTTTTAGAATTGGATTCTAACTACAAATGAATTTGTCCTCTATTATCGCAAAAAAAAAAAAAATAGAATTGTATTTTTTTAAGGTGTTGCGTTGCCTAGTTCATTCGCTATGGCATTTTTTTTTGTTTCCATCCTTGGTTGCATTAATTTCTCATGATTCATTTAACAGAGAAATAGGAATACATATCTGTTGTCCTAATCCTTATTCCTAATCCTTTTATTTAAAAAATTAGGAATAAGGATTATCCTTATTAATTTTAACGAATCGACATCTTTGCCTACCTAAGATCTGTCGAGATGTCTTCAAGAGCTGCCAGACTATTAAACCGACACTAATCAGTCCCATTAAAAATATGTCCCTTTGAGAAGGACCACAAAAGCTCTGCAAAATCTATTTAAAGCCAACCACCAATGCCATTCAACACCAAAACGATGAAGAAAAATACCTATAATTCAGAGCAAAATAAGCAGTTATCCATACTTTAGGAAAACTCAAGGAAATCCGTGGGAAATCGAGCATTTGCGTTGTTGTGTGATACTGTCGAGTCACGGTGATACTGCTGATCAGCAAACGAGATCCCAAGTCATGGAGGTAGGCCGCGGCCCATCGGGTGTTACTGCATGAAAAATAAGTACAGAAGACCCATATCTTTCTATAAAACATAAGAGGATCTAGCATGAAGTCGTTCGGTGCAAGTAAACAGATTAGTTTCATTTCTCATTAGCAAATTACGGATTTATTTTCAACACAGAAAGAGTGAGCAATTATTTGCAAAATTACGCCCAACACAACACTATCCTGCAAGTATTAAAATAAGCAAGTACTTTTTTTTTCAATAGCATTTTAGAATTGGAGCTGATATTCCACTATTCTTTACGTGATAACATTAGAATTAGACACTCGAGTACTTGTACGAATCGCTTTATTGATACTTAATACCTTAAATTGTAACCCGAGACTTCACTACACTTTCGTCGTTTTTAACCGAGAATCCAATTTGTCTATTCCCACGCCTTTTTCTACTTTTTTTTAAAAGTCATCAATGGGTTGCCAGCCACAACTAAAAAGGCTAAAATATTTAAAAATAACAATGTTGCAACCCACAAATAATATTAGTTTAAATAGTTGATTATTGTGTATGCTAACATATGCAACAGCGTGGTACAAGATTGTCAAAATAAATCAACAAATCAAATTTCTTTGCGCTAAATGCGATGGTGTTTGCAATATCTATCCATCATTCTTTGTTCTTCCTTTTCCTACAGTCCGATAGAATGTTTGAAGTGGGTTTTCTGCACTTAACTCTTTTCTGGGCAGCCCATCGGGTTTCACTTAGTATGCCATCATTAATAACGTAAAGGGTACTCCTGGATGTGCCGTACTCGGCGTTTTTCAACATTCATCGTGTATTAGATGATTCGGATGTTACTAATGGTTGCGGAGATAAACGTAGGTACAGGTGGGCTGAGATCTACGTGAAAGGATGTCGCTTTTCAATGAAGCTGCGATGATAAATTATACAATATTGTGTGTGGTTTCTTATAAATATAGCTCTGAAAAATGATTCCTTCGTTGTCGTTTTCAGTAGAGCTTGTGGATGGTATCTTGTGGTTGGCTGACTCGTCGTCATTTACCTGGTTCTATTTTGGCTTTGTACGGCATGGTTCCAGAATAAAACCAATCAAAGAAGAACCTTGTTAAAGTAATTTTAACCTGGTTCTTCTTTCATCTGTTTGATTCTGTTAAGACACGTACAAAGAAATCCCATCAGGTCTTCTTTTATCGTAAAAACGATAAAAGAAGACCTCGAATCATAGAACTCGTTATAAACATTATGATGAAAAAATGTGTATAGTATCAACAATTTGATTACAGGCTTGAAGTAAAACCTATCTCGTTGCTACGGTTTACGAGTTTCAGACAAAATGAGCAGCCATAAACAAAACGTGAACGGAATAGAACTGAGATTCGAGATGGACGTAGTTTTACAGAGTTCTGAAATGAGAGGTAGTAACTAGTTGTAAGGTCAAATACCAACTTATTTAAGTAAGACTTAATCATGTCCAAGCTAGGAGAGCAGAAGTTAGATAAGTCTGCATGGTTGGTGGTAGCGAGGCTTACTGCCCTGCTTGGAATGCGCCAGACAGACCTACGTAACACATAGCAGTTATTCTATAAAGGCTAGGCAGAAGATGATGACATATTCAAACACAAAATTATTTATAGCTCTCACTCTTTTAAAAAGTGAAGACAATCATTCCAACTCACAGAACACCTAACCATCCGACGGAAGTTCTTAAATCAACCACGACGTACTGACTTAATATAAAAGGGCTACTCAAAGAAACCCCAAAAAAATTTCAACTGCAATAACTTCACCACAAAAATTATGAAAACCGCCGCGGCCGGCCTTATAATCCTTACTAAAAAATAATCCTCGTGGCGTGTCGGGTTAGGTCAAGTCGTTTGTCATCCAGGCCCTGGGGGGTGAAGCAGGGCTGGGGGGGTTGAAATATGCCACGTTTTCACTTTTTTTTATCCACTTTCCCGTTGAGTAAGGCGTGTGAATAATTTAAGTGGGCTTTTGGCTGCGGTGCGTTTAAAAAATGAACCCGCGTCACTTTCTGTTTCAGTGGCTCCGATAAAAGGGGTGCTGGCTCTCTGGATGGCTAGTGATAAGTCTGCCTGTCCATCTTCTTAGATAATTCGTGTGGAATTGGACAAGAAGTTGGAAACTGTAGGCGGACGAGCTTCACCGGGCATGAAACAGTTTCTGTCGTGTTTTTTCTTTAGATAAAAATTCTTGTGACTATTAGTGCCTCTTCATACGTCCCAGTTGCCGGGTAGCCGGTGCCGGTTACCCGGTGGCTAAGTGTGTGTGCATGTACGTTATCTTTCACATGTAGATAGCTGTGTAATCTGCCCGGCATGCCGATGCACCAGCTACCCGGCAACCGGGATGTATGAAAATGCACTTAGGGTCCCTGTTCAAAGGTAATACGATGATATAGGTATATGAATTAACGTTTTGTTAAACAATATACAAATTAACACTATACTAGTACTAAAGTAAATGACTAACTAAATATACAAATAAATACTATTATAATGTGGGAGATAGCTGCTCCCGCAGATATGAACTCAATAAAACCTTAATTCCGTGCCAATATAATTTAATTAGCCGATTGGCTTCTCAATAAACAATAAATTAGAATAATTGAATTAATTAAAATACAGGAAAAATAATTCTTCAGTTCCTGACAAATTGACATAGCAGAACCAGAGACAAAATCCCATAGAGATGTTACCAACAATCAAAGAGGTGTTAATCGCCACACCACCCCCCTACGGAGAGAATAAAACCAAGCTAAAATAACTAACATCATTCTTACAACTAAGGCACAATAATAACAAAAAAAACATAAAAATACGTTTTGCGCTCTTTATCATATTTTCATCAATTGTTTCTGTATGTGGCCAAAAACGACTTAATCCTAATTAAACATTCTTGTATCGATCGAGGAAGCTAGCTGTAACCCCATTAAATCCATACTAATATACAGGGTTACTTGTGATTCAAAACGTATTCCTTACAGGATGTCATAGTAGGGTTAAAATGCAACAAATTAAGCCACCAAATGGTCTACCGAATTTCAGTAGTATTTGAGTTAGTTGGATTTTTAGTTTTTTTTTTAATGAAAAATTCAATTCAAAAATGATTTACGGCGCGACTTTACTGGAATTTAAGTTATTATCATAGCTGATGCCGTAGCAGATCTTTGTTAAAAAACAAAAAGTTTCAAAATGCCTAAAACTTTGGTAAAGATCACTAATTAAACATTTTATTTTTCGTAATTTATATTTTTCTTATACAAAAATTACAACAAAAAAATACTGAATTTCGGTAGAACCTGGTGGCTTACCTAATTTGTTGCATTTTAACACTTTGAGCGGAGCGACGTTACCTATAATACGTAAAATTTGATAAACGCTATTTGATACAACGTTTAATCACGTTAGCAAAAAATATGTCTTTCTTTAAAGAACGTGTTTACGGCTGCGGCCTATACCAATTTTCGACTGCTAGCGCCACCCCACGTTAGTTTTGTTGTTGTACACCTTTTAAGGCTACTCACACACGTACATTCTAATTACGCGTACATTCGCAACGTCGACGTGTAGTAACGGTTGTGCTTGTGTCACATTTCATATTATCTTTGCTTGTATGAAAAACCAGAACGTCACTAATCGTCATATATATTTTGTATGAGAAAATAGTGTGCCGCGCAACAAACATTTGAATACCCAGATGCTCAGCTGAAAGTGTTAACCCTACGTCCGGCAAGGAAAAGTACCTAAACCTGTATAAATAAGGAATAATAGTTGAAAGCTGACCTGACTTCCGAACTACTTTTAAAATAATTCCAGGAAAGTTCTTCTTTAGAATTTCTAAAACTAAAAACGGAAGTGGTACGAACGGCTTTGCCAGTTCTCCTACAGAAAATATTTTTACCAAACGAGTGCAAGCTACTTTAGGAAAGTGGCTAATACCCTCGGAGGCAGGTGGTTGGTGCTTGGCGACTTTTTTGAGGTAAAAGTAGGGTAGTAAGGTGATAGAGTAAACTTTTCAAGTCAATTTTTAATGTAGTATAATACTTTTTTGTCAGAAGGGACAATTCTATATCTACACTTCTATACTAATATTATAAAGAGGAATGATTTTTTTGCTGTTTGTTTGTACCGAACAAGCTCCGAAACTACCGGACCGATTTTAACCATTTTTGCACCAATAGAAATCTAAATTATCAGGAAATAACATAAGATATAACTTAAAAAAATTGCAATAATGTAACCCAAAGTAGCAAAATTTTGCCTATAAAATTCATTATTTGGCATGCGCTGAGAAAACTATTGATGTTACATCAAAATTTTGTACTACATAATTAAAGTACTCATTATTACCGCAAAAAAAAATCCGCAAGGAAACATATCTAACTATGATATTTAAGTCACAATAACAGCTTTTGTGTTCTAAAATTTATTTCCGACATCCACGCGAGCAAAGCTGCGGCCAAAAGCTTCTTTCAGCGTATGGTAGGTCCTGCGATGATGATGATGGAGGTGGAATCAGATATAAAACAGCTGTTTGAAGAGTACGTAGTACGCTCTTCAGTTCCCCTCATCTGCTGACATCCCTTTTCCAACAAAACAACTTCTAAGACTTTTCGCAGATTTCTCAGAAATTTTATTTGAACCCCAACCTACAATCTCAGAAACATATAATACGACTTAGAAAATCGCCTAACACCGCACATTACAAGTAATAAAGAAGCCGTGTATAAGTGAAACAATGCATTAATTACAACCGGTACACTACCTAGCCCCCCCCCCCCTCCTGCCCCGCTGCCCCCTCAGAGAGGGTGTCTCCTTGATTTACGGCGCTCCTACCCTGGAAAATTATTCTCCATTCGTGATTTACTACCAGCGCGTTTTTACCTGCATTATTTAACGATACTACAACACATATTAAACTCTATACAGAAGCAACAGAGTTGTTATTTGATTGCGGGTAATAACATGTAGTTTAGTATATTCAGTAATTGCATAGGTATCGTTAATTGTTGTGATTGCGGCAGTCGTGCCGTTTGCGACACGGACGTGCACACACAGACGTACAGACACCACACATAGATATTGTACCGTGACAACGGTGTAAGCAGGAAATCCCGGATGACTTTCCGGAGATTTTTATGAGGTTCTTGTAGTGACGACATTGATAGCCGTAAGCCGACATAGACCTTTTGTTTATGGCAAATGAGAGGGTGATGGGTGTCTTGTGACTTTGACCTTGTAAGATGAACTTTAACAATGAAACGACCAATTGGAACCGTGCACCTATGTAGCTTCTGACGTTTTTTATGTGCCCAATGTTGTTGATACTTATAACACGTATTTTATGAAACTGGATATATTTTCTCAATCTAAGCAATTGTTTAAGAAAATGACTCTTGATGTTTTATCTGGCGAGGTGACACAGCATTGTTGTAATAGCAACTATTATTTTGTTTATTTTTTCTTTCATCACTTTTAAACCTTTAGTTAAAATGTGGACAATAATGGTGCAGGTTACATGTTTGTTAAATATTAGTTTAAGTATTTCCTTGTATTCTGCAGCAGGTAACTGTGTCTTGTACATAATAAATAAAATAAAATAAAAAAAATGTAAGTTTATGTGAAATAAAATATTTTTATTTTGATTTTGAATGCGTTAGAGATTCAAGATTTTTACCTTCGGTTGCACAAGTATGGCTAAATTTATGTTCATTATTGTTAAGTTTGGTCTCAAGCAAAAAATCAACGACTCATTCACAACGGTCAGTAGAAGCGCACTTTGTTTTGCTATTATCAACAAATTGCGAGCATCAAATGGTCCTATGATGCACTAATGGTGATTATTCTATAATTTTATTTTAATGTGCCAAGTAAAGCACTTCGTTTTAATCCGCCCATAAGTGTACCTCATACATCTTCGAATTATAGGCAGAACAGTTATATTGTGCGCGCAAGCAGAAATTTCAATGATATTATGCAAGGAATATGATTATGATCCATTCACAATTAGTGTGACTTCGGCCAGAATTTTCTAAGTAGCAGTAGGTTTTATTATTTGGTTTTATTACTGTATTATTTTTTCTATTAGTTAAGTCATTTAATTGCAAACCAAGTATTTATATAGGTAATAGGTAATACGGGCTGGTATCCGCAACTCCACGACAATTCGCGTATTTTGCGTGTAGAAGTATTTATACAAGGTGTAGCATAAATAACCCACAACCTCTTAAGGGGTCGCGATTTCAGGTTTGGTCCCATAGTAAAAGTTGTTCATAATGATGAGTACAATGACCCCTTAAGAGGTTGTGGGTTATTTATTTTACACCTTGTATATTGCTTCTTACTTTAATTTGGGCGATGTGTTTTTTGTTTTTGTGTTCACACCATATTATATATTATTATTTTAAGTCTTTATGTACGTGAGTATTTGTAATGGGCTTTTTGGTGACTATGGTTTCCTTTTTTGTTTGTTTTTATTAGCTGTAAGTCCTCCATGTACTAAAATAAAGTATCATAATCAAAATAATGACCTGTCAAATGACGTAAAAGATTGTAAAAACATCAACTCAAAGTGAAACTAAAAAATCATATTCAACAAATGTAGTCATACCGTATCAATTAATGCTAGCAACTTCTTACCTACCTATTATTTATTTATATAACTTCACCAACACGCACCTGAGGCAAAATGTATTCATTTAAATTTAAGAAATAACTTTGTATCTCATTGTAAGTGAACCTATGTATTGTTCTTATGAGAATAAATTATTTAAACCTAATACTGTTTTCTTTGTAGTCAGCTAGATGAGCAATTAAGGCATTAAGAGACATGGTTAGAAGTAGAACACAAGTTATTCATCCACTACTTCATGAGCGATAATCCGTTGACGCAAGTACGTCAATAATCACTCCATGTAAGCGCATCGCCACACAATTAATCGCGCGCCGCCAGCGCCGTCCATCCAAGTCGGCTTCAGACAACGGCAGTAAACCAGGCGTCGGGTCGCGCGATCGATTCCCGTGCGGTGCAGCCCTTTGTGCCGGCGCGACAGGTGGAAGAATCGTCTTTACTTTATGTTAAGGGAAGGCTTTTTGTGGGCTTTTATTTTTTGAAAAGGTAATGGTATTGGATTTTTAGGTGTGAAAGTGATTTGTATGGATTTTGGGTTCTGGAGGCTTTTGTTGGTAATGGATTAGATTTACTTGATTATGTGGCTCGACCATCTGAAAATAACGTAAAGACGATCTAAAATGGAAAATACTTCCCAAGAAACTGCTTCAAAAATTAAAAGTAACATTCAAAACGAGACTTTCAAGTGGCTTTGTTAAGATTTGGCAATGATAATAACTTTGAGTTTCGTACATAGAATATAAAATGTCACATTCTACACCTATAAAAACTCGTTCCACCGATAAAACTTGATACATTTGCTAGAAAATAGACTTTCAGGTACTCCCTACAAATAAAAAAAAGAAAGTACAAAATAGAAATTCTGAAATCCTAGTCCCAACCGCACCGGACAATACGCGCAAACAGAAATATTTTCGACCGATTTACCGCCGTAGCAATATATCGTAGCGGTCTACGGCGTAGCACAATGGACTCGTAGAGCGCGGCGTAGTGCGGCGTAGCCACGGCACGTGAAAGCTAGGGTAACATATGTTTAGAACATCCTGGGACACGTTCAATATACGACTCCCATTTACCAGATTTTGTACGGAATAATACTTACAATTTTTGTATCGCTTCTCGCCGCAAAAATGAAATTGGATTTTTATGCGTCATAAAATTTTTGAACGTGGTCGTTAAAAAATCTGTTTATGTCTTGTGAACAAAATAATAAAAAGGTTCTTTCACGGTGATGTGTCGCATACTCATGATACCCGATGACTATTTTTACCGTCTTGAAAGAAATTGGATATACCTATTAGGTGAACGGAGTAGAAGCCTATGATATGTCATAGGCTAAATATAAAAAAAAAAATTAAAACTAGGTATGCCTAGTTTTAATTTTTTTTTTTTATATTTTAGACAGAAAAAATGTTCTAAGTATCAATAAATACTAGAAATTCAATGTAAACTTTTCATATTAGAACAATAAAAACAGAAATAAAAAAATAAAAAAAATCTTTTAAAAATATCGAAATTCAAATCATAATATGCAACCTGCACATGATTTGAATATTGATTTAAAAGATTTAAAAAAACATTACGTATGCCATAGGCTTCTAGTCCGTTCACCTATTATTTTTCAAGACTGCAAAAAAAGTCATACAGTCTAAGTTTCCACTTAACTTCAGTTCAATATTAAAGATTGTAAGATCACTTTGATACATTGTAGACATGTATCTTCAGATCAGGCACTCGCTCCACAGTACACAGTCGCAGCAACATCAGCGGTGAACACAGCCGCACTACAACCTGCTGATAATTTACGCGTTCGTGTCTGTTACGTCACAGGTGGTTCTACCTGCCACTGTTCTCATTACGTCTCAAACATTAATTACGAGACTATGTTCTTTACGATGTTCTCCTTTACAGCGGCCTTATTCATTTAATCATGATTTATTTTAAAACATTAGGTTTCTTAATAACACTGAAATTCCGTAACAGACATTTATTTTCAACGTACATAATATATTTTAAAATATACTTATAAAGTTGCTCTACCTAAAGTGAGGTGGTAAGCTAAGGTGAGTTATGACACTTATGATTATGACACATAAATCTTTTTCATCGAATAACAGTCTCTCTACACGTGCAAATTTAATATTTTCATCAGCTCACACATTAATAATGTAAAAAGCAAAGAAGTTCCTAAAGGTCTCGACTCGACGCATGGTATCCTCAGTGGAAGCCTGCAGCAGCCTCGCGGAGGCTTCATTGGACCGTCGCCAGTGAAACTCGAGCATGACCGGACTCGCAGATCGATGGGACAAAACAAAAAAATTAGAACACTCATTGAAATGAGGCAAACACGAGAACAATTCCATTTTTTTACAAGTTTTTCTCGCACAAAACTTATTTCGTAGGAGCTCGTCCAATCTTCTGTGATTGCTGCATTAGCATTTTTGTTAAATAAAATTACAAATGTTTACTATTATGTTTCTTGTTCCGATCGTAATTTTAATAGGAAACGCGATAGAAGTAAACAGAGAACAGATTTAGTACATAAAGTAGAAATCTAATTATTGAGTCTCTGAGTGAGCTTGTACTGAAGATGGAGTGATATATGAACGACAGTAACAAAACATAAAAGAAAATAGGAAAGCAATTATAGTAATAAAATTACACGAACTAGTAGTACTCGACAACAAGGATAACTATAATACTTTATATTTTGTTGAATCTTTACAACCTTCAAGAAAATTGTGCTAGATACTTAATTAAAGCTATGTATATCAATAAAATGACAGTCAGTCTGCTGTATATCCAGATAATTAAGTTTCATCAATACAATACGAACATAATTGTTCAGAACAATTTAATTCCATAACAAATAACAGGGATCGCTTCCCATGATTACAGAGTATAAGCGCTACGGACCGTACGTACACTTTCCGTAGGGTCGATCACGTTCAAAAATGTATCTTATTACTTTAAAGGTAGAGTAGGAAATATAATATTGGTGTAGGTTATGTAGCGCGTCTTTCGCTCCTCGGGGAAAGCGTCAAAGCCTTCATTAGACAAGTGTACAGCGATATGAACGCGCACAGACGGAGGAGTGCCGCAGGGCGCTAGCCTAGGCACGTAACTATATGTATTGATACGCTTCTAAAATATCCGTATTTTGATAATGCAAGATGGAGGTAGCAAAGAACGCGTTTATAAATAGGAAAAGGTTTTTTTCTGTAGCATGCTTTTATTGAATTTCGCTTAGTTCTACAGCTTTGTTAAAATGTCACAGTCGGATAACGTTATAAGCAATTTTATGTGCCTTTAGAAAATGATTTCGATCAAGTACCGTCTCGTGTAGTCGCGTCATGTTTAGTTCTAGACTTATTTGTTAGTCTTTTTCCGTCTGGGCGGGTATTAAATCATTGCAGCATTGTTATTGGAAATTGTGAATTCGCGTTGCACCTCAATATTTCAATGCTTAAGTAGTTCGTTTGCTTTGTTTCGTTCACAAACGAAGCCAGTCGTGAGACTTGCTCTCGATGGCTCTGCTCCGAGCATTTGCTGCTCTCCTTCGCTTTTTGTACTGTTTGTTTTTACTTCGAGTACTAAGTTGGTAGGAGTTTTGTATAAATTAATGTTATAAGTATCCGACTGGCCAACTATTTCGAAGTTTACAAACAAACAGAGTTCGTGTTGAGAGTTCTTTGTTTTGATATAAAAACGTTCGTTGATAAGATTTCTTCGCGAAACTTTTTAGTGTTCATTTTATTTGCTGTTTTCTATTAAGAATGCAATCCAATTTGAGAAGAATTATTATTTTTTAATATAAAATACTGTTGGTTCGCGCTACTGCGTTTGTAAGGCTTGCGGGGCGAAACTAATATCCTCCTTATCTGAGAGTTTCCTTTGTCTTTATAAAGTTGAGAGATGCTATGAATTGAAGATTTTATTGAACTTGGTATAAAATTTATATATAAGAGCAAAGATATTATTACATTCGCTACAAATAACATAAAGTCTCCAAAATTAAACCAGTAAGTAGGTACTATGAGTACTGAACTTGTTGACAGCTGAACAAAATATTTGAAAGGGCAACGAACTGTTTGGGGCTTGAACCTTATTCATGGGCTCCATGCCCATGTAAACTATGTATATGAAAAATATACGTATATGTTAACCAAAGCAATCAATCAGGGTGCACTCGCGCCGCTTTGCGGGGACACCGCACGAATATCTAATTTTGTTTGTTACCCCGCTACCCCCAGGCACCGCCAGCACCCCCTGGCATCCCCCGAAAGCACCGCGCAGGCGTCGAACACCCCAAATCCTAGCGGACGTTGATGGATCACCCTTAATGACAAGCACCGAAGGGGCGATAGGGTTGTGCCCCTTATCGATACTCGTTATCGATAAAGTCGCTTGTGGAAATTGGTTCGATAAGATCTAATTGTTTGTCGGGGTGGTATCGTGGTGGAATTGATTGGTATTATTAGAGGGTTAGTTTTATGATAGTGTCTTGGTATTTTCCTTCGTGTCTATGCATAATTTTTGATACGAATCTTTTTCCAACTTGTTTCAGGACCTTTTATTTTGTGTTTTCGTAGACATTTTTGTTTGTATGGAAATGAGTAACATTATTATAACAAACTTGATAAACGTTGTCACAGTACTAATAACTTACCAATTCCAATTTTACTCAAGAATCTAAATAATTTTCTACAAAATAAAAACTACAATCATTACATAAATCACCATTTTCACTGACATCAATGTGTAATGTCGACATCGATAATGTAATGTGCCCGATATTACATTATCGATGTCGACATTACACACAACATTCTATCCACCCATTCGGCACAGTTTTCGCGCCCTCAAGCACTCACTACAAAGTATTAGACAAGCGGCCCGTTTCCCTCATTCGCTCGGACTTTTTGTTTGAGGCGTTGTATCGACATCGATATTGTCTGCTAGTGTCGCATCACTAGAACATATGCGCCCTTCGCGTGTTCTCGACACAATCGCATTAGAAATTAGCGATTCATGCTTTTATTTAACTGTACTTCTTGTTGCTTCTGCTAACTTTATGCTTGTACTTTCGCTTAGAATGTGATCGGCATATTAAGTGGTAATACACGTTGCTTAAGCAACATTGATGACGATGTGTTTTACCTAAAGGAAACTTTATGTAAGGAGTTCCGTATTGCTTGGTTACGGATTTGTGGATAAAGTGGCAGGTGTAGAAAATATAGACTAACTCTAATTACAGCACGAAATATTTTACTATACATATACAACTAACTATTCCTACTAAAAACTAAGTACAGAAGAAATAAGTAGAATGGGTTGCTTTGAATATCGGTAAGTCAGGCAGCGCCGGTTTAGTAATAAAACATTGAATGGTTTAAAGTATCTCAATAATTACTTTGTAAAGTATTTACTTAATATTTACTTTGTAAAGTATTACTTATACTATTTTGGACTATGTGGATCATTTTTTTTAAGGTTCCGTACCAAAATGGTAAAAAAGGAACCCTTATGGTGTGACTCAGTCTGTCTGTCTGTCTGTCTGTCTGTCAGTCTGTCTGTCTGTCTGTCTGTCTGTCTGTCTGTCTGTCTGTCTGTCTGTCACAGCTGGATATCTCAAGAACTACTAATGCTATCAACTTGAAATCTGGAACAGTTTTAGATGACGTTTGCCCAACTATTTTGCAAATAAGAAAGAAAGAAAAATACATTAATTTTTTTTGCAACAGGGACTGAAGGGGGTCTTAAAAATTCGAAGTGGGGTTACTAGGGCATGTGGGGTATCATATGAAAGAACGCTGTTTGCACATTCTCAAACATTTTTTTTCTTATTTTAGGCAGCATAGTTTTCGACTTTTGATGAAAAATGTTAAAAAAATACCGTCCCCCCCGCCTTATCTCCGAAGTTTGCATAGAAAAAAATCTGAAATTATTTTATGTATTAGAAGTTTATGTATAGTTTACAGGAAAAATAAAACGATGTCTCTAAATGGCACAGTTTTCAGAAATCATGAATAATTACATATAAATGATGGTATTGTATCCTTTTCTCAGTTTTAGTCATAGTCTGGCAGTTTGAGTAATTTATGCGGCCTAACCAAATGTCTTTTCTTTGGTATTGTTCGTCGAATAGTTGAGCTCCTTAAGTTTTGAGTTGAGCTGCACGATTACTGACAAATGCGTGCACTGACTGGACAGGTCCACTCAATCTGTGTGGTTTTTTCCTCAAAAGACCATTTCAGACAGCAATCTACATGGTCTTCACATGATCTGACCAAGATTATGTCTGGACTTTAAAAGAGACTGTGACCTCTGAGTTTGTTTCGGCGTTTCTTCTCAGAGTTCACGTTTCCTGTCTGACTACAGATAGGAAACGTCGATCTCATCCAGTTTAAAAAAAAATATGATTGACGTGTAAAAGTGTTTGTACAAACCTACTTACAGAAAATAAATCATTTATCATTTAATTATCTACCTACAAAGGGAGGAACATGCGGAGTCCAACGACCCCCTAAATATAGTGATAATGGAAAAAATACCCTCTAATGGTGAACCTTTGTCCAACAATAGAACTCCGACCTCCGCCTGAAATATAAATGAAATCACGTAAATAAATAATTATGAAATTCGTATAATGTAACGTTACTGAGGGCGGACGCATCTGTATTAATAAATGATAGACTTGTATGATGGACGGATTGACTAATGTTAAGTCCATTGCCCGTTGTATGCGGCAGTTAATGATGCCAGTCACGGAATGCCGTCGTTGGAACACAATTTTACAATGATTCCCCTTCAGTTGTTAGGGGGACGTTACATTTGGGGACCAGAGCAAATTGGTTTACAGTTTTATTATGGTTGTTTTGGATTGCTTGTCGTGTCGCTTCCGATTCAGTTACCAGACAATAATATTAAGTCTACTTGTGGTGGAGGGGCGATCGATCAGGTTAAGCTACGCTTGCCAAGGTTGGTCAGTGGATGGGTGACCATCTTTAGATACGAATACCCCTTCGTGCCTCGGAAAGCACGTTAAATCGTTGGTCCCGGCTGTCATTCGTGGATCTTTACAAGTGGTTACGGGTCGTCAGAAGCCCGAAAGTCTGACAATCAGTCAAACCAAGGGGTCGTATTACCCAGTAACTGGTAACCGGGTTGTGAAGGTCAGATAGACAGTCATTCCGTGTAAAATACTAGTATTCAGCTGCATCCGGTTAGACTGGAAGCCGACCCCAAGATAGTTTGGAAAAGGCTAGGATGGATCTGCTTGTGGTTGGAATATTTCCACTTTGAAGTTGGAGATCTTGCAAAGTTATAGGTAATTATTGGAGCCTAAATTTTTCAGGAAATAAAATTGTATAGTAGTATGAATTCGATTTTATTGGAAGTCAGTGTTTGTTTTTGTAGTTGAGTAGTAAAAAATGAGCGAGAACGAAAAACGGCACTTATTTATGAAAACTACAAAAATAAAACTCAAGTAACAGCAAATATGATAAAGAAAAGATTCAGTAAGCAACAGTAGCACAGGGAACGCGTTCTATTTCGTTCTATTTCGCCCGTTTCAAGCAGATTTTCATACGTATTTCGATTGCTCTTGTAAAACATTATTCGCTCTTCACGGACCGAGATTTTCGTGTATTTGCTCGCGAATTCTGCGAGCAGAATAAACGGACTTCAAAGGGTACGTTTTGTTTTCTCTAAGTTCGAATATTAGCCTGTTTGCCTTTATTTCTGCATTTGAGGAAACTGCTTTACATCTTTATGGTAGAAAAAACACTTTAGGTACCACATGTTACCCAATAAAAGTATACTGAATATGGACATTTCAGACTTTAAAAGTGTTCTGCCTATTTGCAGTGATCCTGCCACGGATAACTACAATAAACAGTCGTGAGAATATCACTTTTTTCACTACGCTTGCTAGAAAACGATTTCTGTGTTTTTGTTATTAGCCAATTATGAGTAAATATAGCTAAAGAAAAGAAAAATAAGAAATAAGAAACACGTGCTTACAAAAAGATAATTTAACTCGAGTCACAGAAGAATAAACAAAATAAGTAGACTAACTATATATCGCATCTTTGCGAGAAAACGTGCTATCTCGAAAAATGCAATTTTACCATGTGCTATGTAAACTTTTAAAAAAATATTAAATTAAAGTGCTTTTACGTTAAATGAGTTATCTAATAAACTTTTAAAAAATACACAAAAAGATTCTACAATCGAATATTAAATTATCGAATAATAACAAAAAAAAGGTGTGTTGGAAGTAGGCCCCCTGGATCAGACTCGCACAGACCAGGGAACCATGGCACATAAGGAAGGATGCCTGTACTCAGCAGTGCGACGATGATAAGGATCAAAATCCACCTTTTAGGTACTGTTAACCCAAAAATGGCGATGGACATCCAGTTTCTATCAATCAATCAATCAGCCTAGCCTTTTCCCAACTATGTTGGGGTCGGCTTCCAGTCTAACCGGATGCAGCTGAATACCAGTATTTTACATGGAGCGACTGCCTATCAGACCTCCACAACCCAGTAACTGGGTAACACGATACCCCTTGGTAAGACTGGTTGGCAGACTTTCGGGCTTCTGACGACCCGTAACGACTGTCAAAGATCCACGAATAACAGGCGGGACCAACGGCTTAACGTGCTTTCCGAGGCACGGAGGAATCTCGGTATGTAAAGATGGTCACCCATCCACTGACCAACCCCGGCAAGCGTAGCTTAGCCTGACGGATCGACCCGTGCGGCTGTTATCACTTAGCCACGAGCTCCTCATCCTTATCATCTCATCCAGTTTCTATCATAGCTATCATTAGACGAAAAGTTTAAACTAAAATCGATTTCAAATCGAACTTTTCGGCTTCACGTTTTTCCGCAATTATTTATCCATTTCAAACTGACACAACTGGTACAACGAGGCTTGTAGAAAAAGCGCCATCAGCACTAAATAAAAATTGCAGCACACCAAAATAGTTGCGGCAATTTAGACCCACCCTGTATAACGAGTTTTTCATTGAAGTGAAATAAACCCGCTTCTATATAACAAAATGTTATTTTTATTTTATTTTTAAAGCCAGTGCGTTTAAAATCTCTTTAGTATTTTACTGTCCGTTTCATACGCACAAAACTGATGTGTTCGTTTATGTGGACCATTCATCTTATCATCAGCGTCCACTCGACCGTTTGACCCTGTAACCCTGTGGGTTGAACTCTACCCGGACTCCGGAAACTGAAATAGCCCGGGGCTAAGTATGTATTATGTCAGCGAAAGTATTTTCGAAAATAAAAATATTCATTCTTCTCAGAAAATATTTATAAATAATTTATGTCTGAAGTAACAATAAAGAGTTATGAATTCAAGAACATGATTTTGATTTCTAAAAACATTAAACTAATTACATAATTAATTGTGCTTAATAGTTTAAGAGAAAATTACCTACCTGTGACAGACAGACGAGCACCCAAGTAGTTCACGCTTTTGACAAATCTAATTCGACACAAAAAAATACAGGGTGTAAGTGTAAACAGTGGGGGTCATTGTACTCATCATTATGAACAACTCTTACTATGGGACCAAACCTGAATATGCAAAAAAAATCTGCTGTTCAGTAAATTTATGTTCGCATAATTCGTCAAAATGTAGGTAACAGCTGATTTTTTTTTCGCGTTTTCAGGTTTAGTCCCATAATAAAAGTTGTTCATAATGATGAGTACAATGCCCCCTTAAAAGATTGCCACTGTTTACACTTACAGCCTGTATACGATCGTATTTATAAGTCGGTCTTTATGAAGCTCAAAACTCGTCGCATCATGAATAAAACACGCTTATCATACGCAGCCTACGATAAACAATATCACATAGCTTATTACCATCAAAAGGAGCACATTTCCTTTTAACTTATTTAGAGACGGGAAGACACTCAGTATCTTGCCGGTTCGTAACATTAGCATAATCGACTAAACCCTTCCATGGAGGGGACGCGTTTAAATTACCCTGTATTACCCTGGCATAGCAGGGGCAGGGTAATTATGCGTCCACAGTTAGAGGCTCGGATAGTGGACGTTAGTGCAAGCTTGTTATTAGAACTAGGCTAATTATTGACTTTAATGATCATGTGTGGCTCTCCAGGCTATGTGGAAGTATTAGTGGTACATTTTTAAATAGTCTGGCAATGTCCGGTGGTCTGTTTCTTATACAACGTGGCGTTTTGCATTCTCGTCAAATTTCAGGGAACACCAAACCGAACAACTTTCTCCATGGGACCAACATCGCAATCGCGAAAAAAATTTCAACTGTCCCATAGAAAACTTCAATACCTACTCGACGCAAATGTATGGGATGGCTGATTATTTTTTTGCGATTACGATGTTGGTGCCATGGAAAAAGTTGTTCGGTTTGATGGTCTATATATACCACACCCTTAAATTTGACGAGGATTCAAAACGTCACGTTGTATAGTTACTTTAAAAAGCACTTCTGCTGATAATGGATCTCCTAAAGCGTAATATTGTAAATGTTTGAAGAAAGTCAATCTGCCTAGCCTTTTCCCAACTATGTTGGGGTCGGCTTCCAGTCTAACCGGATGCAGCTGAATACCAGTACTCTACATGGAGCGACTGCCTATCTGACCTCCACAACCCAGTAACTGGGTAATACGATACCCCTTGGTAAGACTGGTTGTCGGGCTTCTGATGACCCGTAACGACTGTCAAAGATCTACGAATGACAGCCGGGACCAACGGCTTAACGTGCTTTCCGAGGCATGGAGGAGTCTCGGTATGTAAAGATGTTCACCCATCCACGGACCAACCCCGGCAAGGGTAGCTTAACCTGATGGATCGACCCGTGCGGCTGTTATTACTTAACCACGAGCTCGTTTGAAGTTTTCGAAATGTTTGAAGAAAGTATTACCTAAATAACCAAGTCTGACAGGTGGTGTCGGTGCTTCTTACCAATAAAATACATCTTAACGGGAACAAAACATTGCAATACTTTAATATTAGTTTCTCGGTACTTAATCGATAGAACCATTGCTAAGTCTACTCTACCTCGGTCCTAATAGGGATGATGCCTGGGTAAAAAAAAAGAAATTCTATTTAGTCCGTCAGTCAGATAATAAAAAAATATTAGACACGTATTTTTTGCTTTATCATAATAATAAAAAAATACTAAGCTATCACGCATTAAAGTTGTGGAGTGTGGGCTCGCTACGTCACTTGTACGTATAAAACCTAGCTACGCGTGACGTCATGCCATATTTTAACTCAATGTATCGCCGTAATTTTTTGATTACCTACGTAAAAAAAGAAAAAATACGCTTCCAATATTTTTTAATAATCTCTATGACGGACAAAAAATAAATTTCTAGTCATCATCCCTATTGACCATTCGTTTTTAACGAGAACCATAATCTTAAAAGTATCGATAATAACGCAATTTCACTAATGTGAACTGAAATGACATAGGTACGAGTATGTAAATACCGTTATATTCCAATGTATATTTACACATGCATATGAGTCCGTTGACCTAGTGCGGAAGTTTCCGTCAGTTCCACGACGTATTTGCTTCAAGTTTGCCTGAACTAAGTTTGACGTGTAATAGCTAAACTTCCAGGGTAATTATATGGATAAAGACTTTGACTGTAGTATGTGTCGGGTTATGTTTGTGGAGATTCAGTCAATGAGTACCTATACGTAGGTATTTAGATGACCCTTGTTAAATATTATGTCAAGTCTTTTTTTATAATAAAGGACTGATTTACAGGGATTCATAGATTGTATATGTATAATATTTAGAAAACTTATTTTTAATTAAACCATGACTTGTCAATAAAGTTCTTTGATAAAAAAAAATTACTTGTTAGAACTTGTCACATAAACTTTATAATTTTATTGGTTAAAAAGAAACGCTATGGAAAATAAAGATGAGATATTTTAATATATATGTTCGATCCAATCTCAGGAAAAACCCAAAGCATTTATTTTAACATTTAACTTACATACAAGCCTATTACGACAATCTACTCCCAATTACTAGCCTAATTAACAAGCTTTCCCCAACAGATCGTAATCTATAAGCACTTTTCACACAAAACTGCTGCCGGATAGTCAGTGCCGGATAACCGGTGGCACAGTGTCAATCAATCTGCCTAGCCTTTTCCCAACTATGTTGGGGTCGGCTTCCAGTCTAACCGGATGCAACTGAATACCAGTATTTTACATGGAGCGACTGCCTATCTGACCTCCACAACTCAGTAACTGGGTAATACGATACCCCTTGGTAACACTGGTTGTCAGACTTTCGGGCTTCTGACGACCCGTAACGACTGTCAAAGATACACGAATGACAGCCTGGACCAACGGCTTCATGTGCTTTCCGAGGCACGGAGGAGTCTCGGTAATGTAAACCGGTGGCACAGTGTATACCGTCACAATTCATCCGGTTTATCCATACACTACCAGGTATTCGTCCCCGGCTATCCGGCAGCCGGCTGCTCTAAAGGGGTTCACTTCCATGTAAGTGGCTGTTTGACCTTATATACAAAGTAGTATGGCGGACGATATTAACACGCAAAGTTTATTCCTTAAGCCGTCTGTTTATAATAGGTTGTGTTTGAGGAACTTCTATGACTTATGTAAGTTGTGTTAAGACTTATGTTAAGTACTGCTTACCCATTTCTGTGTAAATGCTTTGAGGATTGTGTTCAATATAAATGGAGTTTCGTTATTTACTGCGCTCTATTTATACTACACTAGCTTTTGCCCGCGGATTCGGCCGCGTGGATACTACCGGAAATTCCTTCCTTATTCCTTGTCTAAATTATAAAGGGAACCTCTGTGCGAAATTTCAGCTTTTTAGGTCCAAGGGTTTGGGCTGGGCGTTGATGAGTCAGTCAGTCAGTCAGGACTATTCTTTTTATTTAGATGATTTGCTACATTATTTTTCTCTTGTTCACAGATAAATCCGGACTCTTTCCAGAATACCGGGTAAGTTACCTGTTATTTTAAAAGATGGCAATTTATTGGCACTTTCTATCTCATTTGTGCTCATTTAGGTAAGGATGGTGACACCTACCGTCCGCGAGGCCTAAGCTGATTTGTGTGAGTGATTACGAAAATGGTACGAGAGCCCATGACCAAAGTTTTTATGTTATCGTTTTGCGGCCAAAACCGTATAAAATTAATCACATGTGACGCGCAAAATGTCTGAATACAAACTTTTCGTTTCGTAATGAAATTACGAAACCTCTATACATTTTAAACATTAGACATATTGTGATAAAACCATCTGCCTATTTTTTTTTGACATAGCAGAAATAGACTCCCATAAAACTGTGACGTTTTTGACCGGAGCTGCCCACTGAGTCGGGTTCAGAAACATCTAAACCAACGATTTATATGGTTTTGGCCGTAAAACGGTGCGAAATGGCTTTGGTCATGGCCTCTCGTACTAAAAGAACAAAAGCCGATTGCCAAAAAGCCGGTTGTCAACCTAGCAAACGACGCGTCGCGCTCTATGCCGGACGTCATACCTAGATATATGTGCACTCACACAAATGCGAAGCTCAGCTTAGACCTCGCGGACTGTACTAATCTATCATTAGATGACAAATTAAATAACACTGTGAATAAATGTGTTCTTTTAGCACATAATAGGTCTTGAGTCTTCATGCTGAAGAGAAACCTTGACCCTGCTTACCCGGCCGCAGCCCATTTACAAGTCATATTCATTTGTTTCACGCGTTCTTCATCCTCACAGAACCATAATCATAACAATCACAAATAAACCATATGTTTTACCAAAACAAGTCTCAACTCAATATACTAGCAGCGCAGTGCATACCACAGACACACAGACCAACAGACGCTTCGGACAGGAAACGGAAGCTGCGCGCGCGCTTCTCGCTGTAAATCGCTCGGCGCGCGCATTTCGCTGTCATCGCGCGCGCAACGTACTCCGCAGTGTAGGATGCGCTTGATTCACTGTTGTGAGGGAATGTGTCAGGTTTATTTTTTGTTGTTTTTCTTGTTTAATTTTAAATTGTGAATTGTTATGGTTATGACTTATGACTTATGTAAGACTTATGATAGGAGAAATTAAGAGTAAAAAAAAAAAACACCAACTAAGAAGGTATGAACAAGATATAGTAACAAAATAACATCGGTTTTGGGTTTCGTATAACAGGCATCACACGTAGTTACCAAATACACGTAACGTGCCGCTGCAATGACGACATTAATTTGACACGCGTATACGGTCGCGGTACCGTTTTCGTTTTATAAAGATATTTTAATTTCATTAAACGTTATTATTTATTGATGTATTTACAATTTTCTAAAATAGCATCTTGATGTAACCTGTAGTGCAGCGATGAAATTAAAACAAATAAACGTAATACGTTTGCAAGTCACAATTTGAATTATGGGGCGTCTATACTCATAGGGCAACTATCACATTTTAATCTAAAATATTTTTTTCGGTAACATTTTAAATCCACTATAAGTCGCCATGTTGGATTTTATCTGAACGTCTTAGACTATAAAACCGCGGAACAACATGACGTTTCCAACGAAACATTGTTTGGGGATTTCGAGTATTGAAACTTGCTGTCATTGAAACACGATATGAACAATTCCTTTTGATTTTCAGCAACAAAAATAATTTTGCACAGAATCGTGAAATAATATATCAACCTTACGTGGTCACTCTACTGTACATAACAGCCAATGGCGTCGCAATTCAACTTGCGCCCGCGCATTTATCAAATTTACTGCACGCCATGTTGTATCTTATGCACTTACTACACGTAGTAACTTGGGACAGAAGGCTCGTTGCTAAAATATCTATCTTAGCAACGGGCCTTCTGTGCCAAGTTACTTTAGAAGTCAAAATCGGTTGAACGGACTGTAAAAAGGTTTGTTTAAATGTCTTAACTTATTGTAAATGGAGTTATAGATCCCTAAGACTGAGTGCTTGCTAATACAATACTAACCGTACAGTTTAATCTAAATAATGCATTAAACTCAAACCGTCTTATTAGAAAACAAGGTTCATCTTCAAACCCAGGTAAACCATGGACCCTTTTTTGAATTTTGAACTTTATTCCGACACATTAAGATGTCAGTTTACAAAACTGACAACTTAGTACCTTTAGAGAACTGTATTTCTATCACAGCTAGGTTCTGATTACAAAAACTGGCTCGATGGTTTAAACCATGACAGAAGAAAAACCTCGTTTTGTAATACGACCGATAAGGTCAAGTTTGAAGAAAAACTATCAGAGGCATTGCGAAAATGAGTTTCCTCTAAAGTGAACAGAACGGTGGAGTGAACTTTCTGAGCTTGCCTGTATCGTGGTTCTTCTGTTCGAGTTGGGTGGCCACTTCGCACTCTTCGCTGATAATTTTTGCAACATTGTTTTTACACCCTATAAGTAATAACTGCAAAAGGAATGTGGACCTTGCTGCAACAGAATTGAGTTGTATTTTGCAGTGAGAGAGTACGCAATTTAATTGCAGTACTTTATAAACAAATATTGAATGTTTCAATTTATATCCTCATATAATATCGATAAGCGCAGTTTAATTTGAACCTAGTAATCTAAGACTTAAGGTATATTGTACAATAAATGCGTCGAAAGTTCTTAATTATAATACTTTGTAGAGAAATATTGGAACTTAACTTTGTTAATTATGTGCTTCAATATTTAACTTAAACTTATTGGTGTTTTGGTTCGAGATAAAACTGTTTTAGAAGAGTTGTTTTACTTTTACTTCGTCGTTTAAAAGGCCAACAGTCAATGAAATAGTTTTGTATACTTATTTCGATCTAGTATCTAATTAGTAGGTACTTACTTATTTTTCTTAAAAAAAAAAAACAATATTTTATCACCGAAAATGTAGCCTTCGTACTGTAGCTAATAAAGAACAAGAACGTTGCCAGAGACCCTAAAATATAACTTTAAAGGTTCCAGGATATAAAACTGCTTTACAAAAACAAATAGGTATATCAGAACACTACAACAGCATCATGATGAGTGAGCCTTCTTGACACAGTCACGACAAGCAGCTGCCAAATATTTACTTATTTATTTATTTATTTCAATTGGTCCTACGAGCTAACAGACATACCATCCAAAACGCTCATATGATTAATTTCCTTACAATTCAATTGTGGATACACACACTCGTCTCCTTACTAAACAATAGATTTTATAAAATAGCAATAATGCCCATGTCTATAAATAATAATAAAAATTAGATTACAGCGATATTATTATTATTACATTATTTACTTATTTATAGAATTACTAGCTTTTGCCCGCGGCTTTGCCCGCGTTTATTATACCTATAAACCTTCCTCTTGAATCACTCTATCGATTAAAAAAAACCGCATCAATATCCGTTCCGTAGTTTTAAAGATCTAAGCATACATAGGGACAGACAGACAGCGGGAAGCGACTTTGTTTTATAATATGTAGTGATAGTCATAAAAATCATCAATACAACTCTCTAAGTTCATAATTATTACCCTACTGAATTACTACTTCATGAAATCATGAGATACTTATGGAGTTGAATTGCTGATTCTAATGATATTATAATTCTGTACAGCCATGTTAGTTACGGCCGCGAATCATATTTTAATCAACATACAATCTGACACTGACCTGCAAATTGCTAAAAATGTAAGAAAATTTTAATTTCGCGGGCTACCTTATTGCATCGCCCTTAAGTAAGATTTTTTTTCTTACATACTAACTTCATTTAATTATAATGTGTAAGTTCCTATTGAGAAACTCATACCTACCTACGTGGTTTACATAAACTGCACCAAGTACAGCTAATCTGCAGTAGATGTAGCGCGTGCGGTGTACGTGTTAAATCATCGTAATACCTCCTGTCTTGCGTGCGCGCCGAGCGGTGAGCGAAACCACGTGTAGGGCCTGTATTCATAGTGACAGCGATACTTAGATAGCGCTGCGTTCAAGAGAATGATGAATTATTGACACTGACAGCTCATGAATGTGTTCAGTTTCATTCATTGGTGAAATCCGCTCTAAGTTAGCTAACTGATAAGAAAAGAGAACTAACTAACTAACTAACTCGTAAGACCAATTATTGAAATAAATAAATAAACTTAGAAAAATAAATACTAGTTACCGGTAGTACATGAATTAATTTTTTATTACATTTGTTACTAACATAGCATATAAGACAGTGTGTATTACTAACATCATAATATGGATCAAGGTCCGAAATAAAGTTTTATTTTTATTTTTTTTATTTTACCTATAGTTGCATCTAAACAAATGTGTTTTTTTTAATGCTGCTGTTGTTAATGCGCTAGGAAAACGTGAAGAAAAACTGAAAGTTATATGTATTTTTAGCTCCTCTCGTTAAGGCTGCTCCTTCCAAAAATACGGCGAAACTAAGTAACTTTGTAACCATCTTTTACAGTAACTATAGCATCTTTCTGACAGGAAAAAATACACAGTAATCTACAATACATGAGAAGAGATTTCATGTGTCTCGAAATCTATTTTAATTTGTAGAACTAAGGAAAAAAAAACCTAAATGCAGGTCTATTTCGGTCTATTTTTTCGAGTTGTTACCATATTACTCCTACAGTTTTCATTAAGTGTTCATAAATTTATACAGTTCTTTACAAACTAATAAGGAATGATTTCTTGTCATTACTTTTTTAGTTTAATCAACAGATTTTTTGTAAATCGATGATTACTTCATATTTTGCAAACATTGTGTCATCGCGCTTCTCTTTCTTTTCTATGCAGTCCGACAGTGACCGCGCTTTTTGCGACGGATAAGCCTTAAGGACAGTCCTTTCATAACCTGCTTTTGTGTGTTATTTTATTAGTTACAAGAGTACAATATACGGAGGAATTTAATTGGCAGAGACTTTTTATTACTCACTGGGCTATTTTACTTCGTTGCGTAATAAAGAGGGCTCCGGCATAATGGCCTTCCTGTCTTTTATTCGCTTGTAATGACATTCTTAAAGGTACATCACGTTTTGTGAGTTTGAATAATTTTTATAGGCTCACAATTACGACTCATTCTTTCGCTTCCGAGTCTTTCCTGCTCAGGATAATATCCTTATTAAATTAACATCAACAAGCTCAGGGTGTCTTAAATATATTTAACATAAAAGAACCTTAAAATCTATTTAGCTCATACGGACTCACTGCTGACTAGCCTCTGTTTTTACACAAACTTAACGTGGTCGCAATTAATTTTCATCAAAATGAAATATTCTTCATTATGGCCAGTCCATCCAGCTACTAATCTTTCTCTGCTAGAACAAAAAATACTGAACTGGACTATACATACGGGCCCAGCAGCGCTCGCGCATGTAACGTGAGCTGCCGCACTGCGCCCTTTGAAACCAAGCCTTACAGCTTCAGTACCAGTGTAACAGATAATGCGGGATTAGTACCGGGACACAGAGGCAGCACTGTCCAGTAGCGGAGAGGATCCACCACGGACCACCTATCTCATGTTTAGATCCGAAGGCGTTTCCGTTTGGCGACTGCGGTAGAGAGAACTGAAACGTATTCAATGAGTCATTTGTGAGCCCATACTGAACTTTCTGATTCAGAGCCGCCTACATTTTCGTACAATTAAAGGTATGAGTACACATTAGAACATAATTAGGTATGTACCTACAGTGGGCTGCATCAGTTGGGTACCTACCCCAGTTGTATTAAAATTTTAATATAGCTAGAAATATGAAATCTATACATATAAAATTCAAAATCCTGACTGACTGAAGACTGACTGATATATCAACGCACAGCCCAAACTACTGGACCTAGAGACTTGAAATTTTGCACATAGATACCTTATGCAGCGTACGCATCCACTAAGGAAGGATTTTTGGAAACTCCATCCCTAAGGGGGACAAATAGGGTATGAAAGTTTGTATGAAAAGTCTTATTCCTTGAGTTAATAGACTTGAAACTTGGCACGAATATTTATATAAGTAAATTATAAAGTTTGTCATTTTTAGTTTTCCTAAACTACCCCTTCAGGAGGGATGGGGGGTTGTCAAAGTTTGTATCGAGGAATTTTAACGCACGTTCCGATTAACTCGAAACTCCGTATTTATACTTGAGATCAAAAATAAAGAATAATGTGTACTATTTTTCAGAATCTTTAACCTGCACAATGCACATGGCAATAAACATCCGTGCAACCTGACTAATATACAGATAAAGACACAAACCATGCATCCCATGGCCATCATTTGTGTCGCTAAAACGTTAGCTCAATCAGTGTTATCGGGTTATTTTTTGTGGTCGCAGCCTGTGGCAGCCTGTGGCAGCGCGGTGCTCGAGTGGACCAGTAATGCTTCACTCAGATAAAGATCTCAAGTGTTTGATATATGACGCGTAAAAACTATGGGTTTAGTGATGTGTGTTGGTAATATCCATTCAATTGTTTTGTCGATGTAAATAAAAAGCTCCATTTATTATTTGCTTACGGTTCATACGCTATTGCTGGAATCTTTAGGTGCTATGAGATAGCTCGGCGATCAGCACCTTCATGTTCCAACACATTCGTAAACACAATTCATAAAAAACTAAAACACTCTACAAACCTATTTCAGTTAAAATTGTGTTTTGTCAATTTCTTTCGAATTGTGATTTGAGTTTGGAAGAAGAAGACAAAACACTATTTTAACTAAAACAGATTTGTAGAGCGCTTTAGTTTTTTTATGAATAAGGGAGAAGAATAGATTTAATTTCGGCAATTCTATAGTATTCGCCAGTTTAACGTATTAGATGGTGTTGAACGGTCAAATTTAAAAATTTATTGTTAAACTAGCTTTTGCCCGCGACTTCGTGCGCGTTTCCGTCGTTTTTCGTAAAAAAGTACCATATGTCCTTCCTCACGGTTCAGTGGTTTTGATGTAACAGACAGATTAACTTTCGTATTTTAGTAGGGAAATATAATATAGTCAATCCACACTACTGTTGACAAATATCGCAAATGCCGTTCGCGGTCAGCTGTAAGCCGTAATTCCCGTTGTGAAGCAGTTTCAGCTTCTCGGGATAACGCATGTTGTTCTCGGTCAATGGTACGCCTTAGCTCTCATTGAGAAGAGCTTTGAGACGCCCGTGATGTAGCTCGTCTTGCTCTGTCAGCTGCTAATCGCATCTCTCTCTCTGGAGAGCTTTCATTGGCTCGAGAAGTTGAGGCACTAACTCTCATAGAGTTTAACCGATGTGCTCTTTCCTCTGCCGATTCTTGAGAACGCTTAATTCTCATTCTCTTAGCTTTACTCGAAGTTCGAGATAAAGATAATCGTTTTTTAGGTGGCATTGTGTATTTTATTTTTAATCGACGGTAACGGAAAGGCTGTCAGTTACCTAACAAAATAACCTACGTTAGAGGTCCTAACTATAGCTACCTTACACTTAAAATCTAAGTGCCTATTTAAACTAAAATATTCTAATAGAATTATACCCAGAAATATGTATAACTTACAACAAAAAAAGAAATGAAAATAAAGCTGAAACGCCTGTGCAATACTATCTACCTATACCTACTTCACTTAAAAATAAATACCTATAACTACTATAATTAATAAAAGTATCTACGCTTTTACCTACTTAATACAAAAATAAAATTGAACATAAATTAGCCAAAACTTACCTATCGGTATCTCAAAATCTATGCGTACTACTTCTACTTCTACTACTACTTCACCTAAAAAGAAATAAAATGCAAACTATTAATAATTTGTAATTTAATAAATATTTAAACACTTCCAAAACAACTAATACCTATTTTATAAAATAACAACAAAAGAAATTCAAATAAACTATTTAAAGACTAAAAGTCGCGCTGATAAGCACGGTTTGTTAATATCAATTATTGTCTGTCAATAAGGTCGAACGCTCTGAACGCATCAACAGCCAAATGTTGAACCTCCCGCCTTTTTATAACCTACCGCCACGACCCGCGTCGAGCGCGGCAACCGTTACGCAAAAATAATCCTTATGGCATGATTCAGTATTCACGCGCGACGCGACGGCGCGATGGCTTATTAGCGTATTTCATGTATAAGTTTGGTGTTTCTATACCGATTACTATGATTCTTTTTTTATTGAATAGGTACTAATATTAACTTCTTTTAATTAGGGATGAGTGAGAGTATTATAAACATAAGTGTAAACAAATATAATCAGAAAGCTCCGAACTGCTAAGCTATCGGGAGTTACACGTGTTATTGTGAGTCAACCATAAAAGATAGACATATGCTGTTGTGGGATATTTTTTAGATAATTTTATGAAGAACATTTCCGTCATAAATGATTTCTATGTAGCTTTAACCATTAAGGCTGCACACGCGACGGAAGCTTAAAAAATGGAGCAACTTCTCCCGTTTTCCCAACATTTCCCTTCACTGCTCTGCTCCTATTGATTGTAGCGTGATAAAAAGTATACTATAACCTCCCCAGAAGTATGAAGAATAATTGTACCAAGTTTCGTTAAAATCCGTCGAGTAGTTTTTGTTTCTATAAGGAACATACAGACAGACAGACAGACAGACAGACAGACAGACAGACAGACAAAAATTTTACTGATTACATTTTTGGCATCAGTATCGATCACTAATTACCCCCTGATAGTTATTTTGAAAATATATATCATGTACAGAATTGACCTCTCTACAGATTTATTATAAGTATATAGATGTGCCAAGTACCAGGATGCCCTTGGTTTTGACCCTATAAAGTATATCAGTGGCCATCTAAGCTGCGATTCTAAAGGCAAGCTTTTCATCTTTAGAGAGCTGTTCATTGAAATAAATATACAGTGTCATCTCTTAATGTGTAATAATTATTAACAATATCATCGACAACCTTAAGTCTCAACCGTGCCCAGCACTAGTGTCTCCACCGAGAGTGCCTGCTACCTGCGCGCACGCACTTGACGTCGCCAACATGGCGCGCAAATGTCGCCCCAACAGCTTTTTTATTTTACGTTTTTCAACAGAATTTGTACCAATTGATTCGTGAGCTGTTGAATGATAAACATGTTAATTTTATGTGTATTTACAGTTTGTGTCCCAAGATTTTGAAGCGACTTTGTGAAATGAATATGAATTAATGTCAAATATTGTCATTCGTTTCTGTTTTAAGCAACGCCAGAACAGATATTTGGCTAATTATAGATAGGCATAACAGAGGTGTTAGAACACCACTGCCAACTACGATCCTGGAATATCTTTGAACTAACACTTCCTCTCTGTCATCGTTTTCCATCATGGTGTTTTTCCTCGTTCCAAGCGGTAACTTCTCGATCGCACCATGTTTATTGCTAAGTTTCAGTTAAATTACCTTTAAGGAACCCGATATTGACATAACTCGTCTCATGTCTGGATATTATCATGTTACAAGTCAATAATCCTCAAATTCCGTGCATCATGCATCAGGTATTTGGAACTACCTGCGACATCCGTTGTACCAGGAACTGTTATCTAAGAAGACGAGACTGCGAAAAATTATTCAGGTATGAGGTGACATGGGGCACATAAGTGTTATCGATTCTCGTAAGTTGCTTTATTCAGGTAAACCAAGGTTGGGCCAAGAGACATATAAGCTGCCAATTATATAAAAAAATAAGAAAAAGGAATAAAAATAATTAGTAGTGGGTCGGAAAATAAAAAATAAATAAATAAAATATATTTTTTTTTTTCACAAAAAAGCACATTTAAGTACTTTACTGAAGCATTTGAATGTATTCTTGCTCGTTATGAAAGCTAACAAAAAGAAAATCAGCAAGTGTTATGACAAATTAATGGTTACTAAGGAAGTAAATGCTGCAAATAGGTTACTGAATCTTTTCCAAGGAACTAGACTAGAATAATATAATTTTGTCTACAAAACTAAAAATAAATATTATCTCAACACAAGCATATCCATAAACTCAGGTTTTGTTGTAATGACCCCAAACAAATGACAAAGAAAACGAAGAAAAATATCACTATACCTCAATTTCCATACCAGACGATTGGCTAATAACTCTCTGATTCCATTCCAGCTCACATTATGCACCAAAGTACTCCGACATCCGTTGTTCAAGGAATCCTTATCTGAAGCGGCGGGACATGGAGCTCGTGAAATGTGCCCCAGACATCATAAAGTGATACACGAGCATATATCATTGCTATCGAAGATATTATATTTTTCTTGAAATACGGTCTGGGAACTTGTTTTTAAAAAGTTATATGGTTGTTGTATACTTGACTAGACTAGGAAGCATGACAGACGAAAGTATTGCTTGCAGACTCATTCGTTCTTTGATAGTTATAGAAAGATTATGTTATTTTCTGAAATTGTTGAAATCGTTTAGAATACCACAATCTTTCCTGCAAAACCAATATTCCGGTCAAAATAGACATTTCAATTAACAAAAATTCCGACAGAGCTAAATTTTGGTGGAGACCTTGGGTACAATGGGAAATATCAAAAGAAACCAGAACTACAGTTAAAGACACTAAACAATACCAATATAAATAATCATAATGCAGTTAAAAGATTATTGTCCCTGAAAATTCCATCATAACAGTTTGTGGAGTAGGCCTACCGAGGAAACCACTTAAAAAAAAACACGCCAAAGTACACTACCTCCGGGTGATGTGGAAAAGTGTGCATATCATGTACAACGTGACTCCTTCAACTTTTAGAATCGCGTTATCTCAGAAATGGTGATTCTTAGAAAAAAAGTGTCGAGACAACTTTTGAAGACAATTTTATGATCTTAAAGAACATCGGCCAAATTTCTATAGAAGCTGGACCTGAGGTTTATTTTCAGTGTACAGAAGCAAATTATAGTGAGATTTGATTGTTTTATGTAGTAAACACCATCCCTTTCGAAAATAATTTCTAAATAGCCAAGATATTTCAATAATGCAAAAAATACTTTTGAGGTTATCGGTGTCCGGAAATCAAAAGCACAGAATAATCGTCACAAGCGGTACCTAGTTATCAGTCTGTAAAACAATGCCAAGGTCAAACAACAGAAGGAAATCCAAAACAGTACAGTACGTATCACAATATTCACACTAACAACAACAACACAACAATGCGAGATCGCCGGGTGCAAAGACTACACACTACAGTATATTTATATATTAGTGTCAAATTGACACCCGTTGTAATTGACAGTATTGACACTGTCAATCCATGGCGCGCGTCGATGACATATTATGACGTTCCGTTGTACACAATTGAACAAAATGCTGATACTTACTATGAACCCACATAATTATTTTTATGACAAGAATCCAATACATAGTAAAAACAGCACTAGTTGGTTTGATACACAAGTATATAGTATTGAATTACATCTAATAACTATTCAGAAAAACGTGAATAATTATAATCTTTGAGTACTAAATCATTTCTTAAGCAAAATGAATCGTCAAAGGTGCGTTCTGAACATGTTACTCTAAATAATTTGCAAATTATGCTATTAAAAAAAATGTGTTTGTGCTTTTTTTTCTGGCGAATTAAATATCTATTTCTTATGTTTTTTAAGACCTTAAAAAATACTAGATTTTTTTATATATATGGCATATCTGTACACCACCGCCTCGTGGTCAGGTACGATTTGGCCGTCCTTCTTTGTCTCAACCATTTTTTTGATATAACTTACCGTTTACGAGAAAAATCCAAAAAACCTCAAATTTTGACATTTGACCCCCAATAACTTTTTTAGCACACATGGGATCGATGGGGACTTTTGACACTTTATTTCTAATGGTGTACCCAAGGTCTCCACCAAAATTTAGCTTTGTCGGAATTTTTGTTAATTGACCACTACTTTTATGTCTATTTTGACCGGACTACAAAGCATGAAACTACCTGCGACATCCGCTGTTTTACAAACACGTTATCAATCGTCGCGGGGGCACCGGATTGTACCCCGCTCTCTTCACTCTTATCGGAAGCTTGTCAAATAATTTTTTACTTGTGTTGCGTGGTGTACGGTATTGCCAGTGCGAATTGTGCCGTGTGAAGATAAGTTGAACTCGATAATGTCCTAATGCGTTTGGGACATGTATGGCTTAGTGTGGAAACATCTTTTGTTCTGTAGCTATAATAAATTATCGTGGTGGAGAGCAGAGCTTGTATGCATTCCGCTATACGATGTAGGTACATTTTGGTATTAGAACGTGGTTATCGATTTTCTGTACAACACTAGAGGTAACAGTCCCATCTGGGGCAAATGTGTTCCTCCACTAATTTATAAACCGAACCAATCATCCCACGAATTGGCACGAATTGGCGGATTGGCATCGTGGGTTGCAGCTGAAAATCAGCGTCAGGTGGTAGACCTTGTGTTGTCATCAGACATTATGCTGAGCTGAGGCTCTTTTGGCATTACAATAATTGTTTTATGTTTTATAGTTATAAGGTGTATGTATATTTTACTGTAATGCCAAATAAACGCATTTTTCTTTCTTTCTTTCTTTCAGAAATAAAATATCAACAATGTGTACGTAGTGCCTAAATCTTAAGTAAATCAAAGAGCTGGTCTCCTGGGCTCGTCGGCTCCCCAGCCTGCCATTCGGAAAATAAGACAACAGTAAAACAGTAGAAATATGTTCAAAGTTTAGCGATAAAAAGCGATACAACTTCACAGAACCTTTTATTGCTGTTACACTTTTTTGCCAAGTATATTATGTACCAGTAGGTACCAGTACCTAGGTACTTCCTACCTATTTATTTTGCCAAGTATATTATGTACCAGTAGGTACCAGTACCTAGGTACTTACCTATTTATTTTTAAACCGATGGCACTTAAGAGCGTTAACGTCGCGCACGCTGGCAACGTCACATTTCCAAAGGTTTTTTGTGATTATTTTAATAAATTTAAATCATAGGACCATTTCCTCTCAAATTCTTAGATCGTTGGTATTTATAAGTATGTATGCTATTTTTTGACAGTAATTTTGATATTTACTATTTAAAAAATAGAATAATAGAAAATAATTGACAATATTTCATTTTCTAAGAGTAAATACCAAAATAACCGTCAAAAAATAGCATACATACTTATAAACACCAACGATCTAAGAATTTGAGAGAGGAAATTGTCATTTGATTTAAATTTATTAAAATAATCACAAAAAACCTTTATAAATGCGACGTTGCCTGCGCGCGCGACGTTAACGCTCTTAACTTATTTTTTTTTGCACTTTTCCAGTTTTGAAAAAAGAACTGATAGTACATACCTAAGCTAGTTTCCCTGCATTCTAGTGTCTACTTGGCATAAACTATTGCAGAGCCTTTTGGATCCTTACTGGAGTGGTGGAAGACATGAGGGCTTGTGGCTTAGTAATAACAGACGCACGGGTCGATCGATCAGGTTAAGCTATGCTAGCCACGGTTGGTCCGTGGATGAGTGACCATATTTACATACCAAGACGAGGGATCTTGGTATTATATGTAAAGATGGTCACTCGTTCAGGGAGCAACCGCGACATCCGTGCCTCGAAAATCAGGTGAGGCCGATGGTCCCGCCTGTTATTCGTAGATCTTTGACAGTCATTACGGGTCGTCAGAAGCCCGAAAGTCTGACAACTATTTTTTAGGTAACCGGGTTGTGGAAGTCAAATAGGTAGTCGCTCCATATAAAATGCTAGTATTCAGCTGCACTCGGTTAATTCGGGTTGACTGGAAGCCGACCCCAACATAGTTGGGAAAAGGCTCGGACTGGAGGAAGTCATCATCATATTGAATCTGACACTACATCCTGCCCATACTTTTATGAGAGGCTGCGCTTCTATATTCGTTTCATTATGTTCACAGTTTTCTCTCCCAGAAAAACCTTATTTCATAACAAAGTAATTTTCATTTTCCGTTAAGTACTTGCTTCGTTCAGGATAAATGAAACAATCAGTCAAACGCCTTAAGTGGGTCCGTGATTTGGGTCCGCGTGCATTGTTACGCGGCACGGCATTGTACGCGCTGATTTGTCATGTTCTATTGTGTCCCGTTAGTCCTGTACCGCCAATGGAATAAACGTAATTTTGGGTAAGTATACGGCTTGAAATTTTGCCTTAATACATTTTCCCCAATTTCGATATTTTTTCCTCTGAATAGATTTCAATAAGTCGAAGAGCAAATGTGTTGTAGTGAATTGAGGCAAAGGTTTCATAAAGAAGAATGCTTTATTACGAACTAGCTTTTGCCCGCGGATTCGCTCGCGTTAATTTAGAATTTGACAGTAAATTCAGTTTGTACTCTGTTTGTAATAATATGTATAATTCAATCATGAGTCGAAAGACACGTGACTCTATTATAAGTTCGTATCCGAGCTATATCTAAATGAAATTCAATAAACACCACAGTAGTAAACATTTGTCATATATTCCAACCTCGTCAGTAATGAATCGTGAAACACCACACGACCCATACCAACAACATCTTACCATCCAATCAGCATCAAACCAATATCACTAAGAGCTCCTAATATTCCACACCAGCCACTCAAATTACCTTCACCATTAATTACAATCATTCGTCATCCGTCGATTCTCGTTCCCGTGTCGTGTGTCAACGGACCCACGCGCCACTTAGGCGTCAAGTTGCATCGCCTGCCCCATCCAATCCGCCGAAACGTCAGTACTCCACATTTATTTAATTTGTACTCCATTGCGCGGTGACAAGTGCCTCCATATATTTTAATTGGAATAAAACGAAGCTTGGATGACGACATTTTTGGGGAAAATATTGCTGCTGGCAATTTGTCTGCTGGCAGTGAAAGCTTTAAGTAATGATAACAGGAGAACTTGGTGCTGGAATACAAATATATGCTTCGGTGAAGATAGGATAATATAAATTTTTAGGGTTCCGTGCCAAAATGGTAAAAAAAACCCTTATGGTGCGACTCAGTCTGTCTGTGTCACAGTTGTCTTTGGAACAGTTCTAGATGACGTTTTCCCAACTATTTTTCAAATAAGAAACAAATGTATATTTTTTTTTTTGCAACAGGGGCTGAAAGGGGTCTTAAAAATTCGAAGTGGGACTAATGGGGAATCGGAACGGAACACTCGGTGCGCCAGTCCGACTCGCTCTTGACCGGTTTTTTTAGTATTGGGGGTATATATGACCACTGTCCGCGTCTTTAAGTGCGTATGGTGCGGAACCGATACCAACCATGCTTGATTTTGCCTATAGCTATTTTGCCTATAGCTATTTTGCCTATAGCTGCTCTATTTTGCCTATAGCTATTTTGCCTATAGCTATTCCTTCCTCGCGGAAAAATGTATGCAGTTAACAATAAACATGCTTACTTAGCTTCTTCTTCCTACCTCCACAAAAGAGGACTTCGATTTGAAAGCCATCATTATTAAACCCAGTCCGTGACTCAGCCTTAAAAGGTTTTCCTCTCATTCAAAATTCACTTTACCTGAACCATATTCAGCCATGTTTGGAGATTCCTCCATTATTTCCTACACGTTCTCTCTATACTCATATCAGTAAACAGTTATTTAGTATTGATTGCCAAGTAACAGAAAATGTCTCAAGTCTCACTTTATAAGTAAAAAAAAACCGACTTCCAAAAAAAACACTACAAAGTGAAAAATAACTTTAATTTCGGAAGTCGGTGTCTTTGGATCTGTATTTTAGTTTTTTGCCACCGACTTCCGAAATTAAAGTTATTATTCACTTTGTAGTGTTTTTTTTGGAAGTAACGGTTTTTTTTTTGTAAAAAAGTTTTTATTTTTCGCTTTTTAGTGGTTCAGTTTGTAATTTATCTAAGTTACAATAACCCAATGTCAACTGCTCATCACGTTTTACAAAATATTGCTTTTCCCGATGCAGGGACGTTAATTGTTGAGGAGTTCTCCTAGTAAGAACCAGGGGAACTGGAGCTCATGGTGAAGTCACCATTACCATTATGCATTTTGACGAGCATAAACCATAATAAAGTAATCGAATCGCAACCTGTGATATATACTTAGATATAATCGCAACCTGTGGTATATACTTAGATATAATTGAGTATTTCCGATGGCCCTCTGTGGTCTTCATCATCAGTTCCAGTTCAGCGAATGGTACTTTCCGAGAGCAAATGCACGAGTTACTATAAAAAATACCGAAATCGATATAGGTGTGCCCATAAAATTTGAGGGTTTCCCTCGATTTCCATGGGATCCCATCATCAGATCCTGACTTGATGATCATGGGACCACTTGGGAAGTATACCCTTTCGAACAAAAAAAGAAAAATCCAAATCGGTCCAGCCATTTTCGAGTAATCGGGGAACATACATAAAAAAAAAAAATAAAAAAAAAAAAGGTTCCGACGAATTGAGAACCTCCTCCTTTTGGAAGTCGGTTAAAAACCTTGCACTAGGGCTGTCCCATTGGGCGCGCGACATGCTCAGTATGAGCCGTTCATTAGTCAATGGCCGTCTCCCTGAACTATTTTAGTGCGCTTTCGACTGTGACCGTGACAATTTATAAGAACGCCGTGTTGTTCAGTGGTTTCTTGTAAAAACCGAAGCCAAAACAAAAACTGTGTAAATCATGGAATCACTTTATATAAGGTACAAGTGTATGCGCAAGTATTTTACCGTATTTGTCTTTAAAATCATGAAATTGACAAAGGGACAAACTGGAGACACAGGGTTCCGATACATTTTAACATACTGAGCACATCTCCTTCTTTCTTATATCTATGGGTTTAGTGATGTAGTTAGTATGTAAAGTGATAGCTGTGTTGCGCAGCGTAATGTTGTGTTGTATGGGACGGAGCGGAGGAGATTGTTTCCACACGCGTGCTTCTAGATAATGCCCATATAATGTTGAGCTCGACGCCAATCGTTTTAGAGTATGAATGGATCTGCTGTGGAAGATTTTGATATTGCTGCATTATTCAAAACTTGCCATTTTTGGGTCTAAGGGTGGGTTGCACCAAGTGGGGTTATAGTTTCCGTCAAAGTTAAAATTACACATACATATAGATATTATATACATAGAATGACTACTGGCTGTTGCACCGTCATGTTAAATGTAAAAGATAAAGTTCGGAGCAGGGACATGACATTCGACGCGTCTGACAGAAGTGACAGATATTTAACAATAACTATAACCAGCCAAGCGTGGGCGGTTATAGTTATAGCGTCAGATAACAAATTGTCAAATGGAACAACCCATTTTTTGTCTAACTGGAACTTTAACCAGCGTGAGTTGCACCATCTTACTTTAACTATAACAAACATCGAACTGAAGGTGCGATATTTGTTATAGTTAAAGTAAGATGGTGCAACCCACCCTTAGTAGTCAGCAGGTCAGTGCGGCGCATAGCGCCAGGTGGGTCGATGGAACCCTTGATACCGCCATTCGTGGTTTCTTTACTTGCACCACATTTTTTAGGGTTCTGTACCTCAAAAGGAAGAAACGGAACCCATAAGGCATCACTTCATTGTCCATCCATCCGTCTGTCTGTCTGTCTGGATGGAACTCTATAAAAAAGTCATCGCAATAAAAAAATATGGCTATTTATGCGACGTATTTTGATACTCACAAATAAATCAAAACTTCCCGTTGATCTACAATTTTGGCAAGAAGCAAGGTCTCACAGCGCATGTAAAGGTCTCACAGCGCATGTAAAGGTCTCACAGCGCATGTAAAGGTCTCACAGCGCATGTAAAGGTCTCACAGCGCATGTAAAGGTCTCACAGCGCATGTAAAGGTCTCACAGCGCATGTAAAGGTCTCACAGCGCATGTAAAGGTCTCACAGCGCATGTAAAGGTCTCACAGCGCATGTAAAGGTCTCACAGCGCATGTAAAGGAAAAAGTCTGAAAATCGTTAATTTGTAGTTTAATCACATAAAATAACATGTTTTTGCGATTACAAACTTACGATTGCAGTTGGAAAATTGACTGTGACGTAAATATATCGATGTATGGGAGAACATTTTTCACCTACAAATTTAAGTTTGTTCTTAGAATAAATGCATCTCGATTAAAGAACCCTTTATTGTGCATGGTCCGACACGCACTTGCCCGACTTTTTTTTATAATTCACTAGCAAAGGTGACTTATCTTCTGCTAAATGTTTTTTTCAAAATATATTCTGTAAGAGAAAAAGCACGTAGACATAAAGCTCAGTGCTCATATACACGTGCAGTACGCGCAAACCGCAGAGGAAACAGCAGCCGTCGATGACCGTCAACGGTTAAACTGCAACCGTCAATTATGAACTCAAAGTAAGTGCTCACAGGCATCGTTGTGTAAACTCTACCTAATGTCGTGATACTTATTAGCGCTCAATTGGTCGCAATAGCGCACTGCGGCAGCGTGGAGGTGCACAGTACGTCGCTATCTTTATTCGCGACATGGAATGTCAACCAGTAACTGTTACAGTGCGTACAATAGAACAGAGTGACAACAACAACATGTTTAACCCCTCAAGTGTCGAATGCACCCCATGTGTGCATAAGAAAAACCCTTTTTTTGTGCGGTACATAAGCTTATATCACATATATATAAATGTAAAAAAACATCATCCGATGGAAAACCAATCAAATCATTAGTTGTGAACCTATGGGGTTCGCAACTAACCCCCAACCCTCCCCACTCGCTGGGGTTTTGGGTCTAAAATCAGCCAAACTTAGACACTTGAGGGGTTAAACTGGCTGAGTGAGCCTTCAAGTAAAGGCAGCCATGACACGGACACTGGAAATACTAGCTTCGTTCTATAAAACTGCGACCCTTTTTTTTGTTTTTTTTTCTGGATGGCAAATCATCAAATGACTTCTCCAGCTCTGGGTGGAGCGGAAGGGCGTGTCAGACTTTTACTAACTAAAATCTACCCGTGTTTTTTCAGTTGCCTGTGCCAGAGCCACGGTATCTCTTTCGAACAACCCGCGACCTCGGCGGCAAAACTGAAACCCTGGGTCTTAATTGTAATGTAGTTATTGTACTTCTTTTTAGGTACTTATTTGTATGGTTCGCTGGCTCATGCATGCATATTAACTTAGATAAGTGTTTAACTATTGATTGACCAACTTGGCAAAAATAATATCCAAGGACAGCCAACCCCAATGTGGAAAAAGCATTAGTTTATGCAAAAACAGTATAAAAGTAATGTATAGTGGGACATCATAACCCCAATCGATTTGAATTCAAATTCCGCGAGCAAGGTTTGCAACCTAACCTGTCGCATGCTGAATATGCAGCGTAGCCAATGACACGGCTGATAAAGTTCTCTAATATTGTGGCCGATGCGATGCAATGTCGCGCGGATTATTTTTAATTTAGTGAGCACGCCGAGCGATTTGCGACAACAATCATGAGGTGTGAGCCAAGTTGCAGGCGGATAGCGGTTGATGTTGAAACAGAATCACCAAACTTGCCAAATAATTGGTGATCGGCCAGATGTTTAGAAGGTTATAGAAATTTAATTAATCCATTACTTTCAACTTTCAAATTTCCAATTGGACAAGCGATTGGTAACTTTTTGTGTACAACAATGGAAGGTATATAACAATGTAATTATTATCTATCCTAATCTCCATCAAACAATCTGGATGCATAGTCACAAACTAAAATACATATTATTAAAGGCGAATGCACTCTTTCAAAAGTGTTGTGTTGTAGGCGATAATTTATTTGATTTAATAGAAACCATGACCGTTACACTCGTATAGCTAAATAGCAATGCAACTAGACCCGACTAAGGGAACCGACTAAGTACTGGAGCCGTACGTGAAAAAAGATCATGTATCGATCAAGGTTCCGTCGCGAAAAAAGTTTGGTACCTACAGATAGCGCGCGAGTTGAATGCAGAGCTTAGGAATGCGGTAGTGCTGTGACCTAATTATAATTACAATACACTGCAGGCGCGTGAGGTGGGGCGTGCGGGTAGCGGGGCGCTCTTTACCTCAGACCCCGACTGCATTCAACTCGCGCGCTATCTGTAGGTACTATAAGCCGTCCGTCTCTCTCTCTCTCTCTCTCACTCACTAGAACCATGATGAATCCATGATCTTTTTAGGGTTCCGTACCTCAAAAGGAAAAAACGGAACCCTTATAGGATCACTCGTGTGTCTGTCTGTCTGTCCGTCTATCACAGCCAATTTGCTCCGAATCTATTGAACCGATTAAGTTGAAATTTGGTACACATATGGATTTCTGTGACCCAAACACGTAGGGCTAAAGTAAATAAATGAATTTTGAATATGGGGCCGTTTTTAGGGGGCAAATATGAAAATTTAAAAAAAAAGTTTTGCAAACTGTACCTACTGCGTGAATGTGACATATCAAATTAAAGGGCTTACTATGAGTGTCTCAAATAAATCATTCTGTCGAAAATCGACCATTCTAAAAAAAAATTTTACAGTTTCGGAGATAAGGGGGGGGGGCTTATCTCCTAAACTACTGAACCTAAAATTTTGAAAAAAATAAAGAAAATAGTTCTTTACCTGTAGATTACAGGAAAACCTATAAGAAGTCTGTGGTCTCAAAATAACATAGTAAATGTCTCAATATTGTGAGTACAAACTTCCATTTACAGTTGGAATGTATGGGCGAACATGTATTTCAACTACAATGTTAAGTTTGTTCTTGGGATAAAGTCATCCCAACTACGGAACCCTTCATTGTGCGTGGTCCGACACGCACTTGGCCGGTTTTTTCACGTACGGCCCCCTGATATAATACCGATACGCCTACGCCGACTGTACGTGCCTCCTTTATGGCTCAATAAATGAGTCACCTATAAACATAAGTTCATTTCGCCTGTACCTCACACCACAACACAAAACAGCCTTCTTTTCCTTCTTTTTCTGTAACACTATATCCAATCGTAAACTTCAAGATAAAATATTGCGGGATACTGTAAAACCACAACACCTTTGCACGTATCCGACTCTTATAATCAAGGGAATAAAGTTAAAGATGGGTTTTATAAGGTTGTGTGTAAGTTGGTTATAAACTGTGTGAAATTGACTGCAGGCTATTGAATTTGAGTGTTTATTTAGCGAGTATATAGTTATTTGTTATTGGTAACGCGATATTTAGCTGTCCGGCCGGACACTGACAATATAAACGTATGCCAGTTTATGACAATGTTGGTGCGTGGGTGTGAGGTGGAATCATTATGATAGCCATTTTGTTAGGAATTTTATTGAATGCAGTACTTAGTAGATTATATCGATTGCTGTTTGCAGCAGTGGGGGTATAAATTCTCTAAATTATGATGACAAAACAAAATTATGCTTGTTGAAACAACGGAAATCATGCTTGTCAGGATTTAACACCATTTCACAAGTTTAAATACCAAACAAATAAAGAAGTTTAATGTATCAGATAATTGGTTCCAGTTCCATTCATGAGATGAAGCTCTACATTAGACCTAAATAAAGGCGAAAGTTTGTGAGTGTGTGTGTGTTTGTATGTTTGTTACTTCTTCACGGTCAAACGGATGGACCGATTTGAATGAAATTTGGTACGTAGATAGCTTATACCCTGGAATAACACATAGATTACTTTTTATCTCGGTCTACGCTGGTGAAACGGGGCGCAGTAGCTATTATTATTATTTCAGAATTCTTAAACAATATGAAATTGAAGGTCATTTACAAGTTTCCAGTCCACTGATAAACACTGAAAATAACAACGAAAAAAAAGATCGGTACAAAATACCTATAACATAAGTTAGGAAATAAATACTACACGATCGACTAGGTTTAATACAAGAAAATCATTTAGACGCAAACAATTGAGTAGGAACTTTTCCGTAAAGTCCGCAATATTCTTGAATTTGATCCTAGAGGGAATTGAAAATATTACTTGTAGTTCGGCATCGATCCCTGCACCAGTAAGTACAAGTTGTAAGACTTACTGGAGGCTAGAGGGGCGCTCCCTCGACTAACTTACAGGTACAACTCTATTTCGAAGATTGTAAGTTTCTTCCAAGTTTTTAACTGTTTACGATCGATCGAGCACAGAACTGTTGCTTACTGACATGTGTATCCACCAATTTGACAACAGAAGCCTGTGAAGTACGTTGTAACTGCTTGACAACAATCATCGACACTGGTCAAGCTGACTCCTGGAGGAATTCAAAATCACACTAATTTATTAAAGGCGAAAGTTTGTGAGTGTTTGTATGTTTGTTACTTCTTCACGCTCAAACGGCTGGACCGATTTGGATGAAATTTGGTATGTAGATAGCTTATAACCTGAATTAACACACAAGCTACTTTTTATCCCGGTCTACGCATGTAAAACCGCGGGGCGCAGCTTGTGATCAATAAACCTCACCACGATTGCTCGTAGAGTGTGGGTTATTTAGAACTTCAATCAGTCAACAAATTTGGCACATCACAGTCCACTGCTGGGCCCCTAACAGGTGTCGTCATACCACCCAGGTCCTCCGCCCACCGCATCCAGTCTGTCCCAGGCCCCAAAAAAAAAAAAAAAAAAGGCCCCAGCCACCTTTTTAATATCACTCTTCAATCTGAGGGCGTCTCTCGCTAAGTTTACCTATTTGAAACCATGATTATAAGTATTACTAGCTTTTGCCCGCGGCTTCGCCCGCGTGGATGTCGGAAAATATCCCATGGGAACGTTTATGTGGAAAACATAGGGCCGTCCGATATAACTGTGCAAACTCAAATCGCTACGATATATCGTTACCGTGTATAGTAGGCATAAAGCTACCAGTCGGCATAATTTTTTCCGACATCTTCAACAGTCGTCGTCATATTTCAGCCAATTTAAACCAAAAAATAAATAATTACATTGAATCACTCCATTCATTGGAGAAAACCGTATGAAAATCCGTTCGGTACTTTTTGACATTATCACATTCAAACAGACAGAATTACGCGGCGGGGGGACTTTGTAATTACTTAAAATTTATTATGCCAGTCACGCTCTCATAACAAATAACTTTTGTCCGAGTGTCCACTCGTTCAAATAATTTCCTCGTAAAAACGTCGAATGAAATAAAGACTAAATGTTACCTCAAGATTCGAAATATGACTACATTTCCAATCCCTTAAATCTCTTAAAAAGAGGTAGGTACACAAATATTTGTCAAAATCAAAATCAAAATCAAAAGTCCTTTATTCAAATTAGGCTGAGAATCAGCACTTTTTGAACGTCGAAATTACAGTAAGACAGTCCCCACAAAACGCCCGCCCTTCACCACTTCCTAGTGCTTTAGCTGGGAAGAAGAAGTAGCGGAACAAACTGTCCAGCAGCACAGCTGTCTGTTCAGTTAGAAGAACTAGATTCTATAGAATAGTACCTATGCAAAATAATTTACGCAACACAATACATTAAATTATATTTTTGTCAAATAAAATAAACAATTTTAGTACTTAACTCATGTAACCTGTCATTATGTGAGCTGATCCTGGAGAAAGAACATAACATAAACATTGTCTTGAGTTAATCACAGCGACCAACTATTCTTATCGTTTAAGTAATCGTTGATAGAATAGTATGCCTTTGAACAAAGATTGGATTTAACTTTAATTTTAAACGCATTAAAAGGCAAATCTAGCAAACAAGAAGGTAGCTTGTTATAAAAAGTTATACCAAGACCAACAAATGAGTTATGAACCTTATGAAGACGATGAAATGGAGCACGTAATTTGTCCTTATTTCTGGTGTTAATATTGTGAATATCACTGTTTTTACTGTATGTCAACCCCTATTGTACCCCTTAGGGGACGATTTTTCAAAAACGCTGTACCATATATTTCTTTATTTCCTACCGAAAGCGTACATTTGAATTTTCATATTCCTAACTTAAGAAATGCTGGGTTTCCCATACAAATATTAGTATATTAGTATGGATGGATGTGTAAAAGTAAATAGCAAACTGAATCCCCAGAAATCATTTGTTTAAGAAATAAGAAAATGCTTGAATCTCCATCATTTGCGCTCACCGAGCTGTTAGAGTAACAGGAAATGAGGTGTACTTCCGGCAGAGGCTCGCTTCCGGCCGGCCACTTCCGGCCCATTCGCTGAGCGAATCTAAATGCTTTATTTGTACAACTTCCATGCAAACTAATGCGCACGAGAGTGACTATTGTTGTAGAAGAGAAGGTGTAAATGTTTTCATTTGCAAATTTTACGTTAACTTCGCAAGCATTTGCTTAAATATGAGTGCTTAGAGGTTATAGCAATAATTAGATACCTCAGCACTTAATTACCATTTCTGTGAGTGAATTGCAAGCTTCAGCGTGTTTATTAATCAAAGATTTGAACACTGCAAAGATGCTTTAATTGGTATGAAATTGTTCTAAGTGTACATTCTGTAAGAGGGCTGAATTCAGTAGAAATGATCTACCAATATTAAATCCTATAATTTGTGTAAGATTCATTAGCATTAATATGAGTAATACCTTTCCTAAATACTTTTGTTGCAATGTTGAATGTATAAATGCTGTTGGTGTTCTTTAATAAATAAATTAAATTGATCCAACTGTACGATTAGTTTAGCAATTAATAAACAATAACGTGATTAAGCAATATCATAGAAACCCATGTTCAGCATAAATATTCCCAATGATCATCATTTTAGTACTGGCTAGCTACATAAAAAAACATTCAAAAAAAGAATAAACACATCTTCCGTCAGTACACGATTCTAAATTCAAACACATAAGTAACGTTTCGCCTCGTACATCAAGTGTGTTACCGTTATTTTTCACGCGAACTTATGTATGTAGCCCCGAGCGTTCGATGTTTGAAACAAATCACCGATTCCCTACAAATTGGGGGTGATCCGGGGGTGGATCGGTGATTTTTTAAAGGGTTGTGAGGTCATTGTCCTGGTTGAAGGTAAAAACATACGTATTCCAGAAGTCGTTTTTATAAGTCTTTCGTCCGCTACGTTAAAATGTCACAGACTTTGCTTTTCTGTGCTTTTCGTATCCAGTGGATTCCTGTGGCCTTCACCAAGTCCTCGGTCCAGCTTGTGGGAGGCCTTCTTCCAATGCTATGGTAGCAAGCCTTTCGGCCCCATCGGACATCTGTTCTGCGAGCAATATCCACCTTCGGGCTATGTTGGTTACCTTAGTTCTCCTGTGGACCTCTTCATTCCCGATTCGATCACGTAAGGAAGCTCCAAGCATAGCCCACTCCATTGCCCTTTGAGTGACCTTCTAATAAAGCCCATTATGAGCGACCACGTTTCAGTGCCATGTGTGTCATCACTGGATTGCCGTGACGCGAACCCGTAACATTTCCCCCTACCAAAAATCGCTCAGCGTGCCTAAAGAAGTTTTCACTTCAATAAGCACATTTTTCCTGTAGCGACCTTTAGCGAGCAGATACAGAGGAAGAAATAATTTACTGTATCAACGATTTCCCGTACAAATAAAGGCCAATACTCCTGCTTCCGTCCGCGTCAGTAGCGTTTAGTTAGACAGGGGATGATGCCGGGGCCTGCCCTGCGGCAGAGAGGTACACCTCGTTAGTGCAGCTATACCCGCGGAGGGTGACCACGGCCACAGATTAGTTAATACTATACTGCAGACCTATTGCAAGTACCTACTTGGTCGAGTGTAAGTATTGTAAAAACACTTGCATTCCAATGTATGTACAGGACCCGGCGATAAATATTGCACATCGACCTTTGGAAAGAGACAATCGGCTATTTCGGCTTCGTACAGCGTTATCTCTGTCGCACACTACCAATGTGACGTTTTGTCAGTTGTTGCTCAAGTGCGATAGTGTTAGTTCAAAATATATATTTAGAGTTGTTAATATCCACAAATAATTTAAAGTTGTACTATGGCATCTTTAGGAAAAAGAGGGAAACCTTTACGAGGTCAGTCACGCGAAATTATCTACAATGTTTATAAATATTTTGTAACCGAAGCTGACAGATTTAAAAACAGCTGTAATTTTCCAAAATAATTAAATACGTTTACGTATTCTTAATCAAAAGAAGCAAATCAGCAGAGGAATTATCAAAAGAAGCAAATCATAATTGTTTTATCAGCTCCTAATAGATACCGGACTGTTTGTATTTCGTGCGACAGAGATAACGCTCTACGAAGCCGAAATTAGCCGATTGTCTCTTTCCAAAGGTCGATGTGCAATATTTATCGCCGGGTACTGTACCTACTTGCACATAAATGGTAAATACTTCTACTTGCAAACTAATAGTGAGTAAGTACTTAGTTCATATTATCTAATGATGAGTAGAGACTTTATAGGCAGTCGCTCCATATAAAATACAGCTGCATCCGGTTAGACTGGAAGCCGACCCCAACATAGTTGGGAAAAGGCTAGGTAGATGATGATGAGTCTACTTGCCCTCTAATAGTAATCTGTTCTCTGTTATATCAAATCAAATCAAATCAAAAGTCATTTATTCAAATTAGGCTGAGAATCAGCACTTTTTGAACGTCGAAATTACATAAGACAGTCCCCACAAAACGCCCGCCCTTCACCACTTCCTAGTGCTTTTTATAGTAAGTACTTGCCCTGTAATGATGGTTCAGTACTTTCTCTGTAACAAATAAATAGTAGTATTAATACAGTGGCACCTCTGCCATGTAGCTACTCTGTGCAACTCTCGGGTCGTCCTATCAATCAAGATCGGCGCGGGTCACGTCCGCGGTCGGACTCTTGCCTAAACCGACCGTGTTCTGACTACCGTCTCCGACTGGTGGTACTTTTAGTATGGGGCCAAAATACCTAACAGATTTCAGTAATAATACTAATTTCAAGGGCCGCCACTGTTTGATGTTTGTCATACTTTCCAGTTACTATTTTAAATAGTCCGTATCTCGTAAATCACTGTTTTCGATAATCCATTCATCATAATGATGCATGAAAAGTGTATTGTTACTTTTCCCACGGTATGAATTCACATAGCAATCAATCTGTATAGCCTTTTCCCAACTATGTTGGGGTCGGCTTTCAGTCTATCCATATGTAGCTGAATACCAGTATTTTACATGGAGCGACTGCCTATCTGACCTCCATAACCCAGTTACTGGGTAATACGATACCCCTTGGTAAGACTGGTTGTCTAACTTTCGGGATTCTGACGACCCGTAACGACTGTCAAAGATCCACGAATGACAGCCGGGACTAACGGCTGAACGTGCTTTCCAAGGCACGGAGGTGTCTTGGTATGTCAAGATGGTCATCCATCCACGGACCAAGCGCAGCAAGCGTAGCTTAACCTGATCGATCGACCCGTTATTACTTAGCCACAAGATAGCATACTTACATGATATATGATAACATTCTTACTACATAGTATAGTTGCTTGCTTTTTACGAAGCCTAAACAAAACTTGATACACTCTATCTAATCTAAGCTCATAACTCACTATTAAAAGATATTTATTAGAAAAATGTACCGCCAATAACCCGCTAAAACTCTGCTCACCATGCACGGGAAAAAGCGCGAACATATCGGACAGTTTTATTATAACTGCAGCAAGTTAAGTGCGGCACTCATCGTAAAGTCGCCGCGTAACAATATCCGCCAGGATCCGCTTCCGACCTTGCGGGGAAAGAGAGCTTGTTGAAGAGTTCTACAAGTTGTGTTGTGTGGCTGTAGGACATTAGCACACACACACACACGAATAACGTCTGCTTTGAGACCGGTCAATAATCTGCACGAATTTCATCTTACAGAATTCAGTAAGCTCTTGCGAAGCTCATAGTCAAAATTACTTCTAATAATAGTATTACTTACTAACACTAGCTATAAGGCCTCTCGCCCACGGCGACTTTTTGTAGCGATGCTGTCGCGCGTTTACGAAATGCGCGACTGCATCGCTAAAACGCGCGTTAGTCTCATTTGCAACGTGCTACAGAAGCGATGCCAACGCGCTACTAACACGCTACAGTATCGCGACTGTATCGATGCAAACGCGCGACCATGTCGGACGACATCGGGGAGAGAACCGAGGGAGGGTGGCGCGTGAGTGGAGAACCGAGCTTTCGTTGCCTACGCTTCGGCTGCTTACGTAAAAGCAGCACCTGTGGTGTCCACTAAGATCACTTGTTAGGACTGTGTGTTTGGAGTAAAACCACCAGATTATCAGTAAGTACACTGCAGCTCAAAGGGAACGTCTAGTCGGCTCCAGGCATGAGCCAGACTGAACGGGACTCTTGCGGCGCGAGACCCTTTGAGTTACGTGCTACATTTAATTGTATATCACATCTCTTCCTTTTTATATATTAATAAAGTTTTATGTACAAATACAATATTTATCATTTAGACGTTGATTCATTTTAAAGTACTATAACAATTTTAAGCATTTATACATTCACAATCTTTATAAGTATCGTACAATTACATTATATGTACAATTACAATATTTATCATTTAGACTTTAATTCTTATTAAAGTACTCTATCAATTTTAAGCATTTAGACATACAATCTTTATTAGTACTCGTACAATTTCAATATTTAATTTAGAAATTAATTACTTTTAAAGTCCAACAACAATCTATAGCATTCTGACATTCATTTATTTTAAAGTACAATAAGTCCATTATCAATCTTTTGCATTTATATATTTTCTGTTTTAAGTATCGTTCTATTTGTGTTTCTCTTTCTTTTTTTTTTCTTTTTCATTTTGAAACTATTTTCGAGATCTGTTTAAAGGGTTATTCATCTCTGAAAACAGCAACCATCCGGTATGAAATATTTCCTTGTTCAATACAAAAATGTTTTGAATTTCTGGATAGTCAATGGTCTGCCATTGACAAAGATACTTGCAGGATTTCCGGTTCTCGAAATATTTTTTTCAACACTTTTATTGTGTCTTGTGTAGAGATATTGATTTCATGATTTCAATAATCTCTTTGGATCGAGTGTAATAATCGATGATTACGAAAAGATAATCTCCACTTGGCAATGGATCCAAAATCAGTAGCAATATACCTACACCCAAGCTTCAATACCAGTATACACCCAAGCTTTCGAAGGGAGTTTTCGCTTTTGCATTGGTACTAAGGGATTTGGACCATTTGCACCTGAGACACACAGTACCTACTGCAGTGCAGTCTTTGTTTATTTTCGGCCACCTTTGTGCATAACCTATCGTACGAGACGACATAATTTGATTTCCCATGTTTATAATTATATGCTTGCAATCGAAGGATTCAACCCTTGATTCACGTGCGTGCCAAATAATGTAACATTTAGAGGCAGCGGCATATAGTCTGAGTAAGTACATAAATTAAATTGCCCATATTTAATACCTCTTTTCCGGTCTGACAAAACTATTTTTCAAAGTCTGTCAGACACTTATTTTCGAAGGCAATGATGCCTCCTTTGTCGTCGTATACCACAATACGATCTTTTAGGTCATAATAGGGTGGAAATCTTACACTTTTTATTGATAAATCACAGAAAACTTTGAATTTATTCGATAGTTTCCGGTTGTCTAAATTTCTCAATTGCTTTAATGTTTTGTCAAGTGGTTTAATGTCTGATGACGAAAACTCGTTACCTTGAAACTGAATAGTTTTTAAACACATTTATAACATTGCCGTCTTAGAGCTTTGTTAATAGTACGTTTCTAAGCATGGCATCATGTTCTTTTTAATCACGGGCAAAGACAAATAAATCGTCTATTTACAACTCCTTCGCATGCAACCGTAATGACAAATGATCAGGTTACTGAGATCTTTTGATTGAGATATATCTAAGGTCTGTTAGTCAATGGGGCATTTTAACTCATTATCCTTTGGGAATGAATTGCTCCATGGTGGGCATTGGATGATTTTCTCTAATAATGCTATGTTGGCAACACACATATTCAAAGAAATACGAATTAGGCATCATCAGAGAAATCCAGGAAGATTGTTTATTTACAGGCTCAATGATGTCCATTATTACCAGTTCATCTAATTCATTATTTATCTTTGATTCCAAAGGAATTGGGACTTGCTGTGAGGATGACAAACTGGAGGAATAATTTTTATCAAAAGATCTTTAAACTTAGGAAATTGTTTATAATCAATGCAATTACATCAGTTACTAGTTTTAGCTTTTACTGAAAAGGTTCCATAAACCATTTTTATAGCACTGATTTAGAACCAGCATTTGTCTATGCATCAAACGAGCAGTGGATGTTTTGCCTAATGACATTTTTGCTGATTGGAGACTGTAACTTGAATGTTTTTTTTTTTTTTTATATGTCCTCCCAAGCTTTCATATTAGATCTATTAATCGTTGAGCACTTTGGTGTTAACCTCATCTACTTGACAGTCTATTGTTGCATAGCCGTCAATGTGGAAAATATAGTATACTTAAGCTCTTTTAGCTTTATTGTTGCATTTGATGAGGGGTTAGAACTTTTGTTTTATTGGCCCTTTTTCTGTAGTTTCTGAAACTGATCTTTGAAACCACATTTTATGCAATTTGCATAAATTTGCTGGGCAGGAACTATTATCACTTTAGTGATTTACTGAGGTTAGAAGTTTTTGTTTTATTGGCCTTAGTTCTGCAGTTTCTAGAAATTACCTATAAAACCACATTTTATGCAATTTGCATAATTTTGCTAGGCTGGAACTATTATCACTTTAGTGATTTTTACTGAGGTTAAAAGTTTTTCTTTTATTGGCCCATGTTTTGCACTGTTTTTAGAAATGATTTTTGATATCACCTTTTGTGCAATTTGCATTAATTTCGGGCAGGAACTATTTTATCTCTTTTTGCTTTATTGCTGTCATTTGATGAGAGATTAGAACTTTTCTTTTATTGGCCCTTTGTTTTGCACTGTTTCTGAAAATGATCTTTGAAACCACATTTTGTGCAATTTGTATTAATTTCGGGCAGGAACTATTTTATCTCTTTTAGCTTTATTGCTGTCATTTGACGAGAGATTAGAACTTTTCTTTTATTGGCCCTTTGTTTTGCACTGTTTCTGAAAATGATTTTTGAAACCACCTTTTGTGCAATTTGCATTAATTTCAGGGCAGGAACTATTTTATCACTTTTGTGATTTTTACTGCCATTTTGGCAATAGAGATCAACTTCTTTTTAAGTATTTAACTTAATTGTTTTAGTGTCAATTTATTAAGGCTGGTACTTATTGCATTTATGCTCTGACATATCGTGGAACTTGTTCAACTGCAGTTTTGCGGTTTCTAGGGAGTTTGCTTCTGCTAAGATTTTCGATTTTGGCTGTGTCACCAAGTATCAGAATATTTTTTCTCAATTATTAATCGAGCTACACTTTTAAACGTCAGTTGCATCGAGATCAGATACAAGAACTCCGGGTACATTAAAATATAAACGTGCTTCCCGAGGCACGACGGAGTCTCGGTATGTAAAGATGGTCACCCATCCACGGACCAACCGCGGCAACCGTAGCTGGACCTGATCGATCGACCCGTGTGGCTGTTATTACTTAGCTTCAGTATGGTCTGTTAAAAACTCAACACAGTTTTCGTTAGGTATGTGAGTTACGGGAATAGAAACTGTAGTAGACCATTTTTTTTTTGAGCGGATTCATAAACATGTCGCGGGGACCGCCACTTGACAGATGTTGACGTCATAAGTGACTGGGTCGTGAGCGGCTTTGAATACATCGTACTAGCAAGAGCTCTGTGAGTATTGTTTACATAACATTGTTTACATAACATTTAAATAAAACTCTAGTTAGTTAGTCGCACAAGGGTCCGTTTATAAGTAGGTACTCGCTAAGTGCTAACTAAGCAAAACGGTCAGTTGACATTAAAGACATCGGGGCTTACTTAATTATTAGGCCCATTGAGATGTGATGAATTATTAGGTTTTTATTTTTTGTTGATGACAATAGCCAGCGCAAGATGCATAATAGAGATTTTGGTTAAAATCATTTAGCCTTAACAGAACGCATGACACTTGTTCAGTTTTAACAATAGGTTTTCATAACCTAAATTACTTCGAAGTTATCGAAGGGGTACTTGGTTAAAACTAGTATTAGCGAATAAATATTATTCGCTGGTACATTTAGAATTCATGACACTTTTTCAGTTTTAACAATAGGTTTTATTTTGACCTACATTACTTCGAAGTTATCGAAGGGGTACTTGGTTAAAACTAGTATTAACGAATAAATATTATTCGCTGGTACATTCAGAATTCATAAGACTTTTTCAGTTTTAACAATAGGTTTTAATGACCTACATTACTTCGAAGTTATCGAAGGGGTACTTAGTTAAAACTAGTATTAACGAATATTATTCGCTGGTACATTCAGAATTCATAAGACTTTTTCAGTTTTAACAATAGGTTTTAATGACCTACATTACTTCGAAGTTATCGAAGGGGTACTTAGTTAAAACTAGTATTAACGAATAAATATTATTCGCTGGTACATTCAGAATTCATAAGACTTTTTCAGTTTTAACAATAGGTTTTAATGACCTACATTACTTCGAAGTTATCGAAGGGGTACTTAGTTAAAACTAGTATTAACGAATAAATATTATTCGCTGGTACATTCTATTTAATCGAAAATACCTTTCGATTGGTACATAATATTTGCAAACGGCTTTGGTCAACAATAGGTACTAATTTCATTTAATCGAGAATATCATTCGATTGGTACACATTATTTGCAAATGGGTTTCGGACAACAATACTTATTTGATGTATTTTGAGTATTTTCTAAACAATTTAGGTACCTATTTAGATATTTTTGTAATTATTTTCAAAATGCAGACAGTAACCACATTCCGACACACGGTTTTGTTTACGTCTTTATGTATTTAGCGATGTAATGACTTATTTTCATCGATCTATACCTACAGTTACGATTACGACACATCCTTCAGCTGATCGCCGACAGATTGCGCATAAATAAAATTTAAATTAGGTAGGTAAACACATTAAAATTTAGGCACCACCGAGTGTTGTCACATTTTTTTTTTTCAAAACCCTTTAGTCAATAAAATAATTTTGTTGCTGACCAATTCCGTAAGTATGCATAATTTGAGCCATAATTTAACTTACTGCGCTTTCACTCGTCGCCAATGTGGTGTCCACTAAGATCACTTGTTAGGACTGTGTGTTTGGAGTAAAACCACCAGATTATCAGTAAGTACACTGCAGCTCAAAGGGAACGTCTAGTCGGCTCCAGGCATGAGCCAGACTGAACGGGACTCTTGCGGCGCGAGACCCTTTGAGTTACGTGCTACATTTAATTGTATATCACAGCACCAAAGACAACGTGACTAATGTTGCCTCAACGGAGTCCATCTTGCAACTGTAGCGATCGCAGGTATTTTTGTGCCGTTACTGAATCGCATTTGCATCGCGACAGAAGCGCACCAGTATCGCGTTTGCATCGCGACTGAATCTGGGCCCGTGGGCGAGGGCACACAGCTAGCGACCGCTTCGTGACTGTATCGATGCGGACGCGCGACAGCATCGCTACTGCATCGCTACAAAAAGTCGCTGTGAGCGAGGGCCCTAAGATATTACTCGTACTAACACTATGGATCTTTTGCTGTCCGATTTAATAAAATTTTGATTTGATAGTCGGATTTCTTATTCTTACCTACACTATTGTAAATTGTGCTCTAACTCACTTTTCTCCATCTGGCTGCTTTGATATTGAAGTTCTATTTACAGATAGGACCCTCAGACCAAATAATGTGATATAAATAATTTCAAAACGCCCTAGTACCTACATACTTAGCAATCCATTTCACGACATAGGTCTACTCCAATTGGTGGGAATCCATTAATTACTTAGTACAGAAAGAACACTTTTCCTACAATTACTTACTTAAGCTTCGCAAAACGATACTACAATCGCAATGAACACGTCCCAATCTCTTGCCATTCCTTCCTTCTGGCACGCTGGCACGCCAGGATGAATGGCAGTCTCAGTCACGTTATCAGCACGGGCGAGCGAGCTAACTGCGGCGCGGGCGTCTGCTCTCTCCCCCTCTTCCCTCATGGGACACGCACGCAAGTCAGAATCGCGTGTTCGTAGCGTGATTAGTAACTTATTTTGCTGTATGTGTATTTGTTATTAGATTTATAAGGACATTTCCCCTTTCTTGTACAAAATGTATAAAAATTTTGGAAGTTCCAAAATTCATTCAAATAAGGTTTATTATAAAAGGCTAGTATGTAATTAATGCGGGATAATTAACACTATCTACAATGATTGTAAATATTTATAAGTCCCTGATGGTAGTGAGAATAATTTTATAGCTTTTTGATGCAGCTTAAATTATCCAAGCTTATCTAACCTCCCCAAATCGACAGCCACTTCACTAGCTTACGTGCTACAGTCACGCTGCTCCGTACCGCGGTGACACGGGTCGGGGGACAAGCTAGCTCAACGCGATTACTTGTGTTACTGTCATTTTATTGATCCATAGAGGATTACGATGAAGTATACTTTGAGATAACTCATACGTAGCTGGCTGATTTATAGCAATTCGGCAGTTATCGGTTTTTGAACTGGAAAACCCACTATTGGTAGCCATTTTCATCGATTAATGTCGTGGACAAATGCGTCCATTGCACCAGTTCAACAAACACGATAAATTTATTTGAATGCACCAACAATGTCGGTTGCATGTTTCTAGTATTCAAGTTAATTGCACAAGTAACAAATACTTTCCGATAGAAGTGGATTCAGGTCGATATTGCAGCGGGTGGGGCAAACCCGCGGCCTCGCAACTCTATTACTGCTATAGAGGTATGAGGAACAGGGTGTAAAGTTCACTCATCCTCTATTGAAAAGGGAGTATCCTCTGACCAGACGGGTGTCGTTTCTGATAGGCAACTGCTCGACGCGGCGACGGTTAATGTCGGGACGTTGTATATGCTAGTCGCGCGGTAAACTCTGATTGCGCGATGCAGGTTGCGTGACGTCATGTCATTGTGATGCATAGTTCGTGTGTGGCGATGTAGATGCCGCCACACTGCTTTCTTTGACGATATTCTCACAGCACTCAATACCGAAGCTACATAATATTGACAGGCATTTCAGTAAAACGTAAATGCAGCGGTAAGTAGCGCGTAAGTAGGGTCGGGTGGCTGACGCGGGTCGCCGTGATTAGGGGCGACGCGGGTTCGGGCCCGGGTGACAACCCGGCTCAACGGGATTACCTACTTACCTACTTACTAATGCCGATTACTTTCATGCTAATATCAATGTGATAGACTAAACTACAGTTTATAATGTCCTGAGCCAAACAAAGTGACATTAGCGATAAGATGATGGAAAAGTCAAAAATGTATTGGAGTTGCGTTATTCGTATTGGATCGACAGAAGGAACCGAAAATCCTGTGTCAATTCTTTTGCAAGTCGTTGCAGAAATACGAAACGCTTTGACAACGATTGCTACATGTCTAGGCCGTCTGGAACAGTGCGTAACAATCACAATCAGAATGATTTTGAAGCATATTCAAAAAATCAAAATCAAAATATTTTATTTCACATAAACCTACATGGGCACTTATGAAACGTCAGTATCTAGGTGCACGGTTCCTAATTAGTCGTTTCCTATGGAGAAGAGCCGGCAAGACACTCCATGGTTAGGTTCTCTTTTAAAAATAATTGGCTTTTACAATATTTTCAAATAACAGTGTTAATAGGTATGGGAGGACAATGTAGGCCTTTCAACAACTACCAGGTACTTAACAGAATAGAAAACAGTCCACAAACAAAACAAATGTATGTAAGTACAGTCTACTAGGAGTACTAGGCTTATTCCCATCAGATCCCACAATCGGATCCCACGTTGTGGGGTCCGTTAGGAATGTGAATAAAATTTACATTTTCGGATCAAAATGAAAACGAACGAACGAATTAAATTAAAATAAATGTATGACCGACCTGTTACCGACTTTACTATTTGTCTCGATATTACTTTTTGTTTTCATGTATCGATACAAGCAGGGGATCATTACGTTCGGATATTAATTTTATCCACATTCTTAACGAATCCCACAAATGGGATCGGATCGGAACAAAATGTAAATTTTATTCACTTTCCTAACGGACCCCACAAAGTGGGATCGGATTGAAACAAAATATATATTTTATCCGCGTTCCTAACGGATCCCACATAGTGGGATCGGATTGTGGGATCTGATGGGAATAAGCCGTCTACTAGGCCTGATCATTTGCGAATCCATTTAATCCATTTCGAGAACGGGCGCTGTCAGTGGAAACGTCATATCTTAGCTGCCGCGGCTTATTAATTTAATTTTTGAATGTTTTTTTTATGTTTTATTACGGACGCTTTTAACGATCTGCGTCGTTCTTACATGTATAGGTAATTTCAACATAAATAATGTAACCAATATTTTGCAATCATATTTTGCTTTAAAATAGTGTCCGTGGAGTTTCTTGCCCGTTCTTCTCCATAGGGATCTACTACGCTTTGGAATGGGCAAATAGCTTCATCTTTCTGACTGACCGACCGCTTGACAATTCAAAAGTGCTTGTAAATAAATGCAGCATTTATTGTCTTTATTTTATCTTTTACTCTTGACGTCTTTCAGCCGCGTAAGGGCAAGTTAGCCTTCATACGAAACAAAGAGGAATAATCGTAACTCGTAATGCGAATATTATTTTTGATAGACCTCGGAATGTTACTGCTCTCAGTCAGGTGATCCTCGTGGCCGGAAAATCTTTCATTCCACCGTTACTTCACAACACTGAACGCTGTACTTCATAACGCATCAACATAAAAAGAAAAACGCTCCAAGAATACCAACAAAAAAAACTTCAGCTACAGTCGAACACAAAAATGTAACAAATATAAAAGTACATTAAAATATCTCTCGCGAGCGTTTCGTCCGGGGCATGGTAATGCGGTATTATCCGGTTCGCGCCGGAATTTACCGGCCACCTGTAACCGGCCTCTCGGTCGCCGGTGAAATTTTCATAGCCCTCGAGCCACGGAGGACTTGCGTCGAGTGTTTGTGCATTTTTTAGTGGTTCGCAACGTACTCCCAACGTTTTTGTTTTTGTTCAAATTGTTAGTACCTGTTTCAAGACAAAGTTTTGTTGGTTATGAAGATTTCTGATATTTCCTCCAGAAATGTAAATGCTCCGGACGTATTTACATATTTTTATCTCTAATTTTCTTTCGCAACGTCAAGTATTAAGTGTCCTCAAAGAAATGATGGAACTTTTAAAAGTTTATCAGAGGGAAATCTCTTGCGATATAAATGGGGTGCCTGGGAACTGCGCGGCTCTGGATGCTCGTCTTTGACAGTTAACTTGACGCAACTATTTCGCAAACTTCTCCACTTTCTGAGGGAACACGTTCTATTCCATAACTTTGGGCGCTGGCGCCGCTCGCTGGAGCATAAGTTAGCATGCCAGCTGCATTCATACGTACCAAACTTACTTCAAAGTTTTTTTTAGTTCTGTAATAGGTAAGTAGCCAGCCAGTCATGAAAGGGGAATTATAAATCTATCATTTTAAGAATGATGGTTTCCAGGCCATCATGCGCAAGAAAACAGCTTGCCTGCTGGTCCGTCTACGGTGTAGCAAAAACGGAATTCTGCTGGTCCGTCTACGGTGTAGCAACAACGGCATTCTGCTGGTCCGTCTACGGTGTAGCAACAACGGCATTCTGCTGGTCCGTCTACGGTGTAGCAACAACGGCATTCTGAACGCAAACAGCTTGCCTGCTGGTCCGTCTACGGTGTAGCAACAACGGCATTCTGAACGCAAACAGCTTGCCTGCTGGTCCGTCTACGGTGTAGCAACAACGGCATTCTGAACGCAGCTTGCCTGCTGGTCCGTCTACGGTGTAGCAACAACGGCATTCTGAACGCAGCTTGCCTGCTGGTCCGTCTACGGTGTAGCAACAACGGCATTCTGAACGCAAACTTTCAAAATCAGTGGGTCATGTCTTGTGGTGTGGCGAGTCATGGCAAATGAAAATACCTACTAGGTTAAGGTTTCTATGGGTCTATGCCACCCGAAATAAAGTTATTATTTACTAGCTTTTGCCCGCGGCTTTTCCCGCGCATCTATTATACATATAAACGGCTTATTCCCATCAGATCCCACAATCCGATCCCACTATGTGGGATCCGTTAGGAACGCGGATAAAATAAATATTTTGTTTCAATCCGATCCCACTTTGTGGGGTCCGTTAGGAAAGTGAGTAAAATTTACATTTTGTTAAGATCCGATACCATTTGTGGGATTCGTTAAGAATGTGGATAAAATTAATATCCGAACGTAATGATCCCCTGCTTGTATCGATACATGAAAACAAAAAGTAAGTACCTACACAATATCGAGACAAATAGTAAAGTCGGTAACAGTTATGGTCATACATTTATTTTAATTTAATTCGTTCGTTCGTTTTCATTTTGATCCGAAAATGTAAATTTTATTCACATTCCTAACGGACCCCACAACGTGGGATCCGATTGTGGGATCTGATGGGAATAAGCCTAAACCTTCCTCTTGAATCACTCTATGTATTAAAAAAACAGTAATTTTAAAAAACCGTGGTTTTAAAGATCTAAGCATACATAGCGACAGATGCGGGAAGCGACTGTGTTTTATACTATGTAGTGACTTATTTTTATTTATAAGTACAATAACCTGACACACTTAATGATATCTTATTCTTTTTATTGACCCCTTATTTTACTTCCGCCACTAATGTCATCCATGAATGACACCACATCATTATAATGACCCAAAAAAATTATTATACTACCAAAAAATCCAACGAACAATACTTTAATGCCCACAGGTGGCCCCTAAACACACGGTCGGGTAATGCGAACCGTTCCGGATAATAAAACCATTCGCACGCGCCCAACCGGCTTGATCCGGATCTCAGGTGAAATGGCCGCGTTAAGGCTCTTACAGACAAAGGCGATATCGCGAGCGATATTGCGATAATAACGGGTCACAACACCGCTACGCGACACGTCGCAACGCGATATCGCCTCTGTCTGTAAGAGCCTTTATACACGGCTGATGGGCCACGGCCGAGTAACGGAGCCCGGTTATAAAATGGAGTTAGGAGTAATAATAATTACCCAAATGGAGGATAAACAGAAACATCTTTTGAAAGAAATGTCGAATTAATAGCAAAAATGAGCTGTGGCCACGAACTGCGGAAACATGATAAGGAACATGTTGAAATCCTTAAGTTATGAGTTGAGCTGCACGATTACTGACAAATTCGCACTGACTAGATAGGTCCACTCAATCTGTTTTTAGGGTTCCGTACCAAAATGGTAAAAAAGGAACCCTTATGGTGTGACTCAGTCTGTCTGTCTGTCTGTCTGTCACAGCTGGATATCTCGAGAACTGCTAATGCTATCAACTTGAAATTTAGAATAGTTTTATATGACGTTTACCCAACTATTTTGCAAATAAGAAAAAAATAAAAATATTTATATTTTTTTTTGCAACAGGGACTGAAAGGGGGTCTTAAAAATTCAAAGTGGTGCTACTAGGGCATGTGGGGTATCATATGAAAGAACGCTGTTTGCACATTCTCAAACATTTTCTTTTTTTTTTAGGCCGCATAGTTTTCGACTTTTGATGAAAAATGTAAAAAAAAATACCATTCCCCCCCCCCCTTATCTCCGAAGTTTGCAAAGCGAAAAATCTGAAATTATTCTATGTGATAGAAGTTTTTTTTTTATTACGGACGCTTTTAACGTTCATTGTTCTCACATGTATAATTTCAACATGAATGATGTAACCAATATTTTGTAACCATATTTTGACTTAAAAGAGTGTCCGTGGAGTTTCTTGCCCGTTCTTCTCCATAGATCTACGTTTTGAAATGGGCAACTAGCTTCAACTTTCTGACTTACCTACTGACCGACTCTTTGACAATTCAAAAGTGCCTGTAATTGGTTTAATTGAAATAAATGCTTTGAGTTTGAGTTTGAGTTCTGTGTGATTCTTTTCTCAAAAGACCATTATTATTATTATTATTTCAGACAGCAATCTACATGGTCTTCAGTCTTCACATGATCTGACCAAGATTATGTCTGGACTTTATAAGAGACTGTGACCTCTGACTTTGTTTGGCTTGTTTGGTTCCGTACCAAAATGGTAAAAAGGAACCTTTATAGTGCGACTCAGTCTGTCTGGCACAGCTGGATATCTCAAAAACAACCAATGCTGTTAACTTGAAATTTGGAACAGTTTTAGATGACGTTTATCCAACTATAGGTATTTTGCAAATAAGAAAGATTTGTTTTATTTTTTTTATACTAAAAGACTGAAAGGTCTTAAACATTTAAGTGGCTAGGGCATGTGGGGTATCATATGAAAGAGCGCTGTTTGCACATTCTCAAACATTTTTCTATTTTTCGACTTTTGATGAAAAATGGAAAAAAAATACCGTTCCGTTATCTCTGAAGTTTGCATAGAGAAAAATCTGAAATTATTCTATGTGATAGAAGTTTATGTAAAGATTATAGGAAAAACAAAACGATGTCTCTAAATAGCACACTTTTTCAGAAATCGTGACGGAACCCTCGGTGCGCGAGTCCGACTCGCTCTTGACCGGTTTTTTTTAATTCAGAATAGTCAGTTAAGAAACATCGAACTCATCTTGTTTTAAAACAATAAATTTTGGACGTGTAAAAGTATTTACTACAAACCTACGTCCAGAGAAAAAATAATTTATTCATTTACCACAAACAAAACTCAGTGACTAGAATAGAGCTAGGTATAATAAGATAAAATTAATTTTAAAATAAGAATTTTGTATGTTTTAAAATAAGAATTTTGTTTGTATTTTGTGTTGTATGTTTATGTCTGAACGTATTCAATTCCAGCGTCTGTCGACTATCGTTGATACCATTACATAAGCATCAATACAACAAGGCCATCAGCATTTCCATCGGATTCATTGAAAACCACTGCCGATCGCTCTTGTCTCATAAATTACTAACCACTGCCACTGGATGAGTACAAATGAGCCGTACAAGTACATTATAAATTCGCACGTTACCAAGATACATGGCGCCAATACTGCCATTAATTAAATCCGTATTCAATTACGTACGAGGTACCTGGCGTAATGTAGGTGTTTAGTATTATCTTTATTGATCATGATGGAGGTCTGCTTGCTAAACAAACCTCAAAATTAATATTATTATGTAGATTCCTATTTTTTTTTAAATACAGTAGAAATTGGAATTAAATAGGTACTGTATCAATCTGTCTTGCCTTTTCTCAACTATGTTGGGGTCGGCTTCCAGTCTAACCGGATACAGCTGAATACCCGTATCTGACCTCCATAAGTTACTGAGTAATACGATACGCCTTGGTAAGACTGGTAGTCAGACTTCGGGCTTCTGACGACCTGTAACGACTGCTAAATATCCACGAATAACAGCCGGGACCAACGGCTTAACGTGAACGTTGGTTTGATTATAAAGACTGATTTCGCTCAATTTCTGGTCATGTAACCAAGCAAGTAACCTTTTAAAAATATTTAGTTTGTGTCCCTTTCTAACTAAAACCCCATTTACGCGGTGCAAGTTTCTGGAACGTTCAAGAGCAATGATCGCATGCCTTAGTAGAGCACGTTCCATTATTACCATCCAAGAATTGCATGCAAGTGTTTACACGCGTGCGATTTCCATAGAGTGGCATTTACAATAATTGAATGCAGGTTTTGCCATTAAAATTGCATGTGACATCGTTTACACTAAGGCAATTATTGCACGGCAAAAGTTTTGCCTCCTCTAAACACAGAGTTGCACATCCTTGACAATTCAAGTATTGAATGCGATTTTATATTGTACTTGTTTTTTACACCTATACCAATTTTAGACGGCAATTAACTTGCCGTCTAAAACTGATGTAGGTGTACTTACATGTTGTTTAGCTTTAGATAGTGCCAGTCAATTGTTGCTTCAATTGTATGGCATGCCACTGGCAATAAACTTGCACCGTGTAAAGGGGCTTTGCGTTCCTTATTTAGTATTTATTTAGTACCTATGTTGTCTCCTTCTCTATGCTGGGTGTAATTTTAATCACCGTTTTCCTCTCATTTTATGTACTCATCATTGTGAACAACTTTTACTATAGGACCAATCCTGAAATCGCGAAATTATATTAACTTTTACATTTTAACAAGTTATGCGAACATAAATAAAGGGATCAGCTCATTTTTTTTTTTGCGATTTCAGGTTTGGTCCGATAGTAAAAAGGCGCTTTCAATTTAGACGTTTCGTGTCGCACCGCTGCCGCGCTGTGGTGTTTCATAATGATGAGTACAGTCACCCCTCAAGAGGATAACGGTGATTAAAATTACACCCAGTATTTATGTCTCGAAAATTAATCACACAGAACCTTTCCTTATGTCTGCAGCAACGAGTTCATTTCCAAACTAGTTAGGTACACCATCTCATCTTCTTCCCATAATTTCCTCCGCTTTCCATCGAACACCAAAAATGGCATCATTACCCCCCTTCATCCTCCCCCCACGTGAGCCCAATGGCCTTTATGACTTTATCATGAGCCGGGATATTGAGCCGACCTGCCGGGATTTACTCCGGGACTGGAGCCCGGGACTCAGACGTAATCTGCCTTGTAATAATGTTGCGAATATCTCGCTTTTTATTAATTTTCGGCTTAAAAGTTTTTACCGCTGTGGTTTGAGGTTAGGTGCGATTTATGGTTCTATTAACTTTGTAAATTAAAAGATGGGTGTATTTGGCCTTTAGAGGGTTTTTAATAAAAAGGTTATATCTCCATCATTATTTTAAAACCAGGATTTTCTCAAACCTGAATGGCTTCTTTTATGTTATTCAACTTGGTTCTGAGCTTCAATCCCAGTCCAAAACAATTTATTAAGTCCTATCACAGTAAGACAATCAAAGACAAATATTAAATGCAATCAATATCGTTAATTGCCCCCCTAATTAAGTGACAAACTACATTCCCCAAAAGAATATCAAAGTGCTTCTGTATTCCTTTCAACATGAGAAGGGTCTCCAATCTTCAGATCCAAAAAAAATAAAAAATCCTTTGACACCTCTGCACTGATTAGATGTTAGTTAATCGTGAACAAATGAATGTTTGTGTAGGAATCGTATCCGTGGACCGTGCGGCTGCGTTATCTGTCGGTAGTTAATTACGAACGAATGCTGAGCGACGCAACACGACGGGTCCGGTTACCGCGCCGGGGTGTCAGTGATAGCGATTCGTTTTGTTTTAGTATTTTATGGCTTTTCGTGAGTTAGTTAATACCGGATTTTGAGGAGAAGAATGTATGGTGCTGTGGCCTTAGCGAGATGTAGCAGGTAATTCAGGCCTCTGGATAGACCAGCAAGCTCATCGAGAAGACTTACCTACCTACCATCAAAGAAATGTTGTATAAGCAACATCATTATTCAGGAGTAGATTTTACACCTCTAAAATCAGCAGTCTTTTAATTAAAAACACGTGTTCCACAGAGACGATTCCATTGCATGCAAGAGACTTATTTGATGTGTTCAATCATCCAAGTCGCGTCTCGAGATATGTCGACTGCGCGAGCTATGTCGAGTGTCGAGGGACGCATTAATGTCGTTATCTTCATGAGACTAATTAATTAATGCGTCGCATACAAATATCTGCCAGTACGGATGTGCTAACATTATTTATTTTTGGGACCGAGAAACGTCGCAAAAATAAAAGCAAAGTAATCTTTAATGATTCATGAAGTTTCATTTTGGAAAAGTACCAGCTGATTATGAGTTTGATACCTAAGGCATATCTATCTATGATCTATATAAATAAAAAGAGAAGTCCTGACTGACTGATTGACTGACTCATCAACGCCCAGCCCAAACCCTTGGACCTAGAAAGCTGAAATTTTGCACAGAGGTTCCCTTTATAATGTAGACAAGGAATAAGGAAGGAATTCCCGGTAGCAGGTTCCCTTGGGATATTTTCCGATATCCACGCGGGCGAAGCCGCGGGCAAAAGCTAGTTTGTAAGAAAACCTAAATGTTAATGAATTGACCCAATGATTTCAATGCTAACTATTATATCAATCGTGTTAGCAACTACAAGTTGCCTGTGCGCCAACCTGTACGATATCGTACAATTTTAGGAATCGTTTACAGGGCTTATTACAAAACTTATATGGTTTGAGATAAAATATTTTTAGGAAAAGTCGAGTTTGTGGGCATCACTAACCCGAACGCGTCAATGAACGGGTCAAGTTACAGAAAGTTGGGGTGCCACTCTTAGAGAGGAGTATACAACGTGTAACGTTAAATGCGCAAAACCTCTTAAGAGGTCATTGTACTCATCATTATGAACAACTTTTACTATGGGACCAAACCTGAAATCGCGAAAAAAAAATCAGCTGTTCAGTACATTTTGACGAATTATGCGAACATAAATGTACTGAACAGCAGATTTTTTTTTCGCGATTTCAGGTTTAGGTCCCATAGTAAAAGTTGTTCATAATGATGAGTATTTTATGATTTTGATTTGATTTTATGATTTTAATTTACAATTTTAATTTTATTTATATTACTAGCTTTTGCCCGCGGCTTCGCCCGCGTTGATGTCGGAAAATATCCCATGGGAACGTTTATGCGGAAAACATAGGGCCGTTCGATATAACTGTGCAAAATCAAATCGCTACGATATATCGTTACCGTGTATAGTAGGCATAAAGCTACCAGTCAGCATGATTTTTTCCGACACCTTCAACAGTCTTCGTCACATTTCAGCCAATTTAAACCAAAAAATAATGAATTACATTGAATCACTCCGGTCATTGGAGAAAACCGTATGAAAATCCGTTCGGTACTTTTTGACATTATCGCATTCAAACAAACAGACTTACGCGGCGGGGGGCCTTTGTTAATTACTTAAAATTTATTATGCCAGTCACGCTCGCACAAATAACTTTTGTCCGAGTGTCCACTCGTTCAAATAATTTCCTCGTAAAAACGTCGAATGAAATAAAGACTAAATGTTACCTCAAGATTCGAACTATGACTACATTTCCAATCCCTTAAATCTCTTAAAAAGAGGTAGGTACACAAATATTTGTACTCGTTCAAATAATTTCCTCGTAAAAACGTCGAATGAAATAAAGACTAAATGTTACCTCAAGATTCGAACTATGACTACATTTCCAATCCCTTAAATCTCTTAAAAAGAGGACACAAATATTTGTCAAACCCTTTGTACCCTTTAGGGGACGATTTTTCAAAAACGCTGTACCATATATTTCTTTATTTCCTACCAAAAGCATAAATTTGAATTTTCATATCCCTAACTTAAGAAATGCTGGGTTCCCCATACAAACTTTCATCCCTTATATCACCCCTTGTAGGATTATGTTTGAAGACAAAAAGTATCCTATTTCCTTTCCCAGGATGCTATATAAAGGCTTTGCCAAATTTTGTCGAAATCCGTACAGTTTTGTAAATTTTAAAATCAAACCCTATTTTACGCCCTTATTTTGATTTTGCAAAAACGCTGAACCGCATATTTCTTTATTTCCTATAAAAAAATACATTTTAATTTTCACATAGGGATGTGAAAATTAAAATGTATTTTTTTAAATGTACTTAAGAAATACTGAGTTTCCCATACAAACTTTCATCCCCTATATCACCCCTGTAGGATTATTTTTTTAAATAAAAGTATCCTATGTCCGTCTTCAGGATACCATCTATAGCCTTGCCAAATTTTATCGAAATCCGTTCAGTGGTTCTGGGTTTTCCATACATTTTTCATCCCCTATATCACCCCCTGTAGAATTATTTTTTAAGACAAAAAGTAGCCTATACCCTTCCCCAGGATGCTATATAAAGCCTTGCCAAATTTTATCGAAATCCGTGCGGTTTTGTAAATTTTAAAATCAACCCCTATTTTACCCCCTTAGGGGATGATTTTTCAAAAACGCTGAACCGCATATTTCTTAATTTCCTACCAATAGCATGAATTTGTTATCCCTAACTTAAGAAATACTGGGTTTCCCTTACAAACTTTCATCCCCTATATCACAGCCTATAGTATTGTTTTTGAAAGTATCCTATGTCCTTTCCCAGGATGCTATATAAAGCCTCGCCAAATTTTGTCGAAATCCGTGCAGTTTTGTAAATTTTAAAATCAACCCCTATTTTACCCCCTTAGGGGATGATTTTTCAAAAACGCTGAACCGCATATTTCTTTATTTCCTATCAAAAGCATACATTTTAATTTTCACATCCCTGACTTAAGAAATACTGAGTTTCCCATACAAACTTTCATCCCTTATATCCCCTCCTGTAGTATTATTTTTGGAAAAAATAGTATCCTATGTCCTTTACCAGGATGCTATATAAAGCCTTACCAAACTTTGTTGAAATCCGTGCAGCTTTGTAAATTTTAAAATCAACCCCTATTTTACCCCCTTAGGGGATGATTTTTCAATAACGCTGAACCGCATATTTCTTTATTTCCTATCAAAAGCATACATTTTAATTTTCACATCCCTAACTTAAGAAATACTGAGTTTCCCATACAAACTTTCATCCCCTATATCACCCCCTGTAGTATTATTTATGGAAAAAATAGTATCCTATGTCCTTTACCAGGATGCAATATAAAGCCTTGCCAAATTTTGTCGAAATCCGTGCAGTTTTGTAAATTTTAAAATCAACCCCTATTTTACCTCCTTAGGGGATGATTTTTCAAAAACGCTGAACCGCATATTTCTTTATTTTCTATCAAAAGCATACATTTTAATTTTCACATCCCTAACTTAAGAAATACTGAGTTTCCCATACAAACTTTCATCCCCTATATCCCCTCCTGTAGTATTATTTTTGGAAAAAATAGTATCCTATGTCCTTTACCAGGATGCTATATAAAGCCTTACAAAATTTTGTTGAAATCCGTGCAGCTTTGTAAATTTTAAAATCAACCCCTATTTTACCCCCTTAGGGGATGATTTTTCAAAAACGCTGAATCGCATATTTCTTTATTTCCTATCAAAAGCATACATTTTAATTTTCACATCCCTAACTTAAGAAATACTGAGTTTCCCATACAAACTTTCATCCCCTATATCATCCCCTGTAGTATTATTTATGGAAAAATAGTATCCTATGTCCTTTACCAGGATGCTATATAAAGCCTTGCCAAATTTTGTCGAAATCCGTGCAGTTTTGTAAATTTTAAAATCAACCCCTATTTTACCCCCTTAGGGGATGATTTTTCAATAACGCTGAACCGCATATTTCTTTATTTCCTATCAAAAGCATACATTTTAATTTTCACATCCCTAACTTAAGAAATACTGAGTTTCCCATACAAACTTTCATCCCCTATATCACCCCCTGTAGGATTATTTTTGAAAAAAAAAGTAGCCTATGTCCGTCCCCAGGATCTAATCTATAGCCTTGCCAAATTTTATCGAAATCGGTTCAGTGGTTTAGGCGTGAAAAGGTAACAGACAGACAGACAGACAGACAGACAGACAGACAGACAAACAGACAGACAGACAGACAGACAGACAGACAGACAGAGTTACTTTCGAATTTATAATATTAGTATGGATATGGATTGTAGTGATTAATTTGAACATATATCATGATCTCTCAATGAGCGGTTTTTAATATTTTCAGGGAATGATGAAAAAAAATTAGGTACTTTAATTTTTCGTGTTCTTATTTGTACAACAATTTCAACATAATTAAAAAAAACAAATAAAAATTCTACACACGCAGACCATCGAATTCAATCATTCTACGACTCAATTTTCTAAATGTCAAAAATAATTTTAACGTAAAGTATTGGCGATTTCTCAACTCTCTAAAGAGCCTGACATTCAAATTACACTCCACGAAGACTCGAAATTAAATAAATAATCAACAAATAACAGTCACAAATCACACCGACACTTCTTCACCGCAACAGATTAATTAGCAGAAGATTAAACGCGCGCAACAATAAAACGGCTTCGTGTCAGATATCACGGGACTCTCGGAACTAATTAGACATCTGCCCGTCTGTCTGTCTGTTCGTTTTATATCGCTTTTAGTATATTTTTAGATGGTGTTTGTTTTGGCTAAACGTATTGGACAGTTTTGGATGTCTTATTTCTATGTATTAGTGTAATAGAATAATTAAATGTTTGGTCGAACGTCATTAAACTAAAGATGTCAGCGAAGATTTCGTTAAAACTACAAAACAGTTTCTGCAAGGCATATAAAGGGAATTGATGTAATTTTAAGCACATTGTCGCAGAACCCGACTTATTTGGTACGTTGGTAACTTTAACTTTAATAAGATGAACTGGACTTTAATAAGACGCGTACGGACACGTCTTATTAAAGTAAGTAAGAACGGAACGGAGTAAGAAGAAGAAATTGTCAAGAGAGAGCGTCGATAGAACTGGGGCCGTACTATGACGTGAAAAAACATCATGGATCCGTTGCGAAAAAAGGATGGTGCTATAGGTCGTATATAGCTCCGTCTCCCTCTCACACTGGAACCGTTCAAATTCTGCCCTGCTATAAGAGCTCATAGTAAGTCCCTTGTACTCTGTAGCAAAGTCCTACCCACGCTCTTTCCTGTCAACTTCACCACACCAACAAAACGCACCACAAAACATGATGACACATAAATTCCGCCTGTTATATTTTCTTGGAAGCCAATGTAGATCCTATGCAACGCGCGAGAAAACTCCAGTTAGCATAAACAAGCATTTCCATCAAGATGACGTCACTAGTCTATCATAATGGTCCATTATTTTGAAGTGTCTATCCAACCAGTACTTCGGTATGAGTCCTGCTCGCACACTGTTACGCCACGCGGCTAGGCGTCGACACTAACGTCATTTAGATCATTGTTTATGTGATCAACACTTGACCCTACATTATAGCGTGTTTTTGCTTGTCATAGTCCTTCACTCGTAAAACAACGCTATAAGGTTTATTTTTGGGTGGCAATATATGGGAGATTCAGGTCAAATTTGAAGGACAAAATTGATTATATGGGACATGACTTTAATTTCCAATTATCGTGACATGATTCCTTTAATAAATGTTGTGGCTTTGCATAATTGACACATAGTTTCATGAAAATAGTCAGTTAGCAATATTGGCTTGTTAAGGCCCTGGTTCCAAGCTTGGTTCAGCTCGGTGTGTAAGTGAAATGGCGTTATGGCTGTCTAGTTTGACGCACGAGATAGAAGATTCTCACGCGCACCGGAATTATAGAAATTAACTATTTGATAAAAAAAATAATCCATCACTGGATGCAGTTTGGAATTTGACATTTCATGGTATATTTTTAATTATAATTGCTAATGAAGGAATAAACAGCTTTTAAAGATTATTAGGAGGTATGTTTAAAGATTTTTTGGTGCATTAAAGTATGTTTAATTATGTTTTGGCTTCCATCACTGTATGCGAAAAGGACTTGAAAATATCATATTTTTTTACATGTCAAAATTATTTACGGTTTATGAGATACACAGCTTTAAAAAACCACCTTTTTGATCGTTTTCAGGAAATCTGCGCCTTAAAACAAGAACATAGGTAAACGTAGTTTTGCTGTTTATCACAGGTTATGTAAAGAAAGAAAGAAAGAAAGAAAAAGTATTTATTGTGACTAGCACAGGAAGATCACCAACTAAAACTAAAACAGAATGATAACAGTTGAAAACAAAATGATATAAAAAAAGCAAAGTCCTGTACGAGGCCTAAAGGTTATGTAGGTATACTTCTCTGAAAAACTGTAGGTAATGAAAATCCGTAAGTTGATAACGTAAAATGGAAGACGATATTCGTCCTTATATCAGAACATTGACTAGAAGAAACTATAAGGTGGTTTATAGTAGTTAATAAAGTTCAAGAATTTTATTTCGCGAAGAATACTCTACCAATAAGTCGCACCTTTGGTAAAACAAGGGCACAACTGCACTTTTACCCCTTTCTTAACTAAAAAAATCTTATGTACTTAATAAATAAATAATATTTAACTCTTTTAGAGTACTTACATGCACCGAATCACAAAAGTATAGTGCTTCTTTCATGCAAAGATCAATCACTTCAAGGTGGTATGAGCAGAATAATACGGTATTGAATGTAAAAAAAAAATTAAAATGGCAATCACAAAAAGTGCAGTTGTGCCCTTGTCTTACCGAAGGTGCGAAGTATTGACAGCGGCTAAGAGCCTATGTCAGAAGATAGCGTTTAATATTGAAGAAATAACCAAACCCTAATAGCTTGTCGATCAAAATGACGTCACTCTATCATCATTTTCAAAATGGAGCCGCTAGTATTACGAGCAGCTGGTGCAGACACCATTCTGCCAATATTGGGAAAAATTCATATTTACCTACTTAACTTTTTGTCCGAAGGAATCATAGGGGCGTTCTCACAGTTCTTACAAAAATTTACACAAAGCTCATTTTGTGATTTTTTTATCCAATATTTCCCAGTTGAAAATCGTGATATTGATCCATTTGAACTAACAAACGTTTTCTTGAACTACTTTACGTCCCGATATTGACTCCCACAGAACGAATAGCTCTTTTTCTCTGTACATAATAAATACTAAAGCTGCCTCGTTGGTCTCGTGGCCATCCATTTGCTGGCAATAGGCTCGCCCCCATTACATCCTAATCCTAAATTTCTAACTAATATTAAGTATATGCGAAAGTAAGTTTGTTTGTTTGCTACCTTTTCATGCCTAAACCACTGAGCCGGTCATCCTGAAATTTTGCATATACGTTGTCAGGTGTACAGAAACGGACATAGGGTACCTTTTATCCCGAAAAAAAAATACTGTTCCAGAGGAAAACAACAATAACGTTGATAATAGATGGCGCCACGTGTCTTTCGAATCATGATTGAATTATATTATTACTAGCAGAGTACAACCCGAATTGATTATCAAATTCTAAACTAACGGGAGCGGAGCCGCGGCTAAAAGCTAGTGGGACTGAAACTTAACTGGTCAAATGTGAGTGTAGGTACTATAGGTACACCTCTGCACTTTAGCGAACGCTTCATTAGTAATCTCAAACTACTGCCCAACCGGCTTGGTTTTGTTATTTCGGTAGATCTACTAGGTAACCGAAAAGTTTAGCACCCTAGCTTATACAGATCCAAACAAATCTTGTGCCCTAACTTCAATCCAAATGAAATTCCCAATCAATTAGTTGATGTGCAATCAACGGCGGTTGCTAATTATCGGCACGACATGTGCGGTAGGACGGCATGCGGCAGCGGCACGGTACGGCACGGCAGCGGGGCGGCACTAACGAGCCGAGCCGCTAAAGCAATCAGCAATCAACGAGCTTCGTAAGGGTTGAACGGAGTCGTGTTGGTGGACTCAGCAATGTGTGCGATTTATTAGGGAGGTTGAATTAAAATAAATAAAATAAATAAATAAATATTCTTGGACATTTCACACAACGCCATCTAGTCCCAAGCTAAGCAACCTAATTCTTGTGTTATGGTAACGAGATGGCTGATAAACTACTTATATACATTTTTTTTTTGTAAATACATACATATTATAGATAGAAAAACACCAAAAACACACACACAATAGAATTCTGTAATTGTGGACCTAAGATGATGGTTTCTTTACTAAGCATACTGTGTAGGGTCTGAGAGGAGCTCGTGGCTAAGTAATAACAGCCGCACGGGTCGATCCATCAGGTTAAGCTACGCTTGCTGGTGTTGGTCCGTGGATGGGTGACCATCTTTACATTACCGAGACTCCTCCGTGACTCCCGGCTGTCATTCGTGGATCTTTGACAGTCGTTAAGGGTCGTCAGAAGTCCGAAAATCTGATAACTAGTCTTACCAAGGGGTATCGTATTACCCTGGGTTGTGGAGGTCAGATAGGCAGTCGCTCCATGTAAAATACTGGTATTCAGCTGCATCCGGTTAGACTTTCCAGTCTAACCGGATGCAGCTGAATACCAGTATTTAACTATTTATTTATTTATTTAAACTATGTTGGGGTCGGCTTCCGCCGACCCCAACATAGTTGGCAAAAGGCTAGGCAGATTGAGCTTTCCTTTTTGCAGTACATTATTAAACTGCTCAAGAAATAAGATAAAATTTTATAATTCTCTATAATGGTTTTTTATGCTTTCCATTTCCACCCTTGTTTCTTAGAATTTGGCTCAAACAACAATAATTACCTCCATTTTCTCTCTTCTTAAATTAAGTAAGTAATACTTCCATTGTATTTTGTCTCTCCGTTTCCTCTGATATTCCTCTCGTGGCAACCCTGACTGCACTTCGCATGTTGTCTCGACGCTCGTATTCAAATGTTTGCGCTGCAGCCGCTGCAGCCGCTCGCCCTGCAGCGCTGCCTCGCTGACCTCGCATGTTTCACTTCAGCCTAGATCGGTGCCACTGATTGCCTGATCATGTGTGTGGCGCCTGGGCTGACCGCTACATGGGAAGTACAATTGGCTGGTTTAAAGTCTGGATCTCATTATATTTTGTCCACTATCTTTCGTGCTGCACGACTTTGCATACAGCCTCATTTTTTGTTGTTGTTTTATTCGTTATTAATTTTAAATCTTTCACCTTCGTTGCCTTTCATCGTAGTTTAAAGGATCGGAGTGATAATATTCACTCCCGTCCTGTGTACACGTAGTAATTGAGTTCTATTAAAAAGGTGTACTTAATCGCTTTTAATTTTGGTTTTTACTCTCTTAAACATTAGCCAAAGTAAGTAAATTAAAAGCACAGCTTTTAATATATGCTTGACCTGAAGTACCTAGTTCTGTTAAAGTGCCTTGACCAGCTAACACATATTATACTTAAACCTAGCTCACAATGACAAGCAACACTAACACCAACCTTACCATGAAATTCATCATAATATTTGACTTGATCTCGACACAGTCTACATGGGTAGTGTCCGCCATGTTTTGTTTGTTTCAAGTGGACCCTCAAGTACCAAGATGTGTCCGTCATGGTGGACTGACCATAAATAGTTAGTATGCGAGTATCAAGATTTGTTTACGATACGTAGGTGGTGAAGTATTGAGGTATACAAGTATCAAGGTTGTTCTACGATGGCGTAGCTTTTAATGCTTAATTTTTTTTTCCTTAACATAAACAATTAACCATCTAATTATATATTATTTGACATTATAATTTATGTTATCTACAATTCCAATTTCAACTCTTTGTTAGTGGCTTTTGTGAACATGATATTTATTCAGATTTGTTACTGTAGTTGTTATGGTAATCATGTCATTTGTGTCATGTTTTATTCTTTTATTAATCTTCTAAATAGATTATTTTCTATTTTGTGAATGTGAGAACGTTGCAGGCCTAGTAGACTGTACATTTGTTGACTATTTTCTATTTTGTTAAGTACCTGGTACTTCCTACAGTCCTTCCATACCTACCTATTAATACTGTTATTTGAAAATATTGTAAAAGGCAATTATTTTTAAAAGAGTGAGCGTGCAGATCTTCGCCGTGGAATTTCTTGCCGGCTCTTCTCCATAAGAAACGACCAATAAGGAACCGTGCACCTAGCTTCTGACGTTCCATAAGTGCCCATGTAGGTTTATGTGAAATAAAATATTTTGATTTTGTAGCCATGAGGCTGATCGAGGAGTGGTTGCAAGCATAATTCAACATTATCAACACTTGTTTGCGTGAAGGCATAAGTACTCATTATGTACACAGGGTTAGTGTGCAAGTATCAACTTGTACACGCGGGGTTAGAGGCTATCAGGTGTAGCTACTCATCTGTTCAAACATGTACGTTGTAGAGTTAACAGTGTCAGGACACTGGGTACACATGCGTATTTGTACCCTAGTTACTTTGATGGCATTGGAAAGTTGATTATGTAACGAAAGTTGATTATGTAACGAAAGTTGATTATGTAACGAAAGTTGATTATGTAACGAAAGTTGATTATGTAACGAAAGTTGATTATGTAACAAAAGTTGATTATGTAACGAAAGAATTCAAAATTATACAGGGTGTAAGTGACAGCCCTCCGCAAACTGATAGGGTGAATTCAGTATGTCATACTAAGATGACCGGTACATGAATTTTTTTCAGGAACGGTAAGGGAATCTAATAAACCTGATTTGTTTGTGTTTTTGTGCACAAATCGGAGCGTCTATTACTGGTTGGGAGGGGTAGGTAATAGGTACCTATGCGGTGAGTTCGATGAACTCTGTAGCTAGACAGAAAGTGAACAGCTGATTTCACGCGTCGTTGGTTAGAGTATTTCAACATCCATTGCTGGTTTTTTTTTGCAGTTTTTTTTTGCAGTTTTTTTACATAAATGGAGTGCTGCGAACACACAATGCAATTTTACATTGAAATAATGAAAATGTAACTGAAAAAAAAAATTGAAAAAATTAAAATTTTCCTGAGAAAATTTCCGGTGGAATATGATTCAAAATGAGGAGCTGAATGCACCCTGTTAGTTTGCGGAGGGCTGTCCCTTACACGCTGTATTTAGTTTTAGTTTTATTTTGTTTTTTTTTTATATAATAACAGTAAACATGGTAAATATCCCGTTTGTGCTAATAATAATATATTTAGTTTGGTTTTTCGTGTTGCGAGAGAGCTTTCAGACTTATGATTAGAATTCGCAGTGTCGAAATAAAAATATAGAGATATCAGGAGTTTCAAACTTAAAAGTAGATATGTCACATAATTTTAACTCATTCTATTTTTTTTACTTTGTCTACCTTCAGTTTACTTTGTAAATTAAGTTGCATTGAACATTAGTTCTGACACAAAAATTAATATATGTATTTCTTGCACGTCTTTCCTTGTTAAGAGTTTATTGTACATATTTTTAGAACTATACCACATTGTCGGCACTATAGGTCTTTTGTAAGGAACCAATTCTTTCATAAATAATATTGTTTGTAAGTACATAACTGTGTTTTGCCAAAAAAAAAAAAAAAAAAAAAAACTTCCTGGAAACACTCTCACGTGCTGTAACCCCCAAGCCTTTAATGTATGCTAGAGGTCAAAAAAGTGAAATACTCCCAGACGCCGCTCGTACTTATCTATCTCAAATACTTATGTATTTATGTATGTATAAATTGTATGTATATATGGTACACCCAGACTACCTACAGTATTCTCTCCTTTCTCCCCATAATCCATCCAAAGGTTGTCTGTAAAAGATCGCTCTTAGCGATAAGACCGCCCATTGTGTCACCCTATGTAAAATTTCAACATTTATATCTGTAATTTTTATGGTGTGCATAATAAAGAGTATTCTATCTATCTATCTATCTTATCTACCTAGACCTACCACCTGGTAAACAGGTATTTACTTACTCAATACTTTTATATTTACCTACTGTAAACTAGATGCTGTTGACAAACCACGTCATTGACAATTCAACATTCGATATTTCACCCTCTCATCATTTCAATTCGTCACGCCACAATTTAAAAAGCTCGCATCATGGCGCGTTGGTACACGATGTTGGTGATGGCGGGTATTGGTCAATAATTGTCGACAAATGTTTGTCCACGCTCGTCACTTGTTTGTGCTAGTGCAGCGAGTAGCTGCTACTGTTTGACTTTGTTTTTATTACACTGCGGTGGAATTAGGGTGCTCGTGGTAGATTATGTGGAGTCATCTGTAGGATGTTGGGTGGCCAAGGATGAGTTGACATCCCGTCGGTTTCCAAAGAAATTTATTCATTTATTTATTTATTTGAGGAGCTCGTGGCTAAGCTATTACAGACACACGGGTCGATCCATCGGGTTAAGCTACGCTTGCCGGGGTTGGTCAGTGGATGGGTGACCATCTTTACATATCGAGACTCCTCCGTGCCTCGGAAAGCACGTTAAGCCGTTAGTCCCGGCTGTCATTCGTGGATCTTTGACAGTCGTCGTTACGGGTCGTCAAAAGCACGAAAGTCTGACAACCAGTCTTACCAAGGGGTATCGTATTACCAAGTTACTGGGTTGTGGAAGTCAGACAGGCAGTCGCTCCATGTAAAATACTGGTGTTCAGCCGCATCGGTTAGACTGGAAGCCGACCCCAACATAGTTGGGAAAAGGCTAGGCAGATTGATTTATTTATTTATTTAAGGAAAAACAAACAGTAGCACAATAGGAAACAATTCAAATAATCTTAAATATTACATTTTAACAATTATGCTACCCACTACGTTCTCCACAGATTACAATTATGCTACCCACTACGTTCTCCACAGATTACAATTTAGAGTATTTAAAACTAGCTAGAAACAAAGAAATCTAAGTATCACATGTTAGTTTTGATGAACAATACTTTCTATTACCCATATGCCCGGTGTGGGCACTATTTGCCGGATCTAAATTCGACCCCATAAAAATCTAAGCCAATAGTAATATTGGTCTCTAATACTATATCAACTATCAGCCCATAAACTCTTTTGAATCTTTCTGACTTTTACTTTGAGACTTTCTGAATCAACATTTCTTTTTTAATTTATTTATTCACCATTATGTAACTAACAACATCTTAACAGCTATAACATCAATGCAATGTTGCTACGAAAAATACAATTAAAAATACAATTAAATTCAATTAAAAAATACAATTAAAAAACAATAAAAATACTATTCAAAATACAATTAAATTCAATTCAAAAACAATTAAAATACAATTAAAAATAAATATTAAAAAAAGAACAATAAATAAATTAATAAATTAATAAATATCCTTGGACATTTCACACAACGCCATCTAGTCCCAAGCTAAGCAACCTAATGCTTGTGTTATGGTAACGAGATGTCTGACAAACTACTTATATACATTTTTTTTGTAAATACATACATATTATAGATAGAAAAACACCCAGACTCGGAACAAATGCTTGTAGGTCGTACAAATATTTGTTACGTGCGGGAATCGAATCCGCGACATGCTGCGCAGCAGTCAATCGCTCAACCACTGGGCCAACCGTGTCGTCAAACAATGTAATTCACTTTTGAATATCTTCAATGCACTTCTGTGCTACTCCTGCGAACTTCATCAGGCTGCAGTGAAATATGTCGACCTCATTTGAAATAACATTTTTAACAGTTTTATGGCGCATAGATTTTGAAAACACACGCTTGAGTTAAACAACACTTGGAAATTCAACGATATTGTAGGTATAGCACGACAAACATTGTATTGGTCTCACTCAGTAAAAAGTATTATATTATTATATTATATTATATAATAATAATATAATATTATTATATGTGTTGAGTTGTATACTTATTTCCAAAACTTCAACTGTGTTTGGTTGGATACGCATAATTATGCGCTGGTACTGATAACCAGAGACTCATTAAACAAAAATGTACTCTGTGCAGAGGCCCATAAAGTATCGTTACACAACTTGATATCTGACTTTGTGAAAGTGGACTGACCAGCAGACTTATCATTACAACAGTTCCGAACTAGACAATGACATCAGCTACTAAACAAACAATCCAGTGTACTTTGCACCGCGTGCCAGGCTCCCACAATTACCCAATAAGAGCGTGTCACCGGCAGGAGTGATGGATGAGGATCGATCGCGACGCCTGCGCCCGCGCCGCTCGCGGATGTTCGCGTCGCCGCCAGCCGACTGTGCTGTACTACTCGTAGGGACATGTGCTGGCAATCAACAAAGGGTAAAAGATTTAGGCGAAAATATGACTGAGATCAGAAATTACGAAGCAAGTAAAGATTCTGGGTAGACCAAACACTAGGACAGATACCCACGTTAAGTTTCTGGAGGTAAATATTATGGGCAAGGCATCTTATCAATGCACGGAAGGATCTAATAAAAAAGCAACAGGAATATTCACTACAAATGGTCTGGTCTTGAAGACCTAAGCAATAATTTTATTTCAAGTTAACAAGAGCTAAAAGGACACAAAGTCACACGATAAGTGAGACCCGTCTTGCAGTACGTATCCAAATCTAGAAACCAACGATCAAAACGATAGAAGTTAGCCAATGCAGCAAGAGTGCAGTAAACCTAAAGTTTACGAGCACAAAGCGTCCATCACTCACGTATAGAATCACAACACGCATACCATTGCAGTTCATTTTCCTCCACAAGTTCAGGAGTCGATAAACCTGTCAAATATAACTGGCCAGTTGCTTGATTAAACAACGAACACCACGACAAATCAAAACCAACTCCAAGCTCCAAGAGATATGGTTGTGTTTCACTTGGACGATGTGTGGTGCTTATGTCGTTGTAATCACGGTGAGAGGAGTCGAAGGTGTGGAAATAACAAGCGAGCCAATGTTGTATATAAACTGTGGACTCAATCAAAACGTTGGCTTCTAGATCGGGGTGGTGGTCATAGACCGATGCGATCGAAGGACCCGTTTTTGAATATCTTGTCTACTATCAAAAGGTCTTGGCATTTCTTTTAGATAAAAATAAATCTTTATTGAAATAAATTAGAGTTACAAAAATATGAAACCTCTGAAACCCAAACTAGGTAAGAACCTGTTTGTCAGATTTCAGCGCCTTCTCCCAATTCATTACATTATATGTTTATACCAACTAAGATTTTTAATGAACGCGATAATTTTGAGCATGCAGAAATGACAAAAATTACAATAGAGTTTATTACTTCTCTTCATTTCTATTCTCCTTCTATTTTCCTATTCTCTTCTATTCTTACTTTTCTTTCTTTTATAACAATATGGTACTGCCATACTTGTTTGTTTTTATTAGCTGTAAGTAAGTCCTTCACGTAAAAAGTTAAAATTAAAAAATACCTACATGGGGCGGATGGCTCCCAAGGCGGGATAAACCTTGGAAATACTGCATCCCCGAAATAAAAGCCTTCATCCAATGTTTCTGACAAAAAATGAATACCGCTGAAGGGGGCAGGACACGATTTTATTTCAAAGTAAAATACCTTTCAGATATTTTGCAATGATTCAATGTATCTTGTATTTAAACATGTTTTACAGCCTATAGAATTTAAGTAATTCCAGCAATATTTTCGGCCTTCCTGCACATTATGTGGTCTGCAGTGAAATAGATGTCCGATATGGGAGCGATCTATTTGTGGCGAGCGGACGCGGACGGCGCGCCATACATGTGTTTACACGTGGCTTCCATCCCAGCCCTGCGCCAGGGAGCGCCAGTTATAGGGATTGTGTAGATTTACTTCAGGAGTCTCGGAGTCCGTGGTATTTGTCGACTCAGAAGATTGCTAAATTATCTGGTCTAGATTTAGTTTGCAGTTTTTTTCCAGATCCTTACCTAGCCTTCTCGGAATATACCAAATTAATCGAATTTAGTAATAGTAAATTCTAGCTTTTGCCCGCGGCTTCGCCCGTGTAGATGTCGGAAATTATCCCACGGGAACCTATTACTGGGATAAAAGTATCATATTGTTAATCTAGGTTATAAAATATCTGTGTGCCAAATCCGTTTAGGCGTTTTTGCGTGATTGAGTAACAAACATCACATACAAACTTACAGATTCATAATATTAGTAGGATGCATCCAAAATTTATTCTCTTGTGGCAGATTTGGAATTTAAGCTGACAATAGTAATAGCGTAAATGAAGCCAAACTACCACAAAATACCTGCTACATAGTCTTTTATTTAATCTAACCCCTACTGTTTACTCCTCTCAGCCGTCTGTAAATACCAAGATAGCAATCACTAATCATTTCAACAATCTCTACACCTCAGATAAGATCGAGCCTAACAACATGTTTCCGAGATGGAGCACCTAATAAATGTTCCAGTACATTACGTATTTACTAGATACTATAACTCTGCAGTAAATCCTGAAGCCGCTGCGCTCGCGCAGATCCTCAAAGATACAGAATAAACCACTAACTGAACTTCCAACATTAAAATGTAAATACAATTTAATATTTTCGCAAGAATTTACGCGCAATAAGATACAAACATAAACATATTTAGCAATAACATTAAAACGCGAATAGTTGCGCGCACGCATCCGTTGGACGCCACTACTCTAAATATATTCCTCCTACCCTCGCCGCGGCTTCCGTTCTGTAAGAATAACAAACAAACAGACTATAATAGACTCTATTGCATTTAACATTAGGCATATAATAAATTGGTAGATCTTTCTAAATTGATTCCAGAGTCAAAACATTCAGATTAAGAAAAAATACAGGAATATTTAAATATCATTTGGAAAATAATGTTACTGTTACCTTTTGTTAACATCAATTGATTTTAAACTCTATCTTTACCCATCACAGTTGAAAATTCAGTAGTAAGTTGGTGTGTTGATTGTTTTGAAGTGAGGTAACGGGTGTCGATGAATCCTATGTGTTTGTATGCGCACGCGGCGGGCTGTCACAATGATGGCTAACGTAAATATGATGAATGAATACGTTCCACTAGCTCAGGGTAATGTGTGGCTTTACTTTATGTTGGAGTTCATAACATTCATATAAATAAAGGTCGATTTAGACCAAACGAGGGAATGCACATTCTATCCTCACTCTGCCAAATTCTTTTTGTGTAAACAGGCAGAACTGCATTCCTTCGTTGGTCTCTCCCTACTAAAATGTCAAGAATATAGACAAAAAAATTGCTCTCGTTCTTGTTCTGGTTCCATGTTCTTTAGTCTAAATCGACCTTTAATAAATTGTACGGTTCTAGTCTGTAACATTGCCATGGCTATACGCAATGGAAGCTTGCACAGACTTCATCCTTCAATGTAGGGTTTTTTGTTTCAAAAAGCGGTATCGTATAAATCTAAAATAACTTTAGTCTTGAATACGTATCAGCATTTGCAGTCCTCTGACCAAATAAAGATTAACTAACGATAACAGTCGCCTTTACTATTTTTTTTACATAAATGGAGTACTGCGTACACACAATGTATTTTTACATTGAAATAAAGGAAAAGTAACTGAAAAACGATTAAAAAAAAAATAATCCGGAGAAAATTTCCGGTGGAATATACTTCAAAATAAGGAGCTGAATGCACCCTGTTAGTTTGCGGAGGGCTGTCCCTTACACCCTGTATACCTAGGTCACTGAGGTACTGTTATACTGTAGAGGTTTTGTTGTATACAAGCCATAGTATGGTTAACTGGCTGACATACCGATCATTCAAACTTCGAATATGCTTTAAAAAAGGGATGCTCGCTTTTTTATAAGTATTGTCAGATAGTTTGTAGCTAGGGCTCCAAGTAAGACCTAGGAAGTGTGAATTATAATTTTATTCTGTTTTAATTTATCGGGCTTCAGCCCCATTTCTTCTGAGTGCCTCTCGTATCATTTAGTAGTTAGTTACGAAACCCCTGTGAGGACCTGAGAGTACCGGGTATTCTCAACAAAACCTATACGTATACACCATCATTTACTTCTCTCTACGAAAGGCAACTAACGTACAGGTAAATCCCTAAGCGTATTGCAGTAACCATTTCCTCCATCATAATGGATGATCGACCTGTTTATCAACTATTTTTTTTTTCTTTTTATTAGCTTACTCTGTCCCACTCCTGCGCAAAGGCCACTCCTTCCATCTTGAAAAACTTAAAATTAAACTACACTTTATACAGTTACCAATCATTATATAAATAAATAAGGACGTATCCACACCGAGCCGGTGTCCAAATGACGACAATTCTTCTGACAGTAAGCAAGTGTTAAATGATGGATCGCGCGCCGTCTGCGTAATGACTGCCTAACCAGACGTGATTGATGGCAATTGAGGCAGACTGGAAAGGGTTTCTGATTGTTTTTAATATTGTAGCTCGGTGGGAAGTGCTCTGACAAGCTTTGGTTGAGATTGCTTCTGCTGAGCATGGCTCAATGACCGCTACAATAACAAGCAATTGTAAGGAGAAAACGACACTACGTTTGGACGACGACTTCGACAACGGTGAGCATAGTTTTTTGTTTTAAAAGACAAGAGCAGGTATATAGGTACCTATTCTGTTTCTCGTCTCCTTGAACGACTTTTCCTATACTTTTTTAATAGAACACTCCTAAAGTAGCTTTGCAATCTATTGCTAACAATATGCACAATTCATTTCTGGAGAATAAATACAACCACCTGAATTGAACCTGCGAATTGCGCATAGAAATTGACGTCGTAACTTTTTGTACTTTTAGAAATAAATAAAACCTCGTCTACCTCCGACGTGAAGCCATAAACCAAGCTCCCTGAATTATGAAAAGAAATACTGATAATGGTCTGCTCATTGACCTAGAAATAACAGCCATTGTTTCTATAGTCCTGGTTTCCAAGTCCGCAGAACAAAAGTGAGATTTTCTATGAATTTATTGTAAGAAACAACTTTTTTTTTAAACTGGTCAGTGTCACAAGAAACTATGATTTCTTCAAGATATGATGCTGATTACATTACCTACCGACGTGTTAATGTTACCAGCAGTCGGATGCGTCACTTTAGGATGACAGGACATGATTACTTATCACAAATGTGAACAAATTATTCTCGAGCACGTATTTATGATCGTCATGCGTATGCGTTCGTTTTGTGGAAAGTTTGAACAACAAACAATTTGTGGGCCGCCACCGCCAGTCGGTTGCTCGAGTGGTAGCTTAAGTATGCGCTTGAACTGCTTGCTTTTGAGCATGACTCGGATTTGAAATTAAAGTTGGAAAGAGAAAGAAGTTCTTGCTTCAGGAAATTCGGTAACTATAGACGTAAGGGAACATGCCGCAATGTATCACTTTGGGAACTTAAGCGAAGCATCCGCTAACCAGACGCATTCGCAAATATTTGTAATAAAAATAACATGCATCGTCAAGAATAGGTAATAAACAACCCAAGTCATCATCTGCCTAGCCTTTTTCCAACTACGTCGGGGATGGCTTCCAGTCTAACCGGATGCAGCTGGATTCAATTATTTTACATGGAGCGGCTGCCTATCTGACCTCCACAACCCAGTTATTACTGGGGTAACACGATACCCCGTGGTAAAGTTGGTTGTCAGACCTTCGGGGATCTGACGACTCGTAACATCTGTCAAAGATCCACGAATAGCAGCCGGGATCCGTGCTTTCCGAGGCACAGAGGGGTCTTGGTATGTAAAGATGGTCACCCATCTATCGACCAACCGCAGCAAGCGTAGCCTGATCGATCGAGCCGTACGACTGTTACTACTGAGCCAAAACCCCAAGTGACTGACGTTTTTATCGACACAATTTAAATATTTACCCCACATGAAATAACTCTCAACACCATTTAAAAAATAAGGGGATGACAAACTGTCGACACGCGCGCCGAGCGTTTAATCGCGTGAACGCGCGACATTTCCCGCGCGGCCGAACGCTCGGTATAAATATAATGCGCAGATTAAGTTATTAAGCTGTCTTGACGCGCGACTGTTTACTGCATGCCGCTGTCAACGCCAGATTTACATGTGCAGCTTATTGCAGCTTATTCTGGAGATACTTTATTTATTATTTCTCATAATTAGTATGTGATGGTTTCTGCGGCTAACTAACGCCTCATAAGCTCACATTTTTAGTCAGATGAGGTAGAATTTTTGTATCAAAAAAATCAACACTATTCGGATAGTTGTTATTGGGCTAATGGACTGTAAATATATTAAATTATTAAAAGAAAGGCGCTTTTTATTATGGTAGTAATTTTACTTCCTTTCTAAACTGGTCAAACAAATTATAATACAAAAAACATCATAAAACATCAATAGACAAAATAATATTAAATAAAACCGGTCAAGAGCGAGTCGGACTCGCGCACCAAGGGCGCTTCCGATTCCTGAAAAAGTGTGCTTTTTAGAGACATCGTTTTATTTTTCCTGTAATCTTTACATAAACTTCTATCACATAGAATAATTTCCGATTTTTATCTTTGCAAACTTCGGAGATAAGGGGGGGGGGGGGTACGGTATTTTTTCGAAAACTATGCAGTCTAAAAAAAAAAAAAATGTTTGAGAATGTGCAAGCAGCGCTCTTTCATATGATACGCCACATGCCCTAGTAGCCCCACTTTGAATTTTTAAGACCCCCTTTCAGTCCCCATTACAAAAAAAATATAAATATTTTTACTTCTTTCAACTTCACCTAAAACTGTTCCAAATTTCAAGTTGATAGCATTAGTAGTTTTTGAGATATCCAGCTGTGACAGACAGACAGACAGACAGACTGAGTCACACCATAAGGGTTCCTTTTTTACCATTTTGGTACGGAACCCTAAAAACAGACTAAAGCTCAAGAAGGTGCGTTATGCACAATAGTGTTGATTAATTTGATACAAAAAATTCTTCCAACCCTTAGCAGTTGACGCCTAAAATGCTTACGGTGAGTAGAGCTGCTACCTAGCTCCACCATTGCAGGTTCAACTTATCCATCATCATCATTTGCCCCATCCTCTGCTGAGTGTAGGCTTCCTCCCTTATGTAACACGCTTTCTTGGTCTGTGCGAGTCTCATCCAGGACTTGTCCGCAATCTCTTGTGCAATCCTGGGTGGATTTCGCTATTGTTCCTCAAGCACTCTTCCTACCATGTGCCAATTGGTGGTGAAGCAGACCCTTAATTGTATGGTTGCCGAGACCATACAATTAAGGGTCTGCTTCACCACCAATCAGCATAGTAGTGATTTATTTAAGAGGACTGTCGCGTTTTATCACCTCTCTCGCTTACACGGGACCAAATTTTTAAGAATGTTAAATGAAAGGATGTTTTTTTTTGGAAAATGTAATCAATAAGGACTAATTTAATAGGTAACTATTAAAATACATTTTTATTGTGCCATTTATTTAACTCATCTCAAAAACATACTTTTTAAACTGAGTTTAATAACACAATATAAATATGTTTTAATGATTAGGTACCTATTAAATTAACAATATTTACTAGTCTTTTAATTGACTACATTTTTCAAAAAAGCATCTTTTCATTTAATATTCTTAAAAATTTGGTTCTGTGTGTGTGAGAGAGGTGACAAAACGTTTGTTTATCAATGTTTAAAGGATGTTTAGTACATTTATTTACTTTCGTGCAATTATCATGAACTCCAGAATACGTCCCAAACATATGAATCACACATACCAACACAACGATTAGGTGTTTAATTCCGAGCTTAACCCCTGCCTACCCACCCACGGCTCGGCGTGAATATAGCGCGTTATATTAATCACGGCTATTCCCGGACATGCCGCGCCAATTAATAACGTTCGCGATCATCTGTAAATGAGAACTTAACAGTATTTCAGTATTGAAAACATCTGGAAGGTATTAAATATGCTGTGGCGATTTAACTTAGGGAATTTATATTGAAATGATATTTTGATATCAATTATAGAGTTGCGTTGCGAGTACACTCGGCTACACATCAAGCTAAACATTTCCAGTTTATACTGACTTCTCATTGTAAAGAAATCCTATACAATGCGAGATCAGCTTATACTGGAAATGTATAGCTTGGAGGGTTTTTCGTAACCATTTATTTCAGTATTGCAGCATGTATGGATTTAATTTTTGGATATATGTTTATTGACTATTTGATTAATACTTTGACTGAAGGAAAACACGATTGGGTTAAATTTCCTCGATCGAATTTAATTCCGAAAAGACCTCTACTTTTTATGTTTTTTTTCTATAATTCTAAAACCCTAAGTAATTTCATTGCAAAATTGCATTTGAAATGTGCGTATTAGATAATTGAAAATTCTGGCTGAACATAATTTTGATAGATAGCTTAATTTATTTTTAAACAATTTTTATTTCATTTGGCGCTTTTATTTTGGTTCCAGCGCGTTGTTGCGCTCTCTTTTTTTCGCATGTGGAAGTAATTGACTCTGTCACTTTCTTATTCCCGCCCAGTTCACTTTTTTTGTATCACCTTAATAAGACGAGGGGCTGGTGACGTCTGAAGCCAAAAAAGAAATAAAGAAACTACATAATAATTACTGGAATTTCCATAATCTATACAGGGTTACTTGTAATTAGACGTATTCCTTGCAGGATGTCATAGTAGGGTTAAAATGCAACAAATTAAGCCACCAATTGTCCTACCGAAATTCAACAGTTTTTGAGTTAGTTAGATTTTTTTGTATTTTTATGAAATATACAATTTAAAAAAAAAATACGGCGCGACTTTACTGGAATTTAAATTATTATCATAGCTGATGCCGTAGCAGATCTTTAAAAAAAAATAAAGTTGAAAAATGCCTAAAACTTTCGCAAAGATCACTAATTAAACATTTTATTTTTCGTAATTTATATTTTTCTTAGGCAAAAATTACAAAAAAAAACTGAATTTCGGTAGAACATTCGGTGGCTTAATTTGTTGCATTTTAACCCTACTATGACGTCATGCAAGGAATACGTCGAATTACAAGTAACCCTGTATAATAATTTAAGAAGTGACTGACAGCCTGACTGATTCCTCAACGCCCAGCCCAATCCCTTGGACCTAGAAAGCTGAAATTTTGCACAGAGGTTCCCTTTATAATGTAGACAAGGAATAAGGAAGGAATTCCCGGTAGTACGTTCCCGTGGGATATTTTCCGACTTCCACGCGGGCGAAGCCGCTGGCAAAAGCCAGTTCATCATAAAATACGATGGGCTTGTGATTGTGAAACGGACTTTGTGGAAGGTACACACATAACATTACATGACGCCTGTACAGATACACCCATATTTCGGGGCTAGGTAGGATAGGATGTCAAAAGAAATCGCTTTCAGACAGTGGCGTAACTATACCGTTTGAGGCCCGTGGCAAATTCATCGGATTTTTACTAAATGTGTAATATTAAGTTTTGGGAGTTGGGATTCTCCTCTGACCGGGGGCCCCTTCCGGCTGGGGGCCCGTGGCATTTTGCCGACTTGCCACCCTGTAGTTACGCCACTGCTTTCAGATGCCTTCATGTTTATTTTATTTTCGTTATTAAGGCGCGGTATTAGCTCAATATTCACAAAAAATGGTTTCTTGGATTGTCGAATATGACGCAACGCAATGAAACTATCCGACGCAAATTATATAGTGGACAGAGAAGGGTTTAAAGAAAAAAATTAACGGAATATAATAGTCAAAAATAGTTTGATATTCCCAATAAATTTGGAAGTTGCTACACAAAAATAAACTTTGGCGTCGAACATCTCTGTATTTTCAGCGATAGCGACATTGTTTTTTTAAGAATTTAATTTTAAACTTTAACCAGACAATTATTGAATTTATTGTGTATATTCTGAATAATCTAAAGAAAACCCGGAAAATAAATGTACATTCGCAGCTTAGTCACATCTCAATACACAAATATTATTTTCAATTTTCAACCTTAATTTAAGCTAACTAATGGTGACAATAGGTTACGCGGTTGTGTGCCGTTTAAAATCGTAGTCAGTCCGCGCCAACTTATGCTGTTAACGTACAGTAGGTACAATCATACCCACATCTGCTACGAGTACACCAAAGCGAAAACAAAATCCAAGTGTCATTTTACCACACAATTTGACGCAGCATCTGCTTAAGAATTCGATCTTCCATCTTCAGCAACATAAAGCGGGCCACTCCCGCCACTTCATTCCCATTGTGTCGCCTTCACAGATTACACGACACGTCGCGATCCTTAGCGGATTTGTTCAGACGGACGGAATGACAAGTCATAAGAGCTTTATTGTGGTGTGAATGCGACTTAATGCGACGCAAAAAATGTCGTTTGACGTGTCGCTGTGCGTTTCCATTGAGGAGTTATTGTTTCGAAGAAAAGTTATATTAATCCTGATGATTTAATAACATAAACTTTAATATTAGTGGTTCTGCTTTCCAGTGGAGTTGTTATGACTTGAGTTAGTGCCAAGAACTTACAGACAGTTACCGCAAAACATGCTTAATGTTATTTGACGACAAGTGATGTTTTCTTTCTATCTTTGGAAATAGTTTTTCATTATACAAATTACACCAGAAAATGCCCAAAAAAATAAGAAGCCTCCACCCCTCCTTCATCTTGTAAGTAAGTTTCCATTTTTTTTACATTTTGAATACCGTACCGTTCTCAACAACGGTAACAGGATCGACTAACAAAGCAACGCCACACAGTAGCGCACAAGACGCACGTGAATGGGCCGCCTAATGCGACAATTGTTTGCCGATACACTGTCATAATGTTGTGACGCGACCCAGCCGTGATCCGCACCATTGTAAATAGGGCTGCCACTTTATATTTTATTTATTTATTTATTTTAAAACATGGAGGACTTACGGCTAATATAAACAAACAAAAAAGGAAACCATAATACCAAAAAGCCAATTAGTTCTCACCTATACACTTACGATAATAATTTATGGTGTGAGCTCAAAAACAAAAAAACACATCGCCCAAATTAAATTATATAATTTTATATTTTATTTATTATTTCTGTATTTGATTGAAAATAATGGATTTACAGAAGGGGCTTTTTTCATAATAACATCAAAACTGTTAAATAAATAAAAACCATTTATTTCAGGCGATACTACCCCATAGTAGATAAAAATACCTTAAACTAAACATACATATTCGAATATAAACAAAACTTGATTTGATAAACATTAATAAATAACAGCCGCACGGGTCGATCGATCAGGTTAAGTTACGCTTGCCGCGATTCGTCTGTGCATGGGTGACCATCTTTACATACCAAAACCCCTCGGTGCCTCGGAAAGCACGTTAACGCACCTTTGGTCCTGCCGGCCAATTCTGTAAAAATCTCACCGTGAAAACTTAGGTGAGTTTGTTTTTGCTAGGAATTGACACTATTGACAGCTCACTCCACGCTCACTTCACCTAAGTTTTCACGGTGAGATGGTTACAGAATCGCACTGCTGGCTGTCATTCCATTCGTGGATCTTTGACAGTCGTTACGGGTCGTCAGAAGCCCGCAAGTCTGACAACCAGTCTTACCAAGGGGTATCGTATTACCCAGTAACTTTGTTGTGGAGGTCAGATAGGCAGTCGCTCCATGTAAAATACTGGTATTCAGCTGCATCCGGTTAGACTGGAAGCCAACTCCAACATAGTTGGGAAAAGGGTAGGCAGATAATGAGGTAGGTTTAATACTACGTATCTAAACTGACCGATCTCTTGAGGAAAATCATTGAAGTGTCTTTTAGCTGCCTCAAAAGTTTTCCCCAAATATATTTTTCACGAAGGCTGTTGTCGCATTTACAGTAAGGCCACATTAATAATTTAATCTTAACCAAACTCAGACATGGATCTGCCCAGACTTGATCGATATTACAGAGAAATCGAATAGACGGGAAATTGAGCGCGAAATCGTTTTATCAGAAAACTGTTTGTCGATTAAATAAAGTCGTTTGAAAGTTGTTACAGCGCAATACGATTAAGGGGAGATATAAAATGAGGTTAGTAGGCTACGGGGAAGAAAACCGTAATTTATTTGCATAATTGGACACTTTACCCTGCAATATATTATGGCTAGTGTACATTGGTACTAAAAACAATCACTTTGATTTCGTCTGCATTTAATTCTTAGTCCCTGATTTATGTATTCGTGGATAAAATCATCTTCGTAGCCTTTTCCCACCTACTTTTACAGTCTAACAGGATACAGCTGATTACCAGTATTTTACATGGAACGACTACCTATCTGACCTCCACAACCCAGTCACTGGGTAATACGATACCCCTTGATAAGACTAGTTGACAGACTTTCGGGCTTCTGACGACCCGTAACGACTGTCAAAGATCCACGAATGACAGCCGGGACCTACGGCTTAACGTGCTTTCCGAGGCACTGAGGAGTCGTGGTATGTAAAGATGATCACCCATCTATGGACCAACCGTATGAAAATAAAAATAATTTACAATATTATATTTTTGTCTTAACTCAGTAGAGGAGCGCGCCAACCCTGCGTGTGAGGACAGAACACATAATAGAATCGGCGCACATTATAGAATTTGTGCATTTAATTGAGTGTGAACGAATGAAAGGAACAATTTGCCTCGAATGACGCCCTTCCGCGTCAAATGACGCAGTGCCGCTAAAAGCTTAGCGTATTCATTGTGAACAAATTGACGAAATTCATGATCCCACGTGTGGGGAAAAGCTCTGTTCATTGACTTGACAAAAGCGTGAAGCCTAGAAGGTCATGTTACTCCATTGGTAAAAAACCGGACAAGTGCGTGTCGGACCACGCACAATGAGGGTTCCGTAGTTGAAAAGAATTTATCCCAAAGACAAACTTAACATTGAGTTGAGAAACATGTTCTCCCATACATTGATATTCGTCACATACTGCGCAAAACACTATTCTTAAACATAACATCACGCCTTGTTTCCCCGAAGGGTTGGGCAGGGGTGTACCTAATAGTACACCCACATTTTTCCAAAAAAAAAAACTAAAAACTATTCTATGTGCTAAAACTACAAATAATCAATTTTCGAACTTTTTCCTTTATTTGTGCAGTGAGACCTTGCTTCTTACCAAATTTCATGATTCTAGGTCAACGGGAAGTACCCTATAGGTTTTGATTTACTTGCGAGTAACAAAATATGTCGCATAAATGGTCGTATTTTTTATTGCGTTGATTTAGAAGCTTGATTTTTTTAGAACTCTAAGGGACCATAGATATACGTATTTGATATTAATTTCAACTTGGTACGCGTTCCTGAGAAAAAGGGCCTTGAAAATATATTATAAGTGATAAAATGATAAATTAACAATTTTCGGACTTTTCCCATTACTTGTGCTGAAAGACCTTGCTCCTTGCCAAATTTCATGATTCTAGGTGAACGGGAAGTATCCTGGGACCCAATTCCGGGCTCGAGCTAGATATCACGACCATGGAGATAAAACTCTGTTTCAAATCTCCGCATCAATGTCCGGTTCAAATCTCGATACTATCAAAAAACCGTATTCTGGTTGACCATGGAGAAAGATTTACAACGGAGAAAATAATCTCGTCTAAAAGACGTTCCATTTTTATCGATTCACTTTGATCATAATCGATTATGCTACGTTTTTCTTTTTTCAGTATTAATGCCATGTTTAATTTATTAAATCCAAGCAAACACATTATAAAAGATAATTTTAGTATATTGTGTTTCTTTATCTGTGTTTTTTTTTTTATAATTACTTACTGAAAATAGTAATTGCAAAGTAATGCGTGATCAGAAACGCGTTTCGCATGATCTGTGTCCTTTTTCTGACGTAGGTAAGTTTTAATTTTCATATTAAATATGACTACTTTTAATCGCGATTAAAAAGGTGTGGAATAAAATTAGTTGTCATGAACTAAAATTCACACCAACACCTTGACTTCAAGTGCAAAAACAGTAGTGTATTTCTTTTTCTTTTGCTTATATCTCGAAAACGGTGTGTCCTATCGCAAAAATAATGAAAATTTGGCCCCCCCTTTATGAAACCCATAAACCCCTAAGCCTCTACATGTAGGTACCAAAAAAAAAATACGAATATAAACCTACGAATGTAAATTTTGACAGATGCTCCAACGGAGATTTCATATCTCCATACCTTAGGACCAGCCGTGATATCTCGCTGGTTTGCGATCGAAAAATTTATGAATGGAGATCGTTAGAATAGCATTTTTTCGTTTTCGACGGAGATAAGCAGTTTCTCGACTGTTATTTCGACCATGGAGATAATTTCCATGCCGCCGGAATTGGCCTCCTGGTTTTGATTTACTTGCGAGTATCAAAATATGTCGCATAAATGGCCGTATTTTTTATTGCGTTGACCTAGAAGCTTGATTTTTTTACAACTCTAAGGGACTATAGACTTACGTATTTGATATTAATTTCAACTTGATACCTCCACGTGTTCATGAGAAAAAGGGCGTTGACAGATGACATACTTGAAAATATTTTTTTATGTGATAAGATAAATTATAAATTAACAATTTTCCGATTTTTTCCATTACTTGTGCTGTAAGACCTTGCTTCTTGGCAAATTTCATGATTCTAGGTCAACGGAAAGTACCCTATAGGTTTTGATTTACTTGCGAGTATCAAAATATGTCGCATAAATGGCCGTATTTTTTTATTGCGTTGACTTAGAAGCTTGATTTTTTTACAACTCTAAGGGACCATAGATTTACGTATTTGATATTAATTTCAACTTGATACCTCCACGCGTTCCTGAGAAAAAGGGTCTTGACAGACAGACAGACAGACAGACAGACCGACAGACAGACAGACCGACAGACAGACGGACAAACAAGTGATCCTATAAGGGTTCTGTTTTTTCCTTTTGAGGTACGGAACCCTAAAAACAACTGTACCTGTGACAATATGCCATACCATCATGATCTTAAATAAAACGCCACAATAAACATTCTGCGAGTGAGCTCAGTGTAAATTGTTGTAACGTTTTCGACATTACGTATTCAAATGACTCCGCAGATTTTTATCTTGTAATCTAGACTTACCAAATGTAATGGAAAAGTTTTATTTGTTTTGTGCTCCAGCCACGAGCCACGAGCCCCATAATAAAGGTTATTACAAATTCCAATAACAAACAAGTAATAACAGTTTATAGGTACTTAACAATAAAAACAAATGCAATTCAGTCGTTATTCCGGAATAAAAAAGTATTTCAGCCATTTTCAGTTTCGTAGCGTTACAAAAATGGGGTTAATTTAATTTAATTTTCTTTAGCTATATTATTTTCCGATATAGAAGATTAACCCTTGGAAGTGAGGCTCTGTGATGACATTAAGTTAAATTGTAACGATGTTACAAGGTACTTAAATATGTCGGGGCCTGGGGCGGGGGCCTGGGGCCGGCCGTAAATTAATTATATTCGGGATCTCTCAATTTCCCTGTAATTCATGAAACGTAGGTATGTTTTATTTACGATGAGTGAGCAAGAATAGACTGCCGCTCTCGGGGTTTGCTTTTTAGACTATTTAATAGCAATTGTTCTTTTTTTTTATAACTGTATGTGTAGTGATAATGATTTTCATTTAAAAAAAAAACATGTTTTACTGAATGTTACTGTACTATACCAACACATTTTTTCTACTTTTGAATCTTTCGCTTGCAAGCTATTTTTTCTTTTCATTTGTTGGATACAATAGTGACAACATTTATGAGAAACTTTTCTATCATGCAAACTCTCATTTTACAACATAACATAACACCGCGCATTGATTTCCCAATGAGTTGGGCAGAGCTGTACTTAGTACACCCGAATTTTAAGTTCCAGGTAATAGGGGGCGAGGCTATTTAACATACATTAGCGAAGGACAAGCATTTATGCTAATGTTAGCTAAGTGTGAATATTGTACGCGCCATGTGTTTAGCTCTGCTAGTGTGGATAACATAGGTCAGTGAAGGAGTTCATGAAGTAAATTAGTGGAACACTATCGTTTAATGAACTGACACGAGATGATGATGTCTTAAGTTGGCTTTGGGTAGACAGATTTCATCAACCTGAGTGACTGACTTATTAATCCTTTTCGCCACTATTCCACCCCTATATCACCACTATTCCACCCCTATATCACCACTATTCCACCCCTATATCACCACTATTCCACCCCTATATCACCAACGCAAACAAAAACTGGTGTTTTTTTATTTATCGACAAAAGCTGAATTGAGCTGATTATGTGTAGTTAGTCTCTAATCTAAGAAACAGGAACCATCGCATGTATACACATCTATAAGTATTCATTTTAGTACTGTTTATTTTTGGGGCAATACTATAACTTAGGCTTAACGTATGAGCTATTTGAAGAAAATGGTCCCTGACAATGGTTAAACATAACCCTAAAACAGCATGTAGTAAACTGTTCTTCGACCTCAAACAGTAGCGTTCTAGACAAAGACAGAACTGTTCCAGGAATAACTAGCTGATACTACTCACAGCCATTCAGTTCTGCGCATATAACTGTTGCTCATAAATGTATGCGAAGGCGTGCGTGGTGTGACGAGATGTGACGAGATGTGACGGTGTGACGGTGTGACGGTGTGTCCGCTTGCTGTCAATGCAGGATGCGGTCAGCGCGGGTTTGTAACGAGCGGGACTGTTTGCGTGACACACGGACGTTCTGGTGTTACAACTGTGGGAATTGTTGGTTACTAGTTGGAAGACTAATTTTTGAAAGTTATGACTAAAGTTGCTGGTTTTGTTTTGCTGTTAAGTTGTCTTAAGCCTTTTGGCTTACTCTGGAGGTTTTCTATTTTTATGGCATTGTTTATATCAGCCGGGTAATTTAGATTTATCACATTACATTACACTAGATTCTACGCAAAAATGTGAGACGTGATGACGTGGGAGATAAGTGAGTATCTAAGAGCAGTGTAAAACCAATCTACCGTCCATTCAGACATCTACAACGTGTTGCCGCAATCGCGACATTCCTTAAATACGCTGGTAGGGCTAGTAGCCAGTATCATAAAAATTATAATAAGCTAAAATAATTCGCAATTTAAAAAAAAAAGTTCAAACAATCTAAGAAATAATAAAATAATAATCAAAATTAGGATCACTCTATGCAAAAGACTCATTCATGAAGCTATTGTTCTATGCCTTCTGGTAAAAGGTCGTTGACCAACACCTTTTTTTTGTTCATCGTTTGTCTATTGTTCTGATCCGGGTGCCTGCCGTTTTGCCGAAAAGATTTTGCCAAAATTTCATTACCCAAACAAATTTTAGCAACCTTTTTTTATACCATTGCAATATTTCGAATGATTTTAGTACGCATATTTTCATTTGGTCAAATTTTTACTTGGCAAAATATTACTAAGTATAATGTCATTAAGTCATTTGGTCTTTAATCAAATGATTTATTACAGCAAACAATCTTCACACAATAAACGTTTGTTGAAATGATTTGTTAAGACAAAAAATAATAACGTTTAATGAAATCAAAATATCTTTATAAAAAGAAAACGCGGGACTGTATACGTGTGTTGAATTAATGTCACCATTGCAGCAGCACGTTGTATAACCCAACCACCTCCTTCTTCGCAGTTCTGCGCTTGCCATCCTCCTCAACAGTGTAACCCGTCCGACATAACACGCGCAACACTCTAATGTGTCTAATTATTGTGTTTAGTGTAAACTCGTGTAAACATCGAGTAAACATAGTGTGAACGCTGCAATTGACTCGCACAGGACGTCGTTAATACGCGCGTGGTGCTGCTCGTAGACCACCGACTGCGCCGTACTGATCAACGTTGAGAGAACCTGTTAGATTGAGCAGATTATTGAAGAAATGCTAATTACAGCATTTACAGTAAACTAGGGAGTGTAACTTCCCAGGGGCCGTGAAAAAAGATCATGGGTCCATCATGGTTCCAGTGTGAGAGAGAGAGATAGAGCTATATACGACCTATAGCACCATCCTTTTGTTCTCAACGGAACCATGATGGATCCATGATCTTTTTTCACGTCATAGTACCTACGGCCTCAGTGATCACTAGAAAGTTCTATAGTAGTAGAAAATTGCTGAAGTTCCATTGAATACCAACAGCAGTGATTGTTAGCCTGGCTGCTTTATCAAATTATACTTAGGACAGCAAAATATAACAAGACAATCAATCAATCAACTCAGCCTATCGCAGTCCACTGCTGGACATAGGCCTCTCCCAGGCTGCGCCACAACACCCTGTCCTCCGCCTTCCGCATCCAGTCTGTCCCAGCCACTTTCTTCAGGTCGTCAGTCATCTAGCTGGGGGCGTCCCACACTACGTTTGCCTCGTCTGTTCCACCGGCCATCGGTCCTTCGACAAACATGGCCAGCCCACTGCCACTTCAGTTTGCTTACTCTGCAAGCTATGTCGGTTACCCCGGTTCTTTTCCGGATAACTTAATTCCTGATTTTATCCTTCAAAGAAACTCCGAGCATAGCCCGCTCCATAGCGTGCTGAGAGACTGAATTTGTGGACCAGCCCGACTGTCAATGACCACGTTTCAGCACCGTATGTCATAACGGGCAGGACGCACTGGTTGAAAACCTTAGTCTTCAAACATAGCAAGGTAGGTGACAAACGAAAAATATAACGTAGTACCTAATTGTTTCAAAATTAAACGGAGCCCCGTTTAGATCTGGGGGCATACTCCCTAAGTCCGTCCGTCTTGCCGTCCGTCAGTTCATCCGTCCGTCTGACATTACGATCCATCAAAACAAGTGTAAAAGTTAAATTTTTCGGACGGGCAAAAGCATATCGGTAGTAGGGATAACTGGCAAATCATGTTGTCATTCATACTTCGTTAGGCCCCGAACCAATCATCCATCCGTAGGTGATACGGAGTAAGAAACGCCCGTAACGAAGGCCGAAACTACGGGCTTTGTACTTAGGGAGTAGGCCCCCTGAAACTATTCGACCATAGATATAAGATAGACTACCTATATGTACGACCAACTCAGATTCCACGCACGTGAATGTCCGTAGACAAGAAACATATGAAATGTAACACCTGGCAATATAAACCTAAACCTATCTATAGGTACCTACTCCTGTCTAGTATTGCATAAACTGCTGCAGTAGAACATTCCAACGTATTAATTTCTTCTCTCGAAACCCTGTGAACACCTCTGGGTGGTCTGATCGCCTGTACAGCATGTTACGGCGCCTGCAAAAACCTGGTTCCATTAAAGTTTCACGGTGGTCTGACAAGTTCCGGTTTTAAAAACAAAAACTGGTCATATGTCAACAATGAAGTCACTACACTCATTTGGAAAAAACAGCAAATGTTTTTTGGACTGGTAACACTTTCTTCTGACTTTTTAATGATGTTATATTCAGGCAGCTCACTGCTACTGTTTTACGGTCTATTCTTTGATAAAAGGGTCATCTCGTTGCGTACCCTTGTCCCAATTATGTTGGGGTCGGGTTACAGTCTAACCGGATGCAGCTGAATACCAGTGTTTTAGATGGAGCGACTGCCTATCTGACCTCCACAACCCAGTTACTGGGTAATATTGGGTGGTTGTCAGACTTTCAGGTTTCTGACGACCCGTAACGACTGTCAAAGATCTACGAATGACAGCCGGGACCAACGGCTTAACGTGCTTTCCGAGGCATGGAGGGGTCTTGGTATGTAAAGATGGTCACTCATCCACGGACCGACCGCGGCAAGCGTAGCTTAACCTGATGGATCGCCCCGTGCGGCTGTTGTTACTGAGCCACGAGCCCCTCACATAAAAGGGTCATCTATATCTATCACACTAATTAATAAAGTTTGTGAGTGTGTGTGTTTGCATGTTTGTTACTTCTTCACTCACGTTCAAACGGCTGGACCGATTTGGATGAAATTTGGTATGTAAACAGCTTATACCCTGGATTAACACATAGGCTACTTTTTATCCCGGTCTACGCGGGTGAAACCGCGGGTCGCAGCTATTATAGCAGTATTAGGTTCCTACTTCCTACATATACGCGTCTCTTGTAATTGGTTCATTATTAGTGAACGACTTGGCTTAAGACTTAGCTGAGGCTTGCCAATAGAAATTAGTAGTACTATTAGTATACCTAAAAGTTTCATGATCCTAGAATCTTTTCCCGCTCACTATTCAAATAACTTGTCCTTCAAACAGCAGGTTTTATAAAATATCTGAGAGCTGAAGAGTTAGTTCTGTGTTCTTTATTCCTTTGTAGATTAATATAATCTCCGATTCAAAACCCCCAGCTACCCAACACATTTCATCCAATCCCGTACAGCACACATTATTATTTATCACTATCATTCATAAGATTAAACGATTCACCTTCAATCTCTTCAATAACTCTTATTATCTACAACTAAATACATTACTCTCGTTTCAGATAACTGACGTCAACGCATCAACTTCGGTGAGTTTATCCTATCTCATTAATATTCATTGATAATAATGTTATCTTTATTTTAATTAACGGCCAGGCAATATTGGTCTTTATGTCTTGGAGATAGGGGTGTGGTAATGAGAATGAATGGTGGAGATTGGTGGCCACACGCAAGGTTCGCGTGGTCGACTGGTTGTTAGTAAGAGGTGACATTTTATGCGGTGGGCGTACTACATACAATGGTGAAATAGACTATGCATGTGCTGGAGTTCGTGCAGATTCGGTATTGCACAAATTAATTGGTTCCTAAAATCTCTCCCGCAGTAAAAGTTATACAGTATGCTTTGCATTCCCTAAATTCGAGGACGATAGCTCAAGATTGGTCACTCAATTTGCGCACCAAATACGCATATTGCGTCATCTGCCTTCACCCTGATTACGCTACTCACTCAAAAATCATAATCACAACAGGCTTTCATTTCGTCAAATCTAAATCATACACTGCTCCCAAATGATGGGTTATTGGTTGGAAAGAAACAAAATTAGATGAGATGACGGTAGATTGGCAGATTTAATGTTTAAAGAGCGGAGCAGCATTACAGTACAATAGAGGTTTTTATCAAACGGAACGACATGACAAGTATATTTGACAGATGTGTTTGACAGCTGACACATAGTAGGTACTACAAAGACAGCGTTTATTATAGTTTACAATCCTTAACAACAAATGTGTATTTGAAAACTCCATTTTCAATAACTTAAGCACAATGAAGATGGTGGATGATGCATGGGCATCTATCATCGACGAGAAAGTTACGGGATAAAGAGTTAAGTCATGTCAACAGGGTTATCAGAAGGTCACATCGTCTTTCTAAGTTGTTAATCCTCTAAATCAGTTATTTACAAACAGTTTGTCTCTTCTACAGTAACTGCGATATCTAGCCAGATGTGACAATAGTAAAGTTGGCAACAGTGCGCGGGCGCCGGCGTGGGAGGCAGCTCGCATGTATGTAAATAATAATCCAATGATTTAACCACGTGCTGGAGATAAATACTTATAACTACTTATTCGGTATGGCGATGTTAATTGCGGCTTTTGTCAGGGCCACCATATTGGGTGATGGTTGACCACACTGCGCGTGCGACCGCACTAAACGCATCGTTTCGTTGCAAATTCACATTTCATTTTGAGAAAACAGACTCAAAAGTTATTTAGATGATAGCACGTTTGTCACCAAGAAATCGTTGCTGAACGAAGCCAGTTCCCAAGTCAGATAAGTATGCCGCCGGGGTCGCGGGTTGTTCGAAAGAGATACCGTGGCTCTGGCACAGGCAACTGCAGGAACACGGGTGGGTTTTAGTCAGTAAAAGTCTGACACGCCCTTCCGCTCCACCCAGAGAAATCATTTGATGATTTCCCATCCAGAAAAAAAAAAAGTCAGTAAGTATGTGTACAGTTCAGTCACTAGCCTTTACTGGCCTCGTATACAAGTACAAGTACATTTTAGTACTGACTCGCAAACTGGCCTCCTCTCCGTAGACCATGTTAGAACTTAAAGTCGAAAGTTCAGCAAAGGTAGTTCAGATTAGACTATATTTTATTTTATTTTTAGGTACCTAGTAGAAAAGTAGGTAGATACCTACCTAATGGTTTTTTTTTTTACAAATTACATTCTTACACTAGTTTAAGTTGACAGGTACGTATTCAGGCAAAACTTTGTAATTTGTGGGAGATCTGAAGTCTGAACTAAGCCTATTATATGTCTGTTGTTTAGAACTCCAGGACCCCATTATATCACATTTACTCATTATACTTTTCCATTTCTTGACGACATTTTTTGACGACACGGTTGGCGCAGTGGTTGAGCGATTGACTGCTGCGCAGCATGTCGCGGGTTCGATTCCCGCACGGAACAAATATTTGTACGACCTACAAGTATTTGTTTCGAGTCTGGGTGTTTTTCTATCTATAATATATATGTATTTACAAAAAAAAAATGTATATAAGTAGTTTATCAGCCATCTCGTTACCATAACACAAGCATTAGGTTGCTTAGCTTGGGACTAGATGGCGTTGTGTGAAATGTCCAAGGATATTTATTTATTATTATTTATTTATTTCTTGCACATATCATGTTAATTACGACCTACTAGGTTGGTGACAATAGCCTAGTCAGGCAAGAGACGATGGTTGCATGTAGTGCGCGGGCGCCGGCGTGGGAGGCGCGCATGCTCGTAACGTAAGCTCTTGTCGCAAATAAAATACTGCCATGTGTGTGGATTAAAGATCAGGGTACACACTCTGAGAATACTTTAGATTTTAGCAGAACATATTAAAAAACTATTTTAGTGTTTAGTTCAGAAAATGAACCCTATTTAACAAAGTTCTCTTTTAAACATGTACATTGTACTTGGATATTCTTGACTTGAATATCGAAAAATTGGTTTCCTTACAGCATTGCTATAAGCTGCAAATACACATACTGCGGGCATGTGTGTATGCAAGCCATTTGCATACTTGTGTGCAAGTTACTGGCATACGTATAACGTGCTGTATGTGTAAAAATTGCATTCCTAGCTTAATTTTTAGCTATTACCTTCGTGGCTATTTACTATTTACATAGCTAATCTAACAAACAAATTACCAATCCCTTACAATAGCTAATAGAATATTAACTACTCTGACTAATTTAACTAACTACCTACTAACAAACAAGCCTTAAACAATTTACAAGCATTATTCGATGTGACAATAAGTATTACCGTCAAGCTGTGCGCGGGCGCCGGCGTGGGCTGCTCCAATAATGTACGAGATGTTGTCATACATGGCAGCTGTGGGCGGATTACCAATAGTCGACACGTCTGCGAAACTGTGCAGTTTCTAAGTACATTATTAAAGTAAGTAAAGGTTGTACTTGAGTTGAATAGAGGAGCTCGTGGCTAAGTAATAACAGCCGTATGGGTCGATCCATCAGGTTAAGCTACGCTGGAAAGCACGTTAAGCCGTTGGTCCCGGCTGTCATTCGTGGATTTTTGACAGTCGTTACGGGTCGTCAGAAGCCCGAAAGTCTAACAACCAGTCTTACTAATGGGGGATTTACACGGGTCGATTTTCGCCGTACGACTAGGCCGCATGGCGAAAATCGACCACGTGCGACTTAGCTGAATTGCCATTTAGATGGTCGATTTACGCCGCGCGGCAAAAATCGTGCGGCTTTAGTCACCCGTGTAAACCCCCCATAAGAGGTATCCTGTTACCCAGTAATTGAGTTGTGGAGGTCAGATAGGCAGTCACTCCATGTAAAATACTGGTATTCAGATGCATCCGGTTCGACTGGAAGCCGATCCCAACATAGTTGGGAAAAGACTAGGCAGATTGACTAGAGTTGAATAAATCAACTTTTTAATTATTCATCATCATCATCATCATCATCATCATCATCATCATCATCATCATCATCATCATCATCATCATCATTTCAGCCGAAAGACGTCCACTGACACAGGCCTCCCCAAGCACCGCCACTGTGACCGGTTCTGTGCTTCCCGCATCCAGCGGATTCCCGCTGCCTTCACAAGGTCATCGGTTCACCTTTTAATTATTACATCACCATTATTTTCATTTAGGTACCTACATGTTCTATCACCTTAGTATCCTTCTGATACTAACGCGTGCCAACACCTTCTGCTAGACGTTATAGCCTTCTTGTGCGTGATTCTACACAATCAATCTGCCTACACTTTTCCCGACTATGTTGGGGTCGACATCCAGTCTAACCAGTAGCAGTTGAATACTACCAGTATTTTACATGAAGTGACTGCCTATCAGACCTCCACAAACCAGTAACTGGATAATACGATACCCCTTGGTAACACTGGTAGTCAGACTTTCGGGCTTCTGACGACCCGAAACGACTGTCAAAGACCCACGAATGACAGCCGGGACCAACAACAACGGTTTAACGTGCTTTCCGAGGCACGGAGGAGTCTCGGTATGTAAAGATGGTCACCCATATATAGACCAAACCCAGCAAGCGTAGACCTGATGGGTCGACCCCTGCGTGATTCTACACAATTTTTTTAAAATTCAATCGGCATATTTCAATCGATATCCATTAAATAGACATCTAGAAAAATGCTGAATTTTCAAGAAAATCAGTTCCCTTGAAATCAATAAGACTTTCATAATTTGCCATATGCGCAATCACTTCCTTAAATTAAATTGGTAGAAGCTCTTGTTCAAAATATATTCGATGAAACTTGTCCAGATTCAGATAGACAGAACCTACCTGTCTGCCTACACCAAACAAGTCGTGTCACTAGTTTATGAGTTCTGTCTGGATCGACATGAAAAACGTGCATTATGTGCATACATCAGCTGGTTCGCAGAACTGAGGAGTGCTTGTTCTTATGAGGTGATGCCGAGTATATCGTGATGTTTTCCTTACCAACAGTATGTTTTAAAAAAGTGATATAGGTACCTTACTTACCTAGAGTCAAGTCAAATACAAAATGACAAGGACTTCTAAAAATTTATGAAGTGCTCGCCAAATGTCAAGTTCTTATTGAAGTTTTAATTCTGAGAAACAACCGGTGTTTAATGTGATCATCTTCATCTGTTATTGAACGGTTAACTTATTTATTACTAGCTGACCCGACAGACGTTGTCCTGTCTTAGCTATGAATATTCTAATGTAAACGCGCGAAGTTCCTGAAGGCGCAAGCTGAGTACATTTTGAATTGTTTAGGAAAACTTAATTTATATTTTAAGAATGAACCTGAAGATTTTTTGCTGAAAAGTAAAATACCGGAATAAATTTATACTTAGTAAAAAGTCAAGAACATGAAAATGATTAATTGGAGCCAATTAATTTGAAAAAAAAAATTGTTTTGAGTATGAATGTCAATGGCTATATGAGTAGGGGAAGATCAAGAAACGATGGATGGACTGTGTGAAAGATGATATGGTTATAAAGGGGGTGACTACCGAGATGACGACTAATAGAGAAGTATGGAAGAAAGGGACATGTTGCGCAGACCCAAAAAAAATTGGGATAGTAGGTTGTTACCATAGGCCTATAACAAATCTGAGGTTGTTACTTGTATCAAATCTCCACATATTTAGTACAGTAGTGTTAGTAAATTGACGTTATAACAATAAACTGTGTAGAAGTTTCTTTCATACAAACTTTGTCCTGACAATTATAAATACAACAAAAAAGAATTAGCCAAATACCTGCATCCGTTCTGAAGTGATGCGCGTACCTACATACATTCGGCAATTGATTTTTATTTTAGAATACTACATAAGTAGCTGACCCGCCAGACGACCTGTCAAAAATTCAATAAATCGAACGGCAGCAAAACAAATGAACAACTGATTATAAAATGAATTTGCATTTGGAATTCTAAAAAGAATGAAAGTTTCCCGACAGACATTGCCCTGCCCTTTCATGTATGAGAAAATGAATTTTCTTCATATTTTTTTGTGAATTTTCCTATGTTTTTAATAGTTATTCTGCTATTCGGGACGGAGACAAATACAACAAATCAAAAACCATGAAAATTGGTCCAGTAGTTCTCGAGTTATAAGTGTTCGAACAAACCCGACTTTGTTTTATATATATAGATTTACATTCAAAATTCACGGAATTAGATTAAATCACAATAAACTTTGTTTAATTCGGCTAGCAAACACCACCAAGATATTTAATTCAAGAGACGTGGGTGGCATTTGTGGAACCTCTCATAGTAGACAGAGCTTCAGGGGCGCCAGCCAGAAAGAGACGAAAGTATACCAACCCTAGTCTAGAGCTAAGTGTTGATTAAAACGGATAATCTCAGATAAACTGCGTCACTAAAGATATCCAGTCGTGTTCGCCACCATGGGTACTTGCATCACACCTTCATTTTCAATTCCACAGTCGTCCACGCATAAACATACATTTTTATCTAACGTGGTAAATCGAACACTTAAGTTTATCACTGGGCCGTCGCTCACAATCAAATTGATGCTCGTATCGGATCGGGACGCCATCGGCATGTTCGATCAGAGGCGATTAGCATGCAAACAACGCAGCAGCATTCCAGGAGAAACTGCTTTTAGCGATTTTTGTGCTTAAATATCTGTGAACGATTTTCCTACTACGTAATATGAGACGACTTTTTGATTTCTAGGAAAGAGATTGAATCTCACCTAGACGCTGACTGCAGGATTATTATTAGAAACACATGAAAGGCAAAATAAGAAAGAGAAAACATACAGTAATGTGATCACAGAATTCTAACTCTAGTAAAGCTACCTAAAGCTTTTTTCATGCGGATAAGGAACAAGCAGTGATACGCTTGCTTACATATTAACAAACAATTCCTACCTATACACATCTAACACATAATTAAGAATGCAAACGTTATTAGTCGACTAGTAGTTTTAATAAATCTAAACTATTAATAAATCTGACAGTACTGCCTTAGCCAATCCATTAATAGAATTAAACATGAAGATAAGGCGATTATTTAAATCATTAAACAATGAGAGGAAGCCTGCGTATTGGCTAGAGCCTGATCGATCGGCTGTCAGTCTGCGAGATCTGTACATTATGTGAATACAAATCCTGAGCAAAAAACCAAATCAAGGTGACCTTTACAAAAATAAAACAATATAACAATTTATGCCACAAGGCAGTCCGTGATGAATATTGTATTGAATATATTCAACTGTGACATGTAATTAATTACTTAGAGCCCACGGAGCTTGGAGTGTGTAAGTGGCAGTATAATGTGATGCACAGCCTAAGAAATAAATAACGGTCCTTTGCTTTGTGCCATTATTGCAGTTGCATTTATATATGCCTGCAAAGGAGACGTGATCAAATAACTTTAGATGAAAAAATTGTGAAAATAGACTGCCAACAATTTTAGAAAGAGCTAATCGTAGAATGGATAATTCTACACTACCTATTATCAACTATCAAGCCCCCCCTTAAAAGCGTAAAATGACCATAGATGTGCAAAGTTGTAGATATCGAGTACATGAAATAAGAATACGCCAATCAGCCTCGTCCCTCAAAAACCAACACTGTTACTAGCTTTAGCCAAAATGCTAGTGTGAGTCAAGTGCAGCTGAGCAAGCAGCGCCACCTCTCCAGCATTAGCCCGTGTTTGCCACAACGTGCGAAACGTGGCTCGAGTTACTCACAGGGCTACCACAGACATGGTAAATCACTGTTTAAAATCACATGTTTTATGTATCACTGCAATCTCTTCGTCACTACCAGGATCAGGCTCATGTCGTCATATGTATACCTGCTTACATGAACGAATTAACCACTGGACCCGACATGAAATACAAATTTATGAAAACTCGTTCAACCACATTACATTTGATTAAATTTTGTGATAAATAACAATAAATTTAATAAAATAATCTACTACGAGTGCTACAAGTACTACAAGCTATAGTTTTTACACCATTTAACTGAACATTTAGTCATTTTTGGGTATGTTTTCTGGACAACTAAGTGCTTGAGACTGACGCAAAAACAAGCGACCAAGGCTAGAATTTCCTGGTTACTGACAAGACCGGTAAAGGTACGTCCGCTTATATGTCGGGTCCAGTGGTTAATTCATTCATGCCTGCTTAGTATCCCGATAGGAGAGAAACATAATCTGGGAGCATTGTGGCCTGTTAGAGCTTAACGCCTGCATTCATAGTGCATTTTAATTATGTTGATTATTAAAGGGAAAGTAATTAAAACTTTAGTGATAAAATATCATTATTATAAACACCATAATTTACAGGAAGCCATTGTATAGTAATCAGTACAACAGAAGGTTCAATGGCCATAAATATAGAACAGGAACATTGTGAAGGTGGTTGTCAAGTCAAAATTCTGGCTTCTTTTAAAATTCAATCCAATAGAACAGAATTATAAGAACAAACGTTCACCCCCGTTTCTTCGCCGTGCCTGTAACATGATAACTGACAATTGATAGCACTTACCGGCGACGCTCCGCAGACTAGCGCCCCTACAGACAATATTTACTAGATCGGAGTTCATCATATCCCAATTGTGGGGGTTTCGCGATTTTATCAATTGTTTACATAAGAAGGGGACGATAATTAGTTGCATTAGTGGAATGGAAATAGGATATGTAAGAAACGCGATAGGAAAGAACTATTCTTCGTCTATAACTATTCTTCGTGGTAGCTTTATCTGGTTTTATGCGAAGCGTTTTGCTGTTGCCCATCATAACCAAACTTCTACCCTCTTACAAATAAAACACGGAATAAAGTTATATCAGGGATAACAAAGGAATAACCATACATTTTCATAGGTTTAAATTTGGAATAACTTTATTCTGTGTTTATCTGTAAGAGGGTAAGTCTTTACTTCGAACTGTACACGGTACAGCCTGCAATATGGATAATGACTAAAATTTTATTGTTGTCCGTCGTGTAGATTATTAAAAAATATCGGACACGTATTTTATCGGATACGTTATCAAAAGATTACGGCGATACATTGAGTTAAAATGTGGCATGACGTCACGCCTAGCTAGGTTTTATACGTAGTTTGTTAAAGATGTGACGTAGCAAGTTCCCACTCCCAACTTTAATGCGTTTTATCGAAGTATTTTTTTATTAATATGATAAAGCAAAAAATTTACTGACGATGACGGACTAAATAGAATATCTTCATTTTTCCCCAGGCATATCATCCGTATCGCTCCACAGCAGAGGACGCACGGCTACAGATCAAGCTATACATTTCCAGTATAAGCTGATCTCGCATTGTATAAGATTTCCTTACAATGAGTGGTCGGAACTGGAAATGTATAGCTTGATGTGTAGCCGTGTGTACATGCTAATTCTCATAGAAAAATGATCGAGCAATGACTTACATGATTAACCATCTAGTGTGCACACAAAAGAAAATCGTCTCTGTTCTACAGTTTCAGTGCAGTTATGAGTGTCATAAATCGTCCGAAGGGTTAAGGTCCAGGGCCTCGAAGCAAGAAGTTCGAGCTCCTTGGCTTCAAAGTATAAATTACCGTTTAAAGTATAAAAACTTTACGCCTCACTAACTGTTGTTGTTTTCCTTGTGTACCGTTCCCCACAACATGGTTGCATTGCAACTGTTAAAGTTGCGCCCGCGCATGTTTGCTTAGCGTCTGTTTACCAGCCGCATTGTTTGGGCAACACTGCGGAGGTAATTATAATACTTAGTTGTGGCTGCTTTGTGTGGGTATGAGGTGTGCTGTGGAGGTTCCGTACTTGTTTGTACTTAGAAAGGTACAAAGTTCTTACAACTGCCACGTAATGTGGAGGGTGACGGATTGAGTAATGAGCAAAAAGCCTTGCTTTGAGATAAGCTAACAGATCTTATATTCCAGCTGCAGAACTAAGTATAGGGCAAAGCTATTTATTTGTGTACCTAGAAGCAAATATATTAAAGACACTTGAAGTGTGAATAGCAAAATTAGACGTCTTTTGTTTAACCGCTTTATAGGTACTTCGTTTGTGACTACAATATTGAGCTTTGGGCCGCCGCTTTGGCTATATCCGTAGAACAATTTCTATGGAATCGCTCGCGACCATACACACAGGAGCGACGCGATATCGCCTCTGTCTGTAAGAGCCTTAAGGCGCCATCTCCACGGGCGAGAAAATCGCGAAGAAAATCGTCGAGCCACCAAATTCGATAGAAACTCGTATGTGAATCAATGTCCACACGGCGTTATCATCGCGGCGATAATTTGAAGCACAGCGTGCTGCGTGACCATCGCCGCGATTTTTTCGCCCGTGGAGATGGCGCCTTAGAGCCCAAATCTTTGTAACAGATAACACATATCCACATGAAAATGTACTCTCTATAAATTGAGACAATCCCGCGTATGATGACCACGGTTTAAACACAACACACCACCATGACACTGACAAACAAGCCAACTTTAAACTCCTCAAGTAACAGGAACAAGCGCTCATCGCTGGCGATATGTCAGCGTCTCCGGCTAATGAGCGCATTATTTTGCACGCCCAGCATATGTAACAACGGCTACATACATAGATGTTATGTGCGCTCTGAGCAAAGTTCTGAGTTTCCGACGTAGCTGACTAATGTGGACAAATCGCTCATTTGCGACAAGGTAGACATTTCTCAAAAAACATCATTTTACAGGAGAGCAATTTTATAGTTTCAAGTTAAGTTTAAATGTTATATGTTCAACTGTGAATATCTGCTCTCTCTCTCTTACTATAGAGCTTAGAGAAATGACGTTTTTACAGTAAACTGAGTGCAATTTTTTCAACTCAACTGTATTGATAACTAAAAAATCATCAATTTTGAGAAATGTCGACCTTGTCGCAAATGAGCGAAATTGTCAGCCTGGGAGGGGGTTCATACTAAGTTGATGGCATGCAGACATTTGACGCTATTTGGACCATTTGCAAATGACATGCCTCAAAGTATTAACAAAATTCAGCTTTATAAATATGTAGCAGTACTAACTTAGAGCTCGTGGCTAAATAATAGCAGCCGCACGGGTCGATCCATCAGGTTAAGCTACGCTTGCCGGGGTTGGTCCGAGGATTGGTGACCATCTTTACACACCGAGACTCCTCCTCCTCAAGCCGTTAGTCCCGGCTGTCATTCGTGCATCTTTGACTGTCGTTACGGGTGGTCAGAAGCCCGAAAGTCTGACAACCAGTCTTACCAATGGGTTAATTACCCATTGCAGTTACTGGGTTGTGGAGTTATGATAGGCAGTCGCTCCATGTAAAATACTGGTATTCAGCTGCAGAAGTACTTACCAGTAATAAATATTATGTTAAATTTATTTTAAGACTAAAAAACCGGTCAAAAGCGAGTCGGACTCGCGCACCAAGGGTTCCGTTCCAATTTCTGAAAAAGTGTGCTATTTAGAGACATCGTTTTATTTTTCCTGTAATATTTACATAAACTTCTATCACATAGAATTATTTCAGATTTTTCTCTTTGCAAACTTCGGAGATAAGGGGGGGGAACGGTATTTTTTTTTTTACATTTTTCATCAGAAGTCGAAAACTATGCGGCCTAAAAAAAAGAAAAAACATGTTTGAGAATTTGCAAACAGCGCTCTTTCATATGATACCCCACATGCCCTAGTAGCCCCAACTTGATTTTTTGAGACCCCCTTTCAGTCCCTGTTGCAAAAAAAAATATAAATATTTTAATGTCTTTCTTATTTGCAAAATAGTTGGGTCAACGTCATCTAAAACTATTCTAAATTTCAAGTTGATAGCATTAGTAGTTCTTGAGATATCCAGCTGTGACAGACAGACAGACAGACATATTGAGTGACACCATAAGGGTTCCTTTTTTACCATTTTGGTACGGAACCCTAAAAGTAAAAATATGTAGTTAAAAAAACTGTTACGTTTACTCTACAATGAAGTTAGAACATTTGCAAGGCTTTATAGCATAGATACTTACATCGTAATTATTACAAGTCAATTTAATTATTTATAATTAAAAGCGTGTATTGTTTTTTTTTTTTTTTTTTAAGTCAAGTACCTACAAAAAGGTTTAAAAACAAAACAGCCTGCCTCGCTACACAACCACCCCATCATCCACCTTGGCCGCCAGTCCATCTGGTTTTGGAAAGACCGAAAGCCAGTTTCCTGATTCAAAACCAGCAATCACATTCACAAGTTTAATCTAGTTTGATATCTCAGAGAAATTCCGTACATTACCCTACCTCTCGTTAACTTGACGAAGGCAATGTTGTCGCGACAGCCCGGACTAATGACAAATGTTACCGTTAAGATTGCTTTGTTTAATTTCTAATTCTATGCAGGACTGTAGGTAAGTTTATCTCGATGCCTGTGGAGCAGCAATCAAGCCTAACATGATCCTAACCCAGTTAGATAACCTGGCAACGTCGCGCGGCGTGACTGTCCTGCGAGAGATTCATGGCAAGCTAGCGTGCTGTATGTGTGAAGTGCAAGGGACAGCCCTGACTAGTCACAGGCGAACGATGTGGACTGAGAATGTTATCCGATTGAGATAATACTGAAATTCCTATTTCCCGAATTGTTTGACGCCAATTTAGTTAATAGCAATGATAATTCTATTTTTCTCTAGCAAAACGTCTAGTTTGGGGATCGCCGTCCAATCTGCTGTTAAACTGTATTTGCTTGTTAATAAATAATATTGAAAATTTTTAATCACTAGGGAATAGAAATGTTACAAATGAAATGGCAATTCAGGCGACGATAAATTCATTTTACACCCGCATCCTCTATTCGCTGGCATATCAACTCTATTCAACTGTTAGGTCAAAAAAAAAAAAAAAAAACAAAAAAAATACTACAAAGACAAAAAAAAATACTACCTTTTTGGCAAAGCGATACGTGTCGTAGGTTCATTGTTGATGGAAGAATCCAAGCATACATTAGTTTGCGTTGCCATGGGAACTAGGCCATAGTCAAAAGTACCATCTGTGTCGTTCAGTTTAATAATCTCCCGAGAGCCCCGACATTCGCGACACTCCTGACAGCTAGAGATTCCTGCCGGGCTCTCTACAGAGCAATATATAAGTGTCAGTGTACAAGCGGTATCACGTTGTCCGTGTTATTGCGACAAGTGCCAGCCCTGACAAATGACAGCGATGATGTTAAGGTGTGTTCCGAACAGCGTGGATAGAGGCTAAATTAAAGGTTACATTTTAAAAATAATAACTAATAAAAACTTTATTGCTAAAAAAGATTGGACAGCTGGCTCTGTCGTATATTATGTTAATAACTGACACAAAAATGTCGCAGTGGTTTACGCAAGCGGGTTGAAGGTAAATAAAACATATCAATGAATACAATAGAAATTGCATGAATAGATAAATTATTGGCATTTTATGGTGTTTATTTTCAAAGTCATAAAACTCCATAACAGGGCATTTTAAATTAAGTATCACAGCATTAAAAACATCAATATTTAGACTATTTAGAAGTATTTATTAGTCACGAAATATGCAAAGTTTCAACTATTACCGTATAATGATCATGAATAATTTATGTTATGGGCTTTAGTCCAGTTTAGCGTTAAACAGGACAAATAAATAGTTAATAATGACTCTATTAGGCATTCCCTACAAGCTTATTATGGCGTTAATAATGTTGTTATTATTGCTCTACAAGTTATATTTAATTCATTAAACTAGCTAATAGTTAAACTTTCACGATTTGTACACATTATAAAACAACATCGAGAACGGGTTTTAGGTAATAGTTATTTCTAGTTGTGTTTGGTGTTTATGTATTCGGAGGTTTAAAATGACTACGAGAGTTACCCTCGATGATATTATTAAATGGAAATCGAACAAAGTTAAGAACATTCAGTTCCATTCCAACCCTATATTTTTTTTAATAAAAACCAAGCCTCCTTGTTGTGCACCATCTTTACATCTGCATAAAAAAACAGCATCATTTAGCATGTGTTAATTAATGTATAATCATTATTTACAAACCGCAAAAGCGGGGCTCGTGGCTAAGTAATAACTGCCACACGGGTCGATCGAAGTGTAAACTACGCTTGCCGCGACCGGTTCGTGGATGGGTGACCATCCGTTACATATTATCGAGACCTCTCCGTGCCTCGGAAAGCACGTTAAGCTGTTGGTCCCAGCTGTCATTCGTATGTAGATCTTTGAAAGTCGTTCCGGGTAGTCTGACAACCAGTCTTATCAAGGAGTATCGTTTTACCCAGTAACTGGGTTGTGGAGGTCAGATAGGCAGTCGCTCCATGTAAAATACTGGTATTCAACTGCATCCGGTTAGACTAGAAGTTGACCCCAACAGAGTTGGGAAATACTAGGCAGATTCTCAATTCTTTATTGCGTACCATAATGTATACAGTTGGTAGGGAAATTATTATATTAGTCATTAGGGACCCTGTCGGGCACAGCATAGATCAAGTAGGAGAGAGGAGGAAGACAACTGGGTGCGTAATGTGAGATTGAATTATTTACAAATCGTACATAATAATCTCCGACCACACATGCTACACAAATTCGCAACAAGTGTGTACGCACCCTAACACGTGATCCGTAGGGCTGCCTCCTGAGTCCTGATTTATTATCTCGCAGACAAACACATTAGTACAACCTTATATTTTCACTTAACAACACCCATGCCACAGGAAAATCAACCATAACTCACCACAATAAGGCGATTGGTAGGGTTTTATATAGACGTGGATGGAGATCATGAATCAGCATCGCCATATTGAATTTTAACAGCAATTGCGAATAAAACCGTCAGCCTGTCAAAATATTTAAAGTTATTTGTGTGCGCAAGGAAGCCGGTAGAGGCGGACCATTGTTTTTTTTATTTTGTTTGGTTTTGTTTTTGAAAACCTTTATAAGATAAAGGAATCATAAATAAATACATTGATGACTTCATATTTTATTGTTTTTCTTTAAAACTTGTTAATTTACAAAAAAACCGGTCAAGAGCGAGTCGGACTCGCGCACCGAGGGTTCCGTTCCGATTTCTGAAAAAGTGTGCTATTTAAGGATTTAGAGACATAGTTTCATTTTTCCTGTAATCTTTCACAACTAACTGATAACTTTAACCTTCAACTACTACTACGACTGCTACTTTTTACTTTCTTTTAACTTCTATCACATAGAATAATTTTAGATTTTTCTCGTTGCAAACTTCGGAGATAAGGGGAGGGGACGGTATTTTTTTTACATTTTTCATCAAAAGTCGAAAACTGTGCACCCTAACAGAAAATAAAAAAATGTTTGAGAATGTGTTAACAGCGTTCTTTCATATGATACCCCACATGCCCTAGTAGCCCTACTTTGAATTTTTAAGACCCCGTTTCAGTGCCTGTTGTTGAGACAGACAGACAGACTGAGTCGCACCATAAGGGTTCCTTGATTTAATAAGACTTAATACGCGACGAGAAAAACTCGACGAAGCTTCCCGGAGTGACATGTTCGTTGAACCTGGAAGGTCGCGATTGCAGCAACATGTTGTAGGATAATTGTCTCCTCTCCCTCTCTACTTACTCCACACAAAGCCTACTAACATCATACCAACACATCTAATCAGTATTCGCGTTTCTCCATCGACCCACATACAGAACTGGTTCTAATAATTCAGCTCCGGCCACAAATATCGACTAATTAGATATTATTTATTGACGATAAATTACTATAAATTCAATATAAATTATGCATCGATGCTAACTCGTGTTATTTACGACGTCACAGCCTCGTATCTCTGCACTTAATGATTTAGACAAGCGAGCTGGTACACTGAAATGGCAGATTGTACTTCATTAGGTACCTATTTCATTTAGTATGATTATTATTGAATTCTGGTTGAAGAGATTGTGGGTTTTAGTTAAGTGTTGCAATATTTAGACTAGTTTCGAATTAGTTTAATATTCGGTAGTACATTTTAAGACGCCAGTTTGATTACCTACTACAATAAAATTTAAATAAATAAATAAATATCCTTGGACATTTCACACAACGCCATCTAGTCCCAAGCTAAGCAACCTAATGCTTGTGTTATGGTAACGAGATGGCTGATAAACTACTACTAAATATAATATTATGTTTAGAAGTCGCTGTAGAAATGTTTCTTTGTACAGTACTTACCTACTTATCTTTAAGTACTTAACATAACACCACGCCTGTAATCGCCAAAGGGTTAGGCAGAGGTGTATCTATAGCTGTTTTTAGGGTTCCGTACCAAAATGTTAAAAAAGGAACCCTTATGGTGTGACTCAGTCTGTCTGTCTGTCTGTCTGTCTGTCTGTCTGTCACAGCTGGATATCTCAAGAACTACTAATGCTATCAACTTGAAATTTGGAACAGTTTTAGATAATATTTACCCAACTATTTTGCAAATAAGAAAGAAATAAAAATATATGTATTTTTTTTTGCAACATGGGCTGAAAGGGGGGTCTTAAAAATTCAAAGTGAGGCTACTAGGTCATGTGGGGTATCATATGAAAGAGCGCTGTTTGCACATTCTCAAACATATTTTTATTTTTTTTAAGCCGCACAGTGTTCGACTTTTGATGAAAAATGTAAAAAAAAATACCCCCCCTTATCTCCGAAGTTTGCAAACATAAAAATCTGAAATTATTCTATGTGATAGAAGTTTATGTAAAGATTACAGGAAAAATAAAACGATGTCTCTAAATTGCACACTTTTTCAGAAATCGGAACGGAACCCTCGGTGCGCGAGTCCGACTCGCTCTTGACCGGTTTTTTATATTTCTATACGGGTGTATCTATAGTACACCCACATTTAGTTAGTTATGGCGAGCATATTGCCACCAACCGGGCACTAATCCAGACTCCGGGCTGCTTACTGAGAAATTCCTGATGGAAAAGTTCCCAATAACACTTTGCACGACCCGGAATTCGAACCCAGGGCCTCGTGCTCAGGAGGAGCGCTTACAACCATTCTCTCTTAAAACGAACGCTTGCGGCTTGTGTAGCTTGTTTTTGACTCCCATGTGAATTAAGTACCTAATACCTAGGTAATAGGTAATACGGGCTGCTATCCGCAACTCCACGACAGTGCGCGTATTTTGCGTAAGGAAGTTAAGTACTACCTAATAAAAATAATAAAACAAATACAAACAAGTTCAGTTTTATCTCCACTTGTGTTTTGTTCAAAAAACAAAAATTCGATATGTCAGGTCTAGAAATCCCCAGTCTACGCTATTTAACATGTTCTAAATATATAAAAGGCAACAATTCTTAACAGAACAATCAACTCGTATATATGTAAGTGAGCTGCGCCTGAGCACTGACATCTCGTTAAAAATGACGCAATAAGGCCCCTATAGGAGATACTTCAAGCTTTTGCGATTCGCGACCAGTCGAGCCTTGCTGTGCTGAGCTGAGAGGTGCTCGTGGCTAAGTAATAACAGCCGCACGGGTCGATCCATCAGGTTAAGCTACGCTTTCAGGGGTTGGTCAGTGGATGGGTGACCATCTTTACATACCGAAACTCCTCCGTGCCTCAGAAAGCACGTTAAGCCTTTGGTCCCGGCTGTCATTCATGGATTTTTGACAGTCTTTACGGGTCATCAGAAGTCCGAAAGTCTGACAACCAGTCTTACCAAGGAGTATCGTGTTACCCCAGTCACTGTGTTGTGGAGGTCAGATAGGCAGTCGCTCCATGTAAAATACTGGTATTCAGCTGCATCCGGTTAGACTGGAAGCCGACCCCAACATAGTTGGGAAAAGGCTTGACAGATTGAGGTGCCTTGCTGTCGCTGTAACAACCAAGATGCAATATCTGCAATGTAATTAAATTAATTCAGACCTACCTACATCTACTTGCAACTTATTTCCAGCCAGTGACACTATAAATACTGCAAAGATTAAAAAAAAACATTTTGCATAAATTCCAAATCTTCAGAACCTGATGTGCTTTCCCCATGTATTAGTGAGGCTCAGCTAAAAACCATTGCTTCCAATGTTGATGAACTGAATAGCTGCTCTACCATCATTTTGATTGTTTTTACCTCTAGGCTCAGTACTTCGGTTGTTCGAGACCGGTATTTAGTAGCTAACATAGTGGAAAGTAAACACATATCGTCGCTAATCTACTAAGTGACGTAACTGATTTGAAAAATATTCTAAAGGACAAGCTATTTTTTCTTTTTAGGGTTCCGTACCAATATGGTAAAAAAGGAACCCTTATGGTGTGACTCAGTCTGTCTGTGTGTCTGTCTGTCTGTCTGTCACAGCTGGAATTCTCAAGAACTACTAATGCTATCAACTTGAAATTTGGAACAGTTTTAGATTACGTTTACCCAACTATTTTGGAAATAAGAAAGTAATAAAAATATTTATATTTTTTTTGCAACAGGGTCTGAAAGGGGGTCTTAAAAAATCAAAGTGGAGCTACTAGGGCATGTGGGGTATCATATGAAAGAACGCTGTTAGCACATTCTCAAACATTTTTTTTCTTTTTTTTAGGCCGCATAGTTTTCGAGTTTTGATGAAAAATGTAAAAAAAATACCGTTCCCCCCCTTATCTCCGAAGTTTGTAAAGAGAAAAATCTGATATTATTCTATGTGATAGAAGTTTATGTAAAGATTACAGGAAAAATAAAACGATGTCTCTAAATAGCACACTTTTTCAGAAATCGGAAAGGAACCCTCGGTGCGCGAGTCCGACTCGCTCTTGACCGGTTTTTTTATTTTTTGTACCTATACTTCGGTCAAGATTTTTGCATTAGGGAACGGTAAGGCATAGGTCGATTCGACTTGGAAAATGTATCAAATTACGAATACTATAGTTAGGTCGGCTTAGTTCAAAATTTCAGATACGTCAGTTAGTTAGATTAGCGACGATAACTGCCACTGTGGCATAAAGGTAGCACACAAAGGGATATTCACCGGATTAACTCGAGCCGTGCAGTCATAGACTTATAAAAAAAGATGGACTCCGCGCCACGCATATCGAAAGTGAAGCACAGTAAGTATGCCGGACCGTTTGTACAAACACGCCTCGCGCACACATTTACATCATAGTATGCCGACCGGCCGCCATTACGTGACACGAGCGACGGCGTCTTTGCAGGTACTCAGATCATGCACACGTAGATCGGTACGGTGCTTCACTTTCGATATGCAGACATAAATAATTACAGAATTGACATTAATAATACAATTGAATCAACAATTTCTTGGTTAACATTGAATAATTTGCATGTAAATATAGACAAAACAAAAATTGTTCAATTTAGGACATATGGCCGTAAGCAAGAAAGGCTTAACATTAATTATAACGGACAACCTCTATTAGAGACAGAGGAAACTACTTTTCTGGGAGTTGCATTGGATGGCTATTTTTCTTGGAAACAGCACGTAGAAAAAGTATGCAGTAAATTAAACAAATTCGTTTATGTTCTCTACACACTGCGAAAAACCTCATCGCAGAGTACGATCTTGACTGCGTATCACGGCTGCGTTGCTTCGACTTTACAATACGCTCTAATACTATGGGGTAACTCAACAGACGTAGGTAAAGCCTTTAGGGTACAAAAAAAATGTATTCGAGCCATTTGTGGCATTCCACCATGGGAATCTTGTAAACCATAGTTTCTTAAATTAAAACTCCTTACATTACCCAGTATGTATATTTTAGAATGTGCTAAATTTGTCCGACATCACTTTGACCTGTTTGAAAAGGCTCAAGATCGTTGTCCTCGAAAAGTAAGAGATCCAGTTAGAATAGTTTTGCCTAGGGCACCAAGGACTTCTATGTATAAAAAGAACTGTTACCATATGTGTGTACTTATTTATAACAAACTACCAAAGAAATTTAAAGACATACCTAATAATTTATTTTTTATAAAGTTAAAATTATGGCTGCTGATTTTATTATATAAATGAATATATAAATAATAATAATGTTAAATAATCCGTTTATTAATTAATATTGATTTTATGTATTGATTATTGATTGATTTATTGCTGTCTGTTTATTGTGTTTTTTTATTTTATTTTACTTTATTTTTTGCAAATGAATTGTAAAATGAATAAGGTAATAGAAACTAGAATTCAAAGCATGCCATAGAAAATAAATAATAATTATACTGTAGCATTAGATATCTACATTGTAATGTTTTGCATGTCAAATGTCTGACTTTGTACTAGGAACTCAACCACTGACTTTAAGACCAACAATGTACCAGTACTTACGGCAAATAAAAATGAATGATTATGATTATGATTATGCGCGGCGCGGAGTCCATCTTTTTTTATAAGTCTATGCGTGCAGTATTCTTTGTATGAAAGTCTCTACTGCAACTAGGGCTTGCATTCGAATATTCGAATATTCGAATTATTCGAATAATCAACTGTTTCAAATATTCGAATAGAAATTTTACGATATTCGAATATTCGATTCCTAGAAAACAAAACTCAACAATCTGATGTGCACACAAAATTCAACGTTCATGCATGCCGTCCAAACAAGGTAACGTCGTTCGACTCGCGGGCGTTACGACTGTTACAACAGGATTCGGAACGATCGGGAACATTCGGAAGATGCGACCGGCGCGCGGTCCGGCGGGTGGGGGTGGTTCGCCTTTGTGCATTTGTCCACCATTTGCACGCGTGTTTGGTTGTTATTATTTTGTGTTAAAGACGTTTTTATTTTGTTTAGTGTGCCCGTTGTTTTATTTAATGTATAGTTGTATACCCAACGACAATCCAGTTACGTGCTTTAATGTAAGTAGCTGCTATAATTGCATTTCTGACTTGTGATAATGATTTTATTATAATACTAATTCTAACCTCAAAAATGCAGCTTTTTTACTAGTTAACTTAGCTAAAGCTTTTATTTTGTGAACTCGTTTACTTCTCATTTGTGTTCTTTTTTAAGATTTTTTAAAACAGTATGAAGTGTGTGTTGACGGTTAATTTTTCGACATTTCAGGTATTAGATTAAACATTAAAACCATGTTTTAATGTTTAATCTAATACCTACTGCAAAACAAATTAGAATTTAAAGAGTACACCAAAGGTACGCCAGATAAGTCGTCAGTATGGACCTTTTTTTTGAGAATTTCAGATGGAGTTCATGCGCAATGTAAAAAGTGCAAGAAAGTGATTAAATGCCGCAACACAACTACATGTCTGCATAACCATATGAAACTTCACCCTGTTGAGAGTACTAGGGTTACTGTTGATGAACTTTCGGCGCCAGGGACATCGGGTACACACACGAACCTACAGGAAAATGAGCCAAAGAAGAAAGTTAAATTGATTGACGACTTCTTTAAAAATATCTGATAATGTGCAAAATATAGTTGCAAAAATGACTGCTTGTGATGGTCTTCCATTTAGTTTGTTCTGTACATCTGATTCGTTGCGAAATCTTTTTAAAAAAAGTGGCTATGAAGACTTACCGAAGTCACCAAATACAATTAAAAAGATCGTGGTAGAAAAGAGTGAGTAATTATAAGGCGAACTTAAGGAAACATTGCAGAAATTGAAAGTTAAAGAACAGAAGTCTTCCGTCTCTTTAGACGAATGGACTTCAGCCCGTAACCGCGAATATTATATTAGAATAACATTGTGGTGTATTAATATCATCAGTACAATATTAAGTTGACCATTAAAACTCTTCCAAAAAAATACGTTGATTATTGTGTTAGTTATGTTATTTGAAGAAACTAGTTATTTTTAGTTTAATTAATTATTTTCAGTTTAATGTTAGCTATTCTAATCCTTCGTGTTCCTCTAACAGAAAAAAATGTTATTTTAATTGTTTTGTAACACTGCGTTAGTTTTAACTAGTATTCTTTTGATTTAGAGAATAAAGACTATTTAGAAATTAAAGGACATGATTTCTATAAAACTTAATTTTTTATTTAATATTCGAACAATATTCGAATTATTCGAATATACCCCAAAAAATTATCGAATATTCGAATTGCAAAATTGTCGAATATTTGCAAGCCCTAACTGCAACGCACACTAATCGGAATCGTAACGTAATCGCCTCGCCTCGGGACACGTTGGAGGTGAAAGGCGATAAGGTGGCGATCCCTTTTTGAGTTGATATGTGTGCTATGATACAAAACAAAATACCGGTCCCAAACAACCGAACTACTAAAAAGTGCGGTAATAGTACATTATGATATAAGTGCGGTAAGTTGAAAATTACAACCGAGGCGATATTGCTAGCCCGAGCCGTAGGCGAGGGCTACAAGAAAGCAGAGGCTGTAATTATCAAAGCGCACGTATGTCATACGACGTTTTATAACATATTTGCGAGGAAATAAATAAAACTCAGACTTTCTTAAACGAATAAATCTTTAAAAACACACTTTCTGAAAATAGTTTGGATCTTTGCTTGTTTTCCATAAGATGAAATTTTGATACGCTTGTAAGTATCTATCGGTCGATTTTTCAGGCAAGAGGCTTAGAGTAGCCTTTTTCGATGCCTTTGAGACTTCTGGCGGTGTCGAATTAATAAATTCATCATTACTTGACGACATTTTCAAATAAAAACAATACAGCGAAAAAAAAAGCGTGCGGAATAATTTTTACTTGTTCACAAATTAGCGATGCGCGCGCATTAGCGCTTTTTTTTTTTAAAGCAAAGGCACAAAAACAGCCAGTATTACTAATAAAGTAGGTAAATTAATATTTTTTTGTTTTTGTTTATTGTTGCAATTTATTGTCAAAATTAATTAAATTAAAGAATTAATTCTTTAATTTAATTAATGTTTATTTTTTATATTTTATCTCCCAAAGTTAATTTTATTCATAAAATGTTGACCATTTTTCTGACATAAAAAGTCTTTGCTAAGATTTAAAAAGTACCGTTCGTTTTAGACGGAGCATCTTGATAAACCTTACGTTTTACCTTGTTAAAAAGAAACCCGTGCGTTTTACATTACAATTACGCACAAGTACGTAATGACATACATTACGATATTGAAATTCGTGAAATAAGAGACCCTTTACGAGCAAATGTGTTATAAAAATAATAAGCTTTATATGCATTAAGCGATACAAATATTGCTAATCGCATTTGATAAAAGTGTTGCGTCTATATCGGGTCTTAACCTTACGATATCAATAAAACGAATGTGCCGACAACATTAAACAAAACACACTAGGTACCTACATCAACATGATTTATTTGTTTTTTTTTTATCCTCGGTTTTTGGCACTTGAGGTCTCCATAGAGGTCACTATAATTAGGAAGAAATCAAACAGAATATTCGCTATAAACTGCGATAGTTTTTATTGTTGAGGTCTAAGTTCATAATGTTTATCTATTCCAAAATACATAAAACATAATCGGTTTTCGGTTGTAGATAATAAACTGATAAATTAAGCAGAGTGCTACATTATGAGAAATATAAAGTTTTTTTTTTTATATATTTAGTTAAGTACTTGGTTATAATTTACTAGATTCATAGATGGAGAATGTTGTTTGTTCCTCTGAATAATTACCACACCGTCGCGGCATCGATTCCCGCAGTGTTGAGTGCTAGAAACATTCCGTCTACAATTTAACGAAGACATATCGTGGAATCCAATCCTCAAAAAACCTTCCAAGTCAAAAGGGTTGACAGAAATATTATTTTTCATATGAATGAGAACCAAAACAAATATAAAACTGTCATAGGTCATCTCTCACAAAAACTCCTACTATCTTCAGAATACCGAAAAGTCTTCTTACAAATCTTACCGAGTACACATGTGATCGCCTTGTGGAAACAATGTCCCACGATAAATCCGTCGCCGCGCGCCGCAATAACGCATGCGCTACAAATTGTAATGCTCGCGCGCATCTAAACGTGTCAGCGATGCGCCGGCGGCGGCGACGCCTCTCGTAATATATGGACTATAGCGCGATGACTACCCACTGCGGATATGGGAGTCAATAATAGACAAATATGTTTGGTAATCACTGGAAATAATAGCCAAATTCGTGTAAAGTTACTGTCAGTGTGAAAGATTGTAGCCATTCGATTTTTATATAAAAAACTCACCCTTTTTCTTGTAGGAATTCTCATGGATGGTCCGTCTAGTGAAGCCGGCTAGATAAAAATGTCTGATTTTTGTTGGCTAACATCACACGGTGGACGTCCTCAGAACATTTGGAACCCTGAGCTCCTTCTTCTGCTGCTAGGAAATCAACTATGTTGGAGCTATCTAGCTATAATTAATACGTACAAATAATAAAACAAGGATTTAAGCATATTAGCAGAAATACGCCGTGACTTGTGCCTACCTGCTGGAGCCATGCGGTGCGGTCTGCTCGTGATGCACTAAACGTGTCAACGCTGCGCCAGCGCCTGTCGACGTGATGACAACGCGCAACGCGATGACTACCACGGATACGGAAAAAATAAAACATGTAGCCATTTCTAATAATATTTTTGTATGCGGTGGGAAAGATGGTTAGCAGAAACACTTGTTTTAGCAAGAAATGGGAAAGTTTATGGTTTCTGTTCAGATATTCATCAGGCATTGTCAACTCGTATTGTGAAAATTTCTTTGAAAACTGCTTATTATGGGTGTCTAGTGCAAGGCTTATGTTTAGCACTAGACGTTTACAAAATCATGATGAGGAGCATCTGAAGATGACAGACTTCCCAGTGATATTTTATTTAAATCCGAACGGTTTGTAAATCGGTTTTCCATGGGCTATTGACACACATATGTATACAAATTATTACATACGTAATAGGTACACATCGCACAAAAAATATTCTGAAATTCTAATATTCTATACCTTTACCTCAGACCCTTTCTCTCAGGAACGCATTAAATTAAATTAAAATTCATTTATTTCAGGTCATTGACCCATATTAAACACAAAAACACAATTCAAAATAAAAACTGATTAAATATGTAATAATTAATGTCTAATAAACAATGTCAGTAATAAATAAATAATGTCAAAGTTAATATAATGTCTAAAGTTAATAATAATTAATGTATCAATTAAGTATTAATTAAGGTATCAAGCTGGAATGAATACTAAATTCGTAAATCTAAAGTCCCTTGGAGTCCTAAAAAAATCAAGCTTCTAACTCAACGCAATAAAAAAATACGGTCATTTACGTGACATTTTGATTCTCGCAAGTAAATCAATACCTAAATAGTGTAAGTACCTACTTCCCGTTGACCTAGAATCATGAAATCGGGCAAGGCAAGGCCTCACAGCACAAGTAAAGACAAAAGTCCGAAAATCGTTCATTTGTTATTTTATCACAGATTTTTTTTTTTCTGGAATTTTAAACTTAAATACACTCCTTTGCAAAAAAAACGGGCAGTTTGGATTTTTCTACATTATTGGTAATCATTTAGTTCTCATGAGGTTTTAATAGGCAAACTATGTTCCTGGCACATAATAAAGAGTCTGGGTATGAAAAAAAGTTAATTTCAAATTCAGAACTGTTGTTTTTAATAATAATAATCCCTTTTTCAGTTTATGACTTTTTACTTACTATTCGCGGGTTTGCGGTTAAATGGTTATCAGGCAACTAAAACTAACTTCTCGTTATTTTTATTAGAATAATTTATGTTTGTCGCATAATCCTGCCTCATTGTGACTTAAAACAGATATCTTTGTGTCGATTATAATGGCAGAAAAAGCAACAAGAGCTAGTAAAATTATAGTGCTGCTGGAAGTGGGGTGTAGCCAATGTTACGGTTCACAGCCGTTAAACGTGAGTGGTTCCACCGTCCAAAGAACATGGACTCGATACCAAGAGACAGGTTCCGTTCAAAGAAGGCAAGGTTGTGGGAGAAAACGTTGCACACAACCACGAGACGACCGCTTTTTAGTGACTCAGGTATTGAGTAATCGCAAATGCAGTTACATAGACCTCAAAAGAAACCTTGAAGAGGTACGAGGAGCACAAGTTAGCCTATGGACAGTGAGGAGCAGGTTTTTAGCGGTTGATATACGCAGTCGACGACCAGCGCGGGCCCCCAATTTACTCCGTGAGTACCGGATTGCTCGACCGAGGTTCACTAGAAATTGTCTATCTTGGACACTAGGTAACTGGAGTAGCGTACTCTTCTCCGATGAGGCTCGAATTTGCCTGAATGGTGAGGACCGACGTCGGCGAGTGTTACGAAGACCAGGGGAACGCTATGCCGACGTGTGTTTTGAAGAAATCACCCCTTATGGTGGAAGGTCCGTTATGTTTTGGTCGGGCGTAACTTCCAGCTATCGTACCGAGATAGTGTTCATTGCAAATGGCTCACTAAATGCGCAAAGGTACATAACAGGAATAATTTGTCAACATGCACAGCCCGCACTGACTGTAATTGGTGAAGATGCCATTTCATGGACGATAATGCTCGGGACCACCGTTCTGGCGACGTAGATGCTTATATGCAAGAGGTCGGTATTCGTCGTCTGGATTGGCTAGCGCGGAGCCCCGACCTTAACCCCATTGAGCACGTCTGGGACCTCCTAAAACGGCGAGTACGACCTGTCCAACGACCTTCCACAAAACATCAGGTGTGATTTCGGCTGAGTGGGAACACATTCCACAGGACACCATCAAAACCTGGTGGAAAGCATGCCAAGACGATTACATGCCGTAATCGCTGCAAGGAGAGCTCATACTCGTTATTAATTTTTATTTTTTAATGTCTTTTTTTATTAAAATACCATAAAAATACTCGTAGTCTTAATTTAATTATACCCTAAAAATTTCCATTTTAACACGACTTTCTGTTTACATTGACTAAAACATCGATTCCAGGATTTAAGGGTTAAAAACTATATTCTCAATGCTAATAAGAAATTTCTAGTCATTTATGCTAACGACATACTAAAAATATTAATATTATCCATAGAAAAGCCAATAACTGTAAGGTGCCCGTTTTTTTTGCAAAGCAGTTTATATACATTGATAAACGTCACGGTCTTCTCCGACTGACATGTTTTTCAATCACAATGTTAATTTTTTTTTAGGATAAATTCTTTTCAACTACGGAACTCTTCATTGTGCGTGGTCCGACACGCTGTTGGCCGGTTTTTTTTTTCTAATATTCTATTATATTTAACAATAACTTGCACATATCAACACAATACTAATACAGAAACGAACAGCTCCTTATTTAAAGGCCTATTAATAAATTACTTAGGTAGGTACAACACAAGTTTCAGACAGTGATATTGAAATGTAAAAACTTCAGGAAACTTCTAATGAATTCAGCCCATTTGAAATTCTACGAAATCTGTTGAAATATGATGGTCTTAATTTCTTGTTTTCTAACAGCCATTTCAGAGATATTTGATGAGAATTTAAACTATTAGTAAGTTCTTTGGAATATTAATTCTAGAATTAAAACTTCCATTCCTGTTAAAGAGAATGTCTCTGTCGCTAGATCTAAGCCAACTCAAGTTTTTCAAATTGAGGAACTTTTTAGCATAAGTATAGCATGATCAGCCTAATCCTCCTCTCTTCGAGAAGGAGTGGGCTGTAATCCACCACCCTGGACCAGTGCGGATTGGTTGATGTCACATGATTTTTGGTTCTAGGATATGCCAGTTTCCTCACGATGTTTTCCTTCACCGTTTTGAGAGCAGTGGTGATGAAATTATTTAAGGCCCTGGTTCCAAGCTTGGTTTAGCTCGGTGTGTAAGTGAAATGGCGTTATGGCTGTCTAGTTTGACGCACGAGATAGAAGATTCTCACGCGCACCGGAATTATGTCGTAAAAGTGCAAATAAAATCGTATAAAATTAGAAATTAAGTATTTAATAAAAAGTAATCCATCACTGGATGCAGTTTGGAATTTGACATTTCATGGTATATTTTTAATTATAATTATAATTGCTAATGAAGGGATAAACAGCTTTTAAAGATTATTAGGAGGTATGTTTAAAGATTTTTTTGGTGCATTAAAGTATGTTTAATTATGTTTTGGCTTCCATCATTGTATGCGAAAAGGACTTGAAAATATCATATTTTTTTTACATGTCAAAAGTATTTACGGTTTATGAGATACACAGCTTTAAAAAACCACCTTTTTAATCGTTTTCAGGAAATCTGCGCCTTAAGTATACAAAGTAAAGCGCCTGCCTGGGTACGAACCCACGACCTGCAACTCGTAAGTTTGGGGGCGAGACAGATTATAAACTAACGAAATTCATAATCAAATCAAAGAAATCTCGATGTCTTGTTAATTCGTCAAAACCGCTCAAAGCAGGGGCGGATCACTAGTTTAGTATAGGTAGGTATATAAAAGTCCAGGGGCCTTACGTTTCCAGTGAGAGAGAGAGAGACGGAACTATGCACGACCTATAGCATCGTCACTCTCTCTCACTGGAAACGTGCAACTTCTGCCCTGCTATAAGAGCTCACAGTAACCCCCCTGATCTTACCAAGACTTGAGTATCGTTCAGTCCTATCTCCACCCCTCACATAGAAACGTCCTTGTTTTGTACAGTTACTGAATTGCAAGCCATAATGGCCGTTGATGTCACAGGTTATCGCGCTCACCCGCGGCGCCCGCGCAGCCACTGATTTCTGCGAACCCTTATCACTCCGTCTCATAGTAAATATTTTAAGACGGATAATATTATATCGTATCTTGCCTTCTGCGTATTATTAAAGTAAACAGTTTACTAGACTATTTTCTTGGGATTTCGAGGTTAAGGTTATAATCTTTCACTTTTGCTAATCTAAGAATTAAACGTGCAATTATAATCACTAATTGTGTCTTTGGTATTTCAAAGAACGGGGATCTGTACAGAAAAAACAATGTTCCTAAATTGATGTTGTACCTAATAATAATATGTTTTTAGAGTTCCGTACAGGTTTGAGGTCTCAAAAGGAAAAAAACCGGTCAAGAGCGAGTCGGACTCACGCACCGAGGGTTCCGTTCCGATTTCTGAAAAAATGTGCTATTTAGAGACATCGTTTTATTTTTCCTGTAATCTTTACATAAACTCCTATCACATAGAATAATTTCAGATTTTTCTCTTTGCAAACTTCGGAGATAAGGGGGGAACGGTATTTTTTTCATATTTTTCATCAAAAGTCAAAAACTATGCGTCCTAAAAAAAATAAAAAAAATGTTTGAGAATGAGCAAACAAAGTTCCCCCCCCCCCACTACCCCACTTGCCCTAGTCGCTCCACTTTGAATTTTTAAGACCCCTTTCCTGTTGCAAAAAAAAACATAAATATTTTTATTTCTTTCTTATTTGCAAAATAGTTGGGTAAACGTCATTTAAAACTGTTCTAAATTTCAAGTTGATAGCATTAGTAGTTCTTGAGATATCCAACTGTGACTGTAGCAGATCAGGCGCAGGGTTGATGGGCGATCCGTGAAATAATACGAAGATGAAAATCAGGAAACAAATATATTCTTCACTAAAACACGTAGTCACAATAAATCACAATAATCAAACTAGAGCAGAGCTCTTTACATTACGAAGGGCAACCGGAGACTGATAGTTACAGCACGAGGATCAAGCGAAGAATGACTCATTTGAGCAAATGGCGGCCATATTTATGTGCGCGCACGTAGGCTGGAGGGCGCGGTGGGAGCGCGTATATTGCTTTCTCGCTTCCTCCAACCTAAGTTCAATATTTACAATTTAAACTAGGTAGTTAGTGAGAGATATGTAATTAATAATTTTCTATGGGATTTACTTTCAATATTAATTCTCTACCAAGTCTCCGTAATTCAATTTATCTAAATTAACTTATATCTAAATAGATTGCTGTGCTCCTTAACAGTGACAGACAGACAGATAGACAGGTATCAAGTTGAAATTAATATCAAATACGTAAGTCTATGGTCCCTTGGACTTCTAAAAAAATTAAGCTTATACGTCAACGCAATAAAAAAATACGGGCATTTATGCGACATATTTTGTCACTCGCAAGGAAATCAAAACCTATACGGTACTTCCCGTTGTCCTAGAATCATGAAATTTGGCAAGGAGCAAGGTCTTGTAACACAAATAAAGGAAAAAATCCGAAAATTGTTAATTTGTAATTCTGTCACATAAAAAAATATTTTCAAGGTTGTCAGTCTGTCAAGACCCTGTTTCTCAGGAACGCGTAGAGGTATCAAGTTGAAATTAATATCAAATACGTAGATCCATGATCCCTAACGAGTTCTAAAAATATCAAGCTTCTAAGTCAACGCAATAATTTTTTATTGCGTTGACTTAGAAGCCGTATTTTTATACGGCTATTTATCGACATATTTTGATACTCGCAAGTAAATCAAAACCTATAGGGTACTTTCCGTTGATCTAGAATCATGAAATTGGGCAAGAAGCAAGGTCTCACAGCACAAGTAAAGGAAAAAGTCCCAAAATTGTTAATTTGTAATTCTATCACATATAAAAATATTTTCAAGGTTGTCAGTCTGTCAATACCCTTTTTCTCAGGAACGCGTAAAGGTATCAAGTTGAAATTAATATCAAATACGTAGGTCAATGGTCCTTTAGAGTCCTAAAAAAATCAAGCTGCTATGTCAACGCAATAAAAAAATACGGCCATTTATGCGGTACTCGCAAGTAAATAAAAACCTAAGGGGTACTTCCGTGCCGCTGGGGTCGCGGGTTGTCCGAAGGGGTTACCGCGGCCCTGGCATAGGCAACTGAAGGAACACGGGTGGGTTTTAGTCAGTAAAAGTCTGACACGCCCTTCCGCTCCACCCAGAGCGGGAGAAGTTATTTGATGATTTCCCACACTCAAAAAAAAAAAAAAAAAAAAAAAAAAAAAAGGGGTACTTCCGTTGACCTAGAATAATGAAATTTGGCAAGAAGCAAGGTCTCACAGCACAAATAAATGAAAACGTCCGAAAAATGTTAATTTGTAATTTTATACATATTTTTTTTTTTTTTGGGATTAGGTACAATATTAAGTTTGCTTTTGGGATAAATTCTTTTGAACTACGGAACCCTTTATCGTGCGCGGTCCGACACGCACTTGGCCGGTTTTTTTTTCTAAATCGGTTTTAACCAAATGTTCTGAACTGACTAACGAAGGGTTGTCTTGTATTGGTTTCCTACAAAACTCATGTAATTTTTTTTTTTTTTCATATATTTTAGGATCAAAAAATTAATAGGTACTTAATCAGAATTCCTATATTACTATACAGGGTGTAACTGTAAACAGTGGCAATTTTTTTTTTAGGGGGTCATTGTACTCCTCATTATGAACAACTTTTACTATGGGACCAAACCTGAAATCGCGAAAAAAAATCAGCTGTTCCCTACATTTTGATGAATTATGCGAACATAAATGTAGGGAGCAGCTGATTTTTTTTCGCCAATTCAGGTTTGGTCTCATAGTAAAAGTTGTTCATAATGATAAGTACAATGACCCCTTAAAAGATTGCTATTGTTTACACTTACACCCTGTTTAAGAAATACTCCATGATCTTCCATTTTTAGCACATAAAATATTATCACCTGTCTCCACAACACCGAAGTGACGGCTGACAGCTCCACATTTACATAAGTTTCCACAGAAACATCGCACCAACACTATAAAAGGGGGTAGGCAGCAAAAACAGAGTAATTATGATAATGAAGTACCTACAGCCAAGGTACGGACAGCAAACAAGTGATAAAATATCTCTGTATGTTTTGGAATTAATTAGCCAATCGTAATTTTATTCCGTACCATGTCCTTTTCTATCAATTAATATTATAATGAACAAGTTTTAATTAATAAAACATGTCGACTACAAACAATTGTCACTTACTTTCTTGCTGCTAGTACCTACATCGTTATTTTTTAGGGTTCCGTACCAAAATGGTAAAAAAGGAACCCTTATGGTGTGACTCAGTCTGTCTGTCTGTCAGTCTGTCTGTGTGTCTGTCACAGCTGGATACCTATCTCAAGAACTACTAATGCTATCAACTTGAAATTTAGAATAGTTTTAGATGACGTTTACCCAACCATTTTGCAAATAAGAAAGAATTAAAAATATTTTTTTTTTTTGCAACAGGGACTGAAAGGGTGTCTTAAAAATTTAAACTGAGGCTACTAGGTCATGTGGGGTATCATATGAAAGAACGCTGTTTGCACATTCTCAAACTATTTTTTATTTTTTTTTAGGCCACATAGTTTTCGACTTTTTATGAAAAATGTAAAAAAAATACCGTTCCCCCCCTTATCTCCGAAGTTTGCAGAGTGAAAAATCTGAAATTATTCTATTTGATAGAAGTTTATGTAAAGATTACAGGAAAAATAAAACAATGTCTCTAAGTAGCACAATTTTTCAGAAATCGGAACGGAACCCTCGGTGCGCGAGTCCGACTCGCTCTTGACCGGTTTTTTACACTCTCTCATTACACGCTTGCTAAATAATTCATTTGGACTATATTTAAACTGACGCCATATTGAATTAATGGAGATATGCTGGCTATGCGCGATGCCCGGCTTGGCTCGCCATCATCTCGGTTAGAATAAACTATTAGCACGGCAATGTGGGCGTTCCGATGCAGTCTACAAGCCCGCGTGTGTAAGGACTCTACTGATAGTCCGGGCGTTTGCGTTGCAAATACAAAAGTCATAGTAAGCCGGCTCATGTTGACATGGTTAATTGATCTTGTATGACTGATAAGTGAACCGACCGTCAGCTGCTCAAGTAGCGGTGGGTTTGGGTGTGGGAGGATGCGAAAGTTGTAAAAAAAAAAAAAAAAAAAAGTCATAGTACGCCGGCTGAAACCTTTTCACATAAATAGTTGACATCATACTGAGCTGAAAAAAAATTGTCAGCTGCACTGTGGAAGGGGGAATATGCGTCAGCTGCTCACATGAACTTGTAAAAAAACACGTAAATACAAAAGTCATAGTAAGCCGGCTGATGTTGACATGGATAGTTGATCTTGTATGACTAATAAGTAAACCGGCCGTCAGCTGCTCAAGTAGCGGTGGGTTTGGGAGTTGGAGAGGTTGCGAAAGTTGTAAAAAAAAAAAAGTAATAGTACGCCGGCTGAAACCTTTTTACATAAATAGTTGACATCATACTGAACTGAAAAAAAATGTCAGCTGCACTGTGGAGGGGGGAATATGCATCAGCTGCTCGCATGAACTTGTAAAAAAACACGTAAAATAAAGTTATGGTACGCCAGATGAAATTTAACTAGGTAATTGTTTAAATAATTATGAGAATGAAAAATCATATCGACGCGCGGGGCAATCTTCCCCCCGTGTAAATCCGAGCTACGCCAGCATTTACTGCGCACGTCGTACATAGCGCACCTTTGGAGCCATGCTGACCTTGAAGACCCTTCTCAATTGTCGCCCACTGACTGGGGAAGGGAAGAAAAAGAAGAGAAATCTTCAAATGGTTCGAAGCAGATCAAGTACCCCCATCAGTCACGAGAATAACGGATGATAGCAGCGAAAATATTGCCGGTATGGATTTTTTGTCAGTGACACTTTCTTTAAGCTAGTATATTTCTGGTAGCCTAATTTTAATGATTAAAATGTTCATTACAAGATGATGGTGAAGAGGATCGAGCTCAAGAAGTTGAACAAGATGAAGAGAATGTTTTAACAGAGGAGAGTTCTGATGATGATTTATCAGAGAACGATTATGATTGCGATACCAGTCATAAAGAATAATTTCTGCAGTCATTAATTTTTATATTTCTATTCCAATTTCTATTTCTTTACATTAAATGATTATATTTCCTTTTTACAGTCAATATTATTTTATATCATGCATTTCGTTTAAATATCCTAATCCTAACTAATATTAAAAATGCGAAAGTAAGTTTGTTTGTTGGTTACACTTTCACGCTAAAACGGCAGAACGGATTTGGATGAAATTTGGTACACGGATAGACCATGACCTGGAATAGGAGATAGAGTCTGTGCGGAAAGAGAAGCGGCGTGGCGTAAAATGGAACTAACATTATGTATGACTACTAAAAATTTCATCAAAACAATTATTAACACAGAATCTAAAAACATTATAATATTCTAACACAGCCTCATAATAATCTAGACGTTATATAATGTCGCACTATAATGTCGTAACAGTGTTGACAACATCACAAATACGGTATTTAAGCACAGCTGCGCCACCAAATCTTAAGCCGCTTCTCTTTCCGCACTGACTCTAGGACACTTTTTATCCCGGTAGTATGTTCCCGTGGGATAATTTCCGAAATACACGCGGGCGAAGCCGCTGGCGAAAGCTAGTATAAAATAAAACAAGAAAAAAAAACAAAATGTTTTCATACGATATAGTTTTACACATGTCCCGACATTAGCATTTAATTACCACTATGCCGGTTGAAATTTGACAATATGATAGTTTAATAGTTAGGTACGTTTACAAAAAAACCGGTCAAGTGCGAGTCGGACTCGCGCACGAAGGGTTCCGTACCATATTATATGTTTAACAATCGCAAAGATAACTTTTTACTTATTTTATAATGATACTGTGAATTACAAGGTTATTTTTGCAGTTGCAGAAAATCACCCATGTTTAAACAAAATACCTTATGAATCGCCGTTTTCGGTATTGTTGCTTAAATACAGTATTTATGGTACCAACATGGTATAAAGAAGTTTCAAATTCCTAATTTGTTTAATTGTTGCGCTAGAGCTCGTACAAAAATGGTCTAAAATTTACAACTTTTGCGGCCCCCTATTTCTTAATTTTAGAAGATAAAAAAAAATATGTTTGTACTCTACTCAATGAGTTCTAGACGATGACACCTCACATGCTAGATTATTATTTTTTTTTTCAAAATTAAAAGTTTATTGTCTGGGGACCGACCCCTTAAATTTTTAACTTTGCTTTATTTTTATTATTTGTTGTTATAGCCGTAATAGACAGCGGAGGCTTATTAAGTTTGTACTGGACTGTACGTGGTTGTCTGATTTCATGGATTTTAATTTTCTTGCGCGGAACCCTAATTATTTTTCTAAAATAAAAATAGCCTTAGTTACTCCTTAAAACATCAGCTATATGCCGTCAAAATTGGTAAAAATTTGTTTGGCAAGTTTCCTAACTTGACTCAAAGTACCATTTTTTTAATCGGACTGCGCTGTAAAATTCTTCTATACAAACTTTAACATCCCTAAACCTCATTATTACTTACTTATGCAAGTATGTGTGCTAAGTTTCAAGTTCATTAACCAAATTAATAAGATTTTTCATATAAACTGTATCTCTGTTTTCACGAACACAGATAAAGAATTTCAAAAATCGTCTGGTATGTATCCATAACTTGACTCAAACATTATTTACACCAATTTTAGAGTTAATCAAGACCCCAATAAAATCCTCCGCTATAAAATTAACTTTTCACCCCTTAGGGGTAGATTTTTGGAAAACCCTGATACGCGTTAGTTTTCATTTTTGGTCTCAAGTATAAAAACTGAGTTTTGAGTTAATCGGACCGCGTGTTAAAATTCCTCCATACAAACTTTGACACCCCCAATCCCTCTTTAGGAGGTAGTTTAGGAAAACTCAAAATGATAAACTTTATAATTTACTTAGATGAATATTCGTGCTAAGTTTCAAGTCTATTAACTCAAGGGATAGGATTTTTCATACAAACCTTCATCCCCTATTTTGCCCCCTTAGGGATGGAATTTCCAAAAATCCTTCCTTAGTGGATGTTTACACTATATAAGGTATCTATGTGCAAAATTTCAAGTCTCTAGGTCCATTGGTTTGGGCTGTACATTGATATATTAGTCAGTGACTCAATCAGGACTTTGATTTTTTTATATATATAGATTTATCATGTTATTTTAAGACCACAGACTTCTTATAGGTTTTCCTGTAATCTACAGGTATAGAAGTATTTTCTATATTTTTTTCAAAATTTTAGGCTCAGTAGTTTCGGAGATAAGGGGGGGGGAATGGTCAATTTTCGTCTATTTTCTTAAATAACTTTAAAACAATATATTTTAAAATTATAAAAAAAATATATTTGAGACCCTCATAGTAAGCCCTTTCATTTGATATGTCACACGGTACAGTTTACAAAACTTTTTTTTTAAATTTTCTTATTTTCCCCCTAAAAGTGACTCTCATATTCAAAATTCATATATTTACTTTAGCTGTACGTGTTTGGGTCACAGAAATCCATATGTGTACCAAATTTTAACTTAATCGGTCCATTAGATTCGGAGCAAATTGGCTGTGACAGACGGACAGACGGACAGACAGACAGACACACGAGTGATCCTATAAGGGTTCCGTTTTTTCCTTTTGAGGTACGGAACCCTAAAAACTATCAGTCAGCTGGGTGCGGGCAGGGGAACTCTGTCAGCTGGACCCTGAAAGGTACTGTGCATTGCTCGAATAATCTGTATCTTTACTGCGCCAGCTGACGGTCTTTCCACCACTACGCACGCAGCTGATTGTTGTTTTCGTACTTTAAATTATTTAAACAATCACCTAGTTAAATTTCATCCGGCGTACTTTATTTTACGTGTTTTTTTACAAGTTCATGTCAGCAGCTGACGCATATGCCCCCCTCCACAGTGCAGCTGATGATTTTTTTTCAGTTCAGTATGATGTCAACTATTTATGTAAAAAGGTTTCAGCCGGCGTACTATTACTTTTTTTATTTTTTTTATTTACAACTTTCGCAACCTCCCACTCCCAAACCCACCGCTACTTGAGCAGCTGACCGTCGGTTTACTTATTAGTCATACAAGATCAACTATCCATGTCAATATCAGCCGGCTTACTAAGCCTTTTTTTTAATTATTTTTTTACAACTTTCGCAACCTCCCACTCCCAAACCCACCGCTACTTGAGCAGCTGACGGTCGATTTACTTATTAGTCATACAAGATCAACTATCCATGTCAACATCAGCCGGCTTACTATGACTTTTTTATTTACGTGTTTTTTTACAAGTTCATGTGAGCAGCTGACGCATATTCCCCCTTCCAAAGTGCAGCTGACTATTTTTTTTCAGCTCAGTATGATGTCAACTATTTATGTAAAAAGGTTTCAGCCGGCGTACTATGACTTTTTTTTTTTTTTTTACAACTTTCGCAACCTCCCACACCCAAACCCACCGCGGGTGCGTCAGCTGACGCTTGGTTTACTTATTAGTGATTCGAGAACTACTGAAAAAATAGGCAATCGATCGGCGTAAAATGGGTACCTGAAATGCAACGGTACCTCCCGGACTATGACAACTGTTGGTTCTATTTAATTAACTTTTTTCGTATTTTTATTGGTTGTTATCAGATAGCGATTACTGATGAACGGATCTTTTTTTTTGGAAGATTACATGTAATAGGTTTATCGGTTTCAAAAGCCATTAATTTACAGTTCATTAGTCTATGGCCACTTTAATTTAGGGGCTCGTTGTTATTAGTACTGCGGTTGGCCCGTAGATGGGTGACCATCTTTACATACCGAGACTCCTCCGTGCCTCGGAAAGCACGTTAAGCCGTTCGTCCCGGCTGTCATTCGTGGATCTTTGACAGTCTTACCAAGGGGTATCGTATTATCCAGTAGTTGGGTTGTGCAGGTCAGATAGGCAGTCGCTTCATGTAAATTACTGGTATTCAGCTGCATTCGGTTAGATTGGATGCCGACCACAACATAGACTAGGCAGATGAGTCTTCTGTCACTTTAACTGCAAATTGGATTTTTCAATCAAGCCTATTACATTTTCCTGGTATGTTTCAACCCAAAGTGTGAGTTATATACAGGGTGGAAGGGACATCGACGCGCAAACGTTTACCACGTATTCAGTACGTCATTCTGAGCCCCCCTACAACAAAAATCTGCAGTTTCCTTCAATAGTGCAATACCTTCACGGTGAAAATGTATGGAACAGCAGATTTTTGTTTCAATAACCGCAAAAATTTGGAAAATTTCTATGTCGGGGGCTCAGAATGATGTACTCAATACATGGTAACCGTTTTCACGTCGATGTCTCTTCCACCCCGTATAGTGTTGGTACATATGTCACGAGCATAGTCAGAAGCATCGCCAATCGTTCATCTCAGCACGGTGAGTATGGCAACACGACTTTCTAACAAGAAAATAATCATGTGTAGCGGTATTTAGATGTATTCGTTGAACTTTCGATCTTTAGATTCGAACCATATCAGTGCTCTCTGGTGTCCCATTCATAGCCAGTATTTATCAGAAGCAGTGAGTCACAGACGGACGTGCTTACACATGAGTGTAATGTGTAGGTGACAAGGTGTCGTATGTACTGACGCGGGGACGTGAGACTCAACATGATACGGGTTTTTCAAGAGAAGTCGCGCAGCTTCCAGCGAGCACGGGCGAGGGGTTGCACACCAAGCAGCAATAGGAGATATTATAAAACAATATCGAAAACGGGTCTTATCGCGATATTCTTTTTAACGAGGTAAACAGGTACCTACTTGTTTCCCGACGTTTCGACCGCCTTGCAGCGATCGTGGTCACGGGAGGACTGATGACAGCTCAGTGAAAAAGAATATCGCGATAAGACCCGTTTTCGATATTGTTTTATAATGTGTACAAATCGCGAAAGTTTAAAAAGTTTAATAGAAGATATTGTTAAATTATTAATATCATAATTTATCACAGTCAGTTTTGAACTTAGCACATTCCATATACGCTTAACAGAAGTAAAAAAAACCGACCAAGTGCGTGTCGGACCACGCACAGTGGAGGGTTCCGTAATTGAAAAGAATTTATCCCAAAAACAATATCCCAAAAAAAAAAATTTATGTGATAAAATTACAAATTAACAATTTGCGGACTTTTTCCATTAATTGTGCTCTGAGACCTTGCTTCTTGCCAAATTTCATGGTTCTAGGTCAACGGGAAGTGCCCTATAGGTTTTGATTTACTTGCGAGTATCAAAATATGTCGCATAAATGGCCGAATTTTTTTATTGCATTGACTTAGAAGCTTGATTTTTTAGGACTCCAAGGGACCATAGACTTACGTTCTTGATATTAATTTCAACTTGATATCTCCACTTATTCCTGGGAAAAAGGGTCTTGACAGACAGACAGACAGACGGACAACGAAGTGATCCTATAAGGGTTCTGTTTTTTCCTTTTGAGGTACAGAACCCTAAAAAATAACAAATGATGAAAGCTCCGGAGATAGGTACTTGAACCTAAGGCGTCATTATAAACATCAGAGAGAATACTCTATGATGACATTGATGACGGTGGCCAGTTGCAGGCTGTCCGTTTGACCCCAGCTTCTGTCTGCATAGCTGTGCCCGTTACTTCGTTTTCTCTTTTTGCTCGGCTCCTAAAGGTCGTAGCGTGATGTTAAATAGCCTATCTCTAGAATTGGAAATCCGACTGGTAGTTCCAGAGCTAGCGCGCTCCAGACATGGAGGGAGAGATCTCCCTTTATAGTGCTTTCCTCGAACTCGTAACTCTTTAAGCGTCGATTGACACCCAGGTGTGCAGATAACAATAAAAAATCTATTGTGTCTGCTAATTGGCGTGCGACGGGTTAAAAGAAAAATGTTAATAATAACTAAATCATAAATATAACATCAATGCTCCGTGAAATATTTAATTTGAATAATAAATTGGAAATAGATAGCATTTACTTATGTAGGTACACACCTTCTATTCGGAAACAAGGATGTGTAACTTGCATATAAACTACTAATTAGCACTCCTCGGTGATTCCAATTATAGTCTATAATAAACTGGCTGACTAATCAATCGCTTCCTTGCCAGCCCTGGGGGCCGCGTGCGCAGTTCCCCGTACGCTGCGAGGCGACACCGGGCATGCGCCGTAGAATCTTAATTACTGTCTTTAGAATCATATAAGACCTGGAAGGAGCATCGCGAAAGTGTTACTCAAACTTAATGTATACTTAATGTGTACGAAATAGGGTGTCCCTGGAAGTACGGATCAAATGGAATGGCACCTGAGAATGTCGGTGCAATTTTTTACGGTTCAAAAGTTATGACCAATTTTTTTTTTCCATCACTTCGCACAGTGCTCAAAGAAATAAATTATAAAAAAAACTATCAGAGCTATAAATTTTTTTTTACAGGACTTTGTAAGAGTGGGCTTTTCTTGTGGTAATACTTTTATGCAGCTAGAAAACATGTGCCTTTGCAGCCTTTGCTTTTCGGTCTGGCAAAAAAATCACTAAATTTTCGAGCGATTTAAAAAAAATCACAGGGTTAAAAAGTTTGGAAATGACCTTGCCCACGCCCTTTTTAGATTTGATCCATACTTCCAGGGACACCCTGTATACGAAATGCTTGAATTAATACAATGCTTGCGTTATACTGAACCTTCCTAGATTTTATGTGAATGTTGTGGTGTCCTATGAGGCATCCAGTCTTACCAAGGGGTATCGTAGTTACTGGGTTGTGGGTGGAGGTCAGATAGGCAGTCGCTCCATGTAAAATACTGGGTTTAGTTGGGAAAAGGCTAGGCAGATTGATTGTTGTGGTCTCCTATAATTAGAAGCGCGCACTCGTATATGTATCCCTATACTTGTATGTCCCTGTAAAATGTTTGTAAAATTATGGGTCATCATTACATTAAAATTAAATTATTAATCAATAGAATAATTACAAATAATTTAAACAGATTGAACAATTAAAATAAAGTAAAAGAGATTAACTTACATACTTATTACTTCTTCTTCTTCCGTCCCCGGGGGACCTACTCCCTAAGTCCGTCCGTCCATTTGTCCGTCCGTCTGACATAACGATCCATCCAAACAAGTGTAAAAGTTAAATTTTTCGAACGGCCAAAAACACATCGGCAGTAGGGACAACTGTCAAATCGTGTTGTCATTCATACTTCGTTCGGGCCCCGAACCAATCATCCATCCGTAGGTGATACGGAGTAGGAAACGTCCGTAACAAAGCCCGAAACTACGGGCTTCATGCTTAGGGAGTAGACCCTCAGATCACTTCATTTGGGATCGGGTCTCCTCACTTTCATGCGCTATTACTCATACTCAAGTCTCAAATATCAATCTTCATTTAAAGCCACACAATTCTAGGACAGGGTTTTTTTTCTGTCACTGACGGGACACTGAGCAGGGCAGGCCTTGACCTGAAGGACCTGACGTATTCCTGAATTCCTTCGGTTTATAAATAGTACGTATCGAGTGGAAGTTCCTTCCAGTTGCTATCACTCTATGTTACTATACCTATCCTTTCCACCATCTCTAGCTAACAGGTATACCGTAATTAGATACTTAGTGGCAACACCTATGATTAGCTGGTATTGGTCAACGATGCAGCTAATAGGCAAAACTACTTCATTAAAACGGCTGTTATTGCTAAGAGCCCGCTGTGTCCAACTAGAGCTTTTACGAGTATTATTGATTAATCATTTAGATAAGTTTATGGGGTAACAGGTGTTTGCATAAATATGTATAAGTACTAGGAACTTTTAAATGAAATCATCTGCATAAACTTTTCCCAACTATGTTGGGGTCGGCTTCCAGTCTAACCGGATGCAGCTGAACACCAGTATTTTACATGGAGCGACTGCCTATCTGACCTCCACAACCCAGCTACTGGGTAATACGTTATCCCTTGGTAACACTGGTAGTCAGACTTTCGGGCTTCTGCCGACTCGTAACGATTGTCAAAAATCCACGAATGATAGCCGGGATGTCGCAAAATATCCCATGGGAACGTGCTACCGGGAAATCCTTCCTTATTCCTTGTCTACATTATAAAGGGAACCTCTGTGCAAAATTTCAGCTTTCTAGGTTCAAGGGTTTGGGCTGGGCGTTGATGAGTCAGTCAGTCAGTCAGGACTTCTCTTTTTATTTATATAAATGATAAGGTACGTACAACATATAAAATTTAACCACTTGCAACTTATAAGCTTCAATACACGAAGATTTTACTGCAACGTACTTACCACATTCCCTTGGTCCTTATTACTTCTGTGACAATATTCCTTGCTATTTCCTCACTTTATTCCAATTCGTTCACTCTATTACACGAGAATTCTATGTTCCTGTCACTCCGCAACAGTATAACGTAAAGCTGCTTCAAACATCCGTATATGAGCAGTAAACCATCCACAACTCCTTGTGAACACCTCATCTTGAGTTCACGAGCGACATCTTAAATCTTAAATCGCCGCCGAATTTCCCATGTTATGACGTCACACTTTACGCCATACTTACTACCTATCTAACGGAGAAAGAACAGAAGTCCCTTTGCTAAAACATTTTCATAAAAAATTTACTTGAGAACAACGGTTTTAAAAAAATCATAAGTATGGAGACCTCATCTGACTAAAAATGTGAGTAGGTATAGGAAATTTGAAATGTTCCATATCTCCAGAATTGTGATTTTTTTCTCAATGGTGGCTCTAGTTGGCAACACTACTCGCCTTAACGGGGATGCGCTAAGCTAGCCCGCGAAATTCAAATTTTCTTGCGCTTTTTGCAATTTGCAGGCAGTGTAAAGCTGTATCTTGATCAAAATACGATTAAAAATGTTCCAATCGTCATGCGGGACACCCACTTCATGTTACCCTTCTGCACTTCCCCACCCAGTGTCCAGCGCACACAATCCACGGATACCGCACGTGAACAATGCATCGTGATATATTTCCTCATTGTGCGGGACTCAGAGGTCATCTCCCTTGATCGGTAATAACGAGCCAGCTGGTGGCGTAGCTGAGCCTGTAGCTTTAAACTCCCCTGTCAATAATAATAACCCCGATTTGAGCCAGCCAATTGTACCTTGCTGTCCTCTCTTAGTCAGCGACGCCCTAAGCCGAGGTCCGTACCCCACAGGGGGTGCCCATAGTGCGCAGTCGCTTAGTTTATAAGTAAAACTTGCCCCTGGCTGGAGGCTTTGAGTTCGCTTAAGGCACCCACAGGATAGTCCGGGTTAAGCAGTCTCGACCCCAAGTGGTCACACTGCGAGAATGCCATTCCAAAAAAAAAAAAAAAAAAAAAAGGACTCAGAGGTTTCCATGGAGCCTGTTATGGGACATTTTCATAGGAATCACTGCCACATACATACATACACGCCGAGATTCACTTTATTTTCCCTTTTCTTGGTTATTTATTGTTCACTGACATTCTTCGTATAAATATGATGACAATATTTCTTTGTGTCATTGTGTTTTTATTTTGTTTGAGTACCAGAGTGAGATGTATTTGTCTTGATGAAAAGATTTTGTTTCGCTGACTTTGCTTTTATAAAACTCTGATGAATCCATCCGTCAGCAATTCTATTCATAGCTACTAATCAAAGTTGCAGCAGGCTGTGTGCAGGGTAAGAGTTAACAGAGAGTCATTTTTATTTTTATTTTATTATTTATTTATTTATTCACCATTAACAACATCATAACAGCTATAACACCAAAGCAATGTTGCTACCACAAAACAATTAAAAACAATGAAAAACACAATTTAGAAACAAAAATAATCAAAATTACAATAAAATTAAATGACAATTAAAAAACAATCAAAAATACAATTAAAAAACAATCAGAAGTATAATTAAATTCAATTAAAAAAAGACAATAAAAATACAATTAAATTACAATTAAAAAACAATCAAAAATACAAAAAACAATCAAAAATACGAAAAACAATCAAAAATTCAATTTTAATTCAATTAAATGTCATGGAGCGTTCCATACTTGGCATCAGGCGACCGAGTTCCAAACGTCGAGATCCGAAAACGTACGAAGGCCTTCGATATCGGAAAACGAATTATGGAACTCAAATGGGGTTGAGCAGTATACCTGGCAAGGCGCAGTGATGACAGGTGGAGTAAAGCTGAGACAGAGTGGCGTCCGAGTACTGGAAGACGAAGTGTCGGTCGTCCGGCGGCGAGTTGGGTGGACCACATTGTTGCCATCGTGGATAGATACTGGATGAGGCTGGCACAGGAGCGTGGGGTTGGCAGGCCTATCCCGGCAGTGGGTGAAGACGGGCTGTGGACGATGATGATGAATCAAAGCTACTAGTGTTTTAACAGCTTGTAAGTATCATTGTAACAACTATAGAAATATAACACTACACACAGACACACTACACATAGACACACTACACACAGATATTCACACTTAAATCTTACTTTCACTCATTTTTTCTCTTGTACAATTTGAATTTTAACTTTAATTTTTATTTTGCAATGTTCATTGTTATAAAATTCTGTACTATGGAAGAGCGGAGTCTCCTAACACAGGCATTGTTTGCTTAAAAGGAGGCTCCAAACACTAATACCGTGTTCTTGTAAACTGAAGCATTAATAATAAACTTTTTATTTTTATTTTTATTATTTATAAAAAACGGGAGAAGTGGCAAGCGGGCGAATCTGTGCCCGCGCGACATGCTCATTATGAGCCGTTCATAGTACAAATTCCGTCTCAGCGAAATAGTGCGCTTTCGACTGTGACCGTGACAATTTATAAAAATGCCGTGTTGTTCAGTGGTTTCTTGTAAAAACCGAAGCTTAAAACAAAAACTATGTAAATCACGAAATCACTTTCCATATGTAAGTACAAGTATTTTACCGTATTTGTCTTTAAAATCATGAAAGTGACAAAGGGGCAAAGTGGAGACACAGGGTTCCGATACATTTTAACATACTGGGCACATCTCCTTCTTTCTTATATCTATGATAGCAACAACCAATCATTTTAGTCAGTCACCCTTTCAATCAAACACAGTAAGTAATAAATCAATTAAACATTGACCAATTACAATCGATGACATACAACAGCGCGGGCGCAGCGTCCGGTGCGATTTACAACCGTAACAATACACTACACTGCCACACTCACCAACCTTGTCAAAATGTTATTTATATCAATTCTTGTGTGGGGTAGAGCATTGTGATAGGGGACAGCGATTTCCATGAGAGGCATCAGAACAGGGGGTCTACTCCCTAAGCACGAAACCCGTAGTTTCAGCCTTCGTTACGGGCGCTTCCTACTTCGTATCACCTACGGATGGATGATTGGTTCGGGGACCGAACGAAGTATGAATGACAACACGATTTGACAGTTGTCCCTACTCCCGATGTGTTTTTGCCCGTCCGGAAAATGTAACTTTTGCACTAGTTTTGATGGATCGTTATGTCAGACGGACGGACGGACGGACTTAGGCAGTAGACCCCCAGAGACAATATGATGCGTCATACCGGCTGTAGTTCTTAAGAGGAAATGGGGGCGAAAAATTAGGTATTTTAAGAAGGTATTGCTGTCGCTCTGCGAGCGCTCCACCCTCGGATTCGTGCGATAAGGACAACTGCAGATTCGACTAAATAGCCTGAGTAAAAAGTCACATTTCGAGGTTTGGCTCTCGCCTATTTCCTCCTCCAATATTGGACCAATTTAAAAGATATTTCATAAACTGAATAAGAAGGATATATACTATGCCCCTATGTTTTTCTTTTTTCGTTAATAGTTGTCAAATTGGTACACTAGGCGTCTGTTGACAGCGGTCTGAGTAGGCAATTTTGAGCATTTTTTGAGGGTTCTAGTTCTTATAAAAATAATATATCATCAAAAAGGAAAACATAGGGGCATACAAGTAGCTGATATTTATATTTTGTATAGAGAAAAGAGCACCCACGTTTCCTCTTAATTTGAACTAAAAGTTGTGTTGATATAAATGTAACTCGACGGAACGATGACCTTGGAAAACACCTTGATTGGAAGTCCTCGGATGAAGACCTCAGAACGATACATATTGCTTGGAAAACTTGATTCCCGACCAGCTGGACCGACGTGCAACGAATCAATCTGCCTAGCCTTTTCCCAACTATGTTTGGGATCGGCTTCTAGTCTAACCGGATGCAGCTGAATACCAGTATTTTACATGGAGCGACCGCCTATCTGACCTCCAAAACCCAATGACTGGGTAATACGATACCCCTTGGTAAGACTGGTTGTCAGACTTTCGGGCTTCTGACAACCCGTAACGACTGTCAAAGATCCATGAATGACAGCCGGGACCAACGGCTTAAAGTGCTTTCTGAGGCACGGAGGAGTCTCCGTATGTAAAGATGGTCACCCATCCACGGACTAAACCCGGCAATTGTAGCTTAACCTGATGCATCGACCCGTGCGGCTGTTATTACTTAGCCACGAACTCCTCGTGGGACGAATATAAAAAGAAACAGTTAGTTAGGTACTTAAATGATAGAATTTGGTGTGGTGCTTGAAACAGCTAGCTATTTCTCTTGACACAGCTGAATTCGATGGAATAAGATATACAAGGTGTAAGGGACAGCCCTCCGCAAACTGATAGGGTGAATTCAGTATGTCATACTAAGATGACCGGTACATGAATTTTTTTCAGGAACGTTAAGGGAATCCAATAAACCTAATTTGTTTGTGTTTTTGTGCACAAATTGGAGCGTCTATTACTGGTTGGGAGGGGTAGGTAATAGGTATGCGGTGAGTTCGATGAACTCTGTAGCTAGACAGAAAGTGAACAGCTGATTTCACGCGTCGTTGGTTAGAGTATTTCAACATCCATTGCTGGTTTTTTTTTTGCAGTTTTTTTACATAAATGGAGTGCTGCGAACACACAATGCAATTTTACATTGAAATAATGAAAATGTAACTGAAAAAAAAATTGAAAAAATGAAAATTTTCCTGAGAAAATTTCCGGTGGAATATGATTCAAAATGAGGAGCTGAATGCACCCTGTGAGTTTGCGGAGGGCTGTCCCTTACACCCTGTATAAACGCTCCCCGCTAGCGCTCGCACTGTGCCCGGAGCCTCTCTCAAGCAACATCCAATAAATATGTAATTAATAACAATAGCGCTAGACAGCCGCGCCGCACTCAATCACTGCGGGTCACCTCGCAGTACCACGATATGTTCACCCTGCACGATTATTTACAGCTCAGCGGTATTAGGATTTATGAAAGTGCAGATAATTAAGTTATTTTGTAAATATTCCAATCTGCTATCCACTAACCAATCCACCAATTTGTCTGTTAAACTTAATTGTTTTTGTGATATCTTCACAACTATTTCTTGTACAGCAGTGCGATTCTGTAACCATCTCACCGTGAAAACTTAGGTGAAGTAAGCGTGGAGTGAGCTGTCAATAATGTCGATTCCTAGCAAAAACAAATTCACTTCACCTAAGTTTTCACGGTGAGATTATTACAGAATCGACCGGCAGTACAACAACGTTCAAAGGCTCCAACCATCGTTTGTCTTCGGAAAAACCGAAATATAGCGAATAAAATGTGACTATCGACCCTTCGACCGCTAGAAATTGATTTATATTCGCACGCACCTAAATTATTATAGACTAGCTTTTGCCCGCGACTTCGTCCGCGTTTCCGTAGTTTTTCGTAAAAAAAGTACCATATGTCCTTCCTCACGGTTCAGTGGTTTTGATGTAACAGACAGATTAACTTTCGTATTTTAGTAGGGAAATATAATATGTCAATCCACAATACTGTTGAAAAATATCGCAAATGCCGTTCGCGGTCAGCTGTAAGCCGTAATTCTCGTTGTGAAGCAGTTTCAGCTTCTCGGGATAACGCATGTTGTTCTCGGTCAATGGTACGCCTTAGCTCTCATTGAGAAGAGCTTTGAGACGCCCGTGATGTAGCTCGTCTCGCTCTGTCAGCTGCTAATCGCATCTCTCTCTCTGGAGAGCTTTCATTGGCTCGAGAAGTTGAGGCACTAACTCTCATAGAGTTTAACCGATGTGCTCTTTCCTCTGCCGATTCTTGAGAACGCTTAATTCTCATTCTCTTAGCTTTACTCGAAGTTCGAGATAAAGATAATCGTTTTTTAGGTGGCATTGTGTATTTTATTTTTAATCGACGGTAACGGAAAGGCTGTCAGTTACCTAACAAAATAACCTACGTTAGAGGTCCTAACTATAGCTACCTTACACTTAAAATCTAAGTGCCTATTTAAACTAAAATATTCTAATAGTTTTTTTTTTTTTTTTTTTTTGGAATGGCATTCTCGCAGTGTGACCACTTGGGGTCGAGACTGCTTAACCCGGACTATCCTGTGGGTGCCTTAAGCGAACTCAAAGCCTCCAGCCAGGGGCAAGTTTTACTTATAAACTAAGCGACTGCGCACTAAGGGCACCCCCTGTGGGGTACGGACCTCGGCTTAGGGCGTCGCTGACTAAGAGAGGACAGCAAGGTACAATTGGCTGGCTCAAATCGGGGTTATTATTATTGACAGGGGAGTTTAAAGCTACAGGCTCAGCTACGCCACCAGCTGGCTCGTTATTACCGATCAAGGGAGATGAATTTACATTTACAGGGAAAGTTCGTCTACGCGGAGGACCTCGGCGGCGAGGTCGGAATGAAGATTTTTGTGATCTGTGTTTGCGTACTAGAGTACTAGTAGCACTACTACTTTCCTGGAGGAGGGTAATAGGGTCATCAGGTTCAGAGAGTGCAAGTCGCGGACGGCGGACTTTACTGATTCGAGAGGGGACATAATTAGCGGACGCGACAACCAGAGGGTTGCGATGCTTCGCGGCAGAGTCAAAGAAACGCTTGGAAAGGCGTTTCAAGAATTGACGGATGGTCGGGATTCTAAGGTCTAAATGGAGGTTATCGTTCCGAACGAACCAAGGGGCTCCCGTTACCTTTCGGAGGCAACGGTTTTGAAGGGTCTGCATCCTATGGATGTGGTGGGACTTTGCGTGAGCAAAGACTGGGCCCGCAAAGGTCATGATGGGGCGAATGCACGCTGTATAAATACGCAACTTGCACTTAAGGGACAACTTGCTGCGTGCATTCATAACCGAATGGAGTCTACCAAGAGCAAAGTAGGCCCGCGAACGAGCCTTCTTTATGTGCTCTGAAAACGTAAGGTGCTCATCGAGCGTCACACCTAGATATTTGGCTCGCTTCTCCCAAGGGATTGGCTTGCCAAACATGGTGATCGGGCGGGGGGGTTTACATTTTTTGCTTCGCTGTCTCGTAAAGAGAACAGCTTGGCTTTTGTCGGGATTGACTTCGATTCTCCACTTCCGAAACCACTTGGCGAGTGCATCGACAGCGGTTTGGAGAGTGCGAGAGATCGAGTCGCGAACCATGCCCTTGTAGTAGATGGCCGTATCGTCTGCGAACAGAGCCAACTGTGCCCTCTCGCTACGCGGGATGTCGCTAGTAAAAAGTGTGAAAATTAAGGGAGAAAGCACAGAGCCCTGAGGGACCCCTGCGCGAATAGGGTGGGGAGAGGAAAGCGCTCCTTCGATACGATAGCGAAAGGTGCGGTTTGACAAAAAGTCTCGTAAGATGAGCACGAGACGATCTGGCACACCAAGTTTGTAAAGCTTATATAATAAGCCGTTGTGCCAGACTTTGTCAAACGCTTTCGCTATATCGAAGAAAACAGCACCAGTCATCGCACCGCGCTGGAAACCAGCGCTGACATGCTCGACTATACGGTGGACCTGTTGTACGCAAGAGTGTTGGGTTCGAAAACCAAACTGCTCGTTAGGAATAAGGCCCTTTGTCTCAGCATAATCCCTGAGTCGCTTATAAATAAGTCTCTCATAGATTTTGCCGAGGACATTGAGGAGACTAATGGGGCGGTAACTAGAGGGCTCGCGCTTAGGCTTGCCGGGCTTAGGAATACCGATAACGGTGGCCTGTTTCCAGGCTTGAGGAAAGATATTATTACTCATGGCACCATTGAAGATGATGGTCAAGAGCATTATCAGACGGGCAGGGAAGAGTTGGAAGACCTTATTGGTCATTCCATCTGAACCAGGGGCTTTACGGGGTTTCAGAGCCTTGATTATCTCGTGCACCTCGTCTGGAGTGACGGGGGGCAGGGGACAATCAGGGTCTTCGACCGGAGGAAGGGAGGCTCTACGTTCGACTTCAGCGTCCACCTCAGAGAGGTGAGCTTGGTCTACTGGTTGAGAGCTGGGAGAGCATTGGGCCTCAAGACTATCGGCAAGGCATTCAGCCTTGTCGATATCATCGAAAGCGATGGTATTGTCTGGGCGGACTAGAGGGGGCATGGAGGTAAACTCCCGGGACCTGAGCTTCCTCTGAAGCTGCCAGAAGGCAAGATGGGTAGGCTCAAGCTCGCTCAGCATCTTATCCCAACCGGCGGAACGCAATTCCTCCATGCGTGTCTTTACAGATTTCTGTAAATAGCGCATGTGGACTTTGTTCAAGCGGCAGGGAAAGCTGCTGTAGGCACGGACAGCCGCGTTCTTCTCATTCAACAGAGCACGCACATCGTCAGGCAACTTCCAGCGGTGGTCATCCACCGCAGGAACTTCCCTTGAACAATCGTTCATGACTGATTGTACGTATTCCGTGAATGAGTCGATCGCAGCTGTCGTGTCAGCGATAGAGTCAAAGTGGTCAGGTATGGAATCTAAGAGTGGGGAAGTGGAGGATTTCAGACATTCGCTTACTTTCCTCCAGTCCGTCACTATTCGGGAGGGAGGGGGTTGAGAGGGGTCGGGGCGACCGATGCGGGGGACCAGATTTAGAATAACGGGACGGTGATCAGACGATAGTTCATGTATCGCCTCTATAGAGTCCAACCGAAGGTTGATATTCTTTAGGAGCGCTACATCAAGTACGTCCGGGGTATAACTAGAGTCATAGGGAAAATGAGTGGGAGTCATGGGAGCAACAACATCGAAATGTAATCGCGGACAGAGGTTGAGCAGGTGTCTACCTCTGGTATTGGTGATGGAGCTATTCCAGGCGGAATTTTTAGCATTGAGGTCCCCCGCTATGATAACGGAGTCGCTCAAGCTAAGAAGGGCAGAGAGGTCGTCAGACAGAGATTGGGAATTCTCTGTGACACCGGTATAGGGAGGAAGATAAGCCGATACAAGGGTGATCGGCTGGTGGCCTGTCATACCTAAGCGGCAGACGGACACTTCTAATCGCGATAGGGGGGGAGCATCCATAGGAATACAGTATAGGGAGGATTTATAATAAATAAGGGTTCCGCCCTTATGACAACGTTCCCTGTCATTGCGAACTATGCGATAGTTGGCAATTGACGGGTTACGATATCTGGGCTTCAAAAAGGTTTCCTGTATGAGGAGGATATCAATTTGGTGATCGCGGAGGAAAGAGGCGATCTCATCGCGTTGGCCTGAGAGGCCGTCGGCGTTGAAAAAGCCTAAATTAAGGGACCTGGGTTTGAAACGCTCTTTAATTCCTCTATCCATTATTGAGTTAATTGTTGGAGTAGGAATTCAGGGCGCGCGTGATCTCGGGATACGCTTGATAGATCTTAAGGATCTGAGGAAGATCGCGGGCACGTTGCGCGACTTGCAACTCCCTGGCCATTTGCCATGCTCGCGGGGTGTTAAAGGTCAGGAAGGTGGAGGCGATGATGCTGAAAGGATCAACAACATCGTCGCCGCTAGCCACTGGGGTGGGTGCGGGAGGGTTAGCTAAAGCGGCAGGGGCAGCTTTAGGAGCTGGTGGAGGAGGCACGGGGGCCTGAGAAGGAGCGGGAAGAAGTCCGCTGACTCTGGGGTCCCTGGTGGCTGGAGTGAGAGTGGGAGTGGGAGTGGGCTGTGAGCTCACCAAGGCAGGGAACGCCTGCTGTTGGGGAGCTGGAAACCACGCATTAGGCCGCTGAGGGCTTAATCGCGTGTTCAACGGGATGTTGAAGTTATAATGAGGCTGAGGAGGAGGATATTCTCGCTGCTGGCGAGCGTTTGCACGCTTGGCCAGCTTAGAGGAATGGGATTTAGGGGCTTTAGGACAGCCACGGTAATTGGCTGGATGCCCTGATTCGCCACAGAGCACACAGCTCGGCAAATCAGTGCAGAGAGCACGATCTTTTGGGCGGGTACAATCAGAAGTACCATGATCACCCAGGCACTTGACGCACCTGGGTTTAGCATGGCAATTCCGTTGGGAATGGCCATATAATTGGCAACGGTGGCATTGACCGATTATGCCGCTTTTATGGGGCTTTTCAATCTCAATGCCCGAGAGATTGCAGATCGAACGGACCTGGAAGATGGGGTGATACCCATCGACGTGGGAACAGATGACGAGCACCATGTCATACGCGTCTCCGGTACGGGAGCGGTACATGCGGTGTACCTCGTCTACGGGGATATTTTGCGACTGAAGGTCGGCTTTGATCTCCTCAGCGGGGATTTCACGAGGGATCCTACGGATCACCACTCGTGTCTGACGCTCCTCTGGGAGGGTGTATGTATGGAAAGACACATTCCTTTCCCTGAGGAGTTTAGAGAGAGCCCGAAAGTCATTAGACGTCGGGACCGTCACCTTAATACCCGTTTGGGTAGAACGAGCGCTGGTGAAGTTGATCCTAAGATCAACGCACCAGCGCGAGACATCCGTCCACTTCGCTTTATCCTGAATATATAGCGGAGGCGGAGAATTCTTCTTCTGTGAAGCAGAAGAAGAAGAAGTATCGGTCAGGCCGGAAGGGACCCCAGAGGTTGGGACGGAAGGAGGGACTGCGGCAGAGGAAGCCACAATCGGAGTAGGCGCTACGGTAGCGGGAACGGGGGCGGGAGCTGAAGGCGGAGGGGAGGGGATAACCCTTAAGGCCTCTTTCTTTGCAGCCGGGGCATGAGAGCTGGCTTTCAGCTTCTTCTTCCTCTTCCCTCCTTGGACGGTGGTGAAACCATCGTCCTCGGTAGAAGAGGAGGAAGAAGAGGCCGAAGCGGAAGCGGACTCCTCAGCCTCCGAGGAGACGGAGGAGCCGCTTGAGTAAGGCGAGGTGGGACGAGCCGAGGACACCGACGCTGGAGCGTCGGTGTCCATCGCGACGGTCGCGGAGGGAGTAAGCTCTAATGCATCGCTGAACTCAGCGATGCTAGAGGAAGAGGGGACGGGGGGGGACGCTGCCTGCTGATAGGCAGTGGCTATGCGCGCCTTAACTTCGGGGACTCCAAGGAGGAGCCCAAGGAAAAATTCGGGGTCCTTGAATAGGTACCCTTTCGCGAACTCGAGAAAGTCTGCGGAGTTAGACATGACTCAAAAAAGAAAAAAAAGAAATCGCGATCGCGGAAGGCAATGGAACCTGATGGCCCTAACTAGCTCCCCGGGTGGGAAGGCCCGGGGATGTGTGTCACTCCCTGCCGGGTGTAGGCAGGGAGGTGTGTACCTATGGTGTAACCTATAAGTGTGTCGTCCGTTGCCAATCTTAATGTGCAACGGGGCCCTGGCTAGCGACTAGCGCGAAGGGTGTAGACACACCCTAAAGACACTAGCTCCTACGCTGTTGAGGGAAAACTGTCATCCAGTGCCGACTAGGAGACCCCCCAAGGCCGGTTATCACTGGGACCCGTCCAACTGACTGCCTCGCCCTGAAGGGGTTCGGCGGGTGTGTTGGGTCAACACCCCACTCGGCTTCGTTGGCACCGTAAGGTATCCACCGAGGACCACGAAACTGTGGATTTGCCCGGAAGGGGCTTAATACAGGGACTCGCGATATGACGAAACCAGTTATAGAAATATTCTGCCTTGAAAAAGGCACTTTTTTGACCATGGACCGACCAGCTAATTAAATAAATAATCAACTGATCGATGATCGGAGTAGCCGAGAGAGGCTACGAAATCGTTACGAGAGCGCAACGAGAGCTAACAAGACTCGAGACAACGGGTCATGAACGGCGGAGCAATGAACCCACGACCGTCCACAACGAGTGCCAAGCGTCAAGTGATATTCTAATAGAATTATACCCAGAAATATGTACAACTTTCAACAAAAAAAGAAATGAAAATAAAGCTTAAACGCCTGTGCAATACATACTATCTACCTATACCTACTTCACTTAAAAAATAAATACCTATAACTAAAAAAAAAAAAAAAAAATAAAAAAAAAAAACAAAAACATAAATTAGCCAAAACTTACCTATCGGTATCTAAAAATCTATGCGTACTACTTCTACTACTACTTCACCTAAAAAGAAATAAAATGCAAACTATTAATAATTTGTAATTTAATAAATATTTAAACACTACCAAAACAACTAATACCTATTTTATAAAATAACAACAAAAGAAATTCAAATAAACTATTTAAAGACTAAAAGTCGCGCTGATAAGCACGGTTTGTTAATATCAATTATTGTCTGTCAATAAGGTCGAACGCTCTGAACGCATCAACAGCCAAATGTTGAATCACAGAGTACTTTTTTATATGTTGAATGAAGCTCGCGCTCGGACCTCCCGCCTTTTTATAACCTACCGCCATGACCCGCGTCGAGCGCGGCAACCGTTACGCAAAAATAATCCTTATGGCATAATTCAGTATTCACGCGCGACCGACGCGACGGCGCGATGGCTTATTAGCGTATTTCATGTATAAGTTTGGTGTTTCTATACCGATTACTATGATTCTTTTTTTATTGAATAGGTAATAATATTAACTTCTTTTAATTAGGGATGAGTGAGAGTATTATAAACGTAAGAGTAAACAAATATAATCAGAAAGCTTCGAACTGCTAAGCTATCGGGAGTTACACGTGTTATTGTGAGTCAACCATAAAAGATAGACATATGCTGTTGTGGGATATTTTTTAGATAATTTTATGTAAAACATTTCCGTCATAAATGATTTCTATGTAGCTTTAACCATTAAGGCTGCACACGCGACGGAAGCTTAAAAAATGGAGCAACTTCTCCCGTTTTCCCAACATTTCCCTTTACTGCTCTGCTCCTATTGATTGTAGCGTGATGAAAAGTATACTATAACCTCCCCAGGAGTATGGAGAATAATTGTACCAAGTTTCGTTAAAATCCGTCGAGTAGTTTTTGTTTCTATAAGGAACATAGACAGACAGACAGACAGACAGACAGACAGACAGACAGACAGACAAAAATTTTACTGATTGCATTTTTGGCATCAGTATCGATCACTAATTACACCCTGATAGTTATTTTGAAAATATATATCATGTACAGAATTGACCTCTCTACAGATTTATTATAAGTATAGATAGATTGACGCACTAATTCCGTCACTTTCTTTCATATTTAATTCGGCAAAGTTCGGTTTTTCCGAAAATAAACGATGGAACCTTTGAGCGTTATCGTACTCTGGTAAGAAAGAAGTTACACACACACACAGATACCACCACAGACACACCCCCACACACGCACAGATATCTACCTACTGGATTTTTAATGTTATTGAATTTCAGAAGATTGCTAAGGTCCCTCGGGTATACCAAGAGATTTTTTAATGAGTCCTGCTAGGCGACGTTTAGCGGTCTGTAAAAGAGCTACATTGACTTGTGAAAACACATGTGTTTAGTAAAGCTGCACAACACCAGGCCCGCTGTCACCCAACACCACCATTTCTCAAACTTTTCCTACATTATCTCCGAAACGTTAAAATTAAGTAAAACAGGGCCGCTTCAGGTAAGCGCCACGGCTGCTTCCGGCTGAAGCATCCCGTTTCAGGCGTTAATTACTGAACATTTACAATGCCACTGAAGAGTGTCGGGTGCGCTTCGTTTTTCAGCTTAATTTTGTGTCATTAATCTGCTGTTTTCGGTTGATTTGGGATTTTTAAAACAATGAAATGCATATTTTTACAGAACTTTCGTGTGTCGAGTCCGTTTTCGATATTCCTTAATCAATTACCACTCTAACCAAAAAAACTTCCCTTAAACATTCAGGATAATTATGTCAACGTAGCTAAAGACTAACCCTCTTACTAATAAAACACGGAATAAAGTTATATCAGGAATAACAAAGGAATAACCATACATTTTCATAGGTTTAAACTTGGAATAACTTTATTCTGTGTTTATTAGTAAGACGGCATGTGTAATAAGCATCCTAAAACCTGGTAAATTAGGAAACGGCAGCATGTCAAACACATGAGCACCCTAATTGCGTAACACATTATCAATCGGAGTTGGTTTTATTTTGACAGTTAAAGAACATTCATTGCGTTATTTACGTTGCTGAGCAGACAATTTTTTTGAACATATGAAGCAATGGATTAGCAATTTGTTTCAAAATGAAACCAACTCCGATCGATAATGTGTTACGCAATTAGGGTGCAGCTCAGATTACACACTCGTTTAATTAAGTCACTTCTAAAATATATCTTGGGACAATGACGGACGTGGCCTATTCTTCGTTTGCAGAGAAACTACTCATCCGGATGAAAATCATGACTAATACATAATAGAGTAACCCGAAATATTCTAAAATAGAAACACTTCTCGGCGTGCAGAATACTGGAACAGTTTTGAAACACCTTTTACGTGGTAGTGTTGACTTTCTGACCTAAATATTATTTCTAAGCTATTGATTTATTTCGGTAATAGTTTTACATTCTCTCGTCTAATATACAAAAGATAAAAGTTTATTTTGAGAAAGAATACCTATTGAATTTGAAGATATTCAAATTACTTATATAAAATATCTTTTGTTTAGAATTATTGGATCGAATTTGAGGTTCTTGTCATTCAATATTGTTTTCTGAAGCAGTAATGGTTTCTGAAGTTTAAAGTCTCAGTAGCTCCTGATTCGACAAAATTATCTCGGTTTTTGAGGTCCTCAGATAACACCTCGATAGTAATTCACTCGACTTTTAAGTTAAATTCTTCTTTAGCGAAGTGTTCAGAATATCGAACCAATAATCACTATCGAATGGATAAACACGGTTTAAAAACCTCAGAAACATTTTATCACAATAAAATGACTGAAATATATATATTTTTTTTAAAGACAGGCAATTTAGATACTTAAGTAAGTATTATAATAGAATCACAAAGTGAAAATAAAAATAACATTCTGTAAGTACGAAACTGTGTTTCCCATTTTGGTGATAGTAAAAAGCTGCTTTGACCTTGGAATACAATGAAAACCATAACAGTAATACAATATATTTTATATACTTACTTGACAAATATGTTGCCACGAGCTATTCGCTTGTCACATTACACGAACCATTACAAATAACTTCAAATAACGCGTTTAACTTCCACCTTATCTGCATCTCAAAACTTCAAGTTACAATACTTGTCAAAGTTAGCGGAGGTAACCGATCCTCCAATAATACTGGTGATAAGTGGCACCATAGGAGTGCCGTGGTGCCGTAGTGCCGTAAGAGTGCAGTTAAACTGTTTATCGTGCTGTCGAAAACTTTCAGTTTCTGGTGCTGCACCTCCTGTTGCTAAGGTAACTTAGCTGCAGGAGGTTAGACAGTTGGCTGACTACATGAGTTGTGCAGTCTTTAGTGTGTATGTACAGCTTGTTATAGTCCTACGAGTAAGTATATGGACTTACAGTAATGTTAGGTATGTACTTGGCAATCTAACAATGCAAGTTTTGTATCAATTGGAAACTTAATCGACATTCAAGTTAATATTCATCTTCATAAAAAATGTTTATAATTTTATAACACTTTTTATTTTCAAACAAGTTATTAAATACATATTTATTTATTAATTCACTAGTACACTTACATTTTATACATATAAGTTGGTGCAAACATTATAAACTCATTAGAGATTTACGGTGCACCAAAATAATCAACCCCATACATAATTAAGAGAATTAAAACAAACCTAAGTTCTTAATTAAAATGAAACAACAACCAAAACAAGCAACCTGTGTACTCGTTTATGCTAACAGTCTAAAATTAATAATACATACTGAAAATAAACCATTCTCTTTTATGTGAGTTACCAAAGATTTCGGTATTGCAAAATGCCGATGAGATGATAAATGATCATGGTTACATATTTCCCTTCGATTATAAACTGTCAAAAAATTGTTAACTGCAACAAACCATTTACAATTTAACGCAAAATTCGATAGCTTTAACCTATCCACATGGGAAACCGACAAATTGTGAACTGGTATCAAACTTGCTGGCGACGTAACTCACCATGCGCTAATACTAAATAGCCTGCCTAGCTGCCTAGCAAGTTGGAAGAAGCTCGCCGGCCGCTGCTCCGGAACCGATCGCTCGGATCACGCGCGGCTGGGCACAGTTCTAACCTAACCTAACCCATTTCACCTAGTTGTTATATTATATTCGTATTTTTATGACGATTGAAATACAAAAAAATGGTCTTTGCCTATACGAGAAACTTATGAATAGTGTGGTGCATAAATCTTTTGTGATAACCGCAGACAGGTAAAACTGCTTGCACCGATTGTTCATCCCTTACTAAAGGGCTGTAGTGATTCACGTTAGCAGTTCATCGAACAGAGAAAATAAATCCACACCGAATCACAACTAATCACCACGAATCCCAATATATGTAACTACTATATTTAGTATCCCGATATATTTAGGGCAACATTCTGTCGGTAACACATCAGTATATCAAGTTACACACATTACCGCGGAACCGAACACTGCAGTTGTCAGTACACGTGGCTGCTTTACTTATTTATAGAAAATACCAACGAGGAACTTTTTAACATCCACAATAGTGATGCTGACTAAATACTATGTCTTATGTCACCGTAAGATTGAGAGATTGTGAGTTTATAATCTATCGGTATTATTTTCGTTAAATTATAAACTGACGATTGAAATACAATTGTCATAAAAATGGTCTTTGCCTATACGAGAAACTTATGAATAGTGTGGTGCATAAATCTTTTATATCTCATGCATCAAGCAGATAGTGGGCCTAACAACACTGGGCAGGTAAGTAAGTATAAACATTCGACCCAATTCAATCCGTTTTCTTAACTCTCGTGGTTACACACCAATAAATAAGTTTTATTGTACACATTCCGTTCACATTTTCAAATCGTAAATTAAAACCATTATCACAAAACGGCCGGCGACATTTATTTTAGCGCGCGAAACAGCGCAAAATGGCGTCGCATTGTCGGCCAAAATGCTCCCTGGCCGGACTCCAACAGGACTTGAAAGCTGGTCCGAAATAAGGCCACTCGCTGCCTCCTCGAAAACACCCTGGATTTTCTTTATCGCTCATTTTTATGAGGAAGTAATATTCTGTATGATTCATAAACTCATAGGTAGGTACACTAGAAAGCTCCGGTACTTTTCTGAACACAAAGAGTCGTACAACGTATAACATTTTCTTTGTTTTTGGACCTAGCTTACAAAAAATCTCTTAAAAGAAAGTCAAATGTCTTAAAAGAAAGTTTTTTTTACAATTCAATTCTTAATGAAATAAAACTGTAAAATGGCATAAAATCAAAGAAGCACTTTTTAACTGTTATTAAAGGAATTGAGTGGAAACTGGAAAAGTTAATCAGAATCTAAAAATATACCTGACCTAAAGAGATTTCGATTACCTAAGCTTGGGAACTTTTCAAATGAAAAGGGAACTTTTAACTACACTTTTAACAATTAACACTTATTAACAATTCTTAATTATTTTACGGTTTATTAAATCCTTACGTAACATGTCTCTTAAGTTTCGTCAATTCAACGATCGGTTCATTTCGTTGCTGAACTCACGACAATGGCGACTCGGTACGAATCACATCTCGCTGACAATATCCACTAATCCGATTACGTATCGAGATTAGAATCGAGTGACTCGTATCGTTATTAAATCGATAACGAGGTGAATACATGAGGCGGGGTTGGGTCGTTATTTAGTCTAGCTGCAGGGTTGCCAAATGTTGGAGATTGTGTTGCAAATGGGTTTGAAAACAGCTGCGGAAGAATTATCCTTAGATAAAAGAAATCGTTACCAATTTTAAGCAGTATCTTTTAGGAGTTTTAGTAGGATGGATATATAAATATGTGATATGCGATCTACATCGTCACATCCGAACGATGCATCACACTGACGTCACGCAAAAATCCTGCATCGCGAAATCAGAGTTTACCGCGTGGTCACGACAACAACCATCAGGCATGTTACCCACCAGACACAACACCTGGAGGATGAGTGAACTATATTTACGGCCTGTTCCTGATGCCTCTATAAATGCGTACAGACATACAATTACTAATGATTCTGCTGACCTAATTAGTGAACATAATTTTATTTGTACACGTAACAGTTTATTTTAAAAATTATAACTGATAATCTTCTTTCAAGTCTTCACAAATAACTACATTGCGCAGCTTATTTTCATAAAGGCTCGTGCAGACAGATTCCGGTAAAACAGTTTCCAGTGGAGTCGCGTCGGGCATGTCTACACGAGCCCTAATTCGATTCCATATCATTCATTTTAATACCTCAACTTTGCCATTCACGTTCCAACTTTTTGCCGCGACATATTCACAAAAAGACATCAATATCAATAACATGGAGTCAAAAGGTATAAAGAAATCCTCTCACGTAAAAATATTCATTCGACTGTGACAAGTCAAAGCGACAATTATATGGAAATTCAAAGAAACGTAATCGGATTATTTTGAGGCGACTGCGACAGACTGCGACACATGTTGACGAGAGACCTTTTGAAAGCAAGGTGAGGCGACACGACTTTAAATCGCTTCATGTAACTTCGATGGGATCGGTTGTTGTAGGCGCATCAGTTACGATTACCTCTTCATCGAAACAGAACATCTTAACAGAGATCACTGGTTGTGATAAAATCGCTCATTGTTCTTTTTGTTCGTTTAATCCACTCTTGGCCCCTCGACCCCCAATAAATAATGTGTCCACTGGACCCCTAACTATAGTTTATTCTCGACCCTCTCTCGACTTCTCGAGAGTGGATTTTATTTTCCAGCCAAGTTTTAGTTTCTTCTCGACCCTCAAAGTACAGGTACAATGATAAATCATTTGCGATTTAGTAGTTATAGATAATAGTCACTTGATAACTAATAAAAAAGGAGTGGTTTTTTTTTTGTTTAGGTAATTGGTTTTGTTTCAGTTAGTTAGTTTAGTTGCTTTGTACCTTACTGTACCAAAATATAAATATTAGGTACTTACCGAACGGTTGAAAGTGGACGAGGTATGCCTGTCCTTTGTGTGAAAATTCAGTCTCACCCCCTAGGGGTAAGGCCTAGGGTGTTTCAGAAAGTTGTGGTCTTTAAGGGTGTGGTACTTCGATCAACAAGTATGGTAACCATCAAACTGAACAACTTTCTCCATGAGACCAACATCGTAATCGACAAAAAAAAAATCAGCAGTACCGTACAAAACTTCAATACCTACTCGACCCAAATGATAGGATGTTCGATCGTCTGTACCTATACTCGACCCAAATGATAGGATGTTCGATCGTCTGTACCTATACTCGACCCAAATGATAGGATGTTCGATCGTCTGTACCTATACTCGACCCAAATGATAGGATGTTCGATCGTCTGTACCTATACTCGACCCAAATGATAGGATGTTCGATAGTCTGTACCTATACTCGACCCAAATGATAGGATATTCGATCGTCTGTACCTATACTCGACCCAAATGATAGGATGTTCGATCGTCTGTACCTATACTCGACCCAAATGATAGGATGTTCGATCGTCTGTACCTATACTCGACCCAAATGATAGGATATTCGATCGTCTGTACCTATACTCGACCCAAATGATAGGATGTTCGATCGTCTGTACCTATACTCGACCCAAATGATAGGATATTCGATCGTCTGTACCTACCACACTCTTAAATTTGAACACACCGTTCTGACACATGTTGTACCTATAAGGAAAATTTTATTCCAATCGCATACGTATTCTCTATCTAAACTACCTTATGAACATCAACACACGATTCCTTTTCCCTACATTTTCTTTACTCAGCAACAATGAAGCGCGTCCCTGCACGTGGTCATCTCATAGCCGATAACATCACCGTATAAACAGCAATTATCATGACCATTACATTGTCGCAACGAGAGCTTTCTTCTGCAGCCAATGATAAAGTTATGGCTGCGTTTGGTTACAAGATGCTATCTTTTACTTTGTTGTGTAATGTTCAGACTGTCTGTAGTCTCGCTAGGTGTGATATGTTTTAAGATCCTTATCTGATCTCATTGGATCGTTATTTGGTTTAGTCTATGTTGCTTTCTTGTTAAAGATATGTGAGAAAGTTTAAGTACCTATGCAATGCTTTAATTGTATAATCTTAGAGAGCACTGACAGAAAGTCTTTAACATCGTAACAGTGAAAGGACAATGACATATATTGAAGGTATGGTTATAGGTAGTTTGGGGATTGGTAGGTGGTAGGTATTGAGGTTGATAAATAACGAACTAATCTTTATTTCGCTATCCAGTAAATTGAGTCCATGACAATTATAAGTATTATAACACTCGGATAATGAATGACTGCTACGAACTACTACTATGAACACTTGGATAATTTTTATTTATTTATTTCACTATCAATAACATTCATTTTATTACAATACCAAGATCATTTAAGCTTTATCTAATATGTTTTACAAGACATCTGTGTCTGAACTAGATCATCGTTTTATTTTTCCTGTAATCATTACATAAACTTCTATCACATACAATAATTTCAGATTTTTCTCTTTGCAAACTTCGGAGATAAGGGGGGTGGGGGGACGGTATTTTTTTTACATTTTTCATCAAAACTTGAAAACTATGCGGCCTAAAAATTGAGAATGTGCAAACAGCGTTCTTTCATAAGATACCCCACATGCCCTAGTAGCCCCACTTTGAATTTTTAAGACTCCCTTTCAGTCCCTGTTGAAAAAAAAATTTAAATATTTTTATTACTTTCTTATTTCCAAAATAGTTGGATAAATGTCATCTAAAACTGTTCCAAATTTCAAGTTGATAGCATTAGTAGTTCTTGAGATATCCAGCTGTGACAGACAGACAGACTGAGTCACACCATAAGGGTTCCTTTCTTACCATTTTGGTACGGAACCCTAAAAACAAACAATTATTTCGTCCGAGGGCGGCCATTACGGCAATATCGTCGAATTCCGCTGTGATTGCGCATGCGCAGTGATCCCGCTGAACGACTGCACCCAGTGTTCAGTCGGTCAGCGGCTGGTATCTCCATCTTAATGCTGCGCCCCAGGACTGTGACCTGATGCCCTCAGGCTGATAACTGGAGAGAACAAAGATGACAGAACTCAACGGACAAGTCATCTGTGAACAAACATCGGTCAAGTGCGTGTCGGACCACGCACAGTGAAGGGTTCTGTAGTTGAAAAGAATTTATCCCAAAAACAAAGTTAACATTGTAGGTAATCCAAAAAAAAATGTGATAAAATTACAAATTAAAACCTTGTGCTGTAAGACCTTGCTTCTTGCCAAATCTTATTATTCTAGGCCAGATGGCCGTATTTTTTTATTGCGTTGAATTAAAAGCTTAATTTTTGTAGTACTCCAAGGAACCGTAGACTTGAGACCTTGCTTCTTGCCAAATTTCATTATTCTAGGTCAACGGGAAGTACCCTATAGGTTTTGATTTCCTTGCGAGTATCAAAATATGTCATTAAATAGCCGTATTTTTTTATTGCGTTGACGTATAAGCTTAATTTTTTTAGAACTCCAAGGGACCATAGACTTACGTATTTGATATTAATTTCAACTTGATACCTTCACGCGTTCCTGAAAAAAAGGGTCTTGACAGACTGACAGACAGACAGACAGACGGACAATGAAATGATCATATAAACGTTCCGTTTTTTCCTTTTGAGGTACGGAACCCTAAAAAAGAAACAATTGCTACGCGCTACGATAACTACTAGCTACGCAGTCGCTACGCCTTTCGGCATTCATAAACTTCATTAAATGTAGAGGCCATTCAAATTATTATAGTAGAGCTGGTTTGCAACTTAGGTACTATGCAATCTAATTTAAATAAACATTATAAGAGTCTCTTCATCACTTTCGCCACTGATTATGAGGCACCAACCTACATTCATAACAAAATACCTAGATGTCTGTTACATAATATATACCGCGGAATCTACTTACAGTATTGCTTCCAATACACTCCACCTACGACACAATACAGTTCAATACATTTGGTTTATAAAGAGACATACGTCGTGTCGTGAACATACTCTATGGCACAGAAGTCTGCACTGTGGTCGTTGGTAGCTATCTACTGACAGTATCGCCACCGCCGCGCCGCGTCCACCTCACGCTACACCAGTTTTATTTATATACAATCAATACAATGTTAATAATTTGTGTAACACTCTTACAAAATGTAGCTTCTTAAAAAATACAGAGGAGTGATTTATTCCGTAGTTACTTGCACAGATCTGTTACTTGTTTTGTGCTTCTGTTACTCGCACCAACCCACCCATTTTCATCACATACACCACACACCCCACACATCACACACACCCCATTGATTGATTTTGTTAAAATTTAATTTAAGGCTTGTCCTCCCTAAAATATGGCGAAAATAATTAACTTTGTTTCCATTTTTTACAGTAACTATACCTAGCACTTTTTTAATAGAAAAAAATACACAATAATCTAGAATACATAAGAAGTGATTTCATGTGTCCTGAAATCTATTTTAGTTTGTAGAACTAAAGAAAAAAAAGTCTAAACCCAGGTCTATTTCTGTCTATTTTTTCGAGTTTTTACCATATTACTCCTACAGTTTTCATTAAAAGTGTTCATAAATTTATACAGTTCTTTTATAAAATAATAAGGAATGATTTCATGTGATAACTTTTTAGATCAATCCCTAGATTTTTTGTAAATCGGTAATTCCTTCATATTTTGCAAGCGTTGTGTCATCGCGCTTTTCTATGCAGTCCGACAGTGACCGCGCTTTTTACGGCGGATAAGCCTTAATTTATAAAAATGTTCGTTTTACTTGGGAAGAGACTGGACCCCACGACACAGGGAATCCTAGTGTGGGGTCCAGAGAATTTGTAAAAATCTAGGACATAGGTATTATAATCTGATACTAGTTTTTTTTTTTTAATTTATTGTACCGTGTTTTCTGAAATGAATAAAGTTTTTATTTATATCAAATTAATATCCTGATAACCTGGAATCTTATAAACGCACGTCTGCCATAAGCATTAACGATGAATTGGAAAGACATTTATAATTAATCAAATAATCACCTAAGAAAGATTGCATTGGGTACTTAATTTCATTTGCATACATCTCGTCACTGGAAAGGCAAAATTACATATAATAGCTATAAATAACACCGTTATCCATACAAATTGCTTAATTTCATCAACTCAATCAGCATTCGGCACTAAAATACACTAAAAGTAAACAAGCAACAAATGTGATTAGATCAGCTAAAACATTCCTACAATAAACTGGATTTGCATGTTAATGTGATTTACAGCTAAACAAACTTGTTTTACTAATTATTTGAAACGCGTGGCGTCAAATTGAGACAATCGTATCAATTAGTTATGTAAATTAACACATTGAAATATAATTTACAGAAAATGTATTCCTTAGACCGCTTGCCACAAATCGCTAAACATGTTTAGCGCTAAAAGAATTTAATGCATCTTTGTGTCTGTCATCTTCAAACGATTGACGGAAACAGAAAGATGTTTTAAGGCTCCGGCAGACAGGCGTGATGCGATATCGCGACACGACTCTAGTAGAACAATTTCTATGAAAACTTTATGGAAATTGCTCTAGCAGAATCGCGTCGTATAGTTAGTGCAATCCACGAAGACGCGCCCCACTCTTCTTCCTAACCGCTGACAGTGCAAGTGTGCACCGTTCCGCTAGTGTTTTAGTTTTATCGATACACACTAATTGCCGGTAATCAACTATAGGTATAGGTAATTAGTGCGTACTCAAACTCAAACTCAAACTCAAACTCAAAGCATTTATTTCAATTAAACCAATTACAGGCACTTTTGAATTGTCAAAGAGTCGGTCAGTAGGTAAGTCAGAAAGTTGAAGCTAGTTGCCCATTCCAAAACGTAGATCTATGGAGAAGAACGGGCAAGAAACTCCACGGACACTCTTTTAAATCAAAATATGGTTACAAAATATTGGTTACATCATTCATGTTGAAATTATACATGTGAGAATAATGAACGTTAAAAGCGTCCGTAATAAAAAAATAAAAAAAAACAATTCAAAATTAAAATTAAAATAAGCCGTGGCAGCTAAGGTATGACCAGCCTCCGCCAACAGCGCCCGTTGACGAACCTGACGTATGGATTCGTTACCAATACTTTCCTGACGACGCCAGGGCCATTTTTTTCTGGTTAATCTTATTTTCATCATTTAGTATTCCCCCCCCACTCCATCACACGCGCCACCATCAGCGAGGCATTAGAGTGAGCATGACACACTCTCAGCCGCCAGGGCACATCCAAGTCAAATAAAGACGTACCCAGTAAATGGTAGCTTTAGAGTAGGTACATAGTACATAGTACACTTGGACAATGCTCCATACTTGTACTGTAAGCGATTAGGAAGAAGAGTGGGGCGCGTCTTCGTGGATTGCACTAACTATACCGTCGCTCGCGTCGCGCCTGTCTGCGGGATCCTTTAACTCTTAAAATGTCACACCATGTGTGATTCGTTTGATTTGTGGTGCAAGTGGGTCTACGTCAGCAATATTTAACAAAAGTTTTATTAGCCGCGTGTAACTGCAATCAGTGACTCAGAACTATTCAGATTTGCCAATTGGCAAATCATCACCAACCCGCACTGGGCCCGCGTGGTGGGTTACGGCCCACTCCCTCTCACAGAGAGTATGCCTGTGTCCCAGCAGTGAGAACTAATATATCATTGGTGGGAACATTATAGGCTGATTATGCTAAATTAAAATTAAATTAAATTAAATATCATTTATTTCAGGCAATTATTAAACCCATACAATACATACACATACTCTTAAATACCATAAGCATTAACATAACAACACAGATAGAATATAAAATGCACAAACACAATAACTAAAAATGTAATATTAAAAGTCTTTTGCCTCTCTTGCAAGATGGACGACACGGTACACAGCTTTTACAATTTCATTCCTACTCAGGGTTACCCTTGTGTAGAGTGACACTCTGAGCTTACTTAGCAGCTAAATCATCATCATTCATCATCATCATTTGATCTAGGCATCATCATCCTTTTCCTGCCCTTATCCCAATTTATTTGGAGACTGCGCAACTATATATTTTCCTTCCATAATTCTCTGTTGTTCTACGTATATTGCATTATTATAATTGGCGTAGTGACTTAAGTTTGACTGACCACGAGGGATATTAGTTTGACAGTACTTACTGACCAAGGCAAAGATAAGTCCTGTCTGCCAAAGGATTACTTTTCCTTCGACTCTTCAAGGAGTCTATATCCAGAAGAAGTCATAATAATACCACGCTGTTATCTTTTAAAGACAACCTTTGGGTGGATTAAAAGAAGGAGACACAAAACTGTAGGTAGTGTGAGGTACCATTTACATAAGAAGATTATTATTATTGGTGTTTAAGGTATACACGACTGACTACCTACAGTATTCTCTCCTTTTGCCCATAATCCATCCAAAGGTTGTCTGTAAACGATCGCTTTTAGCGATAAGACCGCCCATTGTGTGTCACCCTATGTAAAATTTATACATTGATATTTTTATGATGTGCATAATAAAGAGTATTCTATCTATCTATATAATGAAGAAAAGAAGATAGAAAATTTTATCACTTACCTATAAGTAAACCCTCTGTACCTCATCGTCATATTGACTCAAACCAAAATGCCAGCGCAGTGATCGAGATCGATAAATCCGTGATAATGGAGTAAGTAAGTATTTAAGTTTAATTGTGTGTGTCCGTGTGGGACTATGGAGATCCGAGCCGAGGCGAGTTGGTAACGAGTGCGTGCTACCGACTAGATTAATGTGGACAGACAGCGCTCTGTTAAGTACGAGGTGATATACTGATGCCCAGTAGCGTTTCTTTATTAAACTAGTAAGTAGTTGACCTGCAGAATCCCTGGATGTAGTTAACAAGTAGAAGGAACTGCATCTTAACATGCATTTACGCGAGAAGAGCGTTTTTTTTTGTATTTATGCTTTAGACTCCCCGCAGACTACATACTTTTTCGGTCGGAAATTCGATTTATAATGTGCGCTCTTACGTACAGTCAACGACTTTTGTCCATCAACCCCATAAGGGTGCTTTTCGTATGCACGGGCCAGTGGCTAGTGGCCTGCATTGTTTTCGTCCACTTTCACTCACGCTTCGGCGCATATCATAAAAAAAATGTTAGAACCATTTCTTTTTACGAAACGATTAAGAAAAATGACATTGTTTATTTGGCTTTAGGATCATCCTTCTAAGGCGACATTCATCGTTCATTGGTCAAACAAAAACAATTAACTTTGAAAAAAAAGGCTCATCCTTCATTCATTGGTCAAACTAAAAAAGGGCGATTCAAACTACGATTTCAACGTGCAACCGAAAAAGTTTTGAAAAGGGTGAGGCGCAACGACTTTCGATAGTACCTACATCTTCATACTGATAAAGAAACCAACCAAACTAAGTATCGGCCGATAGAAAGTCTGCAGTCTGTCTTAGTGTCGTTATTTTTTCTGTCCTTAAAACATGAGCCAGTAATCATCTACTGCCAAACTCGTTACTTGATTGGAAAGTATTCGTAGTGGAAATCTGTCTAATCTTGCCTAATCCTTACGATAATTCGTGGTGACTGTCCATTTCTAGAATCCGACTTTTCCGATCTTATCGGCTCATCCGATGACGATGGTAAATTACTGTAGAAACCCCCAAGTAGTTATTCTATCATTTGACAACACTAGAATACGTACAGAACTACAGACAGAATCATATAAGTTAGAAAATCAAGTGCGACTTTTGACAGTAATATGTTTTTTTATGTTGCGAGCTCACGCTTCGGAGTTTGTTCTAAATTAGCGATACGTTGAGATGTTTCTGATGGCTCATGATTGTTTAGTTGATTATGTTGTGTTTCCTAAATATTAGCGTTTCATTATCATATCCGTTTCCTAAGGTTTGAATTCTGTACATACTTACATCTTACTTAACAAACACTTCGTAACAAATAATGTACACTTAACTTTCTAATACATTATTAGCATTACTGGCAGATAAGGTTAAAACAAAGCCCAAAGGCCCTTCCATTTTATCAAAAGTGCAATCAAGTACTTTGTTACACATCATGTCATAATGTTCCCACTGCTGGAACACAGGCCTCCTCTCTGTGAAAGGGAGTGGCCTGTAATCCACCACGCGGGCCCAGTGCGGGTTGGTAGATGTCACATAGGTACCTACGAATTTTTGGTTCTAGGACTTGCCGGTTTCATCACGATAATTCCCTTCACCGTTTTGAGAGCAGCAGTGATGAAATAATTTATACAAAGTAAAGCGCCTGTCAGGGTTCGAACCTGCGACCTACTTCACTACACCCGAAAAAACATATTTAAATAAGTACACCATTTCACAACTTCACTTACACATAGACCCATATAAATTAACTCAAACGATGACAATCAACTATTAAGATTACAATCAATCCATCCCCATTTAATTGGTTCCATTCTACTCTAAAATCTATTCACTATTCACAAATTCTTCACAATGCGCATCACTATTATAAGCCCGGGGACACACAGTACTATCTATATCTGTGCTTGAACAAAGGAATGTCAAAACTATTCGTTTGACAATACAAATGTCACCGATTGTCAACGGATAGACACACAAACGGCTGGAAATGTCAAAATATTTGACACGTTTGGCCTTACCTGAGATAAAGCGATTTGAGATAAATGTTGAATGGCTTTTGCTTAAATGTTTATTGAGTATTTCATGAGTTTAGTTTAGTAGAGAATGTTTGGTGAATTGTGTCCCAATGTCACACAGCTTACTTGACAGTTTATTGCAACGAACTTAACTCGGAATGTGTGGAATATACCTATTGTCAACTGATCGGGAGTGATATGTAGTAATCGAATGACGTTTTTGCGAAGGTCGCCATTTCGAAAAATTTGATTGCGAGTGGTACGCCAGTTCGAAAACTCATTAAATCGAAAACCGCTATATCGAATGATGTTAAACTTTTTAAACTTTCGCGATTTGTACACATTATAAAACACTATCGAAACGGGTCTTATCGCGATATTCTTTTTAACGAGGTAAACAGGTACCTACTTGTTTCCCGACGTTTCGACCGCCTTGCAGCGATCGTGGTCACGGGAGGACTGATGACAGCTCAGCGACGTCTTCGTAAAGTGCGGGTATGTGCATCTACCCTCACTTCAACGCCGGTCGTCCGACGAGGTCCGCCAGTGTGTAGACGTCCTTAGTGTTGTGTGTAGAAGTACCGACAGTGACATTTATAAAAATTGTGAAGACCAAGTGAGGGTAGATGCACATACCCGCACTTTACGGAGACGTCGCTGAGCTGTCATCAGTCCTCCCGTGACCACGATCGCTGCAAGGCGGTCGAAACGTCGGGAAACAAGTAGGTACCTGTTTACCTCGTTAAAAAGAATATCGCGATAAGACCCGTTTCGATAGTGTTTTATAATCGAATGATGTTATCGCGAAGGTCGCCATTTCGAAAAATTTTGCGAGCAGTACGCCAGTTCGGAAGTCATGGTATCGAAGTCCGATGTTGAGTTAATTTGTCTTTTTTTTTTTTTTACAAAAACCAAATCAAAAGACCATGCTCTTTGAGTCTCGTCTCATTAGGGTCGTGAGTTCGATTCCCAGACAAATTAACTCAACATCGGATTTCGATACCATGACTTTCGAACTGGCGTAGGTTCTGCTCGCAAAATTTTTCGAAATGGCGACTTTCACGATAACGTCATTCGATATAGCGGTTTTCGATTTAATGAGTTTTCGAACTGGCGTACCACTCGCAATTTTTTTCGAAATGGCGCCCTTCGCAAAAACGGCATTCGAACCTACATGTCACTCCCCAACTGAACTTGCCACTGCGGTCCTAATTTGCTGATATACTACTAGATCGGATTTGATGATTAGGGTCTATGATGGGTCTATACAGTCTACGTTAGAATTTTCACCAATTCACTGGTTCGACAAGAGCAAGAACCATTTTCTGATGGCATTACAAGTTTAATTTAAACTACCAAGCACCTAAGGAATTACGTTAAGGTTGATGCGCCAGGGTAGCCCGCGAAATTCAAAATTTCTTACGTTTTTTGCAATTTGTAGGTCAGTGTGAGCTTGTATGTTGATTAAAATATGATTCGCGGTGGTAGCTAATATGGCTTTACAGAAATATAATCATTAGAATCAGTAATACAACTCCATAAGTTAGCATTTATCTCAAATCTAGCGATTTCATGAAATCATGAGGTTTGAGATAAATGCTAACTTATGGAGTTGTATTGCTGATTCTAATGATTATAATTCTGTAAAGCCATATTAGCTACGGCCGCGAATCATATTTTAATCAACATACAAGCTCACACTGACCTACAAATTGGTAAAAACGTAAGAAATTTTGAATTTCGCGGGCTACCCTGGCGCTTTCGCCTTAAGTTAAGTTCCATGGAAAACCATCATCACGAAAAGCAGCTTAAACGCTTTAGTTCTCAATAAAAAGTTCTTAAAAATGAATGATCCTTTACTATTCCTCGAAAATCTTAAGTTTTTACCATTGCTTCTTTTATTTAAGTACATTCTAATATAATAATCTGTACAATATAATCCTCTTTCGAACTGATCATGGGCTCCTTACCCCTGTCACAGTTTTTAGTCCATTTTTTGTGACCAGAGATTATCAGCCGAGGTCTATTCGAGTTGACTTGTGACCACGTTGCTCTTTTGCCCTTTTTGTCACATCCGGATTATAGTTTTTGCGATTAAAAGTCGTGACTGATAAGGTTTTAAGATAAAAGTTTGTATTTGTGTTGGTTAAAAGGATGTTGTACTAAGAAAAGGTGCGCAAACTGCAATAAACTTAAATAAATACAATTTGTGCACGCTAAAAGCTACGTCCAAGTTAAGCAAACGACTTTCTATACTTTATTTTTCTTTTGAAATCCACTTGGGAGGAAATACAGTACGAATTTTGAATTTATTGCAATTTTGCGATTTATTTATCAGCTTTTTAAAACAACTTAATGGATTCCGTAAACTACTTCAGTATTTTCATTATATTCAGTCTCAAGACGAATCCCAAGAAAACATTTCGTGCCAATAACCTAGTTCCATGGTTTTAATTAGCCTTATTTTTTCCGATACTGAAATGAAAATCACGCCTCTTACAGAAGCTCTGAAAGAGGAACTAAATGAAAAAAAAAACAACAGGAGACAAAAAACATTTGCATTTATATCACATCTTTGACTTTTTGGTTAATAATTTGACGGAAACATTGAACTAAAATTTACAATTTGGGCGATATTTGGGCAGTTCACTGTCCGAGGTACAATTAAAAAGAACTTCACAAGTCAAAAAGTCGTCTAAAATAAGTCTAGGCAACTTACTAACACCTGAAGATAAATAAACCTTCTAAAAATAGACTCAATACACAAGTCTAATCTGATTCTTTCGTCCGGAAATCCTCCAACAATGCCGCAGTCGGAGGCGTCATTCGCGAAGATGAACGGCGCAATACATTGTCGTCTAGACACCGAGCTATGTGCTAATATGCACGCTAATACATCACGGGAACTCGCTGAGATAATCTGGCTGGAATATGTGTAGGCATCTAATATCGGTGATGGAAGATGTTTACACGATAGAGTGGCGTTTATACTGATTCTCCTGCCCGCATCGCTGGCGCTATTGTTTTTATCTCTGTCATCCATCATCTCAGTGTTCTCTTCTTTCCTTCCCATCACGAGAACGATAGAAAAAATAACTTGAACTCTTATCATTTACCAAAGGGCTAACCCTGCTTTGTGGACTCCTTGTAAAATAACCAAAAACTTACCTCCACGAATTAGGGTTTACTATAAGTAAAATGCTTATGAGATTCTACTAGACACTGGAATACGTTTTCGATTCAACAAAAAAGAAAAGGGCAACATTTTTTATCAAACCTCACAATAAACAACCTCATGTCGAGTCCTCGAGAAGAAAATTGCGAATTTGCCCACGAATTTAGATCATGCATGACCGGTACAAAAGGTCCTCAGTCAACGAAATACAAGAAATTGGACATTTTAGGGAACATATAGATACAGTTTATCTTATTGAAGGTATCGCCAAATCTTCAGAGTGCCACGTAGACGAACTTGTGAAGGTTGTCGAGTGTCCTGCACTACACACCACCCTCCGGCTTCAGAGTATGAAATCAGGCTATATAGCGCTTACGCAGGTGTTGAGTATCTTTAGGTATAGAAGTTACGATTCAACATAATCAGGCTATAACATTCCCACTGCTGGGACACAGGCCTCCTCTCTGTGGGAGGGAGTGGGCTGTAATCCACCACGCGGGCCCAGTGCGGGTTGGTAGATGTCACATGTCTTCGAATTTTTGGTTCTGGGACATGCCGGTTTCATCACGATGTTTTCCTTCACCGTTTTGAGACGCAGCAATGTGAAATAATTTACACAAAGTAAAGCGCCTGCCGGGGTTCAAAGCTGCGACTTACAACTCGTAAGTCGCGGCTGCTACCACTGGGCCACCACTGCCCTACAAAACAAAACAAAGCGATTCAACAAGCCCTAATGATTAGATAATTTTAGTCCCTGATCCTGGTCCTGTGCCTTTGACGTAACGTGATCTAAATATACAATCATTTTTACGCACTATTAATTTGTCTGTATTAGGTAAGTTGTGTCTATAACCAATTACCACGACCATACTGGGAAAATCTTTGTGAAAATCAGTTTATGAAAAAGGTTTTCATCTTTTAGCAAAAGCTGAAAACCTTTTTCATAACAGATATCTTTGTCATATTTGTATATATTCCTTGGCCAAATATCCATCTACTCTACTCTCATAAATAGCTTGCTTTATTCATACCCTAAGCGAGTCCTAAGCTTCCAACCGACTTGCTAAACAAAAAGGAAATGTAGGAATCTTGTATACTCAGTGAATATAAATCAGTCGGCCGCGGGGGAACGTTATCGATCTCTAGCTATGAATCGAAGCTACTTTTCGGAAGGGAACACTATATTTTAGCAGCGGACAGGTTGGTTAGCATTATTAATGGCGAACTATAAATTCACAGGTAGTAGTCACGATTTAATTGAATATCATCGATTTCAAAATACCATTTCGTTTTTAAAACTTCGTTGTGTTTGGTTTTCCTTATATTATCCTTTATTATTTTATTATTATTATCCTTGTATTTTCCTTATATTATTATCTCCGAAAGATTTATCAGTTTACTGGTACAGACTTGACTCATTATAATCTGCTTTGATTAGTCAGAAACAGAGAATTAGCAACTCTTCCGGAGTTAATAATCCATTAATTTAAAATGGTTGCTAATGGGATTCCAATAGACATATTCTAACACAAGGTATAAAAAATAAAGATAAGTAGGTACTCGTCAAGGTAATAGTTGGTTTAAAGTGTTAATAACATCTGAAAAATAACAAAATTAAATGTTATTAGGGCAAAGGTACCGATATATTTATTACCTGTTGTTTCCTAATCTAGTCCAACTAACAATACTTAGGAATACCCTGTTCCAGATGAATCATGATCGTGTACGAAGTATCCACTTTCCACACGAGCTCCTAAAAATAGCTCCACACAATAAAAGCTGTACATAAGGAATGTTCACGCAATCTGCGCCGAGCTACAGTGGAGCAACAGTTGCGCAACTGTGGCCCGACTGTATGCTAAGTTAAGGCGCAGATTTCCTGAAAACGATCAAAAAGGTGGTTTTTTAAAGCTGTGTATCTCATAGTACCACACGAAACGCACTTAAAAAGGAGATTATCCAAATCCTCCATCAAACGCCGATTACTCAGCTTACCAAGTAGTGCCAGTTTAGTCATGCATACATACACACACATCATTACACACATTTACAGCACAAACACCGCACAGATACACGCACATACATACATAATACATATATATTAGTAATTATGTCTCTCTCTGTATTTTTTACTATAATTATCTGAGTACTTCGTAACTGGCGTAATGTTTGGTATAATAATTTGTGTTTGCTTACTGTCAGCTGTGAAGTTACCTTATATAATAATAAATAAATAAATAAATAAATAAATAAATAAATAAACCGTAAATAATTTTGACATGTAAAAAAAATATGATATTTTCAAGTCCTTTTCGCATACAGTGATGGAAGCCAAAACATAATTAAACATACTTTAATGCACCAAAAAAATCTTTAAACATACCTGATAATAATCTTTAAAAGCTGTTTATCCCTTCATTAGCAATTATAATTATAATTAAAAATATACCATGAAATGTCAAATTCCAAACTGCATCCAGTGATGGATTACTTTTTATTAAATAGTTAATTTTATACGATTTTATTTGCACTTTTACTAAGTAATTCCGGTGCGCGTGAGAATCTTCTATCTCGTGCGTCAAACTAGACAGCCATAAAGCCATTTCACTTACACACCGAGCTAAACCAAGCTTGGAACCAGGGCCTTAAACGGACACTATTTAAGTTCATATTGTTTGTTTGTTGTTGAATTGTTTCAAGAATTGTGGAGCTGGTTGCTTGAATAATGGATTGGTGAGTCAGATAGTTATTAGAGGTAGAGCTGTGAAGAATTAGATAGGAGAAGGAATTTTAGAGGCAATAGTGGCTCTATGCAGGGGGCTGGTTCGGAAACGTTTGATTTGTTATCCAACAGAGGATTGGCTTTTTAGACATATTGTGGCGGCATCTACATCGCCACATATCATATATCTTTGAGGCTGTTGGCAAGAAATGTCCAGTAAATGTACCACCAATAAAAAATTACGATGTCCCGATTCGACGGGTTCAATTCAATTCAATTCAATTTATTCATTAACAATTTAAATTGTGTTTGAAATAATTTTACATAATAAAAATAAAAAACACAAATACACATACAATTACAATTTAACCAATACAACACATAAAAAAAATACAATATTATTCAATGTCAACTTTAAAAATAATAATAATAAGTAATAATAATTAATTTTAAAAATAACACCCCTCTTTTTGCGTCGGGGGTTAAAATAAAGGGAATGGAACACTTTTTGTCATTAAAAAATAATATCCATAATTATCATGTACATCAAACAAACAGTAATTTCAGTCGACTTTAGTAATACCTATACCTACTCACAAGTTGACAGGAGAGAAAAACATGGTCATACATACATTTACAAGTCGTCAACGGAGTAAAGACACTTATCTAGTAGGAATGCTTGAAGTTTTGTTTTAAACTCAGATGTATAAAACAAGCTCTTTAAGTGTAGTGGCAACTTGTTGAAAATTTTCACTGCTTGATATTGTGAACTGTGCTTCACAACATTGAAGTGAGGACTTATCTTATTTCTCAAATCCTTCCTACGTGTGCTCTCTCTAACCAGTCTTTCCTCATCAGTTTACATATTCAGGGTACATCAGTTTAAATATTTGCTGACAACCTTAAAGATGCTGCTGATGTTGAACGGGAACGCAGGGCATTGGCGGTACGGGCGAACATGTTGGCCCGTAGGTTCGCTCGATGTACAGAAGCGGTCAAGCATACTCTTTTTAAAGCATACTGCACATCTCTGTACTCGAGCGCCCTATGGATCAGCTGTACCAAACGTGCCGTCAGTGCACTGCGCGTCCAATATAATAACGCCTTCAGGGCGCTGATGCGGCTGCCGCGTTACTGCAGTGCGTCAGAGATGTTTGCAAAAGCCCGAGTCGACAGCAACCCAGCTATCGTAAGGAAGAAGTGTGCGTCTCTGCTCGCTAGATTGCGTGGCAGTAGCAACAGCCTCCTGAAGGTGATAGCGGACAGGCTTGATGAGAGCCCCATAATGGGACATCTCATCAAGACAACACTGTCTGTTGTAGTGTATAAGTACTAACGTAGGTTATAAGATATATTGTTACTAACATCTTTGTATTTTAAGTTTTGTGTATTTTTGTCAGTGTGGACCTTTTGTTGTCTTTTAAATAAATAAATAATAATAATAATAATATGAACTACGCATCAATGACATGACGTCACGCAAACCTGCATCGCGCAATTAGAGTTTACCACGCGATTAGCATATACATATACAACATCCCGACATCAACCGTCGGGCAGTAGCCCACCAGACATGACACCTGTCTGGTCGGAGGATCCTCCCTTTTCTGTGGAGGATGAGTTTACACCCTGTGCCTCATGCCTCTAAAATATATTGAGTCTCTATATCTACAGTTGGTCTACAATCTACAAACTGCTTACCCAGGGCCTAAGTTTTACATAATAATAATAGTGTCTCCTTTTATGGGGTTGTTATAACTTGATCAACTTCTTGAGGGAGGCGGGCTGGTTGGAATAACCCCCGACGGCCGCCATGCTCCACATGAAGGGCTAAGTTTGAAACCAAATCCTCTAACACAGAACATGGGGTTGTAATAAGAATAGTTGATATTATGTGTGATTGTATACGTTGTAACTGGCAGTTCATGTTTGTATACCTACGTTGTAACTGGCAGTTCATGTTTGTATACCTACGTTGTAACTGGCAGTTCATGTTTGTATACCTACGTTGTAACTGGCGGTTCATGTTTGTATACCTACGTTGTAACTGGCAGTTCATGTTTGTATACCTACGTTGTAACTGGCGGTTCATGTTTGTATACCTACGTTGTAACTGGCGGTTCATGTTTGTATACCTACGTTGTAACTGGCAGTTCATGTTTGTATACCTACGTTGTAACTGGCAGTTCATGTTTGTATACCTACGTTGTAACTGGCAGTTCATGTTTGTATACCTACGTTGTAACTGGCGGTTCATGTTTGTATAGCTACGTTGTAACTGGCAGTTCATGTTTGTATACCTACGTTGTAACTGGCAGTTCATGTTTGTATACCTACGTTGTAACTGGCGGTTCATGTTTGTATACCTACATTGTAACTGGCAGTTCATGTTTGTATACCTACGTTGTAACTGGCGGTTCATGTTTGTATACCTACGTTGTAACTGGCAGTTCATGTTTGTATACCTACGTTGTAACTGGCGGTTCATGTTTGTATACCTACGTTGTAACTGGCAGTTCATGTTTGTATACCTACGTTGTAACTGGCGGTTCATGTTTGTATACCTACGTTGTAACTGGCGGTTCATGTTTGTATACCTACGTTGTAACTGGCAGTTCATGTTTGTATACCTACGTTGTAACTGGCGGTTCATGTTTGTATACCTACGTTGTAACTGGCAGTTCATGTTTGTATACCTACGTTGTAACTGGCGGTTCATGTTTGCATCCAATAAGAGCCCCGTTGTCGGCGTCGCAGTGGGACTCTCAAGACAGCACGAACTACCGTTTTTATGAAACAGCAAGTCATTTTTAAAAATGCTTTGGGTGTATTTAAAATTACTTTTCCCTTTAGCCAAAAACTTCATATTTCCTCAATCAAACAACAATGAAAGAAGCGTATTATGTTTGCATAAACAGTAATTAGATGGTACTTCACCACCCACTTACTACGTAAACAAGGAGCAATACTGTACCGTTGTTCAACACAGTGTCAAGTGTCACACAACATAAAGTAGACACTACAAAGTGACTGGTACCTCTTATAGTGGAAACGACACTGACTTGGGCTTGGAACTTCGGAAGTGGTTGTCATGGACTGTCTTTAGCTAAATCTTATAGAAACATACATATTTACGTGTTGGAATGTTTTGTTCAAGCAAGTTTTAATACTTAATCTACGGCTTCCTCTTGAACCATCAAGACGTTACTATGGTAAAGCTACAAATAAACACTAAACAGATATCCTAAAGGCGAGACCCAACATACATAAATACATATAAATCAAATGTAACTACGAATCTGTATGCAAACACTCAATAGAAATACACAAACACTCAATTTACAAACAACACCCGGTAGCAGGCTAGCAGACCGATATCTGCGCATGATTCACTGCCGCATGGGCATGGCGTAGGTAACGAGAACTGCGGAGTTTCCTCAAGCCTCAACAAGACAACAATGCCATGTTATAGCGTTCTGTTATCATTATCAGTGACAGTGTTATCAACTTATCAGTGTTGTTTGTGGGCCTTGGAAGCTTGCAAGAAGTTAGTTGTCGCACCTGGTGAGACTTATGGACGGCAGGCTCTGACCAAGGAAGTAACTGCAAGGTTGTTCGTCTTATTGCGAGAAAAACGTGACATTTCGGAATAGGTGTTTTATTTGTTATTCAATAATTGAATATTCGATTGTAGATTCTTTTTTGTATTTTTTTTTTAAGTTTATTATTATATACCTCATTTAAGGCTTGTCCGCCGTAAAAAGCGCGGTCACTGTCGGACTGCATAGAAAATAAAGAGAAGCGCGATGACACAAGGCTTGCAAAAATGAAGTAATTACCGATTTACAAAAAATCTATTGATTGGACTAAAAAAATAATGACATGAAATCATTCCTTATTATTTTGTAAAGAACTGTATAATTTTATGAACAGTTTTAATGAAAGATGTGTTTTACCTGGTAATGTCTAACTGCGGCTCATAGAATGCTCATCGCAACTGAGAAAACTTTAAAAACTCGTTTTTATATGTAAAACCTCGCATGATAATTTATACGGACTTGATTGGGTCATAGGAATTACAAATGTGTAATTCTATGACCCAATCAGTAAACCATTCACACTCTCTAAGTACCTAAAGGTTTCACAAGATGCAACTTATTAGAATTTAATTTCAACTTGCTATAGGTATAGAAACCGTATTATCAGTAGGGAGAAACTGATAAGAAACGCTATAAAAAGCCTGAAAGGTCGCATTACATTAATAAACCTTTTAACTTTTAATCTAATTCACTCTCTACTCTATAGAACGAGGCGATGTAATCCCTCTTTTAAAAATGATTAATTAAGGATTAAGAAATGTATTCCAGCAGAGCTCCGCTAGCGCAGAGTAAAAATAAATTCACCACCTCTTGGGATCTAAACACGCGACGCAGGGTTGTCTAATGCCTGATCACTTTCTGGGTTAGGTAATGTATGGGATTTTAAAACTGAATGTCGTCAGTTTGTAATGGATTTGGAAATAATAGACCTGAAACAGCTTATAAAAACAATGAAAATTATATTATATGTATACCGGATGACTTTTTTTACCGTCTTGAAAAAAATAGGCTATAGGTAATAGGTGAACGGAGTAGAAGCTTACGGCCACCTATGGCATACCTAGTGTTCATTTCTTTTTTTTTTTTTTTTTTTTTTTTAATCGATATTCTAATCATACGTAGCGCAGGTGAATAACTTGAATTTCGATATTTTTTAACGATTTTTTTTTTTTTTTTTTCAAAAATTTTTTTTATTGTTCTAGTATGAAAAGTTTACTTCAAATCTCAAACGGCTAGACCGATTTGGATGAAATTTGGTATGTAGATAGCTTATTACAAATGAACACATAGGCTACTTTTTATCCCCGTCTACGCGGGTGAAACCGCGGGGAGCAGCTAGTAATATTATAAATGTGAGTTTGTTTGTTACGCTTTCACGGCTAAATGACTGGATCGATTTTGATTAAATTTTGTATGGGGATACTTTGAACCCTGGGGAAGGACATAGGCTGCTTTTTATTGACATACCACGCGAGCGAAGCTGTGGGCGGAAGCTAGTACCTAATAAATAATATATATGTATAACACGATAAACCTAAGTCAAAATACATAATTCAATAATTTTGTAATTTACTAAGGCTAGAAGAAAATTCTCACCATACCATACCTTTTTACACCAAGGAACATTCAATCAGCTACAGCACTGAATGTCTTAGGCAGCCCTACAGTAAGTCCTTCATAAAGGGCCGTATGAAAGGGTCAGTTTAATAACTAGAAGCTCATTAGTTAGAGAGGCTCTAACGATAGGCAGGGCCCAATGTTGCGCCTAATTACGGCCATTCATACGTGACGGAGATAGGACGTGTGCCTCTACGAGATAAGCTGTCTAGACCTCATTTTTAGAAATTAAACCTTATTGGGCCCAGACTTTATAGTTTTTTAATTATTTAGGTGTTGCCATAAATACGGTGATGGATACAGGAATTATTATTTTCTGCCAAGGCAAACTTTCCACAGAATAATATTTAGGTACCTCTACTACGGGGGAGCTACGGAGGAGCTCGTGGCTAAGTAGGTAATAACAGCCGCACGGGTCGATCCGTCAGGTTAAGCTACGCTTGTCGGGGTTGGTCAGTGGATGGGTGACCATCTTTACATACCGAGACTCCTCCGTGCCTCGGAAAGCACGTTAAGCCGTTGGTCCGGACTGTCATTCGTGGATTTTTGACAGTCGTTACGGGTCGGCAGAAGCCCGAAAGTATGACAACCAGTCTTACCAAGGGGTATCGTATTATCCAGTAACTGGGTTGTGGAGGTCAGATAGGCAGTCGCTGCATGTAAAATACTGGTATTCAGCTGCATCCGGTTATACTGGAAGCTGACCCCAACATAGTTGGGAAAAGGCTAGGCAGATTGATTGATTGACTCTACTACGGGCAATTTTTTTTTTGTACTGCTTCAGGCGAGAAGAATCCTTAAGCGCTGAGTCTGTAGTTCATGGTGACGACGAAAACATTCTGGATAGTCAGGGCCAATTTAGAATTTTTCAAATCCATTTCCAAATACAGATCCTACTCCGTATATGAATACATCAATAGTCTACATGAATAACCCTGCTACAGGCACCTTCGGTGTGAAGACGTTGATGTAGAGGCAGTTCTCACTACGGGAAGTTTTATCATACTGTATGCAAAGATTGGATTCGTTGTATATTGTGGCATCTCATTCTCCAATACATTGATCTGCTGGTTGATGACTCTGAAATAAATGCAAACAATGTGTTAAAAGTATTTTTTTTGCAAAGATGTTGTTGAAGTTATTAAGTGTTAACGAAGGTTCTCTTAAACTAAAACACATTTACGTTTTAGGGTAAGAATCGACTTTATCTCTCCTACAAGTGGTTTGGCTTAAAATCATCGTATTCGAAACGGTTTTGTAGCCAATCGTAGCCAAAACAAAAATCCAAACAAACCGCCAAGGGCTGAAGTTAAGACAACTGACAATCACCTCTGCTATCTTTTCCAAACGTAGTGGATGAAGACATTATTCCTGTCATGCCTTGAAGATATCAGGGTATGACAGGAATAATGCCTTTACCCAGGTAAGTAAGTACCTACTCCTACTCGAGTTTTGCAACTTTGCACTTGCATAACTTTGAATTGATTTATTTGCAAAAAAGTGAAAGTGAATCTTAAAACTTTTATTGAAATCGTTTTTTTTAAAGCATTAAAATTTTTATTACTCTATATAAAAAATACTTACAATGAAAATAATGTCATTAAATCTTTCGTCAATAAATAATGTTTTATTATTGTCGACGTTTCACAGCAATTTACTTTTATTAACATAGATTATACTAAAAGAAACATAATTTTATATAATTTATCGGCAAAGTAAACAGATACCTTGTTAACAAAATTAATTGAGACAACGTAAACGGAAAAAACATGAAGAATGTATCAAATCAACCCACATAGAGAAACGTCACTTAACTAATATAAAAATATTAATAAAAAATGCACGAACAAACGTACCGATGGTATCGCGTGATGTATAGCGACAACCCACTGACTAATGTCTACTCTACACACTACAAAAACATTACAACCTCACCATGAAACAACTGAACAAATCGCATAAAAGCTTCATGCGATAACCATCTCTGTTTATGTACTGAATACTTTAAATAAAGACAATAGTGATGCAGCAATAGACTAGTAATTTATCGATAGTATGTTCAAGTATCTCGTGTATGCTTGTCGTAATGTGACACCAGTGATGTCCAGTAGTATGAGCATCGATCTCATGATAATATCGACATACGATCGCCTGCGCCGGAGTTTTTATAGCTCATCATTTTGTTTTTAAGCCCGCAGCGTTGTTTTGACAGTGTCGTTAAATGTTATGCGTTTTATTACACGTATAGGTACCGATGCAGTTAAAGTATCGATATCTGCCTTTCGATTAAAAATTATTCGGTTTCGAAATCTCGGTAGCTGGTTTAAGCTGCTATAAAAGACAGCATTTAACTGTATATGCCATTACATAAACAATAAACATAAGTTAGTTATGAACTAGCGGTTTGACAGGAACATTTCTAAACAAATGGTTAAAGTTATAGCAACAATTTGTTCCTAAAATCCTTTCCGTGGCTTACCGACAGAACAACAATTCAGGACCAAGAACTTCATGATGGTGATGTTGTTCACTTTCTTATTTAGCTTCCCATAGCTTTATTTCAAATTGGAGTTCTCTAGAATCTGCTGCATCCGTCCATCAGTAGTCATAACATTTTCAAGAGCTTCATCTAACTGACATTGTTAATCCCAGCTTCCGCCAATGCCATCTAATGAATGCAATCTTCTCGTAAATCTTTGTCTTTAAAAACAATTAAATCTCCTTCGTTTTTCCTCAACATACGTCTTAATTAAGCCACAAATACACAATTAAAGTTCGACAGCGGTGTGGAGACATTAATTAGGAATAGTAGGAAAGCGGAGCTCAATAACTGGAATATTAATGAGCAATGAGACCCTTGAGGCACACCTCTAACTATGTGCTGAGCCGCTGAGCCCGCGCTCGAATTACTGCAGCTAACTTACGAATACGAGCATTTCTAGCCTTGAATTTTATTTATGGAAATCATGGTAATAGGGAAACGAGAAATGGGAGGGCAAATGAGGACAGCTAGTAGAACACACACTTTTTTAATCACCTTAGAACCAATTATCGTGGTTATTATAAGACCTATTAATAACATTTCAACAGTAGTTATCTAGTAAAGAATTGAAAACTAAACTATTTAGATGCTAGTCTAATTTAGCATTACGCAAAAACCAATGCTGATTAAAGAATGTCTAATTCATTAAAACATTAATTATTATTATATAGGGTGTTAATCTGAATCACCACATCCACAAGTAACACGCCTTGGTTACTGTCAACGATCCGTTTAGCCTTGATTCATAAACGAGCCAATTATATCATTTAACATAATCCTTGCAGCTCGTTCTAACTCTATTATAAACTAACATGAATCACATTAACTACCTATTCATCTAACTCTTGTGTCATACATATCCTAGGTTTCAACACTTTAGGTCTCCCTATACATCTCCTGCCAATACAAATTCAACTCTAAACCCATCACACTATGTATTAACATCAATTGACACCAAACTGTATTTGAAAACTAGAAATCGAAACGCTCATCTAAAAACAGCTTTAAAAGCAAATAAACAAAGTTCAGATTCAAATGCTGATAAGTCTTGTGATTATTAAGTATAAGACGAAGCTAGTAATCCAGAGGTCGGTGACAGAATTAGTTCCTAATCAGTTGAGCCTCAGTCGAGCGGCGCGGGCGGCTCGTTAGCGCGTCGGTTATGTAACGCGACTGCTGCTAATTACATAGCAGTCGCTTTGCTGTCAGAACTACAATTTAGACTGTCTGAATGTTTGTAAACATCAGTTAATAGTTTAGAATCTGTAGTTTGTTTAACAGGTGATTTTTTAAAGCCGTTACTTTCATTGAGATGTGGGAAGATAAAGACGGGAATTAATTACATCTCCGTGATGTTTTCTAAATCAACGTTAATTTATTAATGACGTTATAATATTTCTAATTCATCTTTAGCATTATACAAATCAATTGCCCAAGTTATATTCATCATTCTAGATTTAGCATCACGCTACTCAACTCTACAATTTTTCTCCTTTAGATCCTTTGACAAATGTAGGATACATTTGTCTCCAACATACTACTCTTCTCTCATCCTTCTTCGTCCTTTTTAAAAAATACCACCATTGTGTAACGAGACAAATTCCTTGTCAATCACTTCGACCCGTCTTAACCTCCTGGTCCGGAATGTTAAACAGCAAATACTCACGATTTCTCCAACTTTAAATCAAGCCAGAAATGCCTTTAGTCAGAGTAATAAATCTAGAAACATTTCCTGTTACATTTAAAGCGAGGTATTTGAATACGCTATCAAGTGGTGGAGGCGCCGTCTGACCTGAGATACGGAGTACGTCACATGCCTTATGTAGGATACCTAGTACACAGACCTATTTGAGATAATATTACAAGTGTATCAGCAGGTCAGAGTACTGATAAGCGGAATATTTTAGACGCACTGCAAGAATTGTAAAACATACAAAATAATAAAATGCTGTATGTTATTTATTATAATTGTTCGAGTCAATCCAAGACAATAAAATTTTTATGCTCAATAATCTAGATAGACTGAGAAATGAGCGTGTTGGTTAAAAGCTTTTACTTATAATTAAGTTTAATACCTCTGTTATGTATACAACTAGATATACAAAGATATACCTTAGGTATCAAAGACATCATACCCTAACATTAAAACACAAAAACACATTTAAAGTCGTGAATAACTTAAGACAAGTATTATCAGAAATCTAAATATAACGACATACAGAAATGCAAAGAAAAATAACAGGATAGAGACAAAACGTTTTAAAAGCAATTTGTTTTTTTAGAGTAAAGATAGAGGAACGAGTTAATGTTTAAAATATTAAAGTAATTACAAAAACATTACACTAATTAGATGACTTGATGAATTTGATGCATAGATGGCGGGACGAACTTGACGTTTATAGGAGGGATTGGTCCATACTGGATTGGTTCAAGATCGAGTGGAAAAAGAAAGGGAGGCTTTTGCCCAGCAACTATTATTATTATTTTACACTGATTAGACTATCGGTGGTAACTACTGATCTTCTCAAGCAAGACACTTCCAAGAATGCAGACGCGGGACTGGTATTCAAAACATATTAATTTAAGTTATCAAAATATTCATGTTATTATAATGTCGTCGCCCGCCGTCGCTCTGGGAGCTAAATTCCACGCGGTATTCTTAGAAGATAAGATATTGATACTATGAAATTAAAATATTCCTCTGTAAACGACGCGTTATTGGCTTTAGGTATAACATTATAATCATTATAAAAACTACTGGACCATCGTAAAATCATAAGCGTAAAAGTTAATGAGCGTAATTATGGTCTCTTTATCACACATTATCATTAGAAGTTTCAAAGTGCTTAACCCTGCGACAACTTAAACAAATAACCCAAATGACATCAATGAGATAACTGAAGTCATTCGTATTAAGTTTATAAAGTTAAAATCACTAAAGACCATTCCGGGCCCATCCAATAGATTTAAAGCTAATTGTGTTGGCACCACTAAGTGTTCGGAATCGCTCCGATAGCCGGCTTTACTCGACCAATTACTTACCACTCCAAGCATTTCAACTTGTCTGGCCGACACTTAAACTTTAACTATTAAGTAATTAATATTATGTACTTCCGAACGGCCGCAGTTCCAAGTTCCCAGTTATTACTCTCAAACAATAAAATCTTATTTTTAAACCTTGCTAAGATTGCACGTTTTATCGCCAACTATTATATTTTAAACATTCAAAACTTGTTTAGCTTTCTTTATAGTGTTTGTTTGTATTAAACCTCGCAGTAAGTACTGAATAAAATTATCCAACATTTTACGACTGCATTCTTTTTCTTCATTTATACATGCGCGCGTGCACTTCAGTTGGCAACACTAAAATTATTTGACTTTTAAACCCAAACAATAAATAAAGTAACATTACGAGTTAAATACATTATAAATCACACCTTTACGACTCATTCACCAGTATAATAGATTATTTGCAAAAGGAAAAGGAAGTGGTCCCAAATGCGTGCCCTGCGAGACACCACGACTTGTGACGCCTAAATAAATACGAATGCGTTTTGTTGGATTGTGAGAATTGATATTTATGGTCGAAAAAATGGCGTCCCGCAGCGGGACAGCTGCTCGAGTCAGGGGGATAATGGAGGGCCTTTAGAAATTATGTTTTTGACGTCGTACGACGCACTCGGAATCAAAACGATAAAGTGTACGTTTAGGAATTTATACAGTAACGATTATTTCGTATTTACGATAATTTAATCGCTTGAGGATAATGTTTCAATGTTTGAGATTGGAGTTACAAGAACGAGATCGTTGTTTTCGCAATTCGCTAAAATAAACATAGATCTTGCTTTAAAACGTTTAGTTACCATTACATCAATCAGAATGTTTATGTTACAATCGATACATGTTTGTGAATGTTGACTGGTTTACTGCTTTGCCATTAACATGTCAGATCACAGACGAAACTGAAAAAATCTGTATTTTCAAGTTATAAAATGATCGTGCTTCATACATCATAATTATTTCATAATATTATGTTAATCAGATTCGCTCATTCGATACGTGATGCGATGGAATTTTATTTACTGACTACTTTACTGTAGCATTTATGATATTTAATGCTTCCCCGATAAGTATTATTTTAAAACATTATAATCACATGATAAATCCAAAACAAACTCGACCGCATTATTTCATTCAATTCACCGCTGCTTCCCGCGGAGAGCTTGCATTAATTTGAAAGCGCCAAATATTTAATAAAATAATATCAACGAATCGCTTGCAAATTTTATTGAATCACTTTTGTTTTTGTTCACAGATCGCAAGCTGCTCCTGTTTCTGACCGTGATTCATAATAATGTAAGTACAACTTAGTTTAAGTACTCTGGAAATACGGTTTATCTCCAGAACATGCACATGAATCAACTTTATTATTGACTAATAATACCAACTTGAAACACATTTGCAATGTAACTGTACCGTGTATTTATTTAAAATAAAACAATCGAAATAAGTATTGAGACCAGCTAGTTCTGGTTTGCTTCATCAATGCTTCACGCCATATAAATCTAGTTCTCACTCCCACATCACGTAAACCTAACTATTCTTTAATTAACTGTTTTATAAACATCCGATAAAACTAATTAAATGCTATCATTCACACTTCTAATAATAACACTGAATGCAATTATCAGAAAAGCTGGAATCTCGTTAGTGACTCTGCGACCTTTGATTCGGACTCGCAGCAAATTAATAAAATCACCTCGTTACTACATCAGCTATACCTGCGTGGAATACTTTAATCTGCATGCAAATTAATGCCGCCAATACTAATAGACCCCATACTATGGAAGCTGGGCTTCGTTCAATTTTATGCCGGCACAGGCTTCGATATTACCATCAATTTATAAGAAAATTTTGCACGTGTTTCGTACTGTGTATTATCGATAATATCAGCGTTTTTATCTTCTAGAACAAGTCTTGGATATTCAATGTGTGCTTGTAAAACTTGATAATTCATCTTTATTAAAATATTGCTTTCCGTTTTTAGGGTTCCGTACCAAAATGGTAAAAAAGGAACCCTTATGGTGTGACTCAGTCTGTCTGTCTGTCTGTCACAGCTGGATATCTCAAGAACTACTAATGCTATCAACTTGAAATTTGGAACAGTTTTAGATAATATTTACCCAACTATTTTGCAAATAAGAAAGAAATAAAAATATATGTATTTTTTTTGCAACATGGGCTGAAAGGGGGTCTTAAAAATTCAAAGTAGGGCTACTAGGTCATGTGGGGTATCATATGAAAGAGCGCTGTTTGCACATTCTCAAACATATTTTAATTTTTTTTAGGCTGCACAGTGTTCGACTTTTGATGAAAAATGTAAAAAAAAATAACGTTCCCCCCCCCCCCCTTATCTCCGAAGTTTGCAAAGATAAAAATCTGAAATTATTCTATGTGATAGAAGCTTATGCAAAAATTACAGGAAAAATAAAGCGATGTCTCTAAATTGCACACTTTTTCAGAAATCGGAACGGAACCCTCGGTGCGCGAGTCCGACTCGCTCTTGACCGGTTTTTTTCCAATTTAATTACGGTTCGTCCTCTTCTATGTTATCGTAAAATTTTAAAATAACTGTGTGTATGATGAAACGATCACAGTCACATGAGTCACATTACCATGTATGTAAGGAGAACAAAGAGAAGACTGTAAGAAGATTATAGTCATTAATTACCGATCGATTCTCTCAACAACTAGCCCAAGGACGGTGCATAGGTTTGCATGTATAATCAATACCACACGACCTTCCTCCAAGGTCGTACGCAGTACAGGATGTATGACTGAGTCAGTGGTAGCTTCGCCCTCTGCTGTCGGGAATTAATGATTCTATTAAACTTAGCCTCAGAGGCTCCGAGCCAGCCGAAATTTATAACGTCCGTAAGTTTTACTAATAACTCGTCTACCTGACCATAAACCCGCGGTTTGATTTAGTGATTTGTTTGTTTTAAGCCGTGCTTTTTAATAAAACATGGTTTTTGTTTTTTTTGGAGAGGAAATTCTAAAGATGTGACTGTTGCCTCGTTATGTGGTTGCCTATTCAAGTTATTTTGTCACGTCACCTCTTGTTGGAAGTTGTGACAAGGGTCGTTAATTAATTTAACAATACAATAACTGAGAACTTTATAGGTACAATGGGAACCTGTCCTAGAACAAATATTGTAGGAAACCTAAGAGTGTAAGTGATAAATCTGTGTTCCATAATTGATTTAAAAAACTAAATATACTTTTATTACCAAAGAATTTAGTAGATTCCCGAATGAAGTCATAAAACTCTTAATATTTTATGATTCCAACTAGAAAACTCTCCATGACATCAACAAGTACAACAGTACACTCAAAGTTAACAATTCCCACATGTTTATATAAGTATCCGATTTCGTTCGATTATCTCAAATCTTGAGCAGGACCGAGTTAAACGGAGTCGGACAATGAGTAAACACGTCAGGAAAGGGTGGTGTCACTCGGAGCCCGTGACGAATGCGTTTACGAACAAAACAAACAAACACGACGACATTTTGTTTTCTAACTACACGAGGATGCGGGCGGTGAACATTATATTTTAAAACGTTTAAATGTTACAAATGTGTGTGGGATACTGTGCGACGCTATCTCATAATCTTTTCATCTCTCATCATAATCGAATGGAGCTTTTGTCATAGCGAGTTTTGTTCCCGCTGTGATAATTAATTACCCTAATGAATTGAACATGTATGTTTTTTTCGGTATTTCGGTGCCTTCCCTTGATGTAGAAAATTTTAAAATTATAACGATAATAACATGATCCTTTATCCGTAAAGGAATCTACATATGTTTGGGTACTCAATAAAGTATCAATTCTCAACAATAAAGCCGTAAATTATATCTGTTCAAATTGTTTTAGAGTGAAGCTAAAGCCATTTATAAGTAAATTGACGAAACAATAGTAGAGCTTCGAACAGCGACAATGACAACCGATATCTGAAGGGGACGATGTTTGGTTGTAGAAATAGTTGGGATTGCGCCACCCAATAGCTAGCCCCACGGCCCCACGGCCCCACCAACCAGATGTACACTATATTATGGTAAAACATTCTCCCAATGACTTTGCTCACTGACATAAATGACAGCAGAAAGGAAACTGTTTTTATAAGGAATGACATAATAAGTTCGCTTTTTACTTGACTATGGTGATGGAAAAAGTATGAGATACGATGTAGCAGTCAATGTGTGTCAGACAAGGATAGACTTCAGAAATAATGAAGATCGTGGGATTCGTGGGATAGCTGTAGATGACAAGGTTGATCATGATTGTGAGGACTAACAGAACTCTTTATCAATTGGTAGGTATAAGTAGTATAGTAGGTAGTGTTGTATAGTTGGTGTGTAGTGTGTAGTATATACGAAGTGTATAAGTGGTATATAAGTAGTGTATAAGTAGTATTAGTCTTGTCCGTGATAAGGCCTGTCGTACTTTATGGATCGGAATGCTGGGCAGTGAAGAAGACGGATGAAAAAAGATTGCATGCAGCGGAGATGAGAATGTTGACATGGCTGTGTAGAGTGACGAGAATGGATAAAGTCTTGAGTAGGTATATAAGAGGAAGTTTAAAAATGGCGCCAGTGACAAAAAAGTTGAAAGGAAATCGTTTGGCTTGGTATGGGCATGTGATGAGGAGGGACGAAACGCATGTGACTAAAAGAGTGATGAATATACATGTTGATGGATGGAGAGGCAGAGGAAGGCCAAAGAAAAGATGGATGGATTGTGTGAGGAATGATATGAAAGAGAAGGGAGTGAATGATAGCGTGATGGTTGACAGGGGAGAATGGAAGAAGAAAACGTGTTGCGCCGACCCCACGTGACATGGGATAAGGGGAGGAAGATGATGATAAGTAGTATGAGTCTTGAGCTTGATGATATTGAATTGTAACTTACCATCAGCTTTAAGCTGGTCCTTATCGAAGTTAGTGGATTCTTACTTATTCATAAAATACTTCATTCGTAAAATAAAGCAGTACAATTTTATTGAACGTCTTTGTTTTATGTCTCACGGGGTGACAGGAGTTCAGGTGGCTAACGCGCACTAACACGGAGCGGCGCGGGCGCAGCGGCGTTCACAAAGAACAACAGCGGGTTCAGATGTCGCTATACCTAATGTTCAGTATATTGGCTACGCCTACATTTGGATAAACTATTTCCTTGGTTCGCACTTCACTTTTATGTGGAACCTCTACTTTATTGGAAACAGTTAAAAACTATAGATTACAACATTATTTCCTCATTCTACACAAAAAAGTGTGGAGAATGCATTTTTGGAACGATCCAATGGATACAAGTATTCAATTTCACTGGAAACGTGTAAAATAAAAGCCTCTTTCCACATTGATTTAATTCACAGATTGCCCACTAAATATTTATAGCATGCTCGTTATTGATAAAATATAACATGTCGACCGTTTAATTTAAAAAAACACACAAGTCGTCCATCATGCGGCACTAATCACCGCCGAGGCGTTGTTACGATCGTTTCGACTATTTATAATTTTTAATCTATAATGAAATCTGCATGCATAATGTACGTCATAAAAACAGTGAGGTGAGACTCGAGGCTGCGAGCGCACCCGTGTGCCCACGCGCAGCTATTGTAACCACCCACACCACGTCCAAACACACCAACTTAGCATTTACCGTCGCAGCACACGATCTCCCTTATACACAGTTATTTTTCCAACGAAAAGCGACCGCAAACCTAATTTTGTTAACTTGGTAAGTACAAACTTACACATGCCGACAATTTAGCCAGTTTCAACCCTACTGCGTTGGAACATGGTGTAGTGGACTACATTGTTGAAGTAAGCAAGTAATGTAAACTAAAAAGGAACAGCCACGCGGCACGTCCTGTCGCGGACGAACATAAATATCGCGTTAAATAAATCATCGGCGACATGTTTTGTGACGTTTGTATTTTTAGCTTTCGATTGTAAATTGTCAGTGCTGTGTTTATTTTATGGGAGGTAAAAAATGATAGATTCTTCGGTTGAGGCGCTTTGTCACGCGGACACTCGTATGAACTCGTATTTATTAACTGGTCGTGTTGCTCGGACTAATTAAGCAGACAATGTCATATGTAAATGAGGCTGGGAACTGGGATACATTAACGAGAAACTAGATTTTAAACTACGTAGTACTGAAACTGTCTATGACTTTATCCTAACCGCTTTTAGTTAACAATCTCTACATAAAGTTACAAGAATAATAGTAGATTATTAACCAAGGGGATAAAGCAGTGCCTTCTGTCGCGGGTGACGATTTAAATCGCGAGCGTAACGAAGGACTCGAGGTTTACTCCCGAGCGTAGCGAGGGTGTTAAAAAGGTAAACACGAGCGAAGCGATTTATTATGATTTAAGACGAGTCCTGAGTGTAGCGAGGGATTTAAGTTCACCCAAGACTAAGACAGCTTTATCACCGAGGAAAATACTCTACTTTTCGTACCATTTGCGAAAAAATTAAGACAATAATAATATAATAATAATAATATGAGATAAGCATTTTAGAACATTAACTTATTTATAAAAATAAATTAAAATAAACTTAACGGTTATGTAGGTATTTGAAGAAAACAAAAACGCGGCAAATTCCTAGACTAATATTTTTTTGTCGGAAAAGCAAAGGCATCAAGCTCATACGGCCTCGTCGGTTTTCGTAATTTTATTTAATAATCATATCTGCATAATAAATGCGTATTCCTTTTTCAAAAAGATGTATAATGCTTTATATACAAACTCAATGGTGTAAACACAGATGTAGTTCAGTATAAATTTCGGTAAGTATTCCAAATTTAAATCACATTCTCCCCCTAGAGGATGAATGAAATTCAGTACAATTGTCTTTCCCTGTTTTTAACAGATTAAAAATTACTATTGTTATGTTCGCTTTTTGTGGCATAGAATGTCACTTTTTTGAGCAAGTGGTACGAAAAAGTTATTTATAGGCAAGGCAGGCAAGCTTTATATTCGTTGTAACAAACAATCCGGCAGTGGACACCACTTTAAACGGCAATTATGATCAGCTAATCGCTCAATAAACTTCTGCTAATTAGCTAATTTAACGGCCGCAATCAACTCCCGACACGCTACTAAGCTAAATGTACCAGCTCCTACATAAAACGTATGCCTACGACCACTCGTAAAACAGATTTAAACAAACGGACCACAGTGAGTGACCGCTCACCATACGGCACCATTTTTTGCCCAGACAACCCTCGTCTTCTATTTTTTTTCGTATAGCAACACTGTCTTTTCCTCTCGTGTATTTATTGTTCCTTTTGTCTTATTTCTATTCGACTGGCTGCAGAGAAATAGAATTTAAAGCGGATTATCTTCCCGCATAAGTCAAAATATTGAAAAGTTGTGGTTACAGAGGATTATATGACATCCTTTGTGTGAATAATGCGTCATTGTTTTCTATCAGAAGGGCTTCATAGTAAATCTTCTTGTCTTAGGGCTGATTTTACAATAGTCAGGTAACTCTTATCTGAAGAATAAAATATGACAGTTTGACATTTTTTCTACAAGCACACACAAAAGCAAAAGCTGTCAAATTGAAATATTTATTCTACAGATAAGAGATAACTGACTATTGAAAAATTAGCCCTTAGCCTGTCATATTACAATACAAAAGGTTCCTTCGTCCTCAGGCAGCATTAAAGATATCACCAAGAGCATTGATATATATGTTACACTAGATTAGCAATTGCCGCGCCAAGGCGTTGCCACTGAACATACGGCCACGGCCGTATGCGTAACTAACGTCAGTTCAGTGCTCTTTACGACGGCAGCCGAAGTGAACCGAGTGACACGCGACAAAAAATATCGCCAAAATGGGTAAATGCGTAATGGAAGAATGCGATTCTAGATCACAAAAACTACCGGAATTACTTTCCACACGTAAGTTTATTGTTTCTGTGTTTATATCATCGTAAAAACGCAGGAAAATAAATAAAATGTAGATTTTTTTTTAATTATGATCAGTGTTACAACTAAAAACTATGTTTTAGTTTCCCACATTTGTGGGAGTTTTTAATTTATGGAATAAGCGATTTTAAATATTTTTTAATAATGATTAACAATGTTCCAGACTACCTAAAGATGCTTCTCAATCAATAATCCGATTGCTGAGAAAAGATACTGACTGGCTACCTACTAAATCTACTGTCATTTGTTCGAAGCACTTCCGTGATCAAGATAAAATAGGACCAAAAAGCGAATGTGGCCGTGTTTATTTGTGCAATCAAGGAATTCTAATGCTTATTGTAAAAGTAATGATTTTTTGCGGCAATTAATATTATCAAATTATAGGTAATGTCAACAAAAAATGCCTTCTCATTAAACTCCCACAGCAACAAATTAGTTTATATCGACTCAAACTACATTGTTGAATGTTTTTTTCAACTTAGTTTTTAGTTTATAAAGAGTTGTTTTGCCTACAGTCAATTGTATATTTTTCAGGACAACCGTTATTTTAATAGCAGGTGGAGCTTTCAGAAGAAGAAAATATGGATGTGGATGCTGTGGAAACCGACGAAGAGATAGACGAATTAACTGAAACGCCCCGAAAGCACAAAATGAGGAAAATAATTCACCGGTTGAAAAATGTATCGGCTAAAAGACTAACAAAAAAAAAATATCACAAAAAAATAAAAGACTAGAAATAAAAAAAATAAACGATGTTATTAGAGGAACTGAGTTGAGCGAAGAAGACGAAATGCAGCTAAATGTAAATGATAAAACAGTGCAATTCATGGAATAATTAAAAACCTTCAAAAAGAAAAGGACTTATAGAAAACTGACTCTTTGGGGAAACCGAAGGTTTTGTCTTTGCGATTATGGACGAAGTTATGATGACGAACAACTACTGGAAATATGTATATTGTGAAGGACGGCACGGTTGACATCTGTCGGGCATTCCACCGTCCGAGGGAATCAGTCCGTCAATTATTTCTGGCTGTTCTCGTCTGGCTAACGGAGACTACTTGCAGAGGCACAACCTTGTAGCCAGGATTATCCACCAGCAACTTACTCTGAAATACAGTCTTGTGGAATTGGAAGTACCGTACTATAGGTATATGCCCGACCCAGTTCTCGAAAATGGCAATATCACGTTGTATTGGTATCGATCTATCATCACTGACAGGACTATTGTTGCCAATAAGACAAACATAGTGGTGATAGATCGATTAGAGCGTCGCCCAATGATTATTGAAATAGCGGTCCCGCATGACGAGAACCTCGTGAAAGCTGAAAAAGATAAGCAGATTAAGTATCTTGACCTGGCTCGCGAGGTTGTCGAGATGTGGGATGTCGATACAGCAATCGTTGTGCCGATAGTCGTGACGGCCAATGCCATAATAGCCAAGAGCCTCGATCAACACCTGAAGAGGCTCTCGTTAGGCAGCCGGATTAAGGAAGATTGCTCCAGAAAGCGGTACTTCTGGACACGGCGCGTATCGTTAGGAGGTTCCTCTCTCAGCAGCCCTGACCACCGGTACCCTGGACCCTGTTCCCGATGCCGGTGGGCTACTATTTTTTATATTCTTAAATGTTTTTATATTCTAATATTTATAAATGTAAATTATATGTATGGAAATGTACTAAAGGAAATAAAAAATGTTCAAAATGAAAATGTCTTGATTATTTTCATTAGTTATAAACTTTTAATACACATCCAATAAGAAATACATAATTCACATATTTAAAAAATAACTTAACGTTTAACGTTTAAACGTTACGTTTTTTTTTCAACGTTTAAAAACTTGGGTAAAATTTCGCATGGGTAGGCAACCCCATCCCGCCATTCACCGCCATTGCATGTTTATATTGCGATCTTTGTCTAATCTAAGCGACAGTATTGTTCTTGCGACTTGTGTAAGTGAGAAAGATATATGTTTACTTTTAAATGTTTAGTGGTTTCAAAGCTACGTCGTCGCGTTGAAATAGTGGCTAGACTTTTTTTACACATTTTAATGAGGTTTGCTTCTCTAGTTATATAACTCAATGACCAAGAGGTAATTTTATAACTCGATCGTATATAGCCACAGATTAGTATCATAGCTTATTATTATGATTCTAGGTGACCACCAATTAGGCTGGAAAAATGCTAGGAAAAAGTAAGCAACAAGAAAGCTATTCTTCTCACCATAAAGTTTTGCCTGCCTACGTAAAACCTCCGCGACATACCGTCCAACAGAGATACCAGTCATTTTGGCGCGCGGGCCACAAAATGGCGACGAGATGGAGACGAGAGATAGTGGATGCAAAACCGGATTGATAGTGCTAGGTAGTGCGTCCCGTGACGTTTATTGCCATCCGGGGGCAAGAGTTATGGCCTGCCCGCACTCGCGGAAAGTTCGCTCCAAACTATTTATTGGCAACACTCCAGCGGAGGAAGCGACGACTACCCGCCGATATTAATTCATTCGTTGCTCAGCTAAAAAACATCATATTTTTTCGATAATGGCATATGTTGGTGCCAGCCCTGATGTTCGTATGCAAAACAGATAGCATCACCCTCTTGGTATTCCTTAAACATGCGTCTTTCACACGAATTCACACGATGCAATAAATGAATGCAATTATATTTTATTGCGATATTATTTAACTTTATTTATTCTCTCAGTTCTATCTCTGCCAATGCGTTGATTTATTGATTGAGTATGTTTACAAATAAACAGTTTTCTCTGCGTTGCCTCCGGACGCTGTTTAACTTCGTGATCTCTGAACCAATGACAGGATTATCTAAATCTGTCGGCTGGCAACTAACGTATCGTCTTTCGAAATATTAACTAGAAGGTATAACTAATTTAGATATATTGTGATTTATGACTCCAAATATTTTGCGAAAAAACTGAAACATTTTGACAACTCTATTACACATTACACAATACAATTATAAACAAAAGAATTCGAAAAGCGCGCGAATGCCTCAAACCATAATAAAGCATTTCTAAAGAGATTCGCAAAAAAAACGTCCATGATGGTGAGCTCGCTTGTTGTGTAAACATCCGCTGGTGAATCCGAACGCATTCCTAGGATGCCATCTTTTTTCTCCCAGTTTGGCGGGAAGATTTATGGGCAGTGACAAAGTCAATTTCATGGCACGACGCGGCTGCGATACGGCACGCCTCGGATGCCTTTATGATGGAATTCGGCATGGGCTTTTAACTGTAATTGTCCGTAAGTAAACATTTTACCTGCCAATTTGATGAATCGCCTCTGTCATTGTGAGAGATGCTTTGTGCCCGTAACAATTCAATTTCTAGAGGCTTTCGCGGAAGTAAGTTTAAGTGGGCGATACTGTCGCGTTGCTGAGTAGGAGTCTGTGCAAATGATCAGGAGAGTACCTACAGTGAACGCCAACAAAACATCTCGTTCATGTATCAGTCATTGGTCGTGCGACCATTTGAATTCAGAGATCCACAGTTATCTTTCAGAAGTAAGATCTACGCTTTTAAAGCCTAGGTACTATTTATAATAGGCGTGAATCAAAGTAGGCCGCGTTTTTAATCAGCAGATTCACTATACCTACCATGGCGAATATTTGCGGTGAACCACTTTTCGACCCAAAAAAAAAATCAAAGCATTTGTCACACTAATATTCTATAGGCGAAACTTTGTGAGTGTGGGGGTGTGTGTGTGTGTGTGTGAATGTTTGTTACTTCTTCACGCTCAAAGGGCTGGACCGATTTGGATGAAATTTGGTACGTAAGTAGCTTATAACCTGGACTAACACATAGCCTAGGTACTTTTTATCCCCGTCTACGCGGGGCGCAGCTAGTTTCAAATAAACCAATTACAGGCACTTGTCAATTGTCAAGGGGTCGGTCAGTCAGAAAGATGAAGCTAGAACTACCCATTCCAAAGCGTAGTAGGTCCATATGGAGACCTTATTTTATTGCTAAGGTAATAAAGTTGAAAAGTGATTCACCACAAATATCCGCGACGGTACCTACATAGTACCTAGGTACCTATCTCATTAATTAGATATGATTGTTTTTGAAAATTAAAATAAACAATACTTACTTACTTTAAAATTACCAATATACTAAACTCTGGTAAACATTATTTCTTTCAAGTTATTTTTCACGGAATATTGCTTTCAATAATACATACCTACTGAATATTTGTATTAAATATGAATACCTAAATGTTAATAACCACAGGAAATCTTGTACATAGTTTATTAAATTGCAAATTGAGCTATATTTTAGTAAAGTAAATAGTAAATTATTCGAAGGAAATAGAGGCTTATTTATGTAAATAGAATCGCTAAATGCTAAAAGGACATGTCAATTGGCAAGCTATGGCTTTGCTATAAATTGGGATATCCAATAATCATAAATAGGTACTTAGTCAAACTGGCGATGTTTTCTGAACCAACACTTTATTTTGAAATGGAAAATATTCAGATTAGAAACTATCGTATTTCCACAAAACACTAATACTAACACTATGGATCTATGGTCTGTAATAAAGAATTTGAATTTGCAGTAAGAAAACGCATTCATGCAAGAAAAAACTCGTGCATGAAAGTCAAGTCACAGAATTTGTTAATTCGGCGCCCATAAATATCTAAAATATTTATTTATATCTAACTTAATAAACCGGTTCTATAAACAAGTCCCATGACATCTGTAATATAAACATTCTACGTGTTTTGATAATAAAGTTCGACTAAACGGATTCTCAACTGTCGCCAGATTGATTGCTTCGACAATTTGATCGTTTGAATACGCAAAGCTGTCAAATGGAATAGGATTTTTTGAATTCGAATTCCGAACACGCGATCAACGCTGGGTATTTTTTTTGCGAATGAAGAACTCACTTTACTTTGTGCTTGCCAAAAAGTTTAACTTAAAGTAGGTAGAAATACCGAAAGTGGTATATGATTGTTTGACGGTTCAATAAAATGATTATTATTAAGAAAAAATATTACTTAAAAATCTATTGTTTACAAATCTGTATACAGTTTATTATTAAGATAAGGTAAGTTTTAACCACAGAACAGATTATCTGTTATGTGGTTTTAACAATGTCCCTTTCTTAACCGGGATCCCTTTCTACTTGTGGAAATTAACTAGCGACGAATCCAATTTGGGGATGAGCCTAGAAAAATCACCTTTGAAGCAAAAGCACAGAATTTTTAATAGTACAAGTAAGACTAACCACGTTCTGAAAGTTGTACAGTGTACTGACTTGTCCTTAGTTACAAATACTAAGCTTAACTGTTGGAAAATGGATTGTGCGTTCAATTACACGCAACAACAGTGCGGAATGCCATTAAATACGGTTTGTTTGCAACGCTGAGTATATATTCAGCACGTCCGTGATACTAATAGGATATACATATTAGTAACTGAGCTCTGCGTAGACATCTCGCTCTATTAGTAATTAATATGTCACCAGCGAACCCTCACAGAAACGTCACGGTTCATGGAAACGCGCCGCAGAACTAATATTATCACTACAAATATCTCACGTCTACGCTACCGATTCCCAGAAAAATACAGTTTTTTTTTCGTCACCAGCTATCCTGTCATTTTTATCCGTTCGAGCATTTTTCATTCGCCTCGCTTATTACGTGTCTAAATATCAAGTTACACGCCACACCTGTTGGAGACGAGCTTCACTTTATAACCGATAACAGCGCGTATGATAAATGTCATATTATTTTTGGTGCGAACTGAAGCGCTTGCATGCATCGCTCGCGGTGTTCCCCATCAATTTCCGTGGTAATGAGAAGATGCCCTGATAGTGACAGGTCTGGACGCCCTGACAGCAGGCGTGGCCAGCTAACGAGCCATGTCCCTCCACTCAAAAAAAATAACACCGTCTTATTCAAGAGATTTGTCGACGCTCGCAGTGTTTTCTTTCCAATTAATGTATCGAGAGCGCACGAACCCAGCGTAATCGATTTTGAATCTGTCACGAACTCGACTACACGTTCGGTACGACAAGAAATCGATTATAGATTAACTGAATCGACTGGTTTTTGGAGCTCAATTATTTACATTTAGTCGCATTTCTCTTTTATCTTTTGTTTTACAGATGATCGCAGTCAGACGATCGAGAGAACGTGTTCATTTGTCCCCTGCGTCACATTTTATTTGGACGTGACATAAAATCTCTCTCGGATTAATCAACGCTTTATTTATGACCAGTAGAGTTTATAAGTGTGAGAAGCCTACGCAACAGTAGGTGGCCGCGCACGTGTGTATAACGCGCAGCTTCTCAACATTAATAAAGTCCGCTAGTTTTCGTAATGTCTGCTTTACATGACGGGTATTAATTTCGAATGATTTGTGTCAACCATAAAACCAACGTTAGACGCCATTAAATATGTTGTAGCATCTCGTATAGAATAACACGTCGTTCGATCATAAACGTGCCTCGCTCACCGGTCCACTCGATCTCGTCGATGCCATCTCGCTCGTTACCCGCGGACGATACGACAAACGCCATTATTTCCTTCGTTGTGACAGCGAGGCACTTTATACAAGTCGCCAAGCGTAGGTGGTCCCTATCTCGGACGCTCCCGGACTCGACTTCCTAAGTCAACAGTTCTCGCTGTGCTTTTGTTGTCACTACACTATTGTCCTATGAAACAGAGACGGGAACAGACCTCCAACGCTCGCCACACAGACGTTACAATAAAATCTTTAAGGCTCCTTTAAAATTAAAAGCGATCGTTAAATGTTTCAATAAAGATCTGTTTTCGCAAACATTAGGAAAACATATTTCGTTGGAAGTTTTTACGACTCCATTATCATATAGATGCGTGTGTGGGGGGTGTTATTAAAAAAATATTAGTGTGTGTGGCCGGTGCCGACCACTCGCTACAAAACGCCATTTGCACAATCTCCCGTTTAAAAGTAAAATATTGTTTGCATTATGAAAGCTTTTCGCGCCATATTTGAATTTATATTGTGCGTTTTGTGTCTGCATTGGAAATGTGCTGCCTACGCGTTGTTTCCGTGTAGTGTTTATATCTCACAGATTTATGATGCTATAAACTTCTATACCTATTACTGACGCAGCGTTTTTGGATAGCTTTGAATATTAAGATTTCGTGTTCCTACGAAGAAGGAGCTGGAGACTGTTGAAATCAAATGAGTCACAGTTCAAGCTACGAGTGAATACCAACACAAAAGGATCAACATTTTAATTGATCAATTATCAAGATGAAGAAAGATTTTTTATATAAGCTTTTGAATACAACAGTTATATTGAACAGTTTAGACGCGAACCAGTAATCAAATTACGGGACGATGATACTAAATTCTCAGAACAAAATAAGCATATAAAACAAAACTTTTCTTCTGTCATACTTCAAACTTTTTGAAAGCACAAAGGGAGTGTAACATACGATATCAATATCCGGCTGTATTGTGTAGCCAATACCCTCTTAATAGTCCACACGAAGTTCGCATATACAGGATGAATTTTTCAAGTGGGCGTGGTTGGCTAAATCGGAAACGTACTCAAATGAGTCTCAGGATCGATTTTGATGAAAATTAAAACTGCATAATTGGATTTTTGAAAAATCAATATTTCTAGCAAGGAATCGAACCCGTTGATTTTGAAAAAAACACAATGTATTACACCATTTCGATAGTATCACTAATAAGGATCGAATTCTGGGAAGTAATGACATACGGCAAACTAGAGGAAAGAGCTCATTTTTAACAAAATACTTTTTTATTTTTCTTAAGTTACCTACCTAATAAATCTTAAAACTGATTAAGGGCCTCTTTCACCACCTAAGATTGTTCCAATTAAGTTCCTTGGCAGATGATTTCATACATATTTTGTTCCTCTTTTGAATTTATTCAGTAAGTAGTGGCTATTCGGAGATCGTGAAATAGGCCCAAATTGTTCAAAATGATGACCATTATTTTTAATACATAGCTGGATTCGACGTTTCAAGGATTGTACTGCATTCAGCATTACAATATTTACAATATTCCTCATAGTTTCGAATTTGGCCATCCACGCGCACTTGAAAAATTCACCCTGTATACGGACGCAGCAGCTTACAAGTTACATGATTTACCATAAAAAACACATTATTTACTTACAGTACGCTATAGATTGTCGCGAACATCACGCTTGCACACCACGTCACGTTCTCCTCCACCAATCGAATACTAATTACCATCACAAAAGTGAATAATTCATTTGCCGTGTGCATAATCAACCACCAATCTTCCCTGAACCTTATGAATCAGTTTACTTTAAAAAAGGCAGGGTCTGCTTACGCTGGTCGGTTAGATTGGAAGCTAAGATCGTACGCATCTGTATTTTACCACAGATTAATAACGCGAAAGTGAATGAAGCATACGTGTCGAATGAATGATGAATATTTGACGATAATGTTTCCCGTTTCAGTGATGTGGACGTTTTACTGGCATATTAATTCAACTCGTTTTCACTGAGTCTGATTGTAAGGACAGATAAAAGAGCCGGATTTTATTATGTCTGTCTATGATTTTACTTTGGAACGCGCATTGCGTTACTTACTAATTCCGTTCTTTCATCATTGTCTACAATAACTGCTGTATCAATAGATCTATACAAATTGCCTTCTAATACCATCACATGAACATCTTCTACCAAGGGTTTGCCTTCATCTCAATATTTCCACCTTTATGTATACCATAATATCGTTCAATAATATGTATTAACCCATCTACATTTAGTAACTTTTAACGTAAAGCGTTAATACTATTATGTATTCCGTCCGTAAGGTAATAAAACTACACAATAATATTTTATTCATTAAAAAAAAATTTCAATATTTGGTCATTAATTTTTATCGTTTTAACAGTTGACACATTGGCATCACCATCAGTGTATGTAATTTTATGTAATGTAAATAAAAACAGAACACAGAGTTTTCCACATCCTTATTATTTTGTTTATTCGTCAGTTTCGTTCGTCGCTCGTTCAATTTTGTTAATTGAGACAGCAACTCAGCCATTATCTGACTGAATATAAAATGAAATCTCCATGTTGTGCCGACAGTATACCTACATAACTTAGCTATCTAGCAAGCTAGCCTACAAACTCCAAACTTTTGACGGACAACTAACTGCCTTACAAATTCAAATGAGTTAGTTCATATTTCCTCAGCTTTGTCCTACTGTGCCGACCAGGATGACCTACAGAAGGTCGCGAGGAGGACCTGGACACTCGCACAGACCAGGGAAGCATGTCACTTATAGGAGGAGGTCTGTATTCAGCAGTGCGTGCGACAAGGCTGCAAGGATGATGATGATGTCCTACAATCAAAAGTCAATCTGCATAGACTTTTCCCTACTATTTTGGGGTCGGCTTCCAGTCTAACCGGATGCAGCTGAATACCAGTATTTAGCAGTAGTATGGAGCGACTGCCTATCTGACCTCCACAACCCAGTAACTGGGTAATACGATACCCCTTGGTAAGACTGGTTGTCAGACTTTCGGGCTTCAGGACGACCCGTAACGACTATCAAAGATCCACGAATGACAGCCGGGACCAACGGCTTAACGTGCTTTCTGAGACACGGAGGAGTCTCGTTATGTAAAGATGGTCACCCATCCACGGACCAACCCCGGCAAGCGTAGCTTAACCTGATGGATCGACCCGTGCGGCTGTTATTACTTAGCCACGACCTCCTCCTCCTGCTTCGATGCTATATTTTGGACTTTAAAACTCAGAATAAACTTATTTTCTATTATTTTAACACAATTCATCAAACTTACTCAACACCTCATAAAAATAATAAAATACTCAAATCCATGGGAATGAAATGTGGCGTGAAAAGAGAGATTTACAACTAGTTATATAAATTGTTGCCAATCCGACGCTGTCTATAATAAATAATGCATAAGGCAATTTAAAGTTGTATTATTTGTTATAAATAAATGGTTTATTGAGCCAATGATGAACGTTTAGAAACGGTTATAGTTTTATTGTGTTATAAACTTATAACCGTTGCGAAGTTCGATCTTCGGAAAAAATATCTGATTTCAATATAATTTTTCGTACCACTTGCTCAAAAAAGTGACATTCTATGCCACAAAAAGCGAACATAACAATAGTCATTTTTAATCTGTTAAAAACAGGGAAAGAAAACTGTACTGAATTTCATTCATCCTCCGGGGGGAGAAAGTGATTTAAATTTGGAATACTTACCGAAATTTTTACTGAACTACATCTGTGTTTACACCATTGAGTTTGTATACAGGGTGTCCGGTAAGGAATGGATAACCTTGGAATAGCATATTACAGACATGATGGCCGTTCTTAAAAAAATCCAAAAAAAAAATATTTTTTGGAGACTCCAAAAAATCATAATGTACGCACGACAACAGATCCAATTTTCAGTATAAGCTGATCTCGCATTGTATAGGATTTCCTTACAATGAGAGATCAGTCTAAACTAGAAATGTATAGCTTGATGTGTAGCTGTGTGTACTGTAGAGGTTTTATTATGTTCAAGCCAAAGTATGGATTTATAACTGGCTGACATTCCGATCATTCAAACAACGAATATTCTTGTAAAAAGTGAGGGTCGCTTTTTACATGGATTGTCAGATAGCGAATAGCTAGGGCTCCGCGTAGGACCTAGGGAGTGAACTATAATTTTATTTCTATTTTAATATAGCGGGCTTCAGCCCCATTTCTTCTTAAACTACTGTCTTTTATTATAAAGTAGTTAGCCTCCCGCTGTGAGGTTCGAGTCCTCACATTTGGTGGAGGCGCCGCCGCCGCCATAGCTGAAGCTTCATAGCGACCGCGAGTACGCCCGCGGTACCTCTCGAAGGTTTTTTGGAGTGCGCCGACACGGCCGCGAGTTTTGCAGAGCGAAGAAGTATTTAAGAATTTATTGGTGTTTGGCGAAGAAGTTATTCCGCCGGACGCAAGACGCATCACTATCGCATACCTAGCGATATGAGGAGCAGTGGATCCCCTTAAACAGACTAAGTGGTTTTAAATATTATTATTATTAATGAGTGATCATCATGGTGCTGATGTTGGACTATTATTTCACGGGCATCGACGCCCGGTGTCTTGAAAAGTTTATTGCCGATTTTTTGCGAATAGCCAACATTAATGGATGGCGAGAAAGCGATTGGTCGCTAATTTTGGGTGCGTTTCTTGCAAGTGCTGCAAGATCTTTTTACAATTATACATGGTCGGACGGTATGTCCTTTGAGGCACTGTGTGACGCATTATGGGCAGAATTCCCATGTAGATGCCATAAGGGAAAGATTTTTAATGGTGCACCACAAGAGGCGGATGCACAAGAAAGGTCTGTTGAAGACAGACAGGAAAATGTTTTATGTGTAGATGATAATATGCAATTAATTTCTAGTGAAAGAGAGCAGGAAGTTGATGTGCTAGAAAAATGCGATGCAAGCAGTGTTGACGATGAAGTTGAGGTCATTGCTGAGCTCAACTGCGCAGAGAGCAGCCCTGTGGTGACCGATAACGATGTGCAGACAGACGAGGTGCTTATGAAGGAAGATCAGGAAGCACTGGAATATTCGGGTCTGTCCAATCCTGCTACAATGTCTAGTATGTCTGTGTGTCAAGACGATCATGTTCACGATGTGGAAAACAATAAAAATAGCATCGCCTGTGAACAAATTTTTCAAGATAATTTTAATTTAAAATTTCCGATTTCAAAGGAGAATGCCCATTCCGATCTGTCGTCGGAGATAAAGGAGATTGGCAAGTTTTGTAATTTTAAAGTCGATTTGAAGTTAAGTGAAGATGAAGTGGAGTCATGCGCAGTCGATACAATGATTGATATCGCGCATGTGGAAATTAAAACTATTAAAAGTTGTGTTAGGTTCCCCAATATCCCTTTACGACACCGAAGTGTCGTGTATAATCCAAAACGTGTTTTATTGAAGAAGAAAAAGAATTTATCTATAAGGAAGATAAAATGTAAAAGATTGGTTCCTAAAATAAATAATTTGAAAAAGGATAAGAGAACCAATAATTATTTTGTAAAGAAGTTTTCCATTTCAAAATATAAGTTTTATAAATTGTATAAAAGGAGGTTGAGAGATATTTTTGAAAACTATATTATTAGATGTAAACTTTTTAAACCTCTTATATTTATTGGATGGAAACTTTTTCTTTTAAGAATTATTTAATTGTCATTGTCTTTATTTACAGTTTATCATGTCACTGCATTAGATTTATGACATCAGCAGGGCATGAAATATTAATTTGTATATTTTCAAATGTTCTAATATTGTTTTTTTTTTGTGTAATATTTCATATGCTGAGAACTACATCGGACGCAACCAACAGCGTGTGAGGTTACGCTACCCCACAACGCTGACCAAAACAATGAAGAGCATGAGGGAGTGAAACCTTAACGTTTTTCGACAACGTCGGTTCGTTACGGGTCGATAGCATGAACATCCTCCAGCATTTAGTATGACGTATTAGGAGTAGTGGAAGTTTTGAGAAACTGTGAATACCTTCTAGAGGGGGGGTGACTTTGGTATGAGTTGTAACCAGCTTTGCTGACGGGACATAGTCCTTGCAAAGAGTGTTGAGTTGACACAATTGGTGCAGTTTATATCAGAGTATCCACAGTTTGGTCAATATGGACCAGTAGTATTACGTAAGGGTTCAGTGTTGACATTACGCGATATTTTTCTTTGAATTTGCTGGAGATTGAACATGAGTTAGGTTCTGCGTTAGAATTTTGACTTCCTGGCGCATTCCTCTCTCTGGCTCGATACTGTCCGATGGATTAATGAATCACGATGTTGAGTTCTTTAGATTTTCAACCCCTTCTGGGCTGATGTGAATTGTCACATCGTATTGTTTTGTAGGGGGTACGTCATTCTTTTCCCTCTGGGTTTTGTTTGACGGGGCTCAGACTGGATAAATGCGATATTTTTGGGTGCACATTGGCACACTTTAATGTTAACTTATCTGACACTTAACATAGTGTTAGATTTTCGCGTTTCGTTTGTCCAGAGCTAAGCCTGTATATATAAATACGAAACCCCGAATTGTCGCCGTTTTCCCGGAGTTAGGTAGGGTGTCTATTTTTAGGTTTAGGTAGGTTTTGTCTGTATGATCGAATGTCTTGGTCTGAATAAAAGTTTTATTTGGAAGTTGACTACGTTAATCCTTTTATTCAAGGGTGGGCGTAGCTCATGTAGAGGTTTTATTATGTTCAAGCCAAAGTATGGATTTATAACTGGCTGACATTCCGATCATTCAAACAACGAATATTCTTGTAAAAAGTGAGGGTCGCTTTTTACATGGATTGTCAGATAGAGAATAGCTAGGGCTCCGCGTAGGACCTAGGGAGTGAACTATAATTTTATTTCTATTTTAATATAGCGGGCTTCAGCCCCATTTCTTCTTAAACTACTGTCTTTTATTATAAAGTAGTTAGCCTCCCGCTGTGAGGTTCGAGTCCTCACAGTACCTACTAGTGGGGATATTTTTTTTTTGTATTTTTTTAAGAACGGCCATCATGTCTGTAATATGCTATTCCAAGGTTATCCATTCTTTACCGTACACCCTGTATAAAGCATTATTTTTAATAAATGCTTATCTCATATTATTACTGTGTTAATTTTTTCGCAAATGGTACGAAAAGTAGAGTATTTTCCTCGGTGATAAAGCTGTCTTAGTCTTGGGTGAACTTAAATCCCTCGCTACACTCTGGACTCGTCTTAAATCCCTCGCTTCGCTCGTGATTTAAGTTTTTAACACCCTCGCTACGCTCGGGAGTAAACCTCGAGTCCTTCGTTACGCTCGCGATTTAAATCGTCACCCGCGACAGAAGACACTGCTTTATCCCCTTGGTTAATAATCTACTATTATAATAGCTCGTTCGTATAAATATCGCAGATATGAATTCTATAACGGAGGAGAAAGAAAAGAAGTGTGTTGAGGATGTTGTAAAATTTTAAAGAGGTGCTAATTTGAACACCGACGCGCGACGTTGACGTTGCAAAACTGAACGAAATGGAAACGACGAAAGGACGAACATCTCCTTTGTGATAAAAAGTTTTGGGTTGAAGTTGCCTACTGCGTTTATTGAAGGTAAAAACTAAGCTTTTGCCAAAGTTTCTTACCAACCAAAACAAGCCATCAATGGTACCAACCTACCTAAATTTTTCGAGATTAACATTCAAAACATCTCTTGAACCAATTCTTTTCTGTGTTTACTAAGGTATGGCTATCTTAAAACAATTGTGTCCACTATAAACCTCTATGCCCCATTCTAAATGTGACCAGTAGAATAAGAAGCAATGCACACACGCCGCGCGGCATCTCGCACAGCACCCAATCAGAGCTATGCGCTGTACAAACGCACAGCCAGTCAGTGTGTATGTCTGTTTGCGCAGGCGTGTGCTGTCAACTGATTAAACAAATATGTACTTACGAGCGAGTATGTGCCAAGTACCAACATACGATACATTTTTAGGAAAAATGGGATGTTTTAAAAATAAGCTTTTGGTAAATAATTTGGTTTTTTGAAGCTTAATCCCGTTCATTTTGGCAGTTTGTTATAATAGGGACGGAATATCTTTTTGCCTTTTATAATTATAACCTTTTTTCGTGATATTGAGTAAGCATTAGGTACTCTCTAATGTTGCTGTAATTTAACACAGGGACGTTTGTTCTTTCCTGTTTGTATTTTCTGTTTGTAGGTTACTTTCTACTTAGTAAATAAGTATTTTGTTATTTTCACGTCAAAGAGTGTGTCTATCTATCTATCTATGGTGCCATTAAAATAGGTGGACAAATTTTAACGGAGTGTTCTATATGAATATGAACAACTTTCACTATAGGAGTAACTCTGAAATCGCGAAAAAAAATCAGCTGTTCAGTAGGTACATTTATAGTCTACACCAAACTCGTCAAAATGTAGGGATCAGCTGACTTTTTTCGCGATTTCAGGTTTGGTTCTATAGTAAAAGTTGTTCATATTCATGGGTAAAACACCCTGTGATTTTGTCCACCTATTTTAATGGAACCTTATATAAACAAAAAGAGAAGTCCTGACTGACTGACTGACTGATTGACTGACTCATCAACGCTCAGCCCAAACCCTTGGACCTATAAAGCTGAAATTTTACACAGAGGTTCCCTTTATAATGTAGACAAGGAATAAGGAAGGAATTCCTGGTAGTACGTTCCCGTGGGATATTTTCCGACATCCACGGGAGCGGAGCCGCTGGCAAAAGCTAGTTCTCAATAAATATCGTAGAACCGTGTAATGTGAACTGACCTCATTGCTGTATGATCTGACGTGTTGAGTTGACAAGCTCGATGATAATTCACAATGATATAATTAGCCCCGAATCAACTGCGCTTGCGGTTGGCATGCCAATCAAACTGACAGTCAGAGTCAGGCCAGTTTCGAAATGCACGAAATTAAGTATGAAGTTAATTCTGAAATTAAGTTTCATTCGTGAAGCTCATGTTAAATAGTAACAATGTAAGCTTGTAATTAACTATGTAAATGAGTGTAGTAACTTACCGCAGGATACATTGTTCAGTAGTAAGGACGTTCTCTACTTTAGAACACTTTCATGCGAGTATATGGAATTGATGTTTTTTTTTTTTTTGTGGATCTATCATCAATGACTTCTCCCGCTCTGGGTGGAGCGGTGTCAGACTTTTACTGACAAACCCCCCCGTGTTCCTTCAGTTGCCTGTGCCAGGGCCACGGTATCTCTTTCAAACAACCCGCGACCCCGGCGGCATCGGCCCTATTGGACCCCATCATTGCTGACATCTCTTTGAGGCGCGCGTGGACCACAACGCGCCGTCGTCAACTCTGGAATTGATGATACTGATATTATTATTCCTATCTATTTACACTCGCAAATATTTCAGGATGTACTAAGACTACCTACGACGTTAAGTCCCTGAATACTACTTAACTGAAAAACTTACAGAAACTACAATACCGTTCCGAACTCCAAATGAAAATATATCGGCATTATTTTCCGTGCCGTGCCGTGCATGCAGCGCAATGCTCTCGGTGCGGCAATAACCGGTTTAATTACGGCATAAATTATCGCCGGACGGCGTTGCCGACTACCAGGCGCACTGTTCCGGATACCGGGCGCACTGTACCGACGAGCGCAACACTTTGTTACAGAATAAGCCAGCCTCCACTTAATGGACCATGATTTATTCTTATTATGGTCTACAGTGATGAGTAGAGGTTTAAGTTTCGCGAGCTGGACTTGTACAATGTAAGTTTAATTAAAGAGCTTTTACGAGATTTTCATGTGAAAACCTCAGTAAAAGCTCATTAATCAGAGCCAGTCATCGTAATCTTTGTCGGAGGTGGCGTAAACTTGTGTCATCGTTACTAGGAAAGCATATGTTCAGCCGTGGTTACTTCATCATCAGAGCCAATAATATTATTAAAAAAAAAACAAATCGGTTTATAAATGACGTAGTACTGAGGTAACAAACTAAAAAAAATACAACCGAATTGAGAACCTCCTCCTTTTTTTTAAGTCGGTTAATAAACAGGTAGATAATGGCACTAGCGCGCGCAAATTGTTGCAGACAAATTCAGACAATTGTTGTAATTTGATTTAGTCGGCTAATAGCAGCGAGCGAAACAAAGCGTGTCCGTGGCGTGACAGTACAAATGCCAAGCTATCTCTTTCTGTATATCATACATAAATAAATAAATAAATAAATAAAGAATCAAACATGAATCAGACACACTAATAAAACTCTTCATCACAATAAACAAATGATACGAGAACACAATACAATGTTTCCATCCGATTTTCGAAATAGGAACTCGCGTCATCGCCACTAGAAACAAGGCAACATTTTTCACTAAAAAACATTTGCCAATTTTGAAACTAATCTGTGCACAAAGGTCGTTTGCGAGCGATCACGCGGAAATTAAGCGGTCGGTATGCGGCGCGACTAACGACGCGTCGCGGCACAAATCGCGCGACTAAAACGACGCACGCGCGACTGATCGCGTTAAGGCGCAGATTTCCTGAAAACGATCAAAAGGTGGTTTAAAAAGGTGGTTTTTAAAGCTGTGTGTCTCATAAACCGTAAATAATTTTGACATGTAAAAAAAATATGATGTAGGTATTCAAGTCCTTTTCGCATACCGTGATGGAAGCCAAAACATAATTAAACATACTTTAATGCACCAAAAAAATCTTTAAACATACCTCCTAATAATCTTTAAAAGCTGTTTATCCCTTCATTAGCAATTATAATTATAATTAAAAATATACCATGAAATGTCAAATTCCAAACTGCATCCAGTGATGGATTACTTTTTATTAAATAGTTAATTTCTATATTTATACGATTTTAGTTGCACTTTTACGACATAATTCCGGTGCGCGTGAGAATCTTCTATCTCGTGCGTCAAACTAGATAGCCATAAAGCCATTTCACTTACACACCGAGCTAAACCACGCTTGGAACCAGGGCCTTAACTCCCATTACCCAGCCGATGCTCTTGTTGATTTTAAACAGATGTTTTTACTTTATTCTGTAAGCTTTTCCTGTTTTAGAGGCTGATAATATGGTTTTTCAGTGCTGTAATATAGAACAAGGAGAGGCAAACCAAGCTCAGTGACAGGAAGGCAAACGAGCACCATTGATCCGTACCTACTTACCTGAATGTACTATTCATACTGAAGTATACATAATGTAATGTACCAGAGAATCCTACTCAACAACTTCCAAGCACGAGTATACTTAGCAGAGGAATTTAGAAAAAGAAATCCACTGCTATTAATTTCCCAGAAATTCCACAGCCAACAAACATAGAAATACGTAATTTATTGAAATTTGAAAGACGAAAAACTTTATCTAACAACTCCCAACTAAAACTATAAATCAACATGACACATGTCAGTTTCCTGTTCCCATGCCGGCGCGGATAATCGGCAAAAATATCGAATAGATATTCGGAATACGTATCGATACATCGACTAATAAATACGAGTAGCCGTACAAACGGCCAGTGCGTACGCGGCCTACATAATTCATGAGGTGGTCAGCTGTGACTGCGTACAAGCCGATATTGCAAGAGTTTTGGGTCTCGACGGATTAAAAATGTAGTACTTCGCTACTTTTGGATTGGAAGGACCGACATTAAAATATGGAGGGATTGGAAAGTTGTTCTGTGTCTATTTGTTTGTCTATGGTAATCATTGGTTAAGTTGATCACGCCTACGCTTTTGACTAAACGACAGGCAACAACTAAGCTTTATGCAGATTAGGGTGAAAAGCGATGGAGTATAGTTGCATAATTTTGGTTTGAACCGCTTTCATTTGGCTTTATAAAGCTCATAGTGTTAAATATTATCACATTATTTTCGATCAAATATAGTCCAGAAATCATGAATTCTGAAACACTCTCATACATAATACAGAGATCGTAATTTCATGGACTGAAAAAGCAGCAAGGCTATATACTTTCACATTAAGGCTGCAGATAGAGTAACTTTCCTTTATGGGGTAAACAAACCCAAACCACTAAAAACGATATTTATGACCTCACATACAACATCTCAGCCCCCTATAAACTATCCACTTGGAGCTTCTTCCAATAAAAAATATCTGCATATAATGAAGGTACTCCTACAAATCGCACACATCAACAATAACTGCTACGTTACAAGGAATGCCCGCTAATTGGTAGTTAGCAGAAAGGCAGTAAAACGCCTCATTACTAATTCTGCCGACGCCGAGCCTCCAAGACGTGTCAATTCGACTAATTTGCAAATATATCGGCAGCGGATGCTGTAGAGGACATTTAGCTATCATAGAATATCAATATGGAATATTTTATTTATTAGATCTGATATACATAAGTAATAGAAGCTCTAAGAAAAATAAAAAGAAGATGACGGCTGATAATAATGATGTAATATCAGTACAAAGAACTCGTCGCCGCTGAATGGTGACATTAGTAACACAGAGTCAAGGTAACCGATTTTGAATTTATGGACTTGTCAAGCTTCTTGATTATATTAAGTCTTCTTGGATTATTTCGTTGTTAAGGATAGATAAACAACAAACTAAATGAGAAAAGCTATTGTCGTGGTAAGTTTAATAGTAGGACTAACCCAGGATCCAGTGGGTATATGCCGACGCCAAAGGACCACATGTTTAAGCTGCACCTTGGCAAATAGTTACAGGATCTCAGGATCTTGGGTCTCAGGGCCTTTATGCTTAATTATTATGACAATGCTAACATTACAACGAGATCTTAATTAGGAAGGCCGAAATCAGACTCATTGAGCTAAACTCCTCGACGCTTAGTCGATGTGAAACTCAAAGACGATGGTAAGGATTATTACAATTGCCTCGAAGCCATCCCTTAGGCGATAAGGATTAAAATGATCTAGTTTTAGAAATTAGAATCGGGGCCATTAAGGTCGTCGCAAAGTTACCAGTAAATTATTTTAACTGAAAGTAAACAGGCTCCGGTGACGTCACTCTTCGGTTATCCCCGAAAGCTTACACTATACATATATTTTATTGAATTTATTAAAAAAAAAAGAAGACAATGCCATGAAAGAAATATTGAAGATGTGAAATGTGTGGTCGCTTGCTACAAACAAATTAATTAATGAGTAAATCTGACTCAGTGGATATTTAGTTGTTAATATTGAAATTATGTAAATCTCACCTGCCTTATTGATGCCGCTCACTAATTTGCTTAAATATGGCCACGACGAGAGTTGTCTCACAGACTGTCCAAGACATAGGTGAGAATAATAAAGAACATTGATAATGATAAGTCTATCATAAGTGTACAAGGTAATTTTTATACCTTTAGTAAAATTTAAAATATACAGGGTGTAAGGGACAGCCCTCCGCAAACTAACAGGGTGCATTCAGCTCCTCATTTTGAATTATATTCCACCGGAAATTTTCTCAGGAAAATTTTCATTTTTTCAATTTTTTTTTCAGTTACATTTTCATTATTTCAACGTAAAATTGCATTGTGTGTTCGCAGCACTCCATTTATTTAAAAAAAAACTGCAAAAAAAAACAGCAAAAAAAAAAACCAACAATGGATGTTGAAATACTCTAACCAACGACGCGTGAAATCAGCTGTTCACTTTCTAGCTACAGAGTTCATCGAAGTCACCGCATACCTATTACCTTCCCCTCCCAACCAGTAATAGACGCTCCGATTTGTGCACAAAAACACAAACAAATCAGGTTTATTGGATTCCCTTAACGTTCCTGAAAAAATTTCATGTACCGGTCATCTTAGTATGCCATACTGAATTCACCCTATCAGTTTGCGGAGGGCTGTCCCTTACACCCTGTACAAGAAGCAATCGAAAGACAGCATCATCCTAACATACTATATTATCAACGTCAATGTGCCAAGTACCAAACTTCGCGTTAACGCGTTTGCATACTTGATTATTATTGATAACAATCTTAATCACACCCTTATTTGTATTGTCGGCTATAAAATATCAATTATAAAATACACATTAGTTAAACTGATATAAAAGTTAATAATGTTTTTAAAAGCTCCTAATTCGAGTGGGCGAGGCGCAAAAGAAACCGTTTAATCAAGATGATCACAATCACAACCCGATCAAGATTTTATTTATTTTTATATAAAATCCGAACGTTGATATAAGATACGTGTGGTGCGATACTATCTGGATATTGTCGTAAACAGAGAGGTGTTAATGTTGCCACTATTTGCATATTAATATGAAGCATCTCGTTCTGTGGTTCGTTCACCCCGATCCCCGATCGGCTGCGTAACTTTATTGGTTGTTTGTATATTTTAGCATGTGATTACTTTTCTAGACATTTCCATTTCAAGTGATTTGTTTGCTAAAATGTCTTTTGCTTTGACTATTCTCACTGGCGAAGCTGATTCAGCCGGTCGATTCTGTAAAAATCTCACCGTGAAAACTTAGGTGAAGTGAGTTTGTTTTTGCGAGGAATTGACACTATTGACAGCTCACGCTCACTTCACCTAAGTTTTCACGGTGAGATGGTTACAGAATCGCACTGTGTTATTTCAAGATTCAGCCATCGCAGCAGTTTTAATGCTTTTAAATTGTTTGATTTAGCTTTCACTATAAAGTGAAGGTAAACATCATTCGTTTTCACACAATGTTTGCAAACCTTGTTGTTGACTGTCAGTGGACTCAGTTTGTGGCACTAGTACCTGTCAGTTGACTCAATTGGTGGCACTCTAGTACCTGTCAAATTCCAAGCATACGAGATGTTTTTACTTTGTCGATAGCTGGCAACGGGTTGGTATCAGAATGACTGGATCGCAAATTGACCACGTCGCTCTTAGTCCAAATCTCAAAATGTTTTCACTTTGTCGATAGCTGGCAACGGGTTGGTATCAGAATGACTGGATCGCAAATTGACCACGTCGCTCTTAGTCCAAATCTCAAAATGTTTTCACTTTGTCGATAGCTGGCAACGGGTTGGTATCAGAATGACTGGATCGCAAATTGACCACGTCGCTCTTAGTCCAAATCTCAAAATGTTTTCACTTTGTCGATAGCTGGCAACGGGTTGGTATCAGAATGACTGGATCGCAAATTGACCACGTCGCTCTTAGTCCAAATCTCAAAATGTTTTTACTTTGTCGATAGCTGGCAACGGGTTGGTATCAGAATGACTGGATCGCAAATTGACCACGTCGCTCTTAGTCCAAATCTCAAAATGTTTTCACTTTGTCGATAGCTGGCAACGGGTTGGTATCAGAATGACTGGATCGCAAATTGACCACGTCGCTCTTAGTCCAAATCTCAAAATGTTTTTACTTTGTCGATAGCTGGCAACGGGTTGGTATCAGAATGACTGGATCGCAAATTGACCACGTCGCTCTTAGTCCAAATCTCAAAATGTCTAAATCTCAAAATACCTAAGTCGCAAAATGACTACATCGCTTTTAGTCCACATCTCATAATGTCTAAATCTCAAAATACCTAACTCGCAAAATGACTACATCGCAAAAAGTCCGAACAGTTGTGTAGGCACCTATACAGGGTTGATATCAGAATGACTGGATACATCATCATTCATCATCGTCATCTGCCTAGCCTTTTCCCAGCTATTTTGGGGTCGGATGCAGCTGAATACCAGTATTATATTACCCAAAATAGGTGATTTTAACATTTTTGTCAGTATGTAGGTTTGTCTGTTCAAGCATCAAAATGGACCGATTTGGTTCAAGTTTGGTGTAAAGAGTGAATTTTGGGGAAGCACATTATAGTCTAGGGAAAGTTAGAAAAAAAGTCACCTTAAGAACCAAAGAGATTAATATAGGTATAGGTGCCTACACAACTGTTCGGACTTTTTGCGATGTAGTCATTTTGCGACTTAGGTATTTTGAGATTTAGACATTTTGAGATTTGGACTAAGAGCGACGTGGTCAGTTTGCGATCCAGTCATTGTGATACCAACCCGTGGCAACGTATCGGCAAAACTTTCTTTTGGCGGCGGTTACCATTAACTTTTGGACCTCTCTCTATTTACCATTCTCTATCATAAGAACATCCTTAACTCAGCATTGAACGTCTCTAAACCATCTCGCAGCATCCCACGCCTCCCTTTGCATAAGGCTCATCTTGCTATTTATAAACTCCCCGATCAATTCGCCTAGCAAACATTGTATGAATCCTCCTTACAGACTCCGTCAATAAATCAAAGCAGGATCATACTCTTAATTTTCATATCGTGTGCGTAGGAGCGCAAATAAAAGAGGATTGGTGGTCGACTAGTCGTGTGTCGTAAATAATGTAAGGTATCGATTACTATCCGTTAGTACAACGCCTCACTCTGCCTCCTGCTGCGTGCTGCGCGCCTGGTCTCCAACACGTTTAGATCGCACGATATGACGGAACGGCTGCTTTTGTGGGTAGAATAATGCAACAATGGTGGTCTTTGGAAATCAATATTGGGTAAAAGGACTAAGTCTTGAATTAACTAAAGTTTTTTCTGTACAATGCGATTCAACTAAGAATAGGAACGTCAATGACCTCGAACTGTCAGCTGAAACTTGAAATATACGGCTTGCAAAGTTTTGTAGTGTTATTTATCCTTGTACATTTGAATTCTGTTTTTGGAATTTGTTTTTGTTAAAATATGTCACTGACTTTGCAAATGTGTAAACGAGGTGTTGTTTTGCTAAATCTTCACAATATGGCGTAAGGTCATTCCTATTCTTAGTTGAATCGCATCGTGCATTGATACATAAATTGGCTGTACGCTTCGCTCATGCAGTAATAAATAGAATGTGCAACTCTCGAAACGGTCCTTCTAGATTCTTTAGCAGTAAAGTAATCGATTTATATAAACCAACTAGCTGACCCGACAGACGTTGCCCTGTCTTAGCTATGAATATTCTAATGTAAACGCGCGAAGTTAAAATAGTCGTTAAGTTTTCTGATATTTTCCAATATTCTGCGCAATTTCCTTAATTTTTCTTTCCGTAAAAACCTTCAGTATTAAAAAACTTTAAAAAAAGATGAATTAAGTCGTTCTCAAGTTATGGCGTGACCAGGGAAATAGGGATTCATATTTATATACCTATTTATAGAAGATATAGAAGATGCACATGTAACACCACACCATATTCCTTCCTTCAAAAATGGTCAATATCATAAGAACTTCCCAGTCGCTCCATGTAAAGCTCTCCCATAACTTACGATAAAATTGTTAAAATAAATTAATTAAATTATCTCCGTCTACCGCTGGCGGGTCGTTCGATCGTTAAATAATTCAATTCTACATCGTTTCTACATAATGTCACTATAAGTATTGGTTGATATAAAAATGTAAAAACTTCACCTGTGCGCGTGTGAACGATTGCAAAGTGAGATAGCTTAGGAATGGCCACACATGCGCGCGCGCAGCTTTTGAATGGCGGATGACATTACATTCATGTTTTCAGGATATTGTAAAATGAAGTCCGATATTGTCAACCTCGTGGCATTTGATACAATATGACATTCATGGCTTAGTATTACCTAGGTACATCTAATGAATGCTTTGGATCTTTACACATTCTTGATTCGTACTAGTTAATTTTGGTTCCAACACCGTTGCGCTACTTACCGAGTTCATTTTCATTTCCAGTAAGTAAGTTTTCTTAAGTAGAGTGCAGCACTAATATGTTATAGGTGTTAAAGTCAAGCTACTGGTTGTCCACTCAAATATAAAACCAACATAAGCAGTCCCAACACGCAACACAATAATTTACAGCTCCCATAAAACATGATATATTTTTTACTTCAGTTAAACTTGCAAATCGCATTCATAGGCTGAAGATTTATCTAACATATCAAGTAATAATTTACATGTAAAATGCGCGGGGGGCAGAGTCGTGCGCCCGCGCAGTTAATCACACGCCCACCTAGTACACATTATTGTTTATAATTGTCTAGACACGCGACACGCGACGTGGGCGCATTCCCAGAGATACTAACTACCTTGGATTTGTCACGGATTAGAGGAATCGGCAAATAGATAGACATATTGGGTATTACCACAAAAACTTAGACACTTCTTCAACGCGTGTTATTATGAAATGTCGTGTTAAGTTGATAGACATCACAGTTTTGTGATAATATGGTAAGTGTCCCGAAGTAAGGAAACGAAGAAAGCTTGGTAACTGGACGACCTCTGGATTGACTTTAAAGGATACTACAGTGTGTCCATGTTTCTTGGAATAAGTCTGCAATCATGATCAAGATAAATATTTTATTATTTTTGCAGATGTTTTAGTATGATCGTCTTTTGTTGCATCAAACAGCAAACTTGATGAGGAGAGCAGATTAACTACTAAACACAATTTTTATGAGCTGTTGCTTAAACTGTCATTGGTGACTGTTCCAAAAAGGATGTGATACCCACAGCCCACTAGCAGCACCTATTCAATATTATGACTTAATAAGTAGCTACTTAGGAATCTAAAAATGGAGATCTTGTCAAAACAAACTTAATTTAAATAACACAACGAGAGTCCTTCACAGTTGTAAGTGAGCGTCTGTCGGCCCACTCAACATCTTTGATCCATAATTAAATGTTAGCGAATCCTAATGTTATTCAATATTCTGCCATTAGCCTTATATTCACAAGTTTAATAGCTATATTGACTCTTTGAGAAAGAAAAGATAAAAATCGTGTGTTCAACAGATAGATTATTATCTAATCGGATCCTGATATAGAATCACTGTGGGATCTTAGTCAGAATCATAAAAAAGAGATTGCAAACTATACTGAGATGTTCTTATCATAATCTAGGTATATATATCTATACTAATAATAAAGCTGAAAAGTTTGTTTTGTTGTTTGTACGATTTGAAAAATTATTTTTGCATTTGATAGCCCAATTCTTGAGGAAGGCTATTTAACATCCCGCTAGGACCGATAGGAGCCGAACAAAAAGAAAAAAAGACAAAAAGAACGATAAGCGAAAACGAAGTACGCGGACAAAGTCGCGACCAGAAGTGAATATGCGGGTCATTTACATACCTACATACTTTGCGAACAAAATTTGCTATGGAATTTGTTCTTAAACTAAGCTCTTCATGACTTTAAAGACCAATTTACAGTAAGACTACCCCCCATATTGTTAGACTATTTTCTACCAAAGCACTTTAGGTACTTCAGTAGTATCCGCATTGTTGGTACTTAGTTCCCATACAACTCTATTTTTAGAATAACAGCCGTACGGGTTGATACATCAGGTTAAGCTACGCTTGCCGGGGTTGGTACGTGGATGGGTGACAATCTTTTAATACCGAGACTCCTCCGTACCTTGGAAAGCACGTTAAGCCGTTGGTTCCGGCTGTCATTCGTGGATCTTTGACAGTCCTTATCGTCAGAAGCCCGAAAGTCTGACAACCAGTCTTACCAAGGAGTATCGTATTACCCCGTAACTGGGTTGTGGAGGTCAGATAGGCAGTCGCTCCATGTAAAATACTGGTATTCAGCTGTATCCGGTTAGACTGGAAGCTGACCCCAACATAGTTGGGAAAGGCTAGGCAGATTGATTGCCTTTTTCCAGAATAGCACTGCAGCATTTAAACATGGGCTAAGTAACAATTTATTAACGTCTTCCTAAAAAACCTGCATTTTTTGACGTTTAAACGTATCTTGACGTTAAGCAACGTTTATTACTTAGTACTTAGGTAAACATAATCAGTGTTGTCAGTATATAAACTATGAGATATAATTTCGATACCATAATTGGCTAAATTGACGTAGTGCCGGGTCAGAGGGGCGGAGTTGCGAAATGCTCGCGTAGGGCACTCTTGCGCACGTCGAATGTGATTAGACCCATGTTCCTCCACCATCAGGGCTGGCACGCTAGCTTTGTGAATGATTTACAAGGTGGGGGCGTGGTCACAATCGGAAGCGACGCCGCCATTTTGTGTTTTCAATACAAATTCTGTGATAATCCGCAAAATATGTTTTCCAATAATGACCCCTGTGATAGTTTTCAGTATAATTGAATTATGGAATACCATTTTTCAGCCTGAAATCGAACAGATAAATAATAATTTTCACATAAAACAAATACCATTCCAATAAATAACAGGAACATTATTTCACAGTTGATTTCAACACAGTATCCGATTAATTATTGACGCCATTAAAAAGTAAGTACAACAAAACTATAATATATCGGAGATTTCGTTCGTGACAAATTAATGAGTGCAGTGTTGCCATAACAATAATGTGGTACATTACATGGCCATACTATTACGATTGATTGCCTTTATTATGCCTACGGGTGTGATATTGATTTATTTTTCGATTGTGTACATAATATGGTCACAATTAATTATTCCTGCAGTCGTTGATAAATTTAGGAGAACTCAATGCTTGGAAATTGTAATAGAATAGAATAGAAAGCGTTTATTTCGACCAACAAAGGATCATGGTCTCAAAAAAAATGCAAAATTTAAAAATAATACAAAAGACACACAATTATCATGCACTTGAAACGAAATTATAAATCTCGATTGCTCAGTAGTAATAAAGTCAGTGAGTAGTGTAGTCTAATGAGATGTTCATGCGATTTAAAAAAAATTTTTTTTCAGCTGAAATCAATATCAAATATTTAAATGTTTAATAGAAACTCAGAAACAATAAATTATCGCCGTACGCAACTCAAAGGAAGGTAGTTTTCGTAACCACTGCTATATGTCCTGATTATAAGCAGCCCATTCGCTAATCGCTTAATCAAAACCCCGTCACAACATGAATCACCTCACCACTTTCTCATACCCTGGAGCCTCGGGGCAGCCCTACTGTCGGCGTGCGCGCGCGCAACTGGTTCAAGGTTGTCCGTAAGAATGCGGCCCGTATGCCCCACTCGCTAATTTGGTCAGGCACTCTATTGCCTTATACGGCGCTGCGACGATTGTGCGCCGGCAGATTAGAGCTCGCCATGATTTATAGCAGAGTTTGAGAGTGTACGTTGCTTTAATTTGTCTGACTGTACAAGATTTTGATTAGATAATGTTTTGGTTACTAGCTGTTTCGCACGACTTTGTTTGCTTATAAACTTCAAAGCCCGATAAAAAGGGGATGATTTTCAAATTCCTCAACTCGTACACCCTTTTAAGATCTACACTATCATATTTCGACTTCCAGCCTTGCAAACAGTTATTGAACTGTTTTTATCGTAAAATATCTGTGTCAGAAGCAGAAGTGTCGAAAGCCTAAATATAGCATATTGCAGGTAAATTTTTTTCTTTTTTTAGGCCGCATAGTTTTCGACTTTTTAATCCAGGGTATAAGCTATCTACATACCAAATTTCATCCTAATCGGTCCAGCCGTTTGAGCGTGAAGAAGTAACAAACATACAAACACATACACAAACTTTCGCCTTTATAATATTAGTGTGATTGCAGGAAAAATAAAACGATGTCTCTAAATAGCACACTTTTTCAGAAATCGGAACGTAACCCTCGGTGCGCGAGTCCGGCTCGCTCTTGACCGGTTTTTTGAAATTTCACTGAATAAGTAACCATCTCAATATTAACTTTGAGTATAAAATTCGACAGACATCGCTTCCTGTATTAAGTGGAAGCAAAACAAACTACAATGCGTTTCAACTAAGAATAGGAAAGTCAATGACCTCTAACTGTCAACTGAAGCTAGAAATCTAAGGCTTGCAAAGTTTTGTAGTGTTATCCTTATCCATTTTAGTTCTGTTTTTGGAAATTGTTTTTGTTAAAATATGTCACTGACTTTGCAAATGTGTAAACGACATGCTATTTTGCTAAATCTTCACAATATGGCGGAAGGTCATTCCTATTCTTAGTTGAAACGCACTCTACAACCACGACTTATGACGAAAGAACTATGTTAGCTTCAGGCAATTCGCATACAATTAGAGCAAGATTTATGATCCAAATACAAACTAGTCTGATAGTTAATAGCACGACAATACATAACAAATGTTCAATTAAATTGTTATGTAAATGGTACGGCAGTAACAGTTGAGCAAGAACATAGCCTGGATACAAATGTAGCCTTTCCCAGCGCGGGCAAAAAGTGTTCCAGTTCCGTATAAAGGCTCTTACAGACAGAGGCGATATCGCGGTCGCGACGCGATATTTCGATATTATATCCGTAGAAAAATATCGCGTCGCGACGCGATATCGCCTCTGTCTGTAAGAGCCTTAAGGGCAAGTAATTGAAATATACAGCGTGTTAACCGCTTGTTAGCCTGCTCGTGGATAGGCCATAGTCTTGAATTAGGGAAATGCGTCATTACCGTGTTAGAAAACGGTGGTAATTTGTGCCTGATTGGTAATAGGCTTCCTGTACCAGTTAGGCACAATTGCAATCTTTGTAATAAACGGTTGTCAGGGGTATTTACTGGTGAGAGGTTCGGCAACTGTTTCTTCCTGTTCGCTAAAGAAGTACAGAGATCTTCATCTGTTTAATCATTTTCTAAACGCGTCGAAAAAGGCGTATGTTAAACAGTGGATGAAGTCAGGTTGTTGATGATTTTGTGAGTTAGATCATATTATTGTAAAAGACCGACGGTGTCTTTGGATCTGTATTTTAGGTTTTTGCCCCCGACTTCCGAAATTAAAGTTATTTTTCACTTTGTAGTGTTTTTAGGAAGTCGGTTTTGTTTTTTGTAAAAAAGTTTTTATTTTTTACTTTTTAGTGGGTCAGTTTGTAATTTATCTAAAGTTACAATAACCCAATGTGAACTGCTCATCACGTTTTACAAAATATTGCTTTTCCCGATGCAGGGACGTTAATTGTTGAGGAGTTCTCCTAGTAAGAACCAGGAGAACTGGAGCTCATGGTGAAGTCACCATCACCATTATGGATTTTGACGAGCATAAACCATATTAAAGTAATCGAATCGCAACCTGTGATATACTTAGATCCTAATTGAGTATTTCCGATGGCCATCTGTGGTCTTCATCATCAGTTCCAGTTCACCAAATGGTGCTTTCCGAGAGCAAATGCACGAGTTACTATAAAAAATACCGAAATCGATATAAGTGTGCCCATAAAATTTGAGGGTTTCCCTCGATTTCCATGGCATCCCATCATCAAATCCTGACTTGATGATTATGGGACCATTTGGGAAGTATACCCTTTCGAACAAAAAAAGAAAAATTAAAATCGGTCCAGCCATCTTCGAGTAATCGGGGAACATACATAAAAAAAAAAAAAAAAAAAAAAAAAAAAAAGGTTCCGATGAATTGATAACCTCCTCCTTTTTGAAGTCGGTTAAAAATATATAAATTAACAGATTTAAAAGAATAATATCTATACATGGTATATAAAAAAGGGGAAAGGATCATAGGGCATCAAAAAATTCGTCCGCATCGCTGTCAACAGGAAAAGTGCCCAGAAGGCTGGCAGCATTGCCACGTTGTATGGCAATGCTGATTCTTTGGCCAAAAAATATTTATATAAATATATATTGTTAAATAAATTAAATCGGGGGCTCATCATATATTTTAATTACACCCGTGTAAAAATATAAATCCTCTGACTTCCAGCTGGATAAGAAATTTATAATTAAAGTGAAGATACACTATTGCAGCTGTTGGTCAATCTAAAATTAAACTTACAAAAGCAATCAAAGATATGGAGTATCATATTATGATATTATCACCCATAACAGTCATAAGTTGACAATGAAACATAAAGTGTATGTTGCGGTCGTGTTGGTATAACGGGTTCGAGTCCCTGCTCGCTCACGGGTATACGTTACAGTAACGCGATACGTGAGTTTTTGTCAGCGCTTGTAACTGTCTCGTCGCGATGTTTGGTGGGCTGGTCTCCAATTGTAAGAATAAAGAAATATCGAGGCATTTATCATTAGGACAGTTTTTATCTGGTAACATCAAGACTTTGTTTGTTGAAGATATGAGCAGAGACGTTGGAACTCTTGTCTGTTACAACTTGACAGAGAGATGTAGGAATTAGTCTTTACTAGCACATCCCGCGCAGCTTCGCCCGCGTGGATGTTGGGAAATATCCCACGGGAACGTACTACCGGGAAATTCTTCCTTATTCCTTGTCACACATCATTATCATCATCATCATCATCATCTTGTTCCTTGTTACATCTATCTATACAGGGTGAAATTGAATAGATGCGACAAAATTTAAGGGGGTGTTCTACGCATCAATATGAACAACTTTTACTATGGGACCAAAATTGAAATCGCGAAAAAAAAATCAGCTGTTCAGTACATTTAATGTTCGCATAATTCGTCAAAATGTACTGAACAGCTGATTTTTTTTTCGCAATTTCAGGTTTGGTCCAATAGTAAAAGTTGTTCATATTGATGCGTAGAACACCCCCTTAAATTTTGTCGCATCTATTCAATTTCACCCTGTATACCTATAAAAGGCAAAAGTCATTGACTGATGTGCCAACGCACAGCCCGAACCGCTCGGTCTAGAGATTCCAAATTTGGCACACCTTATGTTGTCTAGGGGTGCACTAAGAAAGGATTTTTCAAAATTCACGCCCTAAAGGGGTGAAACGGGGGTTTAGAGTTTGTATGAAAAATCTTATTCCTTGAGTTAATAGACTTGAAACTTCCACGCGGACGAAGCCGCGGGAAAAAGCTAGCTATAAATATAGGCAACCTCTGTGCAAAATATCAGCTTTCTAGGTTTAAAGGTATGGGCTATATAGGCGTGGATGAGTCAGTCAGTCTAACTAACTATGTTGGGGGCAGCTTCCAGTCTAGCCGGGTGCAGCAGTATTTTACATGGAGCAACTGCCTATCTGATCTCCACAACCCTGGGTAATTCGATACCCCTTGGTATAATAAGACTGGTTGTCAGACTTTCGGGCTTCTGACGACCCGTAACGACTGTCAAAGATCCACGAATGACAGCCGGGACCAACGGCTTAACGTGCTTTCCGAGGCACGGAGGAGTCTCGGTATGTAAAGATGGTCACCCATCCACGGACCAGCCCCGTCAAGCGTAGCTTAACCTGATGGATCGACCCATGCGGCTGTTAACACTTAGCCACGAGCTTCTCAGAATATTTCCAAGTGATAAGTAGCCATAATAACCCACCTAGGATTTGACCTTCGAAGGTATGGTGATTATCGCCGGTACCTATCAACAAGACCACAATAGTACAGGCCCCAGCACATCAAGCTACTACAACCTGTTAAATTTCTTTAATAGATTTTCATCTTTATCACTAAAGCATTAGGTTCAAGGTTGATTGGGTAAATTTGACAGTTCCGGGTGGCTTGACCTGCTGGCGTCTGTACTTCAAGAATGCAGTCATAATGACAAGTTAGTTATCTCGTTAAACTTCACATTAGTCAGCGTAGTTAACGATTTGGCGTTAACTACTAATTGCAGGTAGGACATTAGAACCTCGTTTGTCTGAAGACCTGGTAGACTCCTCGTCTATTCGAACTATTTGTGTGTTGTCTGCACACGTCATATAACCGATATCTTAAACTATTTAAGTATCTTAGAGAAATATTTTATAGAAATGTAAGATAGATATGTATTATGGTTCCGTAGCAAAATGGTAAAAAGGAAAGGATGGTGTGACTCAGTCTGTCTGTCTGTCGCAGCTGGATATTCCAAGAACTACTAATGCTATCAACTTGAAATTTGGAAGACTTTTAGATGACGTTTGCCTAACTATTTTACAAATAAGAAAGATACAAAAATACATATGTTTTTTTTTGCAACAGGGGCTGAAAGGGGTTCTTAAAAATTCGAAGTGGGGTTATTAGGTCATGTGGGGTATCTTTTTTTTAGGCCGCATAGTTTTCTACTTTTGATGAAAAATGTAAAAAAATAACGTACCCCCCCCCCCCCCTTTTCTCCGAAGTTTGCATAGACAAAAATCCGAAATTATTCATGTCATAGAAGTTAATGTAACGTATACAGGAAAAATTAAACGATGTCTCTAAATAGCACAGTTTTTCAGAAATCATCAACAAAAATTACATATAAATACGTACGGAACCCTCGGTGCGCGAGTCCGACTCGCTCTTGACCGGTATTTTTTTTTATTTTTTTGATAGTTGTAGAGTTGGATCATAAATAGTTCTTTTACTTTCAGTTATCATGTGATTACTTTGCCAGCATTCTTACCGAAGGGTATCGTGCTACCCAGTTACTGGGCCGTGGAGGTCAGATAGGCAGTCGCTCCATGTAAACTACTGGTATTCAGCTGCATCCCCATAGACTGCAAGCCGAGCGAAAAGGCTCAGCAGATGACGATGTTGTGATTACATGGAATTACTTGTTTCATTAGACTAGGACAATAGCACAGAATAATATGCCTGCAGTAGTTTATCTGGGCAGTGACCTTCAATTAAGTACCTACGGCCGCTCGCTACATAAATACGCGTCCGTCCGTGCGTAACTGCCGTGCGCTCGTTGCCTAGATCATGCCTACTGGTATATAAGGACTGGTATATACTGGTATATATGGTATGGAGGACGGTAGCGCGACACCACGCAGCGGAACACGACACCGACTTTACGTGTATAGTTATAGTTTTAATTAGATTTGTTATGTATTAGTTTAATATAATTTTATGTATTTTATCTATGGGCCTAGTTGCCTGATAATAAAATGATTTGATTTGATATACTGAGCATGGACGAATTAACCACTGGACCCAACATATAAGCGGACTACCTTTACCGGTCTTGTCAGTAACCAGGAAATTCTAGCCTTGGTCGCTTGTTATTGCGTCGTCTCAAGCACTTACTTGTCAAAAAAAAAAGTCTCCTAAAAATGACTAAATGTTCAAATAAATTGTGTAAAAACTATAGCGGCGGAAGCAACACTATGTCTTTTCACTTGTAAGTACATTATTTTATTATATTTATTGTTATTTATCACAAAATTTAATCAAATATAATGTAGTTGAACGAGTTTTCATACATTTGTATTTTATGTCGGGGTCTGAGATTTCGAAGCGCGTCGTTTCGGCAGTTTTCTATGAAAATGTACTATTGTAACATTATTATACTGTGACAATAGACACTTGCCGTCCAACAGATTGCCGAAAAGATAAATAGAATTAGAAATGATTCACATTTGTTCACCTAAAACTTAAAACTAAGAACGAAAAATTTATAAAACGGTATTCTAAAATTTACTTCCCAGTTATAAGCTTTTAAACAAATAGAAGTGAAACTGTCGTCCAAAAATACCTGAAACTGTCAGACCCTAAGGGTGGCGGATTAAACCGTCCGCCACGCGGTACGTCCGTCGTGCCGTCAGAACTAGGAATACAGAAGATCTACTTTACACCGTCTGATACTGAACTCTCACACAGTAACAAGTACAAGTCAACCATTGGTAACTTACAATACGAAAATCATCCTTAGTGCTACGACATACAGACGCTGTCAAAATGTTACCATTGATGTGCTGTAGGTAACATTTTCCATCAAGCGGGCCATAAACCTGTTTGTCAATCAATAAATATCATGAAACAATTGCTACGCGCTACGATAACTACTACGCGCTACGTTAACTACTACGCGCTACGATAACTACTACTCGCTACGACAACTACTACGCGCTACGATAACTACTACGCGCTACGATAACTACTACGCGCTACGATAACTACTACTCGCTACGATAACTACTACGCGCTACGATAACTACTACTCGCTACGATAACTACTACGCGCTACGATAACTACTACGCGCTACGATAACTACTACGCGCTACGATAACTACTACTCGCTACGATAACTACTACGCGCTACGATAACTACTACGCGCTACGATAACTATTACGCGCTACGATAACTACTACGCGCTACGATAACTACTACTCGCTACGATAACTACTATGCGCTACGATAACTACTACTCGCTACGATAACTACTACGCGCTACGATAACTACTACTCGCTACGATAACTACTACGCGCTACGATAACTACTACGCGCTACGTACGCGCTACGTTAACTACTAAGCGCTACGATAACTACTACGCGCTACGATAACTACTACGCGCTACGATAACTACTACGCGCTACGATAACTACTACTCGCTACGATAACTACTATGCGCTACGATAACTACTACTCGCTACGATAACTACTACGCGCTACGATAACTACTACTCGCTACGATAACTACTACGCGCTACGATAACTACTACGCGCTACGTACGCGCTACGTTAACTACTAAGCGCTACGATAACTACTACGCGCTACGATAACTACTACTCGCTACGCCGTCGCTACGCCACGCCGCCGCCGCCGCCCACCCGCGCCGTCGCTACTAATTTAGTCGTTTGTGTTTGTTGGTGCAGTCACAGTTCACTCACAAGTACCAGTTACATACATATTTACCTACATGGCCAAGCTCTTAGAGACATCAATTACCACCATGTTTAGCAACTTTTCTGTTTAAGAAAACCAAAAACACTTTTTTTTATGTAAAATCTTCAAGAGCGTTCATGGGGACGTAAATAAATTTAGACAGTAAAGAGTATACAATACATACCTATTATAGTATAAACTATAAAGTATCTAACTCTAAAGTAGGAAAAAGCGCGGGAAACATCAAACTTGGCGGACGCGTCTTTTTTGATATAAAATTTGTAAATTTAAAAAACCCTAATTATAAGATCAGTAGTCATAGTTTTAGTGTTCTATTTTCTTTTACTTGTAGTTTAATCTTAGTGTTGTATATTTTCATCGGTAGTGGTAAGTTGTTTTTAGATAGTTTTGTGAAAAATGAAAGACCCGCCTGATCCGGGGGACTTCGTTCCCCCGGCAGGCAATTTTGTAACTATTTCCATGTCCAATGAATCGGGCATGGATACCGATGGGTCGTCTTCGACTCGTCATTTGAAAAGAAGCCGTGTACATGTGTGCAAGACCTGCAATAAACGTCGCCGTACCCGGAAAAACCCCGGTTCCGCGTCTTCTGGTTGTGATTGCATGGACTCTACTCTAAAACCTATTACATCAGAGCCTAAATCTGAAATAATCGTCAATAATGAAACACCTAGTTCTAATAACAAAATGCCCGATATCCCTGCTCTGCCCTCAGTTGTTCAACCACAGATAGGTCGTAAAACATACGGTAAAACGGACAGCGCGCCTTTTGTCATTCATGTTCAAAAAATCATAATTTCACCAGATGATGGAATGACACTGCACCCAATCACATTTGGCAAGTTCTTAAAGCACAACGCCTTCCAAAATATTATCAACGGTAGCGTAAAGAAAATTGGACGCAACAAAATTTCTCTTTCTTTTTCGAAATTTCTGGACGCTAATTCTTTTATTACTCATAATAGTCTTGAAACATATAATTACAAAGCTTTTATACCTACTTTTAATGTTACCAGAATGGGTTTAGTACGTGGTGTTCCTGCGGAATGGTCTCCCGAGGAGGTCATTGATAACATAACGGTACCTATAGGTTGTGGGCCAATCTTAAAAGTCAGACGTCTCAATTTTAAAACCACTGTTGATGGTACAACCGTTTGGAAACCATCCCAATCCATAGTTGTTACATTTGATGGGCAGGTTCTACCAAAAAGAATTTTTATGTGCTATAATGCATTACCTGTAGATTTATATATATTCCCTACCGTACAGTGTTTTAACTGCTGTCGTTTTGGACACACTAAAATTCAGTGCAGGTCCAAGCCTCGCTGTTATAAATGTGGCCAAGGCCACACTGGGGACAGTTGTGAAAGAGAACAAGAAAGTGCATCTTGTTGCCTTTGCTCTGGTTTTCACTATGCTACGAATAAGTCTTGCCCAGAATTTTCTAGGCAAAAATTAATTAAAACATATATGGCACAAAGTTCAGTATCTTATGCTGAAGCGGAAAAATGTTACCCACCAGTAACTAAGTCATATGCTGATACACTTTTATCTTCTCCTTCCAAAAACTTTGCACACACCCCATCAATCTCTTCACCTAACACTCTAACCTAACACACTCTCTTCACCTCTGTCTTCAAGTAGCTATAAGAAGACTGTCTTCCTTAAACCACGGTCCCCTCCCAAATCTGTACAAGGATATAATAAAGAGGCTCACAATGCCATTATAAAAGATTATGACATTCCACAACCATCAAATGGTTGTGCTTTTTCTATTAATCATAATAATGAAAAAAACGACACAAATTTTTCCATAAACGATTTTCTTTCTGCTTTACACAATCTTCTTTCTCAGTTCAACATTTCACCGTCCAACGTTGCCCCGTCTTTCAATGTATCTCAATCCATTCATAATGGACAACACATCCAAAATAATCCAGTGGAACTGCCGCAGTCTAGTAAACAAAAAGAGTGATGTTATATATCTTTTAAACAAATATGAGCCGTTTGCCTTTGCCTTAGCAGAGACTTGGCTCAAATCGAATCATATTTTTAAAATTAATGGTTATTTAACCATTAGAGAGGATAGATCTGATGGGTATGGTGGAGTAGCTATACTTATCAAGAATTCTATCCCTTTTTCTATTATTACATTACCTCCTCATAGTGAGGAAATTTCAATTGTAGCTATTAAAGTTCATCACACTTGTCTTGTTTCTATTTACATTCCTCACCCTTCCTCTTCTGTTCTCCAAGAGATGAATAATCTCTTTTCATTTCTTCCAAAGCCTTTCTTAATATTGGGGGACTTTAACTGCCATCACCAATCATGGGGTTGTTCAACTACTAATTGTTATGGTGATGAATTACTAGATATAATAGACTTACATAATTTATGCATCTTGAATTCAGGAGCTGCCACACGTCGCTCAGATCCCACTCAGAACCAAAGCGCAATCGACCTTTCTATTTGTTCTCCAAACTTAGCCTCTTCATTAACTTGGCATACTCTAGCCTCTACTTATGGTAGTGATCATTTTCCAATAGTTATTTCTTATCCTCTTTCCAAAACAAATGCTCCATTAAGGAGATCTAACTTAAAACATAAACTACCTAATAGAAATAGTAATGACTGGGACAAATTTAGGAACATTGTTGACAGTAAGCTTTGCTCCTTGCCTGTTATTTCTGATGGCAATGAAAATAGTTGTGCTGAAGCTTTAGCACTCATATTAATCGCAGCGGCAGATGAAGTTTTCCCTGTAAAAAATAACAATATTAGTACAATTCCCTCGCCTCCATGGTGGGATTCCGAGTGCACTGAATTGGTCAAGAAACGTAAAGAGGCTGAATACAATTATAACCTTGATATGTCCGATATTAATTTTGAAATCGTCACTAACCTGATTAATGAAACTTGTAAACTTTTTAAGAAGAAAAAATTTGAATCTTGGCGTAATTTTTGCTCATCAATTTCTCCAAATACTCACCCTACCACTGTCTGGCGCAATATCCGTAAATTTAGGTCCATTTACAACAACCCTTCTCCTATCCCTGATTCTTTAGCCAGTGAATTTTTAGATAAATTAGCACCGCCTTGGGTCCCGGAAGAGGTTAACCTGTCTCTCGTATCCAAAACTAACATCCAAGACACGACACTAGATCTTCCATTCACTCTCACTGAATTAAAGGGTGTTATTCATAAAACTAAGGATTCTGCACCAGGCATTGACGGCATCCCTTATTCCTTTTTCGCTAATTTAAATGATGACGTCCTTATTTATTATTTAGAGCTTATTAATTCTATCATGAATACAGGAAACATCCCTGTTGAATGGAAACGTCAAATGGTGTTGCCATTCCTTAAACCAAATAAAACCCCATCTGATGCTTCTTCATACCGTCCCATAGTTTTATCATCAATTCTGATGAAATTAGCGGAACACTTAGTTAAAAATCGTCTAGAATGGTATGTGGAAAGTAACCGTCTTTTGGCAGATTCACAATATGGCTTTAGAAAAGGTAAAAGTACAACTGACTGTTTAAGTATTTTAACATCGGATATTCAATTATCCTTCTCTAAAAACCAATCCACCATTGCAGTTTTCCTTGATATTAATGCAGCTTATGATAATGTTGTATTATCAGTTTTACAAAATAAATTGAAAGCCTTACAGGTTCCATTGATTTTATCGAATTTCATTATTAATATTCTGACTGAACGCTCTGTTAACATGCTAATAGGAGATCATGAGGTATCTCATCTTGTATGGAGAGGTCTCCCACAGGGTTCTGTGCTCAGTCCCCTTCTATACAATATTTACACTTTTGATCTAGACTCGTCTTTAATTACTAATCATGTTAAGGTTCTTCATTATGCCGATGACTTATTATTATATTCTTCAAGCCAATCTGTTGAACAAGCTAGCTGTGCCATCAATTCTGCTTTGTCTACTTTGAAGTCATGGTTACACCTAAACGGTTTGGATTTATCCACGTCTAAAAGCGCGGCTGTTTTATTCACCCGGAAGAGAAATATTCCCTTGGTAAACCTCTTTTATAAGGATATACCTATACCAGTTATAGATAAATTCAGATATCTAGGTGTAATACTTGATTGTAAATTAAGTAGTGTCCCTCATTGTGATTATATTGTCAACAAATGTGAAAATCACCTAAACATGCTTAGATGCCTCTCTGGTGTATGGTGGGGTGCACATCCGTTTTCTTTGAAACTTATTTACAACGCAGTTATCAGAAGCACTCTGGATTATGGTTTGTTCGTTTTAGAACCTGGTAGTGTTATGGCTTTTAAAAAATTGGATCGCATTCAGTCTAAAGCATTACGCATTATTTCGGGTGCTATGAAGTCTAGTCCCATTAATGCACTCCAAGTTGAATGCGGAGAAGCTCCTTTGCATCTTAGAAGACAATTCCTATCTGACAAATATTTGTTCCGGATTCTTCAGTTCTCAACTCATCCTCTCATTCCTAAACTAGATTCTTTAGTGTTACAGATTGAATCTTCAGATTACTGGTCCCATAAACGTGCTCCTTGTTTAGTTGTAAGCTATAAAAAATTCCTATCACTTTCTTCTCCTATTCACCGTTCCAATAAACTTCCCATATTTAATTGTAGTTATGAGAGTTTACAATTCAGCCCCATCATTAGATATAACTGTGTCAGTAGTAAATCAGATCCCAATTGTCGTATAAGCTTTAATAATTTCCTTGCTGAACACTTAGAGTACCATCATATATTCACGGATGCTGCCAAGCGTTCTCCGTCGGGTTGTGTTGGGATAGGTACTTACCATTCTCAATACAACATTGTACAAAAAATAAAACTGCCTCCGGAAACTTCTGTTTTTACGGGGGAATGCTTTGGTATTTTAAAAGCCATCGAATATACTCGTGTTTTTAAGCTCAAAAAAACCATAATTTTTACAGACTCTCAAAGTGCTCTTCTAGCCATTAATAAATCCCCTTTCGAACACAAATCACAGTTTTCAATCATTTATTTGATAAGAGAATTTGCGTTTAGAACCATCTCTGAAGGTAACACTTTGCAATTTGCGTGGATTCCGGCCCATGCTGGAATCCATGGCAATGAAGTGGCTGATAAACTCGCCGGTGATGCGGTGCAGTGTGGGGACTTAGCTCCTTACATAAATTTTAGCAATGACATTATGACGTTACCAAAGACTTTTCTTCGGGACACCTGGAGGGTAGCTTGGGATATCGGTAGCAAATCCAAGGGCCGTTATTTTTCTGTAATTCAACCCGATATTCCGGAAAAACCGTGGTTTGGCACTGCAAAGTTTGGCAAGATGGAGACCTCAGTTCTAATACGGATGAGACTAGGTCATGTTTGTTCTCCAGCCCATCTTGCTAAATTTCATATCATCGATGACCCCATGTGCTCGTGTGGCACAGACGTTGGCGACCTAAATCACATTTTCTTCTCCTGTCCCTTATATGACCGTTCTTCTTTTTTCAGTAACCTCTTGTCCCTCAGAACTCCTTTTCCTACCTCAATACTTTCTTTACTTTGTACAAATAGCTTTCCTATTTATAAATGTATAGTCTCATTCATTACTGTAAATAATATTAAGTTGTAAATTTTCATCAATGTAATTTGCTCATTAATTATAACATCACATACTGATCCTATATACCGTCCTTCTATCCTAAATCCCGTTTTAATGAATTATTCAAAATAATATCTTCGTTTCCCTACCTTTGTACCTACGAAACTAAACGTGACATTGGCTAAATGCACAAACCGTGCGAAGCCAAAAGAAAAAAAAAAAAAAAAAAAAAAAAAAAAAAAACTCTAAAGTATGTAGTGTGTTAGTATATTCATTCACTAGCTGGACACTGTTTAGAGGAATGAAAAGATCAAAATAAAATACGTGGGTCTTCTGTTTCTATGTGCACTGTGGTGTTATCGCATTCTCCTATCTGTCGCCAGGCGGATTACGCAGGTACGCTTAAAATGAACGGATATTAAAATATGTTAAATATAATTTTCATAGAATTTTTGATAGTTTAACCGCTTGAGATGGGATTGTGATAAGAAAAGAGCACATGTATCTGATTACGCTTAAAGTTGTAAGATGTTATCTTTAACATGACAATTTTAAATGTTAATTCTATCTTCCTAAGGTGTGCCGACACAAATCTAAAAAAATATTGATATTTAAAAATCCTTGCTTAGGTCAAAAACACAAAAGTACCTATCGTATTTAGGATTATTGATGTTGAATCTTTTAATATCATTTAAATATAAAACGTATTAAGGCTACGAATACATCAATATTTAAATCTACCACAGTATGAAAATAGTCAGTTAATCGATGCGGCCAACAGTTACAAGGCCTTCATTATTCACCTTGATTGCACATTCCGAGTAGATTTACTGCATTAATTGTTCAGCTACCTACTATTGTATTTAGTACCTAAGGAAAGCTACCTAGGGCTTATGAGATTATTGCATGGGAGTTAAGCTACTGACAGACGTGCTCATTACTAACACGAAAGCATGCTTTTATTGAGCAAGTGCTCATTAGTAACATGTGTGACTAGTAATGAGCATGCTTATTTCTAGTACGTTTTCGAGTAAGCGTGCTTATAGGCATGCTTTTTATGAGCACGTGTGTCAGTACCTTTATGTATGCAATCTATCTGATACAATGTAAAAGTGACATAATATATTATTTCACGGTTACGTTGTCTTTAACGATACCTACCTGTATGCAATATGCATATTAGAAAGTCCTGCAAAACGAAAATACTGCAAGATGATGAACAAGAAAGGAGTATTAGTACAACTCATTGACTCCACAATGAAATGCTTTCTAAGCTCAAACTTAGCTAGAGTTTTCATATACTTATCATGCATGCTATTACACTAAAACAATGAAATGTCGCCGAACTAAAACTACACACAAATAAATAAACTATCCCGTTCACAAATATTCACAATAGGTACTAGCAATAACGTACCTATTTGAATAACGGTGTAAAGATTAACTCCTGTCTCGCCGCGCCTGTCCGCCAAATTTATATAGTCTGTGGTCCCGCATGCTACTGTCTCTTTTTATGTCGTATTGTTTTAGGCTGAATGATGAATGGCATTATTGGTTTTTGCGAATTAAAAATATTGTTTAGACTTGTTCTACATTTCTTTATTGGTCAGATGAATGTTCAAAGGTACTGCGGAATTTTATAAACTTTCAGTACTTTGGATTTTGGGACGTCGATTGGGGAAAGCTCTTTCATGTCCAACAGTGAGTATGGTAGACTAATTTCTGTGATTAATCCGATGACTGATCGCTCGATTTATCCAATTTTATAAAGTACTAGCTTTTACCCGCCGCTTCGCCCGCGTGGATGTCCGAAAATATCCCACGGGAACATACTACCGGGAATTCCTTCCTTATTCCTTGTCTAAATTAGAAAGGGAACCTCTGTGCAAAATTTCAGCTTTCTAGATCCAAGGGTTTGGGCTGGGCGTTAATGAGTCAGTCAATCAGTCAGTCAGTCAGTCAGTCAGGAATTCTCTTTTTATTTATATAGATTTGAAAAGTTTGCATTCTACATATGTATTTATTTTAAATAAAACGTCTTATTTGTAAGTATCCATACTTCCATACTATCCATACTAATATTATAAATTCGAAAGTAACTCTGTCTGTCTGTCTGTCTGTTACCTTTTCACGCCTAAACCACTGAACGGATTTCGATAAAATTTGGCAAGGCTATAGATGGTATCCTGGGGACGGACATAGGCTACTTTTTTTTTCAAAAATAATCCTACAGGGGGTGATATAGGGGATGAAAGTTTGTATGGGAAACTCAGTATTTCTTAAGTTAGGGATGTGAAAACTAAAATGTATGCTTTTGATAGGAAATTAAGAAATATGCGGTTCAGCGTTTTTGAAAAATCATCCCCTAAGGGGGTAAAATAGGGGTTGATTTTAAAATTTACAAAACTGCATGGATTTCGACAAAATTTGGCAAGGCTTTATACAGCATCCTGGGGAAGGCCATAGGATACTATTTTTTTCATAAATAATACTACAGGGGGTAATATAGGGGATGAAAGTTTGTAAGGGAAACCCAGTATTTCTTAAGTTAGGGATAACAAATTTATGCTATTGGTAGGAAATTAAGAAATATGCGGTTCAGCGTTTTTGAAAAATCATGTATAGCATCCTGGGGAAGGACACAGGCTACTTTTGGTCTTAAAAAATAATCCTACAGGGGGTGATATAGGGGATGAAAGTTTGTATGGGAAACTCAGTATTTCTTAAGTTAGGGATGTGAAAATTAAAATTAATGCTTTTGATAGGAAATAAAGAAATATGCGGTTCAGCGTTTTTGAAAAAACATCTAGAGGACAGACTTCTGACCCTGGTGCGGAAGGAACTGGCTGCGTTCAACAGCCGGTTCTCTGTCCTGGAGGGCATTGTCCTCCGGCCCCCGCTGGCGGCGAGCCGGCAGGCCTCGGGCCAGCCAAAGGCGGCATCGTACGCAGCCGCCACAGCCGCCACGCCCAAACCTGGGTCGGCGGGGCAGGCGAAGGGCGGGGCCGCTCCTGCAAAGGCGCCTGGGAAGGCGCCTGCGAAGGCGCCTGCCAAGGCGCCTGAGAAGGCCCCGGCTGTGGCGGCGGCGACGACGACGCGGCCGCCCCCGCCTTCTAAATCTCCTCCGGCTGACGCCGAATGGCAGGTAGCCGGGGAGAAGAAGAAGGAGGGCAAGGCGGCAAGGGCGGCCAAGCGGAAGGAGAGGCGGCGTCGGCGCAAGGAGAGAAGCGTCGCGGCGAGGTTGCGCGCCCCAAAGTCCGCAGCTGTAGTGATCACACTACAGCCGGAAGCGGAGAAGAGGGGCGTGTCCTACCGCGACGTGCTCACCAAGGCGCGGGCGGCGGTGAACTTGGAGGAGATCGGTGTCACAAAGGGCATGCGAGTAACGGTCACGGCGACTGGGGCTCGTATGCTCGAGATCCCCGGTGCGGCTAGTGGCCCGACCGCTGACGCTCTGGCCGAAAGGCTTAGGGCGTCCTTAAATGCGGACGACGCCCGAGTGTCCAGACCCGCCAAGTGCGCTGACATGCGCATCCTGGGTCTGGACGACTCTGTGACAGAGGGGGAAGTTGTGGCCGCTGTGGTCAAGACTGGGGGGTGCGCTATCGAGCAGGTGAAGATAGGCACCATCCGTCCAGACTCTACGGGGTTGCGAGCCGTTACGGTGAGCTGCCCCGTATCGGCGGCCAACAAGATCGCTGGGGAGGGCCCGAGATTCCAGGTGGGCTGGGACTCCACGCGGGTAAAACTGCTGGAACCCAGACCTCTGAGGTGCTTCCGTTGCCAAGTGGGCAACCACGTGGGAGCCAAATGCACCTCGGAGGTGGACCGCAGCAGTAATTGCTTCCGCTGTGGTCAGCCCGGTCACAAGGCCGGCTCGTGCAATGCCACGCCGCACTGCTACCTATGTGCGGCAGCTGGCAAGCCGGCCGATCACCGGGCTGGAAGCAAGAGCTGTGGTCCACCCGCGAAAGCCCGGGGCAAGGGCAAGCCCTCCGCCCCCTCTATCGCCGTCACCGCTGCAGCCGTCGCCACAGGCGCCGCCGTCGCTGCCGCCCCCAATGCCGTCACCGCCGTACCCACTGCGGCGGAGCTCTCACAGGGGGCTCAGGAGGGGGCTGCAATGGAATGCCAGTAGTGGCCCCATTGCGCCTCCTCCAGGCGAACATCAACCACTGCGCCGCCGCTCAGGATCTGTTGATCCAGAGCATGGCGCAGTGGTCGATTAACATCGCCGTGGTCGCTGAGCCGTACTTTGTCCCGCCCAGTGATTACTGGGTGGAGGACCTGAGCGGCTCAGTGACCCTCATTTCGTCGGCCGCCGCCGGTACCCTGTCCCTTGAAGCCGTCAAGAAGGGACAGGGTTGCGTCGCAGCACGGTTCGGGGGGATTGTCGTGGTGGGGACATACTTCTCCCCGAGCCGGACTCTCGCCGAGTTCCACAACTCCCTTGCGGAGTTGAAAACCGTCGTCGTCGGGTATGGTTCCCTTCCCGTGCTTGTCCTCGGGGACTTCAACGCCAAGAATGTGGCTTGGGGTTCCCGGTGTACGGACACACGGGGCAGGATGGTGGAGGACTGGGCTCTGGAGACAGGCCTGGTCGTCCTAAACCGGGGTTCTGTCCCCACGTGTGTGCGGATGCGGGGCGAGTCGGTGGTGGACATCTCGTTCGCCAGCCCCGCTCTGCTGCCGCACGTGGTTGACTGGCGCGTCATGGAGGGGGTGGAGACCTATTCCGATCACCGGTACATCCGGTTTGACGTCTCCGCCCATACCTCGAGCGCGCCGGTCCGACAGGCCCCGAGTGGTCCGCGGTGGGCGCTGAAGAAGCTGGACCGGGAGCTCCTCCTGGAAGCCTCGATCGTGCAGGCCTGGGTGTCACCACCGGACAGGCCTGCCGACATCAACGACGAGGCGGAGTGGTTCCGGGAGGCCATGTCCGAAGTGTGCGACGTGGCAATGCCCCGGGTCCAGCCCAGTCGCGCCTTTCGCCAGGTGTATTGGTGGTCGCCGGAGCTGACGGCACTGCGCGAGGCGTGCGTCGCCGCGCGACGCCTGTACACCAGGCACCGCAGGCTCCGTATCCGCCCTCCGGATACGGAAGCCATTCAGGCGGAGCTGTACGAGGGGTACAGAGCGGCGAAGACCGCCCTCCGAGCGGAGATCTTGCGGTCCAGGGATCTGGGCCGCGAGGAGTCGCTGGAGACTCTGAACAGAGACCCATGGGGGCGCCCCTACAAGTTGGTGCGGGAGAAACTCCGCCCATGGGCGCCCCCGCTGACGCAGAGTCTCCGGCCCGAGCTCGTGGAGGACGTGGTGAGCGCTCTGTTCCCTTCGCGAGGGGAACATACTCCCCCGCCTATGGCTCCGCCTCATGCGGTGCCCGCTGCGGACCAAGAGACCGACGACGACGATGATACTCCCGAAGTGACCGAGGTAGAGTTGAGAGCGGCGGTACGCAGGCTCAGTGCCAAAAATACCGCCCCAGGACCCGACGGCTTACCTGGAAGAGCCTGGGTTCTGGCCTTTGGGGCTCTCGGGCCTCGACTAGGGGGGCTCCTAAGCGCATGCTTGGAGAGGGGCCAGTTTCCACTTCGCTGGAAGACGGGGAAACTGGTCCTCATTAAGAAGCCGGGGCGCCCTGCGGACTCTCCGTCCGCTTACCGGCCCATCGTGCTGCTCGACGAGGTGGGCAAGCTCTTTGAAAGAGTCATTGCAGACCGCCTCGTCGGGTGGCTGGTGCAGGAGGGGCCGGATTTGGCGGAGAGCCAGTTTGGTTTCCGCAAGGGGCGCTCTACGGTGGATGCCATCATGCGCGTGCGAGCCCTCACGACGGGGGATGCAGTGGCCCGGGGTGGGGTCGTCTTGGCGGTGTCCCTAGACATCGCCAACGCCTTTAATACCCTGCCCTGGAGTTGCATCAGGGAGGCATTCCGGTATCACCGGATGCCGACCTACCTCTGTCGAGTGGTCGAGGCCTATCTGACGGACAGGGCCGTCATATACCCCGGTCACCAGGGAGAGTGGAACCGGCGAGAGATGTCGTGCGGTGTCCCGCAGGGATCGGTCCTGGGGCCGCATCTGTGGGACATCGGTTACGACTGGGTGCTGCGCGCCGACCTCCCTAGCGGCGTCAGCGTAGTATGTTACGCTGACGACACGCTGGTCCTGGCGCAGGGGAGGTCGCACCAGGAGGCGGCTGACTTAGCGACACGCGGGGTTGCGATAGTCGTGGAGAGGATCCGGCAGTTGGGACTCGAGGTGGCCCTGCACAAGTCCGAGGCCATGTGTTTTCATGGTCCTCGGAATGCGCCACCGTCGGGTTCCGATATAACGGTGGGAGGGGTTCACATCGGAGTCGGGTCGACGATGAAGTACCTGGGACTCGTCCTCGACAGCCGGTGGAACTTCGTGGAGCATTTCCGACGTTTGGCTCCCAGACTGGCACGGGCTGGGGCTGCCTTGAGGCGGCTCCTGCCCAATCTGGGGGGTCCAAACGCCTCCTGCCGGAGGCTCTACGCGGGGGTCGTGCGGTCCATGGCCCTTTACGGAGCACCGGTGTGGGCGCGTTCCCTAAGGCTGGGACCAGCCGGCAGGTTGAACGCGTCCCAGAGGGTCATGGCCATCCGGCTAGTCCGGGGATACCGCACGGTCTCCCGGGAGGCGGCGAGCCTCCTTGCCGGATTGCCGCCGTGGGATCTGGAGGCAAAGGTCCTCGCGCACGTGTGGGAGTGGCGCGAGGAGGCGAAACGCCGGGGCGTAACTCCGCTGCCGCGAGAAATCACGGTACAGCGGACAGAGCTCCGGCGGGATCTCATGGCGGCATGGAGAGCGCGACTGTCGCAACCCAGCGCTGGGCACGCCACAATAGCGGCGATAAGTCCCCTCTTTGAGGAGTGGTTAGAGAGGCGCCACGGCGTCCTCACCTTCCGCCTGACGCAGGTCCTCACCGGACACGGTTGTTTCGGGAGGTTCCTGTTTCGCATAAGGCGGGAGGAAACGCCCGGGTGTTTCCATTGTGTGGATCGCCCGGAGGACACGGTGGAGCATACAGTGGAGGTCTGCCCGGCTTGGGCAGAGCACCGCCGTGTTCTCACGGAGGCGATCGGCGGCGGCGATCTCTCGCGTCCGAGCCTGGTCCAGGCCATGGTTCGGAGCGAGAGTGCATGGGAGGCCGTCACCTCCTTCTGCGAAGCAGTGATGCTCGCGAAGGAGGAGGCGGAACGCGTGAGGGAGAGGCAGCCTCACGCCCTCAGTCGCCGCAGGAGACGCCCTGGGCGGCGGGAATCGCGGGGCGATTTCCGGCCACCGTAGGCGCGGGCCTGCGGACGGTGAGCAGCGGGTAGCTCGCCGTCCGGTAAGGACCAGGCCCGAGTCGACGGCGCGTCGTGTTCCACGCGCGCCTCAAAGAGATGTCAGCAAGTGACGGGGCCCAATAGGGCCGACGCCGCTGGGGTCGCGGGTTGTCTGAAAGGGTTACCGCGGCCCTGGCATAGGCAACTGAAGGAACACGGGTGGGTTTTAGTCAGTAAAAGTCTGACACGCCCTCCCGCTCCACCCAGAGCGGGAGAAGTTATTTGATGATTTCCCACCCTCAAAAAAAAAAAAAAAAAAAAAAAAAAAAAGGGGGTAAAATCGGGGTTGATTTTAAAATTTACAAAACTGCTCGGATTTCGACAAAATTTGGCAAGGCTTTATATAGCATCCTGGGAAAGGACATAGGATACTTTCAAAAACAATACTACAGGGGGTGATATAGGGGATGAAAGGGAAACCCAGTATTTCTTAAGTTAGGGATAACAAATTTATGCTATTGGTAGGAAATTAAGAAATATGCGGTTCAGCATTTTTGAAAAATCATCCCCTAAGGGGTAAAATAGGGGTTGATTTTAAAATTAACAAAACTGCACGGATTTCGATAAAATTTGGCAAGGATCTATAGATAGCATCCTGGGTAAGGACATGGGCTACTTTTTGTCTTAAAACATAATCCTACAAGGGGTGATAAAAGGGATGAAAGTTTGTATGGAAAACCCAGCATTTCTTAAGTTAGGTTATGTCAGGTTATGTTAGGTTATGTTAGGCCCTATGTTTTCCACATGAACGTTCCTATGGGATATTTTCCGACATCCACGCGGGCGAAGCCGCGGGCAAAAGCTAGTAGCAAATAAATGATTTCTATTTGTATAGAATTAGTACCTACGCCTACGCGAGGAGCAGCAAATTTATCTGACAATCGAGACATCATTTGCTAATTTAACCCTTTCATAGCGCTTCGCAAAGAAACGGCATCCATACTAATATTATAAATTCGAAAGTAACTCTGTCTGTCTGTCTGTCTGTCTGTCTGTCTGTCTGTCTGTCTGTCTGTCTGTCTGTCTGTTACCTTTTCACGCCTAAACCACTGAACGGATTTCGATAAAATTTGGCAAGGCTATAGATGGTATCCTGGGGACGGACATAGGCTACTTTTTTTTTCAAAAATAATCTTACAGGGGTGATATATGGGATGAAAGTTTGTATGGGAAAATCAGTATGTCTTAAGTTAGGGATGTGAAAATTAAAATGTATGCTTTTGATAGGAAATTAAGAAATATGCGGTTCAGCGTTTTTGAAAAATCATCCCCTAAGGGGGTAAAATATAGTAAAATAGGGGTTGATTTTAAAATTTACAAAACTGCACGGATTTCGACAAAATTTGGCAAGGCTGTATATAGCATCCTGGGGAATGACATAGCATACTATTTTTTTTTCAAAAATATTACTACAGGGGGTGATATAGGGGATGAAAGTTTGTATGGGAAACTCAGTATTTCTTCAGTTAGGGATGTGAAAATTAAAATGTATGCTTTTGGTAGGAAATAAAGAAATATGCGGTTCAGCGTTTTTGAAAAATCATCCCCTAAGGGGTTAAAATAGGGGTTGATTTTAAAATTTACAAAACTGCACGGATTTCGATAAAATTTGGCAAGGCTTTATATAGCATCTTGGGGAAGGACATGGCCTACTTTTTGTCTTAAAAAATAATCCTACAGGGGGTGATATAGGGGATGAAAGTTTGTATGAGAAAATCAGTATATCTTAAGTTAGGGATGTGAAAATTAAAATGTATGCCTTTGATAGGAAATTAAGAAATATGCGGTTCAGCGTTTTTGAAAAATCATCCCCTAAGGGTGTAAAATATAGTAAAATAGGGGTTGATTTTAAAATTTACAAAACTGCACGGATTTCGACAAAATTTGGCAAGGCTGTATATAGCATCCTGGCGAATGACATAGCATACTATTTTTTTCAAAAATATTACTACAGGGGGTGATATAGGGGATGAATGTTTGTATGGGAAACTCAGTATTTCTTCAGTTAGGGATGTGAAAATTAAAATGTATGCTTTTGGTAGGAAATAAAGAAATATGCGGTTCATCGTTTTTGAAAAATCATCCCCTAAGGGGTTAAAATAGGGGTTGATTTTAAAATTTACAAAACTGCACGGATTTCGATAAAATTTGGCAAGGCTTTATATAGCATCTTGGGGAAGGACATGGCCTACTTTTTGTCTTAAAAAATAATCCTACAGGGGGTGATATGATGGGTGCGCTATTTATGTAAAATCTTCCATTAAGGCTGACGTTAAGGAGCCACATTTCGTTGACGCGAACTGTCTTATCTGTTGCATTGAGGATGTTGCGATAGTGGCTATTTATCGCCCTCCTTCTTTTAAAACCATAAATAACTTTATTCAAAGCCTTGATAACGCACTCAAATTAACTACCCCTTCCGTGATTTTGATCGGTGATATCAACATCGACATTAAGGTTGACAATATTGATAGTCACTCGGATGAGTATCTGACCTGTGCTGCTTCTAACGGATTACTCCCAGCTCATTTGTTTCCGACACGGCTCACAAACTGTCTGGACCACATTTTACTAAAGACAAACAAATCCGCTACTACTTTTGTTATCGAATCGTCCATAACGGATCACAATCCGCTTCTATTATTTCTACAAACCAGGAGTCCTAACTCAGATGTTACACGTACTAAGTCAATAATTGACTACGAGTCCGCTATAGAGAATATCAAAACCCATGACTGGTCTCCAGTATTGTCAATTTTAGATCCTAATGAAGCAGCAGATGAGTTAATAGGAAATCTCTCCTCAATTGTAATAAAACACACACGGGAACATACAGTTCCAAGAAGAGAACGCAATTTGAAGCCCTGGATTACGCCGGGGCTACTCCGCTGTATACGTCACCGTGACCGCTTGCATACTAAACTCAAAAAGTGTGAAGATAACCAAATATTAAAAATCACGTATACCCGATATCGCAATTTCTGTAATTCCCTGTTGAGAAAACTTAAACGCTCGTATGAAAAAGAACAGTTTAAAAATGCAAAACATAATGTTAAGGCTACCTGGAATGTCATTAAGAATGTCTCAGATCTTCAAACACGTTGTTCTCCCTCTTTCGATCTGTTGCAAGTAACTGATAACCCAATATCCTCAATTAATCATGTCAACAACTTTTTTGCAAATGTTGGCAGTAATTTGGCATCAAAATTTAAATCACCCACAATGGAGCCCTTTGTGGCAAGTTCTAATCCGTGTAACTCAATGGCCCTTCTTGAGGTAACCGAAGAAGATATTGATTCCATTATTTTAGGTCTCCGGTCTGATTGTGCTACTGGCGTGGACTGTATACCCTCCAAAATAATAAAAGCCGCGAGGTGTGTATTAGTTCCGATTATTACGCATGTCTGTAATGTGTCTATTAGTGCTGGTGTCTTTCCGATGGCGTTTAAAAAAGCAGTAGTTCACCCCATCCACAAGTCTGGGCGCAGAGATGATGTAAACAATTACCGTCCAATTTCAATTTTAACTGCAATGTCAAAGATCTTAGAACGCGTACTGAATAAGAATCTCATAAGTTTTCTTGAAGCAAACAGTATCTTAGCCAATAACCAATATGGTTTCAGAAATCGAGTAAGTACCGAAGATGCAGTTATGGCTTTAACTAATCACGTAGCTAGGACATTGGATAGGAAAAATAAGTGCCTGGGAATTTTCCTTGATCTGTCAAAGGCATTTGACACCGTTTCTGCCCCAGCCTTGTTGAATAAAATGGAAAGAATTGGAATACGAGGACACCCTTTGAAAATCTTCGCAGACTACCTCAGAAATCGTACCCAAACAGTTAAAATCGGCCAATATGAAAGTGAAGAGCTTCCTATGACATATGGCGTTCCACAGGGCAGCATCTTGGGACCTACTCTCTTTCTCATTTATATAAATGACCTTTGCAAACTATCTCTCGAAAATTGTCAGATATTTACGTATGCGGATGATACTGCCCTTGTAATAGATGGCCATGACTGGCCCCAGACATACCTAAATGCTGAGTCGGCGCTTTCCTGCGTGATGAAATTTTTAGCCGATAACTTACTCACTTTGAATGTTGATAAATCAGTATACGTTCCCTTTGCCATTAGATCAAATCTGTGCCCGGCAAGCTCTCTTACCCTTAAAGCACACACATGTATCTCCTCAACGCAGTGTAGCTGTCTCTTCCTCAGTAAATCCTTTTCTGTGAAGTATCTAGGAGTACTCATTGATCAGCATCTCAACTGGCACGCGCAAATAGACAAAGTAACATCTCGAATCCGTAAGCTAATCTATATATTTAAGAAGCTACGAAGTTCTGCTGACCGGGATACGCTCAAATTAGTATATTTTGCCCTTTGCCAGTCTGTTCTAACTTACTGCTTGCCCGTGTGGGGTGGTGCCACCCAAAATGTATTTATCCGCCTTGAGAGAGCCCAGAGAGCTGTCCTGAAGGTAATGCTCTTTCATCCACGAAGGTATCCCACTGTGCAGCTCTATGCTGATTGCAGGGTACTCACAGTTAGGCAACTTTATGTGCTCCTGTCGACGCTACGTAAACACTGTGTGCGTCCCCTTAAGGAACCGACTGGTAGACTTAAGCATGAAGTTTTTCCTATGGAACACCATAGAACTGCCTTTGCCAAGCGCCAATTCTATATTTCTAGCATAAAAATGTATAATTTCCTAAATAAAAAGTTAAAAATTTATTCTTACTCAAAATTTTGTTGTAAAAGCTTACTTAAAGATTATCTCCAAACATTAAGTTATGATAGTACTGAGGATCTTCTGTTGGGTAATTTAAAGTGACATTTAATTATAAATCTTTACATACACACACCCACACACACACTCCCTACGCATACACTACACACACTCCCTACACGTACACTACACACACACCTACACTTACACACTACACACACTCCCTACACGTACACTACACACACACCTACACTTACACACTACACACACTCCCTACACGTACACTACACTCACACCTACACTTACACACTACACACATGCTTCATCATAATTATGCACAAATATTTTTCATTTTTTTTTTATTAATTCTGTTTTCCACCATTAATGATAAAATTGTTGAAATCTAATTTCTTACATTTTTGTGGCTTTAAGGTGCTACGGAGAATCACTGACTCCTAAGTCACAGGAACTTACACCTAGTTTAGGAGTCAGAGTATTTAAACTTTGAACTTTGTAATAAGCCTAATAAGTGTTAGTCTTAAGGATATTTGTTATGAGCTTTTGGTGAAATAAAGAATTTATTTTGGTGAAATAAAGAATTTATATAGGGGATGAAAGTTTGTATGAGAAAATCAGTATATCTTAAGTTAGGGATGTGAAAATTAAAATGTATGCTTTTGATAGGAAATAAAGAAATATGCGGTTCAGCGTTTTTGAAAAATCATCCACTAAGGGGGTAAAATGGGGGTTGATTTTTAAATTAACAAAACTGCACGGATTTCAACAAAATTTGGCAAGGCTTTATATAGCATCCTGGGAAAGGAAATAGGATACTTTCAAAAACAATACTACAGGGGGTGATATAGAGTATGAAAGTTTGTAAGGGAAACCCAGTATTTCTAAAGTTAGGGATAACAAATTCATGCTATTGGTAGCAAATTAAGAAATATGCGGTTCAGCGTTTTTGAAATATTATACCCTAAGGGGGTAAAATAGGTGTTGATTTTAAAATTTACAAAACTGCACGGACGTCGATAAAATTTGGCAAGGCTTTATATAGCATCCTGGGGAAGGACATGAACTACTTTTTGTCTTAAAAATAATCCTACAGGGGGTGATATAGGGGATGAAAGTTTGTATGGAAACTCAGTATTTCTTAAGTTAGGGATGTGAAAATTAAAACGTATGCTTTTGATAGGAAACAAAGAAATATGCGGTTCAGCGTTTTTGTAAAATCATCCCCTAAGGGGGTAAAATAGGGGTTGATTTTAAAAATTTACAAAACTGCACGGATTTCGACAAAATTTGGCAAGGCTTTATATAGCATCTTGGGAAAGGACACAGGAAACTTTCAAAAACAATACTACAAGGGGTGATATAAGGGATGAAAGATGGGAAACCCAGCATTTCTTAAGGTAGGGATATGAAAATTTAAATTTATGCTTTTGGTAGGAAATAAAGAAATATGTGGTACAGCGTTTTTGAGGGGGTACAATAGGGGTTGACAAATGTTTGTGTAACTACCTCTTTTTAAGAGATTCAAGGGATTGGAAATGTAGTCATAGTTCGAATCTTGAGGTAACATTTAGTCTTTATTTCATTCGAAGTTTTTACGAGGAAATTATTTGAACGAGTGGACACTCGGACAAAAGTTATTTGTTATTAGAGCGTGATGGCATAATAAATTTTAAGTAATTAACAAAGTCCCCCCGCCGCGTAAGTGTGTCTGTTTGAATGCGATAATGTCAAAAAGTACCGAACGGATTTTCATACGGTTTTCTCCAATGAACGGAGTGATTCGGTGTAATTCATTATGGTTTTGTGTAAATTGGCTGAAATATGACGACGACTGTTGAAGATGTCGGAAAAAATCATGCCGACTGGTAGCTTTACGCCTACTATACACGGTAATGATATATCGTAGCGATTTGAGTTTGCACAGTTATATCGGACGGCCCTATGTTTTCCACATGTACGTTCCCATGGGATATTTTCCGACTTCCACGCGGGCGAAGCCGCGGGCAAAAGCTAGTTTTATTTATAAAATTAGCTGGAACTAACCCTTGTGATAAAATTGGTCTTATTTGTAAACCTGAAGATGCCACAGAATAATTGCTCCAAAATTAGAACTTTATTTAAAATAACAGAGTTACAATAAAAATAGAAGTAACCCTAACAATTACTAGCTATTAAAATTGTTACAAATCATATCTAACTAGCTTATACCGCGGTGTTGGCTGCAATAACTCTCGCTAGCAACACAGGGCTAATGGCTTATTGAAACCATATTGTTCATGAGTAACGAGCTGGCTCAGTGGCCCCCGATCTACCAGGATTTAACATCTGTTCACATAATCCCCTGGCTTCTGATAAATATCGAAGTGAGCACGGATTGTGACTTTCACGATACTGATTATGAAAACAATGTCGTTATTTGGAATCGAAGTTCGAGGAATCGACGTTTTTATGTAAGTTCTATTGGTTTGTGTTAAGATAGCCGTGCAGACAGACAGATAATGAAATAGAGATAGACAATGTAAAACTATGTAACTTTTCTTTACAACCCATACATATTAGATAAAATTGATTTATTATTACCTAAGCTACGTTTACCGCGGTCGGTTCGTGGATGGGTGACCAATCCAATACATGTCCGTACCTCGGCGAGCAAGTTAAAGGCTCTTACAGACAGAGGCGATATCGCGTCGCGACGTGTCGCGTAGCAGTGTTGCGACGCGATAATATCGCAATATCGCTCACGATATCGCCTCTGTCTGTTCTTAACCTTAACCCGTTGGTCCCGGCTGACATTCGTAGATCTTTGACAGCCGTTACAGGTAGTCAGAAGCCTGAAAGTCTGACAACCAGTTACCAAGGGGTATCGTATTACCCATTTATTTGTGGAGGTCAGATAGGCAGTCGCTCCATGTAAAATACAGGTATTCAGCTGCATCAGGTTAGACTGGAAGCCGACCTCAACATAGTTGGGAAAAGGCTAGGCAGATTTGATTGTGTATTTTCGGTCACTAATCTGGACTATGTATTGTTTGCGCAAGAATGAAGAGTCGGAGACTAGGCGTACATTAACTAGTAGGTACGCACGGCTACAGATCAAGCTATACATTTCCAGTATAAGCTGATCTCGCATTGTATAGGATTTCTTTACAATGAGAGGTCAGTGTAAACTGGAAATGTATAGCTTGATGTGTAGCCGTGTGTACGATAGAGGATTAAGCACACCTTAAAACTTAATAAGCTTACTCTCAAGTTACAAGAAGTATGGTTAAATCACTGCAAAGCTAAGCTCAGATTGTTTATGGTAAGCTTTGAACCGTTGCCAATAAGTAATATAAAAATGTTGTACCATTAAAATATTATACCCCTAATACGTTTTCGCACGCTCTATCAAAGCGCTGGCTTCGAATCAGTAAGACTAAGTTCCCCGGAACCATTAAGGCGATTACAAAAATTCACTTCTTATAAACCACTCTAATCAAATAGCGTGTATCGTATTTCGCCGGGCAGTACAGTGCGGTGCAGCGCCCACCTGCCCATTGTGTCGCGGCTCCGGCATGCGGCATGCCACATGCACGATGTGTACATAATGGCCGTTTGTTTGCTATCGAGTGTACGCTCTGTTCCACGGTAAGCAACGCGACCTACTACCAGCTATCATGTCCTGGTACTCCCGTCGAAAGTTTTTGTTCTGCTGGCTTTTTGGATAGTTTCTTTTGCCAGAAATGGGACGTTGTTTTGACTGCAGTTATATGAGTGTCAAATAAAAATAGTGCTGTCAAGACGCCATTTTGTTCCACAATACTCGCGAACTTCATTACCAATGCGTATTAATTTGACAGTTATCGTGTATTTGACAGCTATCGTGTATTTGACAGCTATCGCGTATTTGACAGCTATCGGGAGTACTAATTAGACAGCTATCGTGTGAAGTTGGCAGCAAGCGCGTTCCTATTCTTATTTGGCACGCAATAAATTACTCTTTTTTGGGTTGCATAATATTTTTTTGGGTCGCCCAACTTTAGGATGTTCAATGTACTTAATGTTATATATTAATCGAAATTACCTTTAGTATCATAACAAGGTACTGAAGGTAAATGTAAGAAAATTCAGCTACTTAGATAATTTCAAGATTTAGAGCTAAAATAATCTATTCAGTCTATCTACATGTTTCAAATTCACAATTTATGTTCTCTGATAAGATTTAGCAATAGAATTCAAATTCAAATTCATTTATTCATTTAAATAATGCATATTTACAATATTAAGGCTTAAACTAAAATGGTAGGTATATAATAATGGGATTAACCTGAACTAGGATAAACCTGTATCTCAGGTATCATAAGTGCAAATTAGTTTAGATAAATATTTCCTAAGATTGATGATAATACATAAAATGAATAACATAACAGACTAATGAAATGGAAACATTGAATTAAAAATAACATTTAACTTAAAACAAGCAGTAACTTTTCTGTGTCATCATAAGACAATTTTTGTAACCAAGTTTTAATTACATTTTTGCAATGAACCGTGTTTAATGCAGACATAGACAAAATTGCGTTTACTTTATTATAAAGAAATGGTCCTAAGAATATAAAAAATCTATACATAAAAGAATGCCTTAATCTATAATTATCCATACAGATGTCTTTACGTCTTTTATCAGTGCCAACTCTATTGTAAGGCAATTTAGAGTGCTGTTTTAATAAAGTATTCATAATAAATAACTGCCGCACTGTCAGAACATTGCAAGATTGATATAAAAGTTGGGTCGGGAATAGGATAGGCCGGAATGTGGATACTTTCAATACAGCTCTTTGAGCGCGCTCCAATGGTAGCAAAACTGTTTTAGCCGCTCCTCCCCATGAGGTAATGCAATATGTAATGATCGATTGACACAAAGCATAATATACCTGTTTTATCACCTTAGAGTCGGCAAAAGGACGAATTTTCTTGAAAATGAACATCAATTTACGGACTCTACTGCATAATAGGTCAATGTGATTTTTAAATGTAAGAGTAGCATCTATAATTACTCCAAGATATTTAATAGTTTTCGTATTAAGGATAATTGGGCAATTACATTTCGAGTTTGCAGCTGTGTTACAAACATGTGCATGAATATCTGGAATTATTATAGATGGCTTTGAGTTGCGTAAGGAAAAGCGTATATATTTAGTTTTGTCAGCATTTAATGTCAATAAGTTATGTTGTAACCATCGATTAACTATATTGAAACCTTGCTGTGCACATAACCAAACTTCATGTAATGTATTTGCGGAGAACAGGAGTACGGTATCATCAGCATATGATATTATTTTACCCGAATTTAGATTGAGACTGCAGAGGTCATTTATATAAATAAGAAATAAGGTTGGACCTAATATACTTCCTTGCGGGACCCCAAAAGAAGTATTTTTTAGTTCTGAGCTATTAAAATTATCAATTTTCAAACGTTGACAGCGGTTATTTAGATAGTCTGCAAAAAGATTAAGCTGCTTTCCTCGAATACCTATTTTCTCGAGCTTATTCAACAAGATAGGAACAGATACGGTATCAAAAGCTTTTGCTAAGTCAAGAAAAATACCAATTGAATGATTGCCTTTGTCTAGTTCTTGAGATATATAATCGGTCATATCTTGTACAGCATCAGTTGTGGATAATTTTGGTCTAAAACCAAATTGTTTATCCGAGAGTATGGCTTTAGACTCTAAATACTTCATTAACCTATTGTTAATTAATTTTTCTAGTATTTTAGATGTAGATGATAGTATTGAAATAGGTCGGTAATTTGAAGCTACTGTTTTGTCACCTGCTTTATGCACTGGGACAACTAAAGCTTTTTTCAGATAGTCGGGAAAAATGCCTTCAGAGAGGCAAATTTGGAAAATATGAGTTAATGGCGGAACCAAAATTTGCCTGAATTTCCTTAACACACTATTTGAGATACCGTCCCATCCAACAGCACAGACTTCTTTCAGCCCCATAATAACCCTTTCGACTTCGGCTTTGTCTGTGTTCAATAAAACAAATGAAGTTAATTGGCTATTTTCCGATGCCACAGTGGCCCTGTTTCCGTGTATGTTGTAATTTGTGTTATAATTACGTTTTATTTGCTCAGCAAGATTTTGACCCACATTAACAAAGTAACTATTGACATGATTTGCTGATGTAAGCGGCGAGGCGTGCGTTTGTAATAATTCTGATGATGATTCATGCTGTTTAGATACAAAAGCTAGATTTTTTATATGGCCCCACAACTTTTTACTGTCTTTCCCTGATTCTTCAAGTAAATTTCTGTTATACGTATTTTTCAACTTTTTTAGTAGATTGTTACAGAAATTTCTGTATCTTTTATATGAAGTTTGTAAAATGGTATTATCTGGAAAGGATTTTGCATGCATGTGAAGTTTATCCCTGTGCTGAATGCATTTTACTAGCCCGGGTGTGATCCATGGTTTTAGGTTATTGTTTTTCTTAGTTAGTTTTATGTTCGAAGTATTATTTACAATAGCATATTGCACTTTATTAATAAAGTAAGGCAGAGAAATGTTCACATCATCAGTTTTGTAAACTGGGTCAAAGTCGATATGATGTAAATCGTATTCAAGGGTTTTCATATTTATTTTAGAAAATGTATTTGTGCACTTAGATCTAGAGGTTTTTACTTTTAAACTAAATAGGACTGCGCTATGATCGGTAACTGTCGGATCTGTTACTAGGGTAATGGATGCAAGGTTAGTTTTAAGCATGGTGTGGTCTAAACAGGATCCACTCAAATGTGTTGGAAGCAAATGGGCCGGAAGCAATCCCTTGCATGCGCACATGTTAAGGTAGTCTTTGGCAACTCTATCACTGTCTTCTGGGTTAATATCTATATTCATATCACCTGTTAGTACTACATTTTTGTATAGAGTTAGTTTTTGAAGTGCTTCATCCAACGACGCAACAAAACTATCAGTTTGCTTAAAAGCACAAGGCCTATAAATAGCTAGGATAGCAGTATCTAGGCCCACTTTTAGTAATAATCTGCTACAGTCTTGTATGGGAGGTTCTTCTACCGATATGTTTAAACTTTGTTTGGCATAAACAACTACACCGTCATTTTGATTATGAACGGTCTTACTACTGAACATTTGGTAACCTGACAGAGATGGAAGGTTCTGTTGACATTTAGATAGCCAACATTCTGTCAGTACAATAATGTCACACTCAAAATTCAGACGTTTCAACAGAATGTGTAGGTTGTCCATGTTTTTATTTATACTGCGAATATTTTGCGTAAGAATAGTAAGCGATTTAGAGGGATCAGGGAGATATTGCTTAACTTTTTCAATCTTGCATGATTTTGCCACTGATAGGGAGACTACATCAAAATCAGTAAGTAACTTATCCATAATCTTATTTACTTTAAACTCCTAGTATAAAATTAAAAATGTATAAATTAAAACTACTTATTGATTAATGCAGATATAAAAGAGTAGGGGCGGCGCTCTTAGGCGCCTTCATTATAATCTATAGAGTTAATGTACCTGCTTTCAGCAATTTTCCTTGCCGGGCATTCCAGATCACCTGTTTTGTGGTTGCAGGGTTTTTTGAATCGCAAACAAGTTGCACACTGTGATGGTTCAGCACTCTTAGTACAATCATTTGACTGGTGACCTTGTTGTCCACAATGTCCACACGTGTGGGTAGCCTCCCGACAGGTCCTTGCAGCATGGCCGTACTGTTGACATTTAAAGCACCTCGTCACAAGTGTGAAGTCCCTAACTAGGCAGGATGTCCAATTTATAAATACTCGATCCTGGTTAATAAGGGCTTTTCTTATGTTGGCAGGTACTTCTAAAATAAAATTGCACGTAGGTCCTTCTTTTTTACCCGACTTGTGACTTAATTTTAAAGAGGCCAGGAAAGAGTCACGAGTCAAATTAGGCATCTTGTCGGATAGGTTTTGTTTATATATGTAGTCAAAGACTTCTTGGTCAGTAAGGGCTGTGGGTACTCCTATCACTATAATTCTTGGTCTTCTCTTATGGGGCTCTTCCACTTTCAGGCCAGAACTACTTAGCTGTGATGAGTTTCGTAGTTTTTCTATGTCATCCTTTGTTTCGGTGCTGATAATAACTCCTCCGTTTTTGGTTTTACGCAACCCTCTAACGTGCAGTTTCATTTGTTCTGGGCATATAATTTTCTGGACAAGAGATTTAGTGTCGTCACTAGTCTTTAATTTATCATCAGGATAAATTGCGATAGAGCTGAGATTACTGGGGCGCAAGTAATTATTTTTGTTCATCTTTACCATATCAGCAAAAGAAACATTTTCTGCATTTGTTGATTGGGCGCAATTTTCTTTAATGCTGACTTGGATTGATTTACGGAAGTTATCAAGGCAATCCGCGAGGTCTCGTTTTTCTCTCAATGCTTGTAGTGAGTTTTGTACTTCTCTGGCCTTTTGTTTCAAGTCCTGGTAGAATACTGCCATCTGGGATACGCCATTTCCTACCTTGCGCGATAGGGAATTGATCCTTAGTTTTTGTTCGGAGTTCAGTTTTCCATCCTGAGCAATGGTACACACTTCATTCAGGCATTTTTCAATTGAGGTCATCCAGTTACTAATTTCATTAGTGTCCAAAGACTCAATTTTTTCTTCAGCCGCGTGGTGTTGGTCCTGTCTTGGTTTTTGGGGCGATGTAGGAGCCGGTGTCGGTACCGGGATCGGTGTTGGTGGAGGGCTGCGCCGTATCATCGTGCTCCGATTAAAGGGGCTGCCTTCCATTTTTAACTTATATTTTATTTAGTCAGTCCATAATTTTAACCTATCACAATGATTATTTGTATAACTCGCTAATACACTAAAACTAGGTCACTGTTTATTCAAGCGTTAATTTATGTTATTGTTATTTTGCATTGATGAGCACGTCTGTATGCGTTGAATGCAGAAATATCAGTGATATAGCTATAGTATTATTAGTAGTATTAGTAGTATATTCTATTTAGCAATAGAATGGCGGGGCTATTATAATAATGTAATAACATAACAATTTCTAACTTATCTCAAATACAATTCTAGCAGAGGCGGATTTGCCCTAAGGTCCAGTAGGCCCGGGCCTAGGGTGGCCAGATATTAAGGCGGCCAATAAGAGATAAGATAAGAGACATTTATTTGTAGAAACACGAGTGTACTCGTACATACAAGGCATGCAGGTTGTTATAAACAAAGAATATCCGTCATGTTCGGCCTTTTTGGCATACAAATTCAATCTGACAAAAAATTCACTGATGATAACAAGAAATAACTGAAAGTACCTACCTAAATATTCTAAAGGCTCGCGCACATTATGGCGGGCCGCACTGCACCGCATCGAATAACAATAATCTTCCTAAATCACTTTCGTAAATCTAAATATGCAGGGTTACTGGTTACTGACCAATATCAGTTTAGGGAAAAAAATTAAGGGGTCACTGTACTCATCATTATGAACAACTTTTACTATGGGACCAACGATGAAACCGCGAAAATAAAATTAGTAACTAACTAGCAGAATATTAAAGTTAGGTAAATAAATTTCTGAATCGAATTCGATAAAAGTTGGTAATAAAGTAAATTCATTATGTGTGCAGAGAAAGGGGCGGCTAATACTTAGGCACTACCCGGCCTGGGGCCTAGGGCGGCCATGACTGCAAATCCGCCACTGAGTTCTAGCCAAGCTCGGCAAATATTGTCTAGTACAGAGTCAGTCTAATTATGTATGAACCATTCAGCTGTTGCACCACGAACCATGATCAATTTATTCATATTTATAATTAGAAACATGGCACATAATCTAGCGAGCCGCTCCTAATCGCCGTACAAGCGGTAATTCGTTACAATGTAAATTGTTGCCATAAATAAATACTGCAGTTTATTATAATAAAAATAAAGCACAGATAACACATAATGAGTTCGTTGGTGCTCGGTACAGGGCTGACCATATGCGTTATCGGAAAATAATTTGATTTAATTGACGTTTATAATGTTTTTGTCGAACTTTTTTATTGCTATAATGTTTCATAATAATCGGCACTATCTGACACAATGTATGAGCATTAATTATTACGACTGTAGATCGACTATTATGTGACCTAGGAGTTATTAAAGTTATAGGAAAGTTAATAAAAAACATTATTACTCATTGGTCTGCAGTTATCACCGTGCAATAATAATTAATAACAGTACACTAGGTATTTTATGTATAATTTAATATAAAATAATATTATGTATAAGTATTGTCTATTTATGAATATTGTCCCATTATCTATATAAATAAAAAAAGAGAAGTCCTGACTGACTGACTGACTGACTGATAGACTGACTCATCAACGCCCAGCCCAAACCTAGAAAGCTGACATTTTGCACAGAGGTTCGCTTTATAATGTAGACAAGGATTATGGAAGGAATACCCGGTAGTACGTTCCCGTGTGATATTTTGCAACATCCACGCGGGCGAAGCCGCTGGCAAAAGCTAGTTGTCCATAAGTACAATCGTGTTCACGTTATTACCATAAACCACATAAAACCTTTATACTTTTCTTATTTAAATAAATTCTCAGATTTAGTCTAGACATAGGGCCGGGGCTTAACATTGTAATGAAACTCAGACGAAGGTCATTTTCATTTTTATGCTGAAAAAAGTAGAATGAACTTTTACTTTTTTGCGCTTTTTATACTTTTTGCATTTTAAAGCGCATTATTAAGCGCGATGTTCACCAACCTCCTCTGTCCGGCACGGTGCAGCGGTGGGTCGACAGCATAATATTTCCATATTCTTCCAATTTCCGATAAAATTTGAAGAATTCCAAAACACAGGAAAAAAACCGGTCATGAGCGAGTCGGACTCGCTCACCGAGGGTTCCGTTCCGATTTCTGAAAAAGTGTGATATTTAGACACATCGTTACATAAATTTCTATCACATAGACATTGACTTATATATTACTGCGTAAGGACTGGGCGGACGGCATGTTAAAATGACTTCACGAACGTGGTCCGACAATGACCCTCCCCTAAACCCAAGTGAACTAGTCCGCGATCGGCTATCTTCGGGTGCGGTCGTAAATTTTAAAGGCAAAAAAGCCAAATTATGTCGTGACGGGTTGCGTGAACTACGACAAAAAACATAACAAAAAAAATTATAACATTTCATATCACCTGTAAGTCAAAAATATGTCACTTCTAACATTATTTAAAACAATTTTCTTTTCTACTTTCCTGCTACAAGTAAATTGTCTTAGACGACGCGAGGCCACGCCCACAAGACCGTACCGCTGTGCGACATAACTTTGCAGCGGCGTGCGTTGTAACTGATGAAATAAAGATTTAATTATATTACAATAAAATTTAATTTTATACAAACTCTCACTCAATAGAACAACCTGCGTTATTAATCATAAATTACATTTATGAAAGGTCAATAATTGATAGATATACAATGTCAGACAACACCACGAATCCAAAATGGAAAATATGTCAAGAATAACAAAAAGGCCAATGAAAATTTTATTATTTATACGAACAAACTGCAATAAATATAATTTTTGAAAAATAAAAGTTTTCATAATTTCTTTATGTCTCGAAAAATACCACGCCGCTCTTACAAGGTTACGTCTACGAGCAGCCTGCGCCGATCGACATCGTAGTTAAAAGTAGTTCTAATAGATGGCGTTAGTGTTTCTGTGTGGCGATCGCGTCAGGCAAATGTACGGACGACCGAATCTTTACTTTTTATATCAATGCACATAGAATAATTTCAGATTTTTCTCTGTGCAAACTTCGGAGATAAGTGGGGGAACGGTATTTTTTTTTACATTTTTCATCAAAAGTCGAAAACTATGCGGCCTAAAAAATGTTTGAGAATGTGCAAACAGAGCTCTTTCAAATAATAATTTCAAGTTGATAGCATTAGTAGCTCATGAGATATCCAGCTGTGACAGACAGACAGACAGACTGAGTATATAAGGGTTTTTTTTAAGTATTACTTATATTATTTTTATTTATTGTGAATGTGAAGACTACGTGGATCATTGTTTTTTATTTATTTTAGTTTATCCTTTTCTCAGTTTTAGTCATAGTCTGGCAGTTTGAGTAATTTATGCGGCCTACCCAAATGTCTTTTCTTTGGTATTGTTCGTCGAATCGTTAAGCTCCTTAAGTTTTGAGTTGAACTGACTACTGACAAATGCGTGCACTGACTGTCCAAAGACCATTTCAGACAGCAATCTACATGGTCTTCACATGATCTGACCAAGATTATGTCTGGACTTTAAAAGAGACTGTGACCTCTGTGTTTGTTTCGGCGTTTCTTCTCAGAGTAGTCAGATGGGAAACGTCGACCTCATCTAGTTTTAAAAAATATGATTGACGTGTAAAAGTGTTTGTACAAACCTACTTATAGAAAATAAATCATTTATCATTTTATCATTTACCATTTTGGTACGGAACCCTAAAAAGGATTTAAGTACTTGTCTATCAATTTTTTAGAACGTTTCCTTGGCGACAACTACTCGATTGATCAGATCACATTTAAGTACTTACATTAAATTGTACACAACAAATGGCCAACCCAGCATCAACAGTTAGCATTCCATGCATTATTAGCATTAGAGCACAGACACAGAGTAGTAGGAACGAACAGGCATACTTTTGCCCGCTACTTCGCCCACGTGGAGGTTGGAAATTATCCCACGGGATCGTACTACCTGGATAAAAAGTATCTTATGTCCTAATCCAGGTCATGGTCTACCCATGTACCAAATTTCATTCAAATCTGTTCAGCCGTTTTAGCGTGAAAGCGTAACAAACAAACTCTCTTTCGCATTTATAATATCTTTTAGTCCCTACCTACTCTGGTGTATGTCAGTATCTATCTATCATCTAGTAACTGTTATTTAAAATTAACATTTTCCTGTTGTTCAAATAATTATAGGTACTTGTGAGGAATAATTATAGGTACTTGTGAGGAATATATAATACAGGGTGTAAGTGTAAACAGTGGCAATCTTTTAAGTGGTCATTGTGAACAACTTTGAAAATGGGACCAAACCTGAAATCGCGAAAAAAAATCTGCTATTCCTTACATTTTGACGAATTAAGGCTCTTACAGACATAGGCGATTACGCGGGCGATATTGCGATATTATCGCGTCGCAACACCGCTACGCGACACGTCGCGACGGGATATCGCCTCTGTCTGTAAGAGCCTTTATGCGAAAATAAATGTATTGAACAGTTGATTTTTTTTCGCGATTTCAGGATTGTGACCATAGTAAAAGTTGTCCATAATGATGACTACAATGACCTCTTAAAATATTGCCACTGTTTCTTAGGCCTCTGCCTCGAATCTTGCGGGCAGCGGGGCGGCGGCGGCGGCGGCGCGGGAGCGGCAGGATCTTATGCGTACATTTAAATGGACCGGTTCTCGAAAACAGCGGCGCGGGAGCGGGGCGGGACAATGCGAGACGCGCCGCCGCCGCCGCCGCCGCCCCGCTGCCCGCGATTCGAGGCCGAGGCCTCAGGCTGAGGCTTCATTAGGCCGCGACGCGACCTGCGACACATGAGCGATTAAAACAAATAAATGAATGCTCACGTATATGGCTACACCGTACATCAAATATTACTCTCGTTATTCGTTTCGCTCTTCCAGTCGCATCGCAAATCGCTGCTTACTGTAGCCTCAGCCTTACACCCTTTTTTTTTTTTTTTTTTTTTTGAGGGTGGGAAATCATCACATAACTTCTCCCGCTCTGGGTGGAGCGGGAGGGCGTGTCAGACTTTTACTGACTAAAACCCACCCGTGTTCCTTCAGTTGCCTATGCCAGGGCCGCGGTATCCTCTTCAAACAACCCGCGACCAGCCTTACACTCTGCATTTAGAATTACAAAAGCATTAGGTACAACTTAAAATAGCCCTATAGCCTCCACACTAGGATTGCTTGTGTTGCATGTTGTAGAGACTACTCTCCTTCGTCAAGCGATTTAATAAACGACCATATGAACCTGGAATAAAGATGAAAATAATACGGACGAGGAACTACATAGCTATCTACATAGACAAGTTTACACAGCCATTAAAAAATAACTCAGCATTTTTTCTAGGTAGGCTGCACTCTATCACCCAATATTTCTATATCGGCCGTCACTATAATTGATTTAAGGCGCTCGCCACACTATAAATCAGCTTTTATCTGCCCTTATCGCGCCCACTCCATTGTTTATGGTCGTGCCTATCATCTGTCATACCATGGACTAAACTTGTTTATGCCACTAACGCCATAGCCATTTATTAATTAAGACGCTGCTGTGATAAATTATTTGATTGTTTTGGCTTCTTGTTTTGATTTTGTGTTAATTGAGATTATTATTAAAACTATTACTATTACTACCTATACTAGAAAGGTTTAGGCAGTGAAAAAAGGTAAACAATCTTGATGTGTCTTTTATCTTATTTTATTTTAAAACCTCGGTTTAAAAATACAATGCAACTAAAAACCAATGTAAATACAACAATAATGATTACTAAATCAATTGAACCATAGTTTAAGCAGTAGTTTATTTGTTTAATATGCATTTGTGTAAAAAGTTGCGTCAAGATTGTTTACCTTTATTTCACCACCTAAACCTTTCTGATATAGGCAATGATATATTACCTTGATATAGGTAGGTACGTAATAAAAGCAAGCTATTAAGTAATAAAATATATAGGTATTGGTGAGCTTACACGAGATGACTGACACTCGATCAGTTTTGTCTGCTTGGTGCGGTAGGTAATTAATGATGTGGTCATTATTTAAATGAGTCATGTTTACGTCATGCTACTTATAATATGTAAGTACCTCAGTAAACCACGGTTGGTTCATCTATAGGTACCCGAGAAACAACAGTAGCAGTTGTTACTATAAAAAACCGGTCAAGAGCGAGTCGGACTCGCGCATCGAGGGTTCCGTTCCGATTTCTGAAAAAGAGACGGGTCAGAGCCCATTCGTCTCCTAAGATTCGCACCCTGTGCCCACTCGTCCCCTGGAACTTTTGAGGGGCCCATTCGTCCCCTGATGAATATTTATTTTTATTCATTCTTCTAATATATGGATTATCATTCATCATAGCTTTTTTTTCAATGATCTGTTATGATTTATTAAATTAATTCCGTTAATAAACTATTCACAAGTGTACTATGTTAACCGTTTCTTATGTAAAATATAGCTAATTTTATCTCAGGGGACCAATAGGCACCTGAATAGGTGCCGAATCTTTAACTTATATTGTATATAAACTCCTTTGCAAAAAAAAACGGGCACCTTACAGTCACTGGCTTTTCTATGGATAATATTAATATTTTTAGTATGCCATTAGCATAAATGACTACAAATTTCTTATTAGCATTGAGAATAATAGTTTTTAACCCTTAAATCCTGGAATCGGTGTTTTAGTCAATGTAAACAGAGAGTCGTGTCAAAATGGAAATTTTGAGCGAATAATTAAATTAAGACTACGAGTATTTTTATGGTATTTTAATAAAAAAAGTCATTAAAATATAAAAATTAATAACGAGTATGACCTCCCCTTGCAGCGATTACGGCATGTAATCGTCTTGGCATGCTTTCCACCAGGCTTTTGATGGTGTCCTGTGGAATGTGTTCCCACTCAGCCGAGATCACACGTTTAAGTTCCCTGATGTTTTGTGGAAGGGGTTGGACAGATCGTACTCGCCTTTTTAGGAGGTCCCAGACGTGCTCAATGGGGTTAAGGTCGGGCCTCCGCGCTAGCCACTCCAGACGACGAATACCGACCTCTCGCATATAAGCATCTACGTCGCCAGAACGGTGGTCCCGAGCATTATCGTCCATGTAAATGGCATCTTCACCAATTACAGTCGGTGCGGGCTGTGCATGTTGACAAATTATTCCTGTTAAGTACCTTTGCGCATTTAGTGAGCCATTTTCAATGAACATTATCTCGGTACGATAGCTGGAAGTTACGCCCGCCCAAAACATAACGGACCTTCAACCATAAGGGGTGATTTCTTCAAAACACACGTCGGCATAGCGTTCCCCTGGTCTTCGTAACACTCGCCGACGTCGGTCCTCACCATTCAGACAAATTCGACCCTCATCGGAGAAGAGTACGCTACTCCAGTTCCCTAGTGTCCAAGATAGACAATTTCTAGTGAACCTCAGTCGAGCAATCCGGTGCCCACGGAGTAACTTGGGGACCCGCGCTGGTCGTCGACTGCGTATATCAACCGCTAAAAGCCTCCTCCTCACTGTCCATAGGCTAACTTGTGCTCCTCGTACCTCTTCAAGGTTTCTTTTGAGGTCTATGTAACTGCATTTGCGGTTCCTCAGTGCCTGAGTCACTAAAAAGCGGTCGTCTTGTGGTTGTGTGCAACGTTTTCTCCCAGAACCTTGCCTTCTTTGAACGGAACCTGTCTCTTATTATGGAGTCCAGGTTCTTTAGGCGGATGAACGACTCACGTTTAACCGCTGTGAGCCGAAACATTGGCTACACCCTATTTCCAGCAGCGCTATAATTTTACTAGCTCTTATTGCTTTTTCTGCCATTACAATCGACACAAAGATATCTGTTTTAAGTCACAATAAGGCAGGATTATGCGACAAACATAAATTATTCTAATAAAAATAACGAGAAGTTAGTTTTAGTTGCATGATTACCTTTTAACCGCAAACCCACGAATAGTAAGTAAAAAGTCATAAACTGAAAAAGGGATTATTATTTTTAGAAACAACAGTTTCGAATTTGGAATTACCTTTTTTTCATACCCAGACTCTTTATTAAGTGCCAGTAACATAATTTGGCTATTAAAACCTCTTTATAACTAAATTATTACCAATAATGTTGAAAAATCTAAACTGCCCGTTTTTTTTGCAAAGGAGTGTATATTAGAGGGGACGAATGGGTACCTTAAAAATAATATTTTTAATTAAAATATTAATTGGTCTCCTACCAGGAGACCAATGGGCACCTATATAGGGGCCGAATCTACAACTTTTATGCTGGGGGACGAATTTTAGGGGACGAATGGGCTCTGACCCAAAGAGACATCATTTTATTTTTCAGTAAATTTTACATAAACTTCTATCACATAGAATAATTTCAGATTTTTTTCTTTGCAAACTTTGGAGATAAGGGGCGGGAACGGTATTTTTTTTTTAATTTTCCAGCAGAAGTTGAAAACTATGCGGACTAAAAAAAATAAAAAAAAATTTGAGAATGTGCAAATCCGTTCTTTCATATGATGACCCCACATGCCCTAGCAGCCCCACTTTGATTTTTTAAGATGCCCTTTCAGTCCTTGTTGCAAAAAAAATGTAAATATTTTTATTTCTTTCATATTTGCAAAATATTTGGGTAAACGTCATCTAAAACTGTTCCAAATTTCAAGTTGAGAGCATTAGTAGTTCTTGAGATATCCAGCTGTGACAGACAGACAGACAGACTGATTCGCACCATAAGGGTTCCTTTTTACCATTTTGGTACGGAACCCCAATTATCAAATGTAAACAAAAAACCTGAATTTCGTTGAACGATGAATCACATTCCTTCAAAGAATGACTTATTACATATTATATTAAGGTGACCAAAATACTTAATGATTTCCTTTCTTTCTGGCTTGCTTATTTGGGTCACTCGTCAAAAGTCAAAACGCTTTGTTTTACTCCTACAAGGAGATTTGGCAGTGGGCCTGATTGTAATGACGAATATTGTTGTCGCTCCTTCACAGATTTCAGACAAATGTGCGACGTTCCTAATACGGTCAACACAATAGGATAAATGTCGGGAGGTACCTAAGTACCATTCTCAAAAAATATATAAGTACCTAAGTATTCTAAGTAATGTTAAGTTTTCCCACTAAAGTAAATTGACAGATACAATCTCCGCCCTGTAATTTTCCCTTTTAAACGCGTTTATGTCTATAGGCACCCGAACATTTTCCTTTATTCTCGTCCGGAGCAATGAGGAATCGAGAATGAGTTCATCTACTCTGATCGGCCCTCTGATAGAATCCAGCCCCAGTGCCTCCGCAAACTTTAATCGATTTCCATTCGCGATTACCAGCCCAATCCGTGATTTAATAGAATTTTTACATTTACACAGCTCTCCACGCTTCGTTTCAGAAAACGAGCAAATTTTTTTCACGACGTTAAAGAACGCAATGCACACATTAATAAATTTCCGTCACGTTGGAAACGGCAAACAGGAGGTGGGAAAATTTAAAATGCCTAAAGTGGATTCGCGTAAATTGATTCCGGACATCGAAGGAATACGACGAATTGGAGAGTAAATGTTTGACGGGAAATAATTTGAAAACGTTTTCTTAATTTATAAGGAGGCGGGCGGACGTTTAGCGTAGCCCGCCCAGCCCTCAATCCTCACCCACGTAATTATTTTATTTTTGTTAAAAAAACTCATTTGAGAAAACCTTGCAGCGCCATCTAGCGGTGAAACTCGCCGCTTTCCGTCCTTCGGTCCTTCCCCCGCGCGTGGACCGCCCGCTACGAAATGAAGCGAACTCCGCTCCGTTCATTCACTCATCAGTCCCGCTCCGCGCGCCGTGGTGTCGACACGCGTTCGTTCCGCGTTCGATTTACGTAAACCCGATATTGTTTCAAACATACGCTCAGCTGATCTGTGACTGTGACAATAAGTTTGTATACCGGCTACAACAGTAAAACGTACAAGCAACGTTGTGAACTCGTGTGTGTGACTAAAAACCGGACTGCTATCGAAAATATCTCGACGTTGAATGTAAAAATATACGGCGTCGTCTGAGACCCTTCGTACCGCGTGTGACTGATCGATATTTTAAATGATAACATGGATTCAATTAGGTGTTGTTTAAGACGACGGTGAAGTAAATAGTGTGTACAGTGAGTGTAGTGGCGTGTCAACGACTGCCGCCTGCCGCCCGTCGCCTGGCGCCCGAGCCGTGCTCAGCGGTAGGTAACCTATCTAATATTGATTCAATGTCGATGTATTTACGTATGCAGGTATTTGAGATAACGCGTTTGGGATTTGTTTTGAGGCGATGAGTGTCCCTTTACGAGATATGAACCATGTTCCAAGTTCTGTTGACTGCAGTTCCGCATGCATGATCTATCTAAGTATAGAGTGTGGACGAGAGACCTCTGTGTGTACTAAACACAGCTTGTTATAATCTCGTCTAGATAACCTGCAATATCTGTGTGGGCGGCATTATAACTTTAATTCATAACGGAATCGGTTAGGGGGCAAGTAAGGACCGTCCCAGATGGCGTTCAGTAGTTTCTGTCTACCCCCAAGGGAATAGGGCGTGAGTTTGTTTATGTTCAATCTAGAACTCGGAATTACCCAAGCACTATAAAAATGACTACCCATTTAGATTCCTAATTCAAAACAACTGGTACAGTCACGCGTAAAAATAAATGTATTGTGTGTAGGTAATAAACACATTATTTCATGATCTATTGTTATGGCCTAATCCTCGCTGATTTGTTAATGTTTATTAATTTATGTCCGTAAAGCCGACCATTTTATGAGGTCTATTCTAATAAAACCAACTTTATTACACTGCATTCTTTGAGATCAGATGAAAAAACTTGTCAAGGGGTGTAAAACGGTAATGATAATGCCCCATCGCCAGTTACATTTGTATAATAATTATTCGTTTACAAAAACTAATTTCATTTTCATGCACTTGGAGAGAAAATACTTGAATGCATTTGTGTTCGCGACAGTGCAATGCACTCGCCACCTGGAGCGCTAAGGAATTACACCATACTGCCTACTTATTTATGCAGAAGTCAATTTATAAGTAGCCGTCTATGCATCTATATTGGAACACTTAAACACATAGGGCTCCACTGTCGATGCACTTTCTCATTTGCAAGTCGAAAATAGCTCGAAGCAACGCCACCGGCCGACTGAGTCACGCCTTTATTTACGAGCACCTACCTACCACTTTCCTCGGCCATCTTCCTGCCGAAGGGACTAGGTACTAACTGTTCGCGTATCCGCGAATCTATTCGGACACTGTATGTATGACTAGTAGTTACAAGTATTACAACACAACACGTGTTCACGCTTCTAATAGGTATTTATCGTTATTGCCAGTAGATTGACGAAAATGTTTTACAGCCTGTTAAAATGTTTAGACTAGATGAACTTTATTGTGTTCCATTTTTAAAACTTCCACGCTTGTTTATATTCATAAAATAAAAAAATGAAACGTGAACAGAATGTGTTCCGTACTAATAATAGTGATTAATTTTCCAAGTCAACTGCTAATGTGTAGGCAACACTGCGCCTCACGAAAGTGGATAAAATAGTGAGTAATGTTTACAATAATCATTAGATCGGGCATCGTTGTTTGTATCCGCGCTGTAGCGTGGGCGCGATGGTAAAAGCGCCTCATAAAGAAGTCTAATCGTCTATGTAAGCTTGTAAACAATCTCCAAAACTGTTTCGAAACCGTTAAACACTGTTTCACATTTTCTAACACCTCCTAATTACAGGTAAAACGCATTAAATATAATTAGTGCTTATTTGAGTGGATATAAAGGTTCTGTGGGGTTCGATGGCCGGCTAGCGCACAGCAAACACGGCGGGATCACACGCACGAATCACGCGTCCAACAATGCCGTGTTTGTTTCCCGGCTATGAGGCTTTACAAATTTGAGCTCGCATAAATTACCGTCGGATTACACGGCGACATATTTGATTAGCTCGTTTTGTATCTTATATCCTCTACTAAACTCGACGAGTAATTATAATTGCTAGTCAACAAGACTTTTTAACAAGAAAACTCATTTTTATAACAAACAATCGATGTTCAAATGTTATGCTGTTTGAATCCGGTGGCAGTAAACCAGAATTGCCGATAACAGTGAATCTATTTTTGGAACTATCTTATCTCTTAATTAAACTTGCATCTAAGTTACAAGGTTGACGGAAATAATTTACCGATAAAAATTTTCTTTTTTTTTTCATACTTACGTTTTAATATTTTCACTTCTCATCTGACAGTTCTCACCCATTTTCCGGAAAAAAGAAAACTACGAGGTAGAAATCACGTGATAGGAATTACCTAAATATCTAAATCTAAATCCACACTCTTAAAGGAATCCCGCGCTAGCTATTCTCAGAATGCTTAAAAGTCTGTCTGGTCTAGACTTAATAGTTGCACACTTTCGTCCTTTTAGTCATGTTTCAAAGAAAAACCATCTCATACGCTCTCTTCTCCCAGACGCGTCTAGGCCACATGTAGGTGCAGTATGTCTAGCCGGAGTCAGGGGACGAACAACTATTAACTATATTAACGAGCGATGCACGCCCGCTGGGCTACCGTCCTGCCCGCCATTTATCAAATTATTTATATACATATATCGTACGCGTACGCTACGTAACCCCAGCCCACCCATAGCTTTACAAGGTCCACCAAAAAACGGACGCTTTCGACTTTTTTTGACCGTTCAGTGTTTCGCTGATAACGCCTGCTCAGGTTTTTAGTTTTGCTCGTGTTGCTGGTGGACGGATATTCGCCGCTAGGGTATGAAATTCTTTTCACGAGAGTGTTTTAGTCTGGTTTTCTTGTTTTTAGGGCTGTTCTGAGGTTTACCAGCGATTCTTTACATAATTAACTGAATTACTCAAGTTTTCCGTTGAAAATCCCATAGTGAAAGTTGTTCATAATGATGACTACAATGACCCCAAGGTTGACCACTATTTACATTTACAGCCTGTAGATTTTATGTACTCATCATATTAAATCAACTTCGAAGACCTTTCAATTGATTGGACCATTCAGATTCATAAATAAGTCTAGACAGACGCGGTCAGGAAACGTCTCTCAAAATAATATGGTGATAGTGATAATGTTCGTAGACGCGACGCTCGCGCTCCAGCAAACACACTTGTAAAGCCAACACTTGGTGTGCTGTGTAGTCCCGATACCGCACTACCCGTCTCAACTTATGTTCATACCACTTGGAATTCTGCCCACACTCCCTCCAAGGCGCAGACACGACCATATTTACATTAAAGTCTAGACCCAAACCAAATAAACGACCAAACCTCTGCATCAAAAAAGAAAAACATCATTAAAAAAGAGTTGTGTCTAATCTCTGGTTTATTTAAAAAAGGAAATGGAACACGGTTTCAAATATAATCCGTTAGGATTGGAACGTAGTTGTGGCCAGTATCAAGCACACGGTAGCGCAGTGTATCAACAGGGCCATTCATTACGATAACACTGGCTGTTGAAGACAAGTGCCCGTTAAACATCACAACACATGCTCATACAATGAGTGTTTAGAAAATATTTGATCTGTACGTTTGTTATTCACTTGCGGAAGTTGCGGACGTCACAGGAATCACTTCAAACTTGTGTAAAGAGTTTTGATGAACTTGGATAGACTTTCTAAACAAGCTGTCAGTCGTCACAGCTCGCTGAACGTTTCCAACATACATAAATCTATGAGAGAGACATTATTCAATTTCGGTATAAGCGAAACTCAACTAGGTAACTACGAATTTTCTAAAACACAAGTCTTGTTAAACACCTCTTTGCTTTGCGTAACACAATAAGACCATCAATTAAAATCAATGTAAAATAAACGACTGACAAATGAAATAATTTTATTATGTAGGTTTATGACTCGCTGCTAATTCTGATTTTGACGTGACAAATTCACGATTCTAATTCGTATCAAAAGGTTTGGTGATAAAGTGTTTAATGAACACAAAAAATGTTATTATCTAGACAAGTAATGATGCATGTTTGTGTGAAACTAAGTGGATTATTAGCAATTAATCTCCGACAAATAACCCAAGGCTATCTTGATAAAGATATTATTAAATTGATGAGTTTACTTCTCTTGGCTATTCCCTACCGCCCGCGACGCCAGGCCACTTGCTTTCTTTTTCCTTTTCATGTTAAATTTTTTGTCGTCTTAGCCATTTCGCAATGAATGTTGGTGCTAATTATGTTATGATAAGCTATCTTTACAATTTGTTTAACGTTTGTCAGTGGAAGATAATCTTGTTTGAAAATTTTCTCTTCTTAGACTGCCCCAAAACGAGTGGCTCTCGCCTTCCGCGTTATTTTTAACGTTAAGCACTTTTTGTCAGTTGATTATTGATTCATAACCTCTGCTCTTTATGACTAACAAATGCTCGTGGTTTTTATTGACTCTGCTTATAATGGGAGGTTCTCATTTTTTATAGCCTTTGAATGTATAATTTTAGTAATCATTATTTGTATTAGGTAACAAGAATAAATAATGTTACGAGTTTATGACAGTAAAAACTGGGAGGAAAAAACCTCTCCAATTAAAATATTTAGCCAACATTGACAGACTCGGTTCAATCGGATAGTTAATCATTTCTACAGTAGGCAAGAACTCCATAAAAAGCTATCTGTTTTACAACACTAGGTTCATAAAACAATCCATAACAAGAAGCCCAAGTTACAATCTTACAATCAAACTTATTTCTGTGTCACACTATCGCGATACGGAGCCAATATCGATAAATCACGCGCGTCGATAACTCGCCGTAATTAAACAGCACTATTAGTGATCGATCATAGATAGCGACGTGTCCACCACTATCGGCAGAGGCTCATACATGTGTTTCAGACTATGATAAACTACCAGCAGACACTGGAATTCATGGGAATTAGGAACATTGTCGAATTGCCGTTGCTTGTAAAGACAAGAAAACTTCAACTAATGTCTATGGCCTTAATAATGACAGTTAACTTTGTGTTACATGTTGAATGCCTTCTAATTTTAAATAACTCCGATCCAATATCAAAAACATGAACTCCATTTGCTGTGTTCCGTTTTTAAGGCCCTGGTTCCAAGCTTGGATTAGCTTGGTGTGTAAGTGAAATGGCGTATGGCTGTCTAGTTTGACGCACGAGATAGAAGATTCTCACGCGCACCGGAATTATGTCGTAAAAGTGCAAATAAAATCGTATAAAATTAGAAATTAACTATTTAATAAAAAGTAATCCATCACTGGATGCAGTTTGCAATTTGACATTTTATGGTATATTTTTAATTATAATTATAATTGCTAATGAAGGGCTAAACAGCTTTTAAAGATTATTAGGAGGTATGTTTCAAGATTTTTTTGGTGCATTAAAGTATGTTTAATTATGTTTTGGCTTCCATCACTGTATGCGAAAAACACTTGAAAATATCATATTTTTTTTACATGTCAAATTTATTTACGGTTTATGAGATACACAGCTTTAAAAAAACCACCTTTTTGATCGTTTTCCGGAAATTGCGCCTTAAAATCAAAGTTCGGTTACGTAACGATGTTTTACTGACTTGTACAACATGGAAGATATGTCCCACTCCACACTACTGATAAAGAAACTTATTTTTTCATACGATTTCATATTGTACGTTATCAGTGCCTTATCTCGCAATCTGGGTACACACTATACCTTGTAACGACGCTCTATTACAACCACACTACATGTTTATTTCACAAAATATCAATAACCCAGACCAGCACTATTATCGCGAACCTCCTTCCCCCTATCTTCAAGTGATAATTTCATAATCTTGAGCGTACCTACTGGGAATTTTTGGATTAAGAAAACGGTACAAAACAAATCAATTCAACAGAATAAAGTGAACTGAATATAATTAGAACATTGGAAAGTGCTGTGAAATTCAATAAGAATGTAGAAATCGATATCGTCGGCGCCGTCGTTACTATCGAGAATGTAGGCAAGGCGTCTCGCTGACAGCCTAGGAATAAGCTTCATCGATGAAACTTTTATCGGATGTCAAGCGAGATATATGAGCGTAATGTACGACTGTTTACGTTAGCACAAGGAAAATTATATCTGTTTTATTATAAACAATATTGCTGACGGCGCGATGACTCCCCGATTTAGTACTGCAATAAATTCGCATGGAAATTTAGCAAGCCCACTCGGTATTGTCCAAATATTACGGCGAGCCAACACTGCACGCACGGTATTTTCGTTTAGAGCCATTAAATCGAGATGCGTTCGATCCACCTCATTCAAAAACTAAACGTGGGGTGGTTATTTTATGGGCGTATTTCGTGTGACGCAGTGGATTTTGCCGGGGCATCGATTATTTGAACAAACAAGCCGGGTAATAAATCATCCGCTCCCGGTTACCTGCAAGGGATCGATACGAAAAAAGCCCCTTTTTGAAACAAAAGGGAGTGACATTTCTAACGATGCTCCACTACCGTACTCGGGTTACACTCGACTTGATCAAAGATGAAAAGGAATTGAGTTGTGCGTTAAAGTTCATTCAGACGCTGGTGAAAGTAACTGTTAAGTGCCTACGAAGCACGAATGCACCTAATACGTTTCTAGTTCTACACATCATTGATAGAAATGCTTTACACTTGATCATTTAATAGAATCATACAAAAGAAACTTTGAAAGGAAGCATTAGAAGTCAGGAAACCGTCCATTGAAGTTTTACAATTTGCACTAACCACAGTCACCAGTTCGTCGCGTTGAGATTTCACCAAAAAGGCAGAAACATTGACATAAATAATGGACACTAGAAGAATAATTTGTCTCCGAGCGCGTAAAATTCGCAAACAACAAATTCATTTGGTGACGCTGATGCTCTATTGTTTCCCGCTGCTTTGAGCACCGTTACACCGCCATTGTTAGTTAGAAATACGTAAAATATTATAAAAATTATTGCAGAAATGTTTGCAAGCATCTCGTCCAGGTACAACGTCATGTTTTCTCCCGTGTCAGTCGCGTCGACCTGACCATTTTATTGACCCAAAGGAGACCATTCATATTGGGCCCAAAATAGAATGTATGAAACCTGAATGGTCTCCTTACTCTGGCTATTCAAATACACGTAAATGGCGAAATGAAAGCTTATTAGCTGTTCCCGAATACTTCGACTCATTGTTCTTACTTTTATGGGTCCTAGTTTCCTTTGAGTGATGTCAGCATTAGTTGGCACAAACACGTAATTACTTTACGAATATTCTAAAGTCATTTTCCTCTCGCTTTCAACGAACTTTAGAAACAAATCGACAGTTTGGACGCTGACCTTTCAAGTTTTACGATTTAGAACGCGTTTGCTAAATTGTTCTTGCGAAAAACTAAAAAGATCTAAATTCCTGAAGGACCGAAAGCAATTGAGGCGAGGTCGTCCTCAATATCTGGCTGTCAACGAAGCTAAAACCTAAAAGTTACCTTTCTGAAGGGTGCGGTAAAGATACGGGCATTCCGGGCACAGGCATCTGAATAGCAGTTGTATCCACACGGTCGCTTGTATCTCGAGCCGGATATCCGTAAATCTTAGCGGCCATTCTCGGGAATATCGGACGCAAACGACAAACATCTGCTGAGTGCGCCCAGATGAAATCGTACCTGCGAACGTACACGATTTGCTTGCCAAGTTTTTTATTTTTTTGTAAATAAGAAAACTATTCATCGGATAGTTTGCCAAGAGATTATAAAGTACTTGATGAATAACATGGTTTCAACAAATATTAGCTTCTAGTATCATGATAAATTGTCTCATAAATTCTAATGTTCAACATTTAAAATTATAATTTAATATTAAAATCGTATTCATAACACTGGTTGGTCGGGATTAGTCGGGTACTCTCGGCACAAAAAGTTTGTCATTCGTTTCACAATAAAAGTGGTAATGGAACTAGTCGTGTTTGATACGATCGCATCGCAAAAATGTGGAGTCGCCACAACGAACCAACATTTACATTAAAATGTCATAAAGCCGGTTGTGGATACTTTTTTCAATTATCAAACACACACACGCCATCTGTCGGCGGAATTTGGTGGATTGATAAATATTGTCGACGAATTTTAGGTGGCCAGCGGAAAACTTTGCGAGTTTTTAGACTTACTCGATCGCGTTTACGTTACGTCAATTTGAATGGATTAATTGTGTTTCTCATTATAGTCACCAGACGGCGCTTATTCAGTTTCAGTACAAATTGAAGAGATTTTGTACTAGTGTTGTTTTTTTTATTATTTATTGGTTTATTTTTTAAGATTATTTTGTGTATTTTATGTATCCCTAGTTGCCTGAAAATAAAGCAATTATCATAAAAACTCGCACTAAGGTGTCTGTAACGTTGTCTACATCGTGTTACGTAATAAGAGCGCTGGCCACCCGCACACCATACCATACCATTTTTACGTGACGTGAACTAATACAACGTATGGTTTTGCGGTTTGGGCAGCGCGCTTTTTACGTGACATGATCTTTATACCGCTACAGTTGTGCGTTCTTGTTACGCGAATTGTTTAATTGTGTCACCTAGTTGAAAGTCAAATCAATTCGGGCTTAGAAAGTACCTGGAATTGTGATTATTCGTAACTATACAGGGTGTAAAAAGACAGAACACAAAGCCGTCAACTACGCATACTGTACATCTAACTAAGTAGCTTTACGCAAAAATTATTGGCTGGGAAACGAGTTTTATTTTTAGGGATAAAACAAAGCTATTTTTTTTATTAGGCAAACGCAGTTAAGCCCCGCCCATTCGCTCTACGGTACGCGTAGTACTTCTCGGAAAAAGTTTAGTGTATCACTAAACCGTGTGTGTGTGTGTGTGTAACCGGGTGTGTGTGTAGTGTGTGTTTAGTGTGTGTGTGTGTGTGTGTGTGTGTGTGTGTGTGTGTGTGTGTGTGTGTGTAAAGTTTAGTGTGTTTAGTGTGTAATAAGAGAATAAAAAAAGCGACTTTGACCTCCAATATCTCCAGAACCAGTGGATTCCCAGGTATGGTCTAGTTCTAGTGGAAAAAAACGATCCAAATAATAGAATATGAATATGGGTAGCATATGTGGTTTTCGGCTTCAGCAAGTGTCTTTTTACACCCGATATGTGGTTAACAAAATATTTCGGTTAGTCCCGCTTGCTCTAGTCCCGCTATGCTCGACTCGTAAAATACTTACTAAAAAGTTTCGCTATGCACGAAATCACATTCGCGGGCAGTGATGAAGAAAACTGTTACAGTGTAATATTTTATTTAACTTACAGACGCTTACGAATAGGGCTTATAATAATTAATTTGAATTCAAACACTTTTCTTTCCAACTGTACCTTCCATTGTTTACGTAGAATCGAAGAATTTCGTGCATAGCGAAACTTTTTAGTAGGTATTTTACGAGTCGAGCATAGCGGGACTAACCGAAATATTTAAATCAAACAAGCAACTTTAAGAGTAATTTAGTAGTAAGAGGTACTAACATTGGTTTTTAACGTGCTAATCTCCCTGCCTGTGAAACTAAATAAAGTAAAACAGTTTTATTATTGCATAATTTTTCATCCATCAATACGAAAATAGTTTTCCCCAAATAGGTAGCTGCCTCTAAAATTTTCGGTAATAAGTCGTTTAAAAAGTTTAAATTGGCAATAATATCAAGTGTCTCCTGTGGTGCAAGTTGGAAGCGACGGCAGCTGGGTTTAACCCTGTTAACGATGACCGCCCAAATTTTACCGAACTTTGACTCCTGGGGCGCAAAGTATGTGGTGGCGCGGTTAACAGAATTTCGGATTCCGTTCTAGAACTTGGGACTTAGGACAAAGAATGGCACTAAATGCCGGATGAGAAGAAAAGACCGAAACTGATGCATTGTTAATTCATTAGATTATGATCCCTATAATGTACTTTAAATCTACATTTACCTACCATAATAATGTACAGGTATATTTTTTTAAATAAGTGCAAAAAAAACAAGAAAATATACATATAAATAATATAATATTTTTACTGGTCGCTCGTTTCGTAAGTAAGTAACAACAGCCGCACGGGGCGATCGATCAGGTTAAGGCGCAGATTCCCTGAAAACGATCAAAAAGGTGGTTTTTTAAAGCTGTGTACACAGCTTTAAAAAACCACCTTTTTAAACCGTAAATAATTTTGACATGTAAAAAAAATATGATATTTTCAAGTCTTTTTCGCATACAGTGATGGAAGCCAAAACATAATTAAACATACTTTAATGCACCAAAAAAATCTTTAAACATCAAATACAAAAACTCTTAATAATCTTTAAAAGCTGTTTATTCCTTCATTAGCAATTATAATTAAAAATATACCATGAAATGTCAAATTCCAAACTGCATCCAGTGATGGATTACTTTTTATTAAATAGTTATTTTCTAATTTTATACGATTTTATTTGCACTTTTACGACATAATTCCGGTGCGCGTGAGAGTCTTCTATCTCTTGCGTCAAACTAGACAGCCATAACGCCATTTCATTAACACACCGAGCTAAACCAAGCTTGGAACCAGGGGGTCTACTCCCTAAGCACGAAGTCCGTAGTTTCGGCCTTCGTCACAGGCGTTTCCTACTCCGTATCACTTACGGATAGATGATTGGTTCGGCGTCGAAACGAAGTATGAATGACAACACAATTGCACAGTTGTCCCTAATTCCAATGTGTTTTTGCCCGTCCGAATAATTTAACTTTTACACTTGTTTTGATGGATCTTTATGTCAGACGGACGGATGAACGGACGGACGGATGGACGGACGGACTTAGGGAGTAGGCCCCTGGGCCTTAAGCTACGCTTGCGGCGGTCGGTCAGTGGATGTGTGACCATCTTTACATACCAAAAACCATCCGTGCCTCGGAAACCACGTTATGCCATTGGTCCCGGCTGTCATTCGTGGGTCTTTGGCAGTCGTTACGAGTCGTCAGAAGCCCGAAAGTCTGACAACCAGTCTTACCAAGGGGTATCGTATTACCCAGTTACTGGGTTGTGGAGGTCAGATAGGCAGTCGCTCCATGTAAAATACTGGTATTCAGCTGCATCCGGTTAGACTGGAAGCCGACCCCAACATAGTTGGGAAAAGGCTGGGCAGATGATGACTGGTCGCTCGTTTCGTCCACTGCATCAGGAGGACTTCCCTTTTCATGGACTCTAAACACGTTCCTATAAATTTGTACTAACATCGTACCGCGCGCTGGGCCGCTGTCGCTCCTCAGTCAGTCCATACCCCTAGCATAAGTTTGATTTGTCAAGCGGAAAATTGCGAGTAACGAGAAAACGTTGACCCTTGTTGATTGTGTCACGTCACCAGCCCACGGCAGTACCAATCGCAGCACGCGAATATCTCATTCCATTGAGCTATAGCTACAAAATCATTACTGAAACTGTTGAAAGCTTTCCGTGGAATTTAAAAGCTTAGTTTTTTTTATTTTTATTTACGTCAGCATTGCCTTATATTGGAGTACAGAATCATTTTAATTCTCTTATAATATTACTGTGTTATTATTATTTATTATAATAAAACTCACTCACTTGTCAGTTACTGTACAGCTATCAGCCGTAAAATGATTGCCTAAAATATAGGTATGCTAGAAAGGTTTAGATAGTAAACTGTAAAATAAAGGTTTGATGTGACTTTTTTTTACACAAACACATTGATTTAGTATCATTATTGTTGTATTTACATTGGTTTTTAGGTAAAAGATAAAAGACACATCAAGATTGTTTATTACCTTTATTTCACTACATAAAGCTTTCTCCTCCTCCTTAGTCGTTCACTCTTGACAGAGTGGTCGTGGTTGATGACTCTGCATTTTCTTTGGCCGAAGCAGCCCTCGCGATGCTCCTCCACTTATTCCGGTCTGCCGTCTGCCGGTCTAAAGCTTTCTAGCATACCTATATTTTAGGCAATCATTTTACGGCTGATAGCTGGACAGTTCACTAATTATCATTGCATTGCTGTGTCATTAACTCATGAGTTTGCTGTGGAGGTCCATAGCAAACTGTAAAGGATAGTAAGCATAGTTCAGATTCGAATTGTCATGTTTTACAAACTAGTGCTTGTTTTCACCAGTGTGTGCGCGAACTCAGCGGAAATGGTGATTATTAGTGTTACGCATTATCCTCATTAATTTGGAATTAGCTTTTGTTCGACGCTACTGCGCGTGACCTGTTAACTAATACGAATTTATCGAAGACTAGCTGCGCCCCGCGTTTTCACCCGCGTATACCGGGATAAAAAGTAGCCTATGTGTTAATCCAGTGTATAAGCTATCTACATACCAAATTTCATACAAATCGGTCCAGCCGTTTGTGCGTGAAGAAGTAACAAACATACATACACACTCACAAACTTTCGCCTTTGTAATACATATTAGTGTAATTATGATAGCTTGTTATTAGGTAAAATTCAGTAAGACTAATTAAGACCTTGTTTACAGCGTTATAAACTTTACTTTTAATAGTCAATCAATTCTTAAGCATAAGAACCTTTTCAGTGTTCAATTCCGTCGCACTGAAAAGTCCGAATGCTGATCTCGAAATATTTAGCTGAAACGCTCCTCAATCCTTAACATCTACAATCCTGTCTGCTACATTAGACATAACAGACAGACAGTCGGAACCCACAACAATGGGCTACCGTGGAACGAGTACGGGACCCTGAAACTGAAAACAAAGTGTAAATAGTAAATAAAGACATCAAACACGCTCGCTACCCATTGTTAGTACCTAACACTAACAATGTATACGTGTGTATATGTATACGTAATGTATATACGATGAAACTTCTAAATAATGACTTCTCTAATCTTGTCAAATAGTCAATCGATCTGCCTAGCCTTTTCCCAAATATGTTGCAACCGGATGCAGCTGAATACCAATATTTTACATGGAGCGACTGCCTATCTGTCCTCCACAACCAGTCTTACCAAGGGGGGGCGGTACCCCTTCAGCTTACCCCTTAATCTTCTGACTGTTCTGTCTTCTGTCTGTCATTCGTGAATCTATGACAGTCGTTATGGGTAACACTGTCATAGATTCACGAATGATACCCGGGACAAACGGGTTAACGTGCTCTCCGAGGCACGGAGGAGTCTTGGTATAATGTAATGGATGATCATTGATCACCCATCCACAAACCGACCGCGGCAAATGTAGCTTAATCATCTATCGACCCGTGCGGCTGTTATTAATTAGCCACGAGCCCCCGGTATCTACTCAAATAGTGTAGGCATTATTCCACTGAGTAACGAGAGCGTGGTCCGAGTACGCACGGCTACAGATGAAGCTATACATTTCCAATATAAGCTGATCTCGCATGGTATAGGATTTCCTTACAATGATAAAAGTCAGTGTAAACTAGATATGTATAGTTTGATGTGTACCCAGAGTACAAAAAACAGGACATCGTTGCATGAAAACTTCCATCTAAATACCCTTGTTATTTGATTTCTTTTATGACGCTTCGTTTCTGTCAGTCCAATAGCCGAACATTTGTCAATTCCGTTGGGGTCACATCGGTCTTTGACCGATGTCACAGATTAATACAGATGGGACCTCTCCACAGTTTAGGTATGAAGTTACAAGTACGCGGCGGGCCCCGTCCGCGGGGCTATTCAGTAGGTCAGAAGGTATAAGAGTTACGCGATAGAAATAGAGGCAACTTGTAGTTGAATATAACTGTAGGTAATAAGCGTTGTGCGACCTGAATTGCAGTTTATTGTGTCGTAGCAAGAGTCGCTTTTTATTTAAATGATTTTGCGGAGTGTCCCATCTGTATTAATCTGTGCCGATGTGTTCTGATTCCATACAAACAAGCTGACAGATAGGACGGCATAAATCATTCGCTAACATACTTTCCTGATACAAGACAATATTTCTTTTGTCCTGAAAAAAGAAAACGTCGGCAACAGTACACAGAGTTTTCTTACTGCTGACTCATCGCCTGTTGACACAGTCGCTTACAATTTTCTCCGCTAAGAAAATAAGCGTAAAGATAAGGCGTTCCATTTCGCATATCTTCAACTTTTCGCACATACCTACCCCACAGGTCATTGCACCCGGCGGCCATGTTCGCGCGCCTTCCTTTACGGGGTGGACAGACCTCCTAGTGATTGGCGTACGGCCCATTAATCACGTAGCTGTACGCATTTAGCATGCAAGAAGCCAGGGTGACTCATTAGTGATAATGTTACAATGGGCCTTTCTTGCGTCTGCGCATCGAGCAATGCCTTGTTACACCCAGTAGTACTTAGGTATTTGCTGTTGATAAAATATTTTTATTCATTATTAATTACAATGGGTTATTGATCGGTATAGATATGCTCCATGTGAACTGTAAGTTATACATATAGCTTAGACATTATGATAAACGCATGGATCATAAATAAGCCCTTCATTGTACTTACAGGAATGTGTGATTTTTAGGGTTCCGTACCAAAATGGTAAAAAAGGTACCCTTATGGTGTCACTCAGTCTGTCTGTCTGTCTGTCTGTCACAGCTGGATATCTCAAGAACTACTAATGCTATCAACTTGAAATTTAGAATAGTTCTAGATGACGTGGACCCAACTATTTTGCAAATAAGAAAGAAATTAAAATATTTATATATTTTTTTTTGCAATAGGGACTGAAAGGGGGTCTTAAAAAATCAAAGTGGGGCTACTAGGGCATGTGGCGTATCATATGAAAGAGCGCTGTTTGCTCATTCTCAAACATTTTTTTCTTTTTTTTAGGCCGCATAGTTTTCGACTTATGATGAAAAATGTAAAAAAAAAAAACCGGTCCCCCCCCCCCATTACCTCCGAAGTTTGCAAAGAGCAAAATCTGAAATTATTCTATTTGATAGAAATTTATGTAAAAGATTACAGGAAAAATAAAACGATGTCTCTAAATAGCACACTTTTTCAGAAATCATAACGGAACCCTCGGTGCGCGAGTGCGACTCGCTCATGACCGGTTTTTTCTTAATGACATAATGCATCCTTCTTTCATTCGCTAAGGAACACGCGTAATAAGCGTCTCATCATAAATATCCGGTGCAGTACAGGGTGTCTTATCTAAATTGCTGAAGAGTTAAGTCCTAATTAGGTACAGTCCACGAGGTCTAAGCTGAGCTTCGCATTTGTGTGAGTGCACATGTGACGTCCGGCATAGAGCGCGACGCGTTCTTTGTTTGGTTTAAAACCGGTTTATAATGCTTTTTGGCAATCGGCTTTTGTTTTTTTTGTACGAGAGGCCATGACCAAAATCATGTCGCATCGTTGTAAAACGTAAAACGATAAGACAAAACAATTTTGGCTGTGTACCATTGTGGTGATCACTCACACAAATGCAAAGCTCATCTTAGACCTCGCGGACTGTCCTAGCTTTGTTGTCAAGGTGGATCACTCCACTCCCCAAAAACTAAACGGAAAGTTTACGTATACAACGTTAAAATGACGGTATTAGAGTCAGGTCAACAAAAACCAGCACAAAGTATTGTTGCTTGCTGACACCATGTCCAATTTAAAAAACTTTCCTCATTTATCTCTTCCACAATCAGCATTCATTCAGAATGAACCCCGTTAAATGCAACAATACTCACGATTTGACCCACAATGCAAATATAAGACAGCACTATAATGGTGACAACTTTTCACTTTCAAACTTTGACAATTACAAAGTGGCCAGTAGTTCTTGATACTACGTGGTGGCGCTGCATGCCAAGGAAAATGTCAACAGTTACGTCAAATTCAGTACATTTTAAGTTTTAGTTCCTTTTTTGGCCACATGTCAAGAAATGGTGGGCTCATTTAAACAGTCCACTATCGCTGAATTATCGTCAACCGCTACTTGTTACTTCTTATTGTTATTCGACCTGGTTTTAAATGGTGAGACTTGGAGATAGCTTGAACAAATTGTAGAATTCATGTCATGGACTCGCCTTGGCATTGATTGTGTGAATAGTGAAGCTACTAAACTAATTTTATTTAATGAAGATGGTGACTAGATATATATAACCACCACAGGAGACAGCGATGTCCAGCAGTCCAGCGGTGGACTGTGTGACTGATGCATAGTCGACAAAACTAAATAAAAAAGTTATTTAAAAAAAATTAAATCGCCTGCATAAAGAAATGAACTCAAAATTATGAACTAACTTTAATTTCGCAAGTCGGTGTCTTGAGATCTTTATTTTCAGACTTCCGAAATTAAAGTTATTTCATAATTTTGAGTTAATTTCTTTGTCAAGTCGATTTAATTACTTTTCATTTCGTATTTTTTAGTTTTGAGTAAAAACTGGAATATTTGTTTCTGTAATTAATAGTTTCGTTGTAAATATTTCACTAGAATTTGTTTTGTTTTGGTTTTGAGATGTTTTCCCTTTGACATCACACCCATAGCTGGTATAGTACAATCTTGAAAACTACTGAACCGATTTTGATGACAATTGCACTGTATAAGTTGAAGTCCTAAATGAAAATTACAATAAAAAAAAATTTGTCGCAATCCGAAATAGTTTCGGAGAAATGCGTGGACAAACATACACATAGGTACTTACATTCATACGACATATTAGATACACATATATTGCGTATTTGTTTGGAAGACCTAATAGATTATCATAATGTGGAATATATTGCAGTTCCAATAATATTACACTTACGAAAGTGTCGAATGAATAATCTCCTTTTTAGGGTTCCGTACCAAAATGGTAAAAAAGGAACCCTTATGGTGTGACTCAGTCTGTCTGTCTGTCACAGCTGCATATCTCAAGAACCACTGATGCTATCAACTTGAAATTTGGAATAGTTTTAGAGGACGTTTACCCAACTATTTTGCTTATAAGAAATAAATAAAAATATTTATATTTTTTTTGCAACAGGGACTGAAAGGGGGTCATAAAAATTTAAAGTGGGGCTACTAGGGCATGTGGGGTATCATATGAAAGAACGCTGTTTGCACATTCTCAAACTATTTTTTATTGTTTTTTTAGGCCGCATATTTTTCGACTTTTGATGCAAAATGTAAAAAAAATACCGTCCCCCCCCCCCTTATCTCCGAAGTTTGCAAAGAGAAAAATCTGAAATGATTCTATGTGATAGAAGTTTATGTAAAGATTACAGGAAAAATAAAACGATGTCTCTAAGTAGCACACTTTTTCAGAAATCAGAACGGAACCCTCGGTGCGCGCGTCCGACTCGCTCTTGACCGGTTTTTTTTAAGTTGGTAACTAAAAAATTAACTGCTAAGTATTAAAGTTATAAATTAAAAGCTTGAAACTATTTGCCGCCTCTCACTTCACATGTTGACGTTATTCTGATACGTCAATCAAAATCTATTTATCACATATCAAATTATTAGAGGCGGCGAATCTGCACGTCAGACAATCGCAAAACATGTCTGACGCGCATTCGTTAATCTTCTAACCTTACGAGATGTCCATCAAACAATATATTCTCGTTAACCCACAAAAAACAGCCTAAACATTGCCAAAAATAACTTCATATTTAACATGTTACATGACCATCAATCATGCAAATAAGTTAAAAGAACAAAGATAAAAAACCGGTCAAGTGCGAGTCGGACTCGCGCACCGAGGGTTCCGTTCCGATTTCTGAAAAAGTGTGCTATCGACGACACGGTTGGCGCAGTGGTTGAGCGATTGACTGCTGCGCAGCATGTCGCGGGTTCGATTCCCGCACGGAACAAATATTTGTACGACCTACAAGTATTTGTTCCGAGTCTGGGTGTTTTTCTATCTATAATATGTATGTATTTACAAAAAAAAAAAAATGTATATAAGTAGTTTATCAGCCATCCCGTTACCATAACACAAGCATTAGGTTGCTTAGCTTGGGACTAGATGGCGTGTTTTTCTATCTATAATATGTATGTATTTACAAAAAAAAAAAAATGTATATAAGTAGTTTATCAGCCATCCCGTTACCATAACACAAGCATTAGGTTGCTTAGCTTGGGACTAGATGGCGTTGTGTGAAATGTCCAAGGGTATTTATTTATTTATTTATTTATTATTATTTATTTACAGACATCGTTTTATTTTTCCTGTACCTAATCGTTCGCTCGTTCGTTCTGTGTAACTTCTATCACATAGAATAATTTCAGATTTTTCTCTGTGCAAACTTTGGAGATCGGGTCGGTATTTTTTTTTACATTTTTCATCAAAAGTCGAAAACTATGGGGGCTAAAAAAAAAGAAAAAAAATATTTGTGAATATGCAAATAGCGGTCTTTCATATTATAATACCCCACATGCCGTAGTAGCCCCACTTCGAATTTTTAAAACCCTCTTTCAGTCCCTGTTGCAAAAAAAAAAATTAAGTTACTTAACTTATGTCTTTCTTATTTGCAAAATAGTTGGGAAAACGTCATCTGAAACTGTTCCAAATTTCAAGTTGATATAGCATTAGTAGTTCTTGAGATATCCAGCTGTGACTAGTGATGTGCCGTTCCCGGGAATTTTGGAAACTTACGGGAATATTCCGTAAATGTGCCCGGCAATATTCCCAAAACTGGAAATTTAGGGGAATATTGGTGATAATGTACTTTAGTGTTTTTTTATTATATGGTAGCCAATTAATTAGGTAAATTTGCGTACTATCGTGGTTACGTCGCTAGTTGATTATACATATAAGTTAAAAATTTCCAAAGTTTCCAATATTTACGGGAATATTCCCTGTAAATTTACAATCTTCCCGTAAATATTCCCATAGTAAAAAAAATCACAAAGCATCAGAAATTATGTTTTATTAAAACATTTTTAATCACATTGATTTCTTAACACAATTTTACAATCAAATTCTGAGAGTTATAAACTTTTTAATAAAATTAACAATTTTAATAAACTACGGAATCAACACACTTTTATATTTGTTTAAAATTAACAAGTATCTGTCTTTAGAGACTAAATTTACTCGTATAATCAGCACCATTGAAACATTGCACTAGTAATTTTTACAAATTTACCCACCGACAAAAATAAATTGACAATATTTTAACTTTTTTTAAAATCAACAATAATATTTCAATATTATTAGGGAATATATAAATAATAATAATATAATATAATAATAATGCGGTTCAGCGTTTTTGAAAAATCATCCCCTAAGGGGGTAAAATAGGGGTTGATTTTAAAATTTACAAAACTGCATGGATTTCGACAAAATTTGGTAAGGCTTTATATAGCATCCTGGGGATGGACATAGGATACTATTTTTTTTCCAAAATAATACCACGGGGGGTGATATAGGGGATGAAAGTTTGCAAGGGAAACCCAGTATTTCTTAAGTTAGGGATAACAAATTTATGCTATTGGTAGGATATTATAAATTCGAAAGTAACTCTGTCTGTCTGTTACCTTTTCGCGCCTAAACCACTGAACGGATTTCTATAAAATTTGGCAAGGCTATAGATGGTATCCTGGGGACGGACATAGGCTACTTTTTTTTTCAAAAATAATCCTACAGGGGGTGATATAGGGGATGAAAGTTTGCAAGGGAAACCCAGTATTTCTTAAGTTAGGGATAACAAATTTATGCTATTGGTAGGAAATTAAGAAATATGCGGTGCGGTTTTTGAAAAATCATCCTCTAAGAGGGTAAACAGGGGTTGATTTTAAAATTTACAAAACTGCACGGATTTGTATAGAATTCTGGGGAAGGACACAGGCTACTTTTGGTCTTAAAAAATAATCCAACAGGGGGTGATATGGGGGATGATAGTTTGTATGGGAAACTCAGTATTTCTTAAGTTAGCGATGTGAAAATTAAAATGTATGCTTTTGATAGGAAATAAAGAAATATGCGGTCAGCGTTTTTGAAAAATCATCCCCTAAGGGGGTAAATAGGGGTTGATTTTAAAATTTACAAAACTGCACGGATTTCGATAAAATTTGGCAAGGCTATAGATAGCATCCTGGGAAAGGACATGGGCTACATTTTGTCTTAAAACATAATCCTACAAGGGGTGATAAAAGGGATGAAAGTTTGTATGGGAAACCCAGCATTTCTTAAGTTAGGGATATGCCCTATGTTTTTCACATGAACGTTCCCATGGGATATTTTCCGACATCCACGCGGGCGAAGCCGCGGGCAAAAGCTAGTAGGAATATAAATATCGCGTAATGTTAGTTGCACATGTGTAATTATACGAAAAATGTATTAAATACATATTTGGAAACTTTGGGAATACTTACGGGAATATTGGGAATATTCCTGTAAATTTACAATGGGAAAGTTCCCGTAAATTTTCAATATTTCCAGCGGCACATCACTAGCTGTGACAGACGGACAGACTGAGTCGCACCATAAGGCTTCCTTTTTACCATTTTTGTACGGAACCCTAAAAACAAAAACGACTAGCAGTATTAACGAGGCGTAGCTTTGTATAATACGCGGGTTAATCTCCTGCATCGGTAGGTTTTTGTTCAGATTCATGTAATAATTAACTGTTACGTGTTCCCAGGTAGTGTGTGATCGGTGGGAGGTACCTGACGAGTACAATGTGTTCTATACATAATGTATACGTAGATTGTTGATGGATTACATCAAGATCATCAAGATCCACCAAAGACTTCGCTTCCCCCATGCATCACAGCACCATCCTTCCAAGATCACTCGCGATCATTGCGTCAGAGTTTCAACCATTACCCCGTTGGAAAACGATCACTTCAAACGCCCATACTATTTTATTACCTCATCAGGAAGACGTAGAACATAGCCTGGATTATCTCTAGCCTTTACCACCATACAGCTACACGTACTGCTTCGTATGGGGAAGTGTCACGCGTTGGCATGCCGAGCCTGGTTTATAGGTGGTAAACACGGAACTGCTCGACTCCTGCGGCCTCCGCGATCCCGACTTTACGGCCCAACACAGTCGTAAATTATTTTGATGTCACTCTGCATATTATTGCGTAGTCTGTGGTACGGTGGTTGTAATGTGGACTTGGTTGTACAGGTTATAAATTTAGGGTAAGCTGTATGGGATTACGGAAGTAAGGAGTCATTGATCTACTCAGTGAAGGTCTTATTTTGGGAAAAAAAGTCTGGTAAACTTAAAGAAATGTGTTCTAAAAACCCTCTATCCAAAACTGATGCTTAAATTGAAACCAAGCATTGCCCTTTCGCTAGTCTCTTGGGCTTTGTCGCCATTAGGGTAAAAGCGTCAATGTCTCCTAATTTCAGGGCCTACCTCGCCCTCAGGTGGGCCGGATGCCCGTTACTCATGTTAGCGCAAAATGGCCTAAGTTGAAAACTTAGCGCTACTTTAGAGTAGCTTGCTTATCCCTCGCATGTAAGTAACCTACGCTATGAGTACATACACACACGCAATATTCTCCAGCGTTCGCAGGAAGCGATCGGTCGTAAAATAGCGTTCGACGACGCAACGCGACGGATAAGTCGCGCGGTTTTTACGACACGAGACCGCGGCGACCGCGGCCGCGTGGTCGCTAGATGTGGGCCCGGTCCATTGTGCAGCCTCGTAAATAAGAATAACTATAAAATTAAAGCAATAACTGTTTTATTGTACGGACGGAGGCTATTATGGTAAGCGCGTTGTGTGAAACGGAAACATCTAGCCATTTGTTTATGCACTAAAACGTAAATAATTGTTGCTATAATATGTTAAGAATATGTTCTGATATCCACACATGATGTTACAACAATTGATGGGACTTGCGCACCATAACGTTGGAATGTAATGGGGTAAACGCGCCGTCATCATTACGCGGCGATCACAGCCGCCAATCGCGGGTGTTTAAGAACTAGCAGTTTATTCACACAACGTGCTACAAACTATGTGAGATATGTTAATTGGACTCATACACGAGATGCTGTAATTGAATCGATGAGCTTGAGACTTCAAATCGTTTGCATTTTATAAGGCTGTCAGCAATTCCTAAGATACCGCCTCCACTATCCAATAAGCATAAACCTATTTCTGAGCTGGACAGTTCTAACGCACTGCCTACTGATATCTGTCGAAACTGCCGTGATTTCCTGCACGCTTAGCATGACCGCCATATAAATGGGTTTTGTCGACGGAAGAATAGACAAAATAGCAGATAGTAGAAATATTTGTACGCATTCTACGCGTCTAAGCATGGCAAAGTGTACTTTTTTCTATTCTTTCGTCGACAAAACGTCGTCATGCTATATACATATAAGTGTGCTGGGCTTGGCAAAAAGATTCAATTGCCATTTACACCATTTATAAAAAGATATTCCTGCATTCTCGATATATCACCTTTTTCACAACAGCTAATCCCACTAAATAAAAAATTCAGTTAGATTGGGGAAGCCGACAATTTCACTAATGGAACGCCATGATTATCATCATCATCTTCCTGCCCTTATCCAATGTTACTTGGGGTCGGCGCAACACGTTTTCTTCTTCCATTCTCCCCTGTCAACCGTCACGCTATCATTCAATTCCTTCTCTTTCATATCATTCACATAATCCCTCTATATTTTCTTTGGCATTCCTCTCCCTCTCCATCCATCTACATTTATATTCATCACTCTTTTAGTCACATACGTTTCCTCCTTCCTCGTCACATCCCATACCAAGCCAATCGATTTCCTTTCAAGTTTTCTGTCACTGGCGCCACTTTCAAACTTCCCTTCCATTCACATACTTCTATTTCTTACTTTATCCATTTTCGTCTCTCCACTCCACACATACATCCATCTCAACATTCAGTATCTCAGCTACAAAAAATGGTCACCAACAATATGCAAATTAATTACTTATCTTGTTACATAATTCTGTTTCTTCATGAGCTGGTCTGGTCGTGGGACGCAGCATATATTCGTCTCTGGCGATGAGCTGGGCGCTCGTAAAGTGCGCGAATATCGATTGCGAACATTTGCCCACGTGCACTAGTCGTTTGTACGCATTTTCATTAGCAACAAACGTAGAAATGTATGCCCTAAGTTGTGAGAGATAGCGGCGGTAAAATTGAGGCGATTACCAGTAAAATAGAGAGATAACATTGATGCAATTAGGAGGAAGGTGTGCTAGACAATCCGGGCAATGTGGCTCTGGAAGTTATGTATCGAATCCTGAATTCTTGGCAGTCATTTCCTCCATTCCTTTTCGCTGTAGGAACTAGGAATGCTTCATTGGTCATTGCATTCCTTTCGCTGAACGGTTTCGAATAGTCGTCGTTTTGCCAGTACAGCAGACGAAGCGAATAAAAAATAAAAATGTTACAGTCGAGAAGCTTCGCAGTTCCGGAAACATAGTTGTCTCTTTATCTAACGGCTATCGGCTCTCACAATAATTGATATTATGACAAGATGGTTGTCAAAAGTTGTCAAGTCATCGCTTGGAACGTTGATTTTGCAACACTTGACATTTAACACCATCAATCATGTCTGACGGTCACAAAAAACGCATGAGATTTAAATTAAAATAAAATAGCCGCTCATGTGTAACTGTTTGGCATTGGTGCTGTAAGTTTATAAACAGCACCGTGTCCAAGACCCGCCCACGTCAGTAACTTGTCCCAAAACAGAAGTCTATAAGCTTTTAAACAGTTTGGCAGCCCGCCAGGCGATCGGGCATCAACCTCGGAACACCACGAATATATGCCAATTTCGAACCTAATCGACCAGCCAGATGACAAACACTGAGTAAACTGACACCTAAGAAGTGTTTCTTTATGACTAGTTTTTGTAATTTTTTTCGTGGCAACACGCCAGCCGCAGGCAGGATGCAGCTCATTTATTTGAAGTCAAAGACTTTTCTAATGCCAAAATAATCTATGAAAACTGTCAAATATTTATGATAAATGTAGCTTTCTACGTGAGATTTACATGTTACGATAACGAGTAAAGGAACGGCTCAATTTCCTGGCGAAGTGGCGACTAGCTCGCGGGACGGTCACGCGAATACATTCACAGACTCAATTCCGAACAGTCGTCGAGTTAACGCAAAGCCAGGACGCGGAACTAATACAAATAGCCCAGTTCTGAATAACTCAATAAAATTAGGTTTAAAGCAAACACGGCAGGTCGGGCGGTGCGGCTCGGTGCGGCGTGCTGCGCACGAGTCGCCCTCGAACACGTTCGGGCTATAAGGTGTCGTTGCTAACTCGCGACGCCAACTGTTACTATTTCCAGTGAAGCGGAATAACCGTGCGACTGTACTATAGGGTAGGGCACGCCCGCATTGACAGCGAAGCGTATTGTAAGCAAAACATACGACGCTCTATTTCACCGAGTGCAATTTTCAAATGGATTTGTATCCGCTTAGCTAGTCATAGCTTAGACTAGCCTACCATTGTTCGTTCTTAAAAGTACTTTTCTTTGAGGTCGTAGTTATTTAGACAACTATTAAATAACCATTAACTAATATTGAATGAATGTTAACTGTGTTAAGTAACACTGAGTCATCGCATTGCTTAAGTTGTTAAATTATCTATTAGGTTAAAAGTATTTAAATGAACAGTTAACATTAGACAAACGAAGTACCTTAATTATATTAGATGGCTTTCATATTATGTAAGTATACATATTTGGTCATAAGAACAACAAGTCTCTGAATCAAAAACTTGCTATTGATTTTATTACACAATCGATACGGGATGCACTCGACTGGCAGAAAGTGCGATGAAACTTGGCACGATGTCGACACAACGTGACAGTTCACACAACGTATTGGCAGAAAGTGCGATGAAACTTGGCACGATGTCGACACAACGTGACAGTTCACACAACGTATTGGCAGAAAGTGCGATGAAACTTGGCACGATGTCGACACAACGTGACAGTTCACACAACGTACTGGCAGAAAGTGCGATGAAACTTGGCACGATGTCGACACAACGTGACAGTTCACACAACGTATTGGCAGAAAGTGCGATGAAACTTGGCACGATGTCGACACAACGTGACAGTTCACACAACGTATTGACAGAAAGTGCGATGAAACTTGGCACGATGTCGACACAACGTGACAGTTCACACAACGTATTGGCAGAAAGTGCGATGAAACTTGGCACGATGTCGACACAACGTGACAGTTCACACAACGTATTGGCACACCCACAGATTACAATGTTGATTACATACGAAATAGAAAGATTGCTTTTTAGGGTTCCGTACCAAAATGGTAAAAAAGGAACCCTTATGGTGTGACTCAGTCTGTCTGTCTGTCTGTCTGTCACAGCTGGATATCTCAAGAACTACTAATGCTATCAACTTGAAATTTAGAATAGTTTTAGATGACGTTTACCCAACTATTTTGCAAATAAGAAAGAAATAAAAATAATTATATTTTTTTTTGCAACTGGGACTGAAAGGGGGTCTTAAAAATTTAAAGTGGGCGCTATTTGCACATTCTCAAACTATTTTTTATTTTTTTTAGGCCGCATAATTTTCGACTTTTGATGTAAAATGTAAAAAAAAATACCGTTCCCCCCCCCCCTATCTCCGAAGTTTGCAAAGCGAAAAATCTGAAATTATTCTATGTGATAGAAGTTTATGTAAAGATTACAGGAAAAATAAAACGATGTCTCTAAGTAGCACACTTTTTTAGAAATCGGAACGGAATCCTCGGTGCGCGAGTCCGACCCGCTCTTGCCCGTTTTTTTTTTCTTCGTAGCCAAAAGATTCGCCAGGAAACAAAATTATCAATGTGGGTGTTTTCCAGGGAGCACCGGATCTTTTCAACCCACATCTATAATATCTATCACGGACATCTCTGACTGATTAAGGGCTACCTCAAATTGTTTATCATGATCCTCCGGATATCGAAAATACTGCAGCATTCATTTTGAAATAAATATAAGCGTGGTAAAGTTGAGGATTAAAGGTTTAACGAAAACACGACCCCATAAAATCTCTATAGAAAAAATTACAAAGTTACCTCCAAACCGAACAATAAACCGCTAGTATTAAAAAAATACTTTATATTATATCACTAGCTTTTGCCCGCGGCTTCGCCCGCGCATGTATTATACTTATAAACCTTCCTCTTGAATCACTCTATCTATTAAAAAAAACCGCATCAAAATCCGTTGCGTAGTTTTAAAGATCTAAGCATACATAGGGACAGACAGACAGCGGGAAGCGACTTAGTACTTCCAATTTTTTTTTTTTTTAAATTTCACCGTTTTCACCGAAAAAAGCAATTAAGTACCTAAACTATCGGCGCCCACAACCACACTCAGTCCGTGAGCAGTATCGTGTGAGCGAGATTGTGATAAAGAGTGAATTTGACCTGAGGTATTATTAAAGTCCATTATTGTACTAATGAGCTCCTCCCCGCTAACTCTGCGACCCGACACTACGTCTGCATACGCGTATCGTACCGGGAACCAGCTCAGTTTTACGAGCGGTTTGTTTATCCAACTACGATACGTTTTGATTCCATTCAATTCAAATCGCTGCCTTATTAAACGTATAATGCGCGTTTTTACGCTTGATTAGCGCGCTGACCGTTACGCGCAGCGGACGTCCAGTCTAGACTATTTGTTAGAAGAAATAAAAATGTTGGCTTATCTTTCCTGGACCTAGGCTTTTATGGGTACTGGGAATGTAAGGCAGCCTGGGCTATGCATGCATTACTTTATGTTTGTGCTGCTCACTGGGCTGGACTAATCCGACAAGGATTGATAATACAACTCCATAACTTAGCATTTACCTCAATCATGAGGTTTGAGGTAAATGCTAACTTAATTGCTGATTCTAATGATTATAATTCTGTAAAGCCATATTAGCTACGGCCGCGAATCATATTTTAATCAACATACAAGCTCACACTGACCTACAAATTGCAAAAAACGTAAGAAATTTTAAATTTCGCGGGCTACCCTGGCGCTTTCGCCTTAAGCTACGCTTGCCGGGGCTGGTTCGTGCATGGATGACCTTCTTTACATACCAAAACCCCTCCGTGCCTCGGAAAGCACGTTAAGCCGTTGGTCCCGGCTGCCATTCGTAAACCTTCGACAGTCGTTACGGGTCGTCAAAAGCCCGAAAGTCTGACAACCGTAACTTGTTTGTGGAGGTCAGATAGGCAGTCGCTCCATGTAAAATACTGGTATTCAGCTTCATCCGGTTAGACTGGAAGCCGACCACAACATAGTTGGGGAAAGTCTAGGCAGATTAATCCTAACTACATCATCTCGCCTCGTTCTCGATCAATGATCAAACAGATCTCACATCCGCGCCTGCACATAACTGTTACTACTTTATGAGATTTCATTACACGCTGCTTAAAATAGAACCAATACCAGTTACAATAAATAATCTCGTCGGCAGTAACCATTCACTGCGAAGTTTATATTGTTGTTAATCGCGTCTGAATTATTGCGTGTCGCACAATAAACTCATTAATATATTAGAGCAGATACAAAGGGTCTTTAGCAACAAACTGATACAGAGTATTATTATTCTCAGCACTTAAATGGCCGTGGTAAACGTTGACCGACCCGTCCTATGATAATAATCCTTTCGTGGAGAAAGGGACGGGCCAACCGATAAAAAAAAAACCGGTCAAGAGCGAGTCGGACTCGCGCACCGAGGGTTCCGTTCCGATTTCTGAAAAAGTGTGATATTTAGAAACATCGTTTTATTTTTCCTGTAATCTTTACATAAACTTCTATCATATAGAATAATTTCAGATTTTTCGCTTTGCAAACTTCGGAGATAAGGGGGGGGGGGGAACGGTATTTTTTTTTACATTTTTCATCAAAAGTCGAAAACTATGCGGATTAAAAAAAAGAAAAAAAAATTGAGAATGTGCAAACAGCGCTCTTTCATATGATACCCCACATGCCCTAGTAGCCCCACTTTGAATTTTTAAGACGCCCTTTCAGTCAATGTTGCAAAAAAAATATAAATATTTCTATTCCTTTCTTATTTGCAAAATTGTTGGGTAAACGTCATCTAAAACTATTCTAAATTTCAAGTTGATAGCATTAGTAGTTCTTGAGATATCCAGCTGTGACACACCCACACCACACACCATAAGGGTTCCTTTTTTACCATTTCGGTATGGAACCCTAAAAACGACTCGACGATTTAGGGTGCAAACTTGAATACAAACAGATCTCTATAACATTTGATTAGTATAAAAAGCCCCTATTACACGCTGCACGCTACAATTAAGACGGTGTAACCACAGAATTTTAAATAGCGCACGGCTAATTTAATTTAACGGTGGAATCAGTGTTGTCTGTTTGTAGCCATGTGTCGATATGGGCGTGTCGTTAAAAGCGCATTAACCGACGATTCGGACGACGAGCGCGACGAGAAAAACACAGATCAATTAATTTGTAGACTGGTTATTTGTTCCTCATCCTGTTTCTGCCTATTTACTGAAGTTTAGTTACTTAGTTAAGTTGGTTGAAAACTTGAAATGCTGTTTTTGATTAAAGTAAACAACAAAATCAAAGAAAAAACCATGACATAGCGCTGCGAACAATACAGAGCAGCATGCGCAAAACTACACCTCGCTCTGTGCATTCACGCACACACGCACACATTGACACCAGACTAGACCTCACTAAGTGGTCACATGTTTACGAAACCCGCCTCACATCACTGTTGACAGCGCTATGTCTTGGTTTTATATTTAGTCTGAGATAGGAATAATAAGTTTTGTCTATCAAAATCAGTGTAAGACAACTCTTCAATTAACGTATTTTTTGCAAATTCCGTTCTCAAAGCGTGGTTCTCGAAATGACTAACCCTCACAAATGCAGGTTCATCGATAGCATGGTTGAAATCACTTTTTGGCTCGAGTGCTTGCAAGTTGCATCAGTGAGATTCACTGTAGTAGGCAGAATACTACCAACGACCGCAGACTCCTTTCTCCGCCAGCGCATAGCTATATTCTCATCTCGGCGCCATGTACCGTGGCAGTGGCACATGTTAGTCTTAGTCCAGAAATAAATAAAACTATTTAACTCCAGTAATCCGAACGCCTCCGCTCCGACCTGTGCTGCATTCTGCCGATTGCTTGAGACGATTTTTAAATTATTTTCGTTTGTTCTTTATTGATGTCTATTTTTATTTTTATGACTAGCTTAGTAGTATTGAGTGTCAAAATAACAGTAATACATAGAAAGATGTTATTTTTTTTTTATAAAATTTTCTCTGTATCGTTTTTCAAACAAAAACAAGTTCTCCTAGGGACATTTTGAAATAATAACAAGAAAACGAAACAACCATTTAATTACTTATTCATTTGTTTTCGGCAATCGTTTGATGATTGTTGCTAATGTTTATATCGACCTAATTAACAAAAACATGACCTCGTAAACGATAATTACTTACAAATTAGAAGGAATTATCAACTCGTGGAAGCTATTGCGATATAAAAACAAGAACATGCCTACACTGGCAATACTTACCCATTATTAACACAGTAAAACAACATTCTAAAATTCATCTTTACCATTGTTTACTAAACTAGGTCTAAAATCAGAGACAGTCGAATAGACTTTAAACTATGACGTATGAGCACAAAATACAGAGGATTCCCCAAACAATACAGCACAATTATCAGCAAGTTATCGACATCGTATGACAATAAGCGAACAGTAGTCGATGCCAGATATTGTGTAATCGGCGTGTTGCGATAGCGAGCGATAAGCCGCGATATCGGTCGGATTGTCGCGGTACCACCACCTAGAGAGGTATTCACTTGCATCAACAATAACAATCATGTACTCTGACAGTTTCATTTTACATGTTTCATCGTTGTCAGAGTGTCTGAAAATTGCTGTCGTTTTGTGTATGGCTTTTCTGTTTAATGTGGACCGTTTCCCGTGAGCCGTGAGAAATAATACTAGGATTTTGGTTTGAATTAAAAATGAGATAAGAAGATGTAGACTGTGGCTTGCAGTAAGTTTTGTTATTTAAGTACTTCTGATAAATCATGATTAGGTGTGCACATATCTTCATTAAGACACTGAAGGTCCTCCTTTACACGTAGCAGTGTTTTCACTAAAACTGGCAAAATATTATAATTGCTTTACTATGAACTTTATCCAAGAAAGAATGTGTTATAAATATTGTGTACGTGAAAACATACATCGATCTTGAATCAGGGGGTCTACTCCCTAAGCACGAAGCTCGTAGTTTCGGCCTTCGTTACGGGAGTTTCCAACTCCGTGTCACTTATGGATGGATGATTGGTGGCCCGAACGAAATATGAATGACAAACACGATTTGTCCCCCTACTCCCGATGTGTTTTTGCCCGTCTGAAAAATTTAACTTTTACACTTGTTTTGATGGATCGTTATTATGTCAGATGGACGGACTGTCGGACTTAGGGAGTAGGCCCCCCGCAGTATCGCCTCCGCCAGACTAAAGTTAAGTTAACTCTGTTGCGAAAGTCTTCTTCATTGTAAAGCAGATGTTCAAAACTCTTTTTTTCCATGTTTTCCAGATGCGGTTGTGGTAGCAGCATGAGGATGTTGGTGTGGTGGGTGGTGGCGGGCGCGCTGGTGGCGCGGAGCGGCGCGCTGCAGCCGCGCTGTCAGGAGATCACCATCCCCATGTGCCGCGGCATCGGGTACAACCTCACCTCCTTCCCCAACGCGCTGGACCATGACACGCAGGAGGAGGCTGGCCTTGAGGTGAGGACCATTTTATTAACAAATCAACCCAGACTAGATATTTATGACTTTCCCAGAAATGGATGTTATTATGACCGACTAGCACGTCCCGCGCGGCTTTGCCCGCGTCGATGTCGCTCTGTCGGAAAATATCCCACGGGAACGAAAATCCTTCCTTATTCCTTGTCTACATTATAAAGGGAATCTCTGCGCAAAATTTCAGCTTTCTAGGTTCAAGGGTTGGGGCTGGACGTTGATGAGTCAGTCAGTTAGGAATTTTCTTTTTATAACTATACTTTCATTTTAAAAGCTATTATTTTGACATTACAAACGACCATTGAATTTTATTTATTTGTCTAAAGATATCGAGATTTAAGTAATTGTCGATCCCAGTCAGTTCTTGTGCACCGCCGATGCTGCAGCTCATTTTCTTTTTCAAGATGACATGTTTGATCGTCCTTCGTGAGACCCTCGTTGGTAATTAGCAACAATATGCAGAAGCAGTATATTTATTTATTTTAGTACATGGAGGAATTACAGCTAATAAAAACAAACGTGTTTATGGAGTTTCTTGTCCGCTCTTCTCCATAAGAACCTACTCCGCCTTCTTCATCTTTCTGACTGACCGCCTCCTTGACTATTCAAGTGTCTGTAATTGGTTAAATTGAAATAAATGTTTGAGTTTTGAAGTAATGTTCAGAAACCTTGGCTACGTTGAAGCTAATGACATTTTGTTTGTATTTCCAGGTCCACCAATACTGGCCGCTCGTCGAGATCAAATGCTCCGCAGACCTGAAGTTCTTCCTCTGCTCCGTGTACACGCCCATCTGCATCGAAGACTACGCCAAGCCGCTGCCGGCGTGCCGCAGCGTGTGCGAGCGCGCGCGCGACGGCTGCGCGCCGCTCATGCAGAAGTACGGCTTCCAGTGGCCCGAGCGCATGGCGTGCGAGCGCCTGCCGCGCGCCGGCGACCCCGAGCAGCTGTGCATGGAGGAGCCGCAGCGCGCGCGCGAGCCGCCGCCGCCGCCCGCGCGCCGCCCGCCGCGCCCCGCCTGCTCCGACCCAAAAAACTGCCCGGCGGGCGCCGCGGCTGCGGGCGCGGCAGGCGCGTGCGCGTGCGCGTGCCGGGCGCCGCTGGTGGCCGTGCGCGCGCTGCACAACGCCAGCGCGGCCGCCGGCGTGGCCGCGTGCGCGCTGCCGTGCCGCGGCGCCTTCTTCACGCGCGAGGAGAAGGAGTTCGCCGCCGTGTGGGTCGCCATGTGGGGCGGGCTGTGCGCCGCCAGCACGCTCATGACGCTCACCACCTTCCTCATCGACTCGCAGCGCTTTAAGTACCCCGAGCGGCCCATCGTGTACCTGTCCGCGTGCTACTTCATGGTGTCGCTGGGCTACCTGGCGCGCCTGGCGCTCGGCCACGACGAGGTGGCGTGCGAGGGCGCGCTGCTGCGCACGTCGGCCAGCGGCCCGGGCGCCTGCACGCTCGTCTTTGTGCTGGTGTACTTCTTCGGCATGGCGTCCTCGATATGGTGGGTGGTGCTGTCGTTCGCGTGGTTTCTCGCCGCGGGACTCAAGTGGGGCAACGAAGCCATCGCGGGGCACGCGCAGTACTACCACCTGGCAGCGTGGCTCATCCCCGCCGCCAAGACCGTGGCCGTGCTGCTGGCGGGCGCGGTGGACGGCGACCCGGTGGCCGGCATCTGCTACGTCGGCAACTCGTCGCCGGAGAACCTGAAGCGCTACGTGCTGGCGCCGCTGATCGTGTACTTCGCGCTGGGCGCCACCTTCCTGCTGGCCGGCTTCGTGTCGCTGTTCCGCATCCGCTCGGTGATCAAGCGGCAGGGCGGCGTGGGCGCCGGCTCCAAGGCCGACAAGCTGGAGAAGCTGATGATCCGCATCGGCGTGTTCAGCGTGCTGTACGCGGTGCCGGCGGGCGTGGTGATCGGCTGCCTGGCGTACGAGGCGGGCGGCCACGAGCAGTGGCTGCGGCGCGTGGCGTGCGGCGCGCACTGCGGCCCGCGCCCGCTCTACTCCGCGCTCATGCTCAAGTACTTCATGGCGCTGGCCGTGGGCATCACGTCGGGCGTGTGGATCTGGTCGGGCAAGACGCTGGACTCGTGGCGCCGCGTGTGGCGCGGCGGCCGCGAGCCGGCGCCGGCGCAGCGCGCGCTCGTGAAGGGCGTGTGACGCGCGCCCGCGGCGCCCGCCGCCGCGCCCCTGCCGCCGCCCGCCGCCTGCCTGGCGCCCTCGGCCCCGCTGGTGCAGCACACGCCGGCGCCCGTGGCGCCCTCCGCCCGCTCGGGACAGCCGCTCTCCGACTACGGACCTGTCTAGTCGACTCAGCTTGTCTACTAAGACGGCTTCGTCTCGGCGGCCGGGGCTCGAGCTTGCTCGACCACGTTCGATATCGCGCTCCGTCGAGCCCGCAGTTCTCCTAACGGAGCTGCCGCGATGACGTTCTCGTGATAGTGACGCGCCAAGACGTTAGTGCTAACATTATGGAGTGAGACGTCGCGCGTTGTCTAGTCCTAGTGTATCTCCGCGACGCACAACATATACGTAACTAGTGTTAAGACGAGGTGCGGCCGTGGCGTCCTCCCCACTCCTCGCTCGGATGCCGCAGACTGACGAAGGACACTCTCGTGTAAGAGATTTCGCAGCGCCACTGTAACAATGGCAATTATAATGTAACTTGGACAAATGCGCCGCAAGTCACTTGAATTAAAAGTATCCTACCCCACGTCCAGTTACAGTCATAGCGACTGGACGTACGTAAGAGACAGTAAAATACTCCACCGTTTAGTTTCATTACCTCATTGATCACTACACTGCCAATTTCGTATATTTTTATTGTTAACAGTGAAGTAGTTTACTGCTCTGTACTGTAACTGTTCTAGGATCAAAATTCAACCAACTATGTACAATAAATTCATGTATGACATACACATGTTAATGTTGATGAGTCCTTGCCGTTTGTGCTGATTTTGTACTGTGACGTTAGACCCGTAGTGTATACCAAACGCATTTTGAGCATTTTGTATCTATTTTAATGATCTCTGATGTCATATTGTAAATAGTGATCCTATATCATTTCATCCCTATAGTAAGTAGTAAGAAGCTATTCATAATCTACTTATATATTTGTTTAACTTCGGTTTATGTTATTAAAAACTTGTAGAAAAGACAATCCTAGTGAAAATACCAATAGTAGTGTATTTATTAGTTTCGTAAAACTCGACACTAGATGGCACTGGACGACAGGACTGACTGGTTAGATTCTCACACTACTGACGTCGTACAACGCCATCTATTGTCGAGTAGTAACACTTGTAAATATTATTTTGACAGATGCCGAAATAAACTAGAACTGACTAAGTTGTGACGAATGTTAAAATTGTATTTTGTGCAATGGTATATTAGATTCTTACTTAATTGTAAAGTGATTAAGATAAGATGTATGAAAAAAATGTATATTATAGCCACGGACGCCGCAGCCGAAACCATGAAAATCATTATGTAATTTATTTTATATCTAACTGTAGATAACAAATAAAGCGACTTTTTTATGTACAGACCATCGTTTTATTACCATCAGAACGACTATGGCTACATATCAAGCTATACATTTCCAGTATAATCTGATCTCGCATTGTAAATATGATTTCCGAACAATGAGAGGTCAGCTTATACTGGACATGTATCCATGTGTGTGATCAATAAACCTCAGTATTATATTATCTATGCTCCAGTTAGGCCAACTACCACAGATTAATACAGATGGGACACTCCGCAAAATCATTTAAATAAAAAGCGACTTGTTGCGACACAATAAAGTGCAATTCAGGTCGCACTACGCATATTACCTACATTTATATTCAACTACAAGTTGCCTCTCTTTCTATGGCGTACCTCTTATACCTTCTGACCTACTGAATTGGCCCCGTGAGAGGGGGCCGTCGCGTACTTGTAGCTTCATACCTAAACTGCGGAGTGTCCCATCTGTATTAATCTGTGCCACTACACATTTAGGTAAGTACCTCTGAAGATTAAACCACGAATCAAACGGTGAAATGAAATCGGTCTGAGGGAGCAAGGGTTTGCTATTTCGCAATTGTTACGGGTGCATGTCTAACAACCAACTGGGTTGGAGGTCAGACAGTCTCCATATAAAATAGATAGACACTGGTATTCAGCTGTAATGCAGAACACACGGACATCAGCAACTCCCACACCCTAAAAATGAAGGGAGTTAATAAAACAAGCATTCAGTCTATCAAGTTTATATGGGTCTCTAAGTAAATACTATACGGTGGGAGTTATCGCACATTTTAAGGCGCAATGATCCCGGCACACGAGCCGCGAGTAGGCTCGGGAGTGATTGCCTCGCGCATTTGGTAGGTATATAAACATGTCAATATTTTATCAGGACAAACTTGTCGAATTGTGCTAAACAATCTTACTACCTTTCATTTATATAAAAAATAAGAAAAAAAACCTCTGTTTTGTAGCGCGGCTCTGTCGGGTCATCTAACGAAGTTTGAACATTGACAAACAAACTGCGACGTTCCAAACAATTAAAAACAACGCCATCTATTGATAAATACATAAACAGAAACGCCACCTAGCGGCTACTGGACGACTAAACATTGTGAAAAATCACTGAATTAACAAAAGCTTTCAATAATAATTACATTAATAAAAACGAAGCAATGAACTGTGTCATATGAGACTAGGCTGTATAGCCTTCAGCCTTTGTCATGTGAAAAAGAAGTTTTAAAAAATAAACAGTGTGTCATGCTCATGGCCTCTTGTGGAAAGTGCATTTTTATTTTATTAATATTTTATAAACCTGGTTAACACATGGTGTCAGGTGTGTCTACGATGGACGGAATAAAACCTCCATCAGGCCTCCAACTATCGGGAGATGGAGCAAACTTTAAACGCTTTGTGCAGCAGTTTAACTTGTATTTACAAGCTGTGAATCTTGATGATACGGCTGAATCAAGAAAAATTGCATTGTTTTTGAACTGTGCTGGGGAAGATGCATTGGAAGTGTACAATACATTTAGCAAAGACAAAGTTAAAAACTTACAAGCTCTGATTGATCAATTCAAAGAATACGCCGAGCCACGAAAAAATTTGTTGTGGTTGTCATATAACTTGTTCACTATGAAACAGCAAGATGGCGAAGTATTTGATCACTTTTATACCAAAGTTCTCACTCAAGCTAAAAAATGTGATCTTGGAGAGCTTGAGGATCGATTGATCACTATGGTTATTGTTATTGGCATCAGGGACACAAATGTCAAAGAAAGGCTTCTAAGAGAATCGGAGTTGAAGCTCACTGCAGCAATTGATATTTGCAGAGCAGCAGAATTAGGCAAAGAAAAAGTACAGACATTACAAGGAAATAAAATGGAAGATCAAGTGAGCACCTTAAGTCAGAAAGTGATACCATACAACAGAGGGGCAAGGCCCAAAGAAAAATTAATAGACTGTAGCCGATGTGGAAAAAATCACGAGTTAAGGAACTGTCCAGCCTACGGCAGAAATGTATGGTATGTGGATTTTATGGACATTTTGCTAATATGTGCAAAAACAAGAATAACAGAAGTGAAAAACTCAGTGATACTAGGAAAAGTCGAGTTAATGTAATTCAAGAAAATACAGATGACAGTGACGAAGACTTTACAGTTGGAAGCATTTTTACAGTAGATGGAATTAAATTACAGTGGAAAGAAAAAATAATAGTGAATGGATATGAAGTAGAATTTAAATTAGACACTGGTGCTGATTGCAATACACTATCATTGGAATTGTTCAAGAAACTGAGAAAAACAGAAAGTCTTTTGAATGCTGGGATAATTCTATTAGTGTACAATGGCCAACAAGTGGAAACAGCTGGGACAGCTGAACTAGATTGTATCATAAAAAACAAAAAACAAAAACTAAAGTTCACAGTAATAGACTTACCAGTTCAGCCAGTATTAGGACTGCCTGATTGTAACAGGCTTGAATTAGTTAAAAGAGTGGATGTTACACAATCAAGTTCAGAAAAAGAAACTTTTCTCAGAAAAAATATAGAGGTGTTTACAGGATTGGGAAATATAGGAAAATACAGGATTAAAGTAAAAGAAAATGCTGAACCAGTAATCAAGCCCATCAGGAGAATCCCACAGGCATTAAAAGGTAGACTGAAAGAAACTTTAAATAACTATGAAAAGAGAAATATTATTGAAAAAGTAACTTCCCCGACTGACTGGTGTAATAATTTAGTGATAGTAGAGAAACCTGACAAATCACTTAGACTTTGTTTAGATCCACAAGATCTTAATAAAAATATTCTACGTGAAAATTACCCAATTGCTAGTCCCGAAGAAATTTACAATAGTTTATCAGGTAAAGAAGTTTTTACAGTTCTTGATATGAAGGACGGGTTTTTTCAGATTGAACTTGATGATCCTCAGAAATTATGCACATTTGGTACTCCATTTGGAAGATATGCATTTAAAAGAATGCCTTTTGGCATATCATCAGCGCCTGAAGTAATGCAGCGCATAAATTGTTCAATCTTTGGGGATATTCAAGGAGTTTATGTATATTTTGATGACTTAATTATTGCAGGTAAAGACCAGTTAGAACATGATATAATACTTAATAAAGTTATTCAGAGATCAAGAGAGTATAATGTAAAATTTAACAGTAAAAAGTTACAGTATAGACTTGATCATGTAAAATATATAGGGCTCATAATATCAAAAAATGGAATACAAATAGACTCTGAACATGTATCAGCCATTCTTCAATTAGATTCACCAAAAAACATCAAACAGCTTCAGAAGTTCCTTGGTATGTGTAATTACTTAAGTAAGTTTATACCTCACTATACAAAAACTACAATGCCCTTGAGACAGTTACTTAAAAAAGATACTTTGTGGGAATGGGATTCTTCTCAGCAAGAAGCATTTTTAGAACTGAAAAGAAAATTGAGTTGCACACCTACTTTAGCAATTCTGAGTGACAAGGGTACAGTTGTGCTACAAACTGACAGCTCTAAATCTGGTATGGGTGCATGCCTGATGCAAGATGGAAAACCAGTGTCATTTTACTCCAGAGTTTACACGGAGTGCCAAAGTAGGTGGGCACCTATAGAAAAAGAATTATTTGCTATTTGTGCTGCTATGGAAAAGTATCATCAATTTGTATATGGTAGAAGGATTGTGGTTGAGACAGACCACAAGCCATTAGTGGCAATAATGTCAAAGGACATCAATAAAATATCAGCCAGACTTCAAAGAATGGTCTTAAAATTGCTAAAATATGAATTTGAAATTCGCTATGTACCAGGTCCTAAAATGTTTATTGCTGATTATTTGTCAAGAAACTACTTGTTAAATAATGGGAAAAATGACTCCGATTTACAAGAGTTAGTTCATTCTTTTGATACTGAAGTTGTGTATGGATGTGAATCTGATTTAGCAATTACTGATGAAAAACTTAAAAAATTACAATTTGAAACTGGGTGTGACAACAATTTAATGCAAATTAAGACATGGTATTTTAATGAGTGGCCATCCAATGATAAAAATATTTTGAATAAAGAGTTGAAAATATTTTACAAACTGAAAGATTTTTTAAACTTTAAAGATGATGTTTTATACTATAATAACCGGGTAGTGGTACCTTATTGTATGAGAAAAGAAATACTTACTATTTTACATACTGCTCATGCAGGTGTGGTCAAGTCCAAGAAAAGGGGACGTAGGTCTTTATTCTGGCCAGGAATGTCCAAGGACATTGAAAATTTTGTTTTGTCATGTAAGGAATGTGAGAAATATAGGTCAAGTAACTGCAAAGAATCCCTCATGAGTCATGATGTGCCAGATATTCCTTTTTATAAAGTAGGTATGGATATTTGTTCCTTTGCTGGCAAAGATTATCTAGTGGTTGTTGATTATTATTCAAAGTGGATTGAGTTGAAACAAGTTCAACAAAAAACAGCAAAAAATGTTATATTGAAATTAAAAATAATATTTGCCACACATGGAATACCTAAGTATGCAGTTTGTGATAATAATCCATTTAATAGCTTTGAACTTAAACAGTTTTCCAGAGATGTTAATATGCAGTTGTTGTTTTCAAGCCCTCATCATCATCAGTCGAATGGCCTGGCAGAAAAAGCTGTAGGTATTGTAAAGAGTTTAATGAAGAAATGCAGGGCAAAAGATGAGAACTTGAATATGGCTTTGCTACACTATAGAACAACACCGCTTGCTGGCTTAGACTATAGCCCATCTGAACTTCTGATGTGCAGGCTATTAAGAACTAACTTACCTTGTACTTACACAGATCTTCAACCCAGACTGCCAATCAATATCAATGAAAAAATGCAAATAATGAAAGAAAAATCTAAAAGTAATTATAATAAAACAGCCAAAAATAGAGCTTCTTATAGTAATGGTCAGAGTGTGTTAATACAGAATGGGGATGATAAGGATTGGCAGCCAGGAAGGGTAGTGAGGAAGGATAGTCCTAGATCCTATATTGTAAAAAATGAAAAAGGTAATTGTGTTAGGAGAAATGAAAAACATATGTTACTAAGTAGAAATAAGTTTAATGAGAGACCAGAAGTTGAGTTTGATACCCCAATTAATGTCAGACCGGTGAATGATTCAAATAATGGGGAAACTGTGAGTACAGATGGCTCTATGCCTAGTCAGCACAGAGTATTTAGAGATGCTTGTGAAGCAGGCAGTTCATATGTTACTCGTAGTGGAAGGTCTGTGAAACCTCCTTCCCATTTAGTTGATTATGAATGTTAAAGGGGGGGATGTGTCATATGAGACTAGGCTGTATAGCCTTCAGCCTTTGTCATGTGAAAAAGAAGTTTTAAAAAATAAACAGTGTGTCATGGCCTCTTGTGGAAAGTGCATTTTTATTTTATTAATATTTTATAAACCTGGTTAACACATGAACAATATTCTAAACACTATAAACTATCACATTAAAATTACGTATTTCGTCTGGACAGAATGTTAGTACAATCTTATTATTAATTCTTTCGTATAACAAGAAATTGCCACTTTAGCGTTACATTACTTACATTACTACACATCTATTCGATACTTTGTTTCTAATCTTTCATTATACAGTAATACCTTATCGTAAATACTACGTCTTGTCTTGTCCTAATATTGCTGATCTTCATCACATACACATTACATTGAAAATACCCCGAAAAACAATGATGTTTTATAACTCATTGCCGAAAAAGTACAAAAGGTACCGTTTTCACTTTACAAGAAGGACGAAAATGTTTTCTGGATCCTAACTATCAGTTTTTCTACATCTCTATTATTCTAAGAAAAAACCATCTAAGTACTGCTTTTGCTTTCCTTCAAATTTCACTTTACAAATGAAGCCTTTTGCAAAATCTCTCTTACCCAAAACAACAGGGAATCTTACTGCCAATTTATCCCGCTAGAGGACACTAGACAACACAAACGGAGGTCTCCTAAAATGTATAAAAATAATTTTTATAACACATTTGCTCGTAAAGGGAATTTCACCAATTTCAATATCGTAATGTATGTCATTACGTACTTGTGCGTAATCGTAAACTAAAACGCACGAGTTTCTTTTTAATAAGGTAACACGTACGGTTTATCATGATGCTCCGTATAAAACGAACGGTACTTTTTTAAATCTTAGCAAAGAGTTTTTATGTCAGAAAAGTGGTCAACATTTTATGAATAAAATTAACTTTGGGATAAAATAAAATTAAAGAATTAAATGTTAAACATTTAATTCATTGATTTAATTAATTTTGGCAATAAAATACAACCATTTATCTGTAACAAAAACAAAAAAATATTAACTTACTTTAATAATACTGGCTGTTTTTGTGCCTTTGCCTTTAAAAAAAGCGCTGATGCGTGCGCATCGCTAATTTGTGAACAAGTAAAAATTATTCCGCGCGCTTTTTCTTTTCGCTGTATTGTTTTTATTTGAAAATGTCGTCAAGTAATAATGAATTTATTCATTCGATACCGCCAGAAGTCTCAGAGGCAGCGAAAAAGGCTACTCTAAGCCTCTTGCACGAAAAATCGACCGATAGATACTTACAAGCGGATCAAAATTTAATCGTATGGAAAACAAGCATAGATGCAAATTCATTTGGAGAAAGTGTTTTTAAAGATTTATTCGTTTAAGAAAGTCCGAGTTTTATTTATTTCCTCGCAAATATGTTATAAAACGTCGTATGACATACGTGCGCTTTGATAATTACAGCCTCTGCAACGGCTCGGGCTAGCAATATCGCCTCGGCTGTAATTTTCAACTTACCGCACTTATAATTTGAAAAAAAAAAAAAAAAAAAAAAAAAAAATAACAATGTACTATAACCGCATTACATATGTAATACGAATGCGATAGTACGGTCTACCGACTACGATACTATCGCAATAAGTAATGCTGTAGTTTTATTGGAGATAGATAAATAACTTAAGCCTATGGTACGGTCAGCAATTGAAGTCGTTTAACCCTGCTACTTTTTGACATCATCTAAATTAACACAAAATGATACGATAACCTGCTAATCGAAACAGATATAAATTTTAAAGAAAAATAACTATTATCTAATAAATGAAGTGCTAAAACTTCATTTATTAGATAATAGTTAATTTTCTTTAAAATTTATATCTGATTCGATTTTAATGAAGTATTTTTCTCAATAATTAAGATTTAGAAAACACAAGTGTTAATCGACTTTTGTTGTTGACTGTACTTACATTTAATAACATAGTAACGTAGAACTTTTGTCCGTTTGTCTGGACGTATGTTCCGGATTGTCGTTTGTCTGGACGTATGTTCCGGATTGTCGTTTGTCTGGACGTATGTTCCGGATTGTCGTTTGTCTGGACGTATGTTCCGGATTGTCGTTTGTCTGGACGTATGTTCCGGATTGTCGTTTGTCTGGACGTATGTTCCGGATTGTCGCAAATACTGCGTAACGGATTTGGATGAAATTTGGCACACAGATAGTTTACAACCTGCGGGGTAATTGCGTAACACACATAAAATGACAATTGATCATATTTTCTTTCATTTTGACAGTTCAGCCACGTCCGTTGCGTTATTTACGTTGTTGACCAGCCGAATTGGTGAAACATATGAAGCAATGGATTAGAAATATCCTTCAAAACTCTCGGATTGCGTCTGAAACTGTGTTACGCAATTAGGGATGCTGGATTAACACATAGGGTACTATTAATCCCGGTAGTACATTTCCCGTGGGATATTTTCCGACATACACGCGGGCGAAGCTGCGTGCAAAAGCTTTATGAAAATAGATAAGTGACTCCTGTAAAATCCCGTATTTTAAAAATCTACTTACTATAATATAAGTACCTATTATTTTAGCCGATTTTAGTGATTGCCGTTCGTCAGGAAAAATCTGTAAAAATGCATTCAGTCACTGTTACTGTTTCAGATTCATAATACAAGGTTTCAGTGTTGTACCATTACTAGTGCGCCATCTGCTGTCTCAGCTTTGCGTAAGATTCCCATTGAAGAAGTAACAAGAATTATAAAGTTCTCCTTCTAATTAATTTTAGACCAATTTCGTAGCGATAGAAATAAAATATTATAGCAATATTGAAGTTGTAAAAACTGTATACTTATTTAAATATTAAGAACTTATTCGATAATTTACGTATTTTGTAATGGCAGTTTTCTCTGTTTTGTCTAGCAGTTTCCTACCTTATGCTAATAGATGTCGCCACTCGTACTGAAATACTGACAAAATGCAGAAAGTGTGATAAACGATCACTGCAAATGAATAAATTGTATAATATCATTTTGCTGATTATATCAGAAAAGCAATCACAGAATTAACAAATTAATTATACTCACTAACCAATTGAAGAATACGTACTAACCATAGACTTATAAAAATTTATAAGTCTATGGTACTAACCTACCTACCTGTTTCATACAATATTTCAAAGATAATCTTTGTTAGCGAGCGAATTAAAAAACGTTCCAAATTTATCAAATTGTAGATTTTTTGTTTACAAAAATACCTACATTATAGACTATAACTAGACCATGCAACCATTGTCTTAATGTTAAATTTATTAGAACTGAAAACAGTTTATTTATTCCAGATTCAAACGACTATAATTTAAGTACCGTTACTTACCATGTAAATTCAGAAATACTGAAGAAATTATTCAGTGGGCTCTGGTTATGCGCAAACTACAGTTCGCGCAAAACTGTATGACGATACGTTCTCCTTAGAAATAGAGTCTAAAAATGTAGATAGCGACATCTAAGAATTAAAATATAACTGGACATCATTATTACAAAATGTTTCTTTCACGCTCTCAATAAAGGCGGACTGTTTCACAAAAAATATTCACAAAATAAAGGCAGATCCACATGAACTACACGCGACGCCACTTTGATTCAATTTCAATGAACACCAGTTGGCATCGGGTTTTATGTTTTTCCCATAATATAGACACTGTCAAAGCCCCTCATTACTAGAGGTGTGGCCATACCATCAGCTAGTCGCAATACTGTTAAAACCCTGGTAGTACTGTGCGTACTGGTCTTGGTGAGTATATTCGTGCATGTGGGCGTATGTGTGCGGGTCCGGATCCTGGTGGGGCGGAACCTGGTGGTAGTACTGTTGCACCTCGTGGGGCTGATGCTCTTGCTCCATTTTGTGGGGCTCGGGTTGTGGTTGCTGCTGATTTTGTGGAACGCCCTGGAACAGCAATAGTGACATTATTTTAGATATTCAGAAATTACTGGATACGTTTTATTAGGGCCAATCGCGCAGTAGGCAGCCAGAACATTGAGAAAATTTGTACTGGGCGCCTAGTGCGCGGGCTCCCATACGCACAGAACCGATAAAGAGGTTAGAAAGGAAATAGGTCCTGATTTGTATTAGATCGCGCGTCGCCACTTGTCCCCAACCCTGTAACTCCACTACAAACAAGAGACTACTACGTACGCACACAAATAAACCACACGCACTTAGAGCGCGAGTTTGCTATTGGTTCTCACACTAACGCAAACACTGCGCTTGACGTACACTCACACACGCGCAAAAGCAATTTATTTCTCATACATGTTACGGCTTGCATCAATCGATGTTGATATTGATAAAAAATATACTACAATTTTATTACTTTAAGTTTTTCAATATTTCACTTTAATTTCGGGATCAGGAATTCAGGACGGGGTATGAATAGTGGACTTCGTATAAACATACATTATTATAATAATGTCAAATTAAGGGGGAACATCGTATATAGCCGCGAAATTCTAATTTTCTTTAGATTTTCGCTAATTGCAGCTCTGTTTTACGTCATAATTTTGTTATGTTGTTCTAGATGTCGATTGCGCCCTATAACCATAATATATTTGCTAAAAATAATTAAAATCATTTCATCTTACATGGCTAACATCAAACCAAATGTTAGACGAAAAACCCACTCAGAAACTAAATTGATAACCCACAGTAAACAATAATTGGTGGTAATAAACAAAGTTATTTTAATTTTAATATTACTGATAATAATCATTTGAATACTTAAAATATCGACATTGCTTACAACTTGGTACGACCCTATCGATACGCATGGATTTTGCAGAATTCAAGCTTTGGCTCGGCGCTCGCGTCTTTCGCAGTGAACGCAACATATTGCGTAATCGCTCACGTGGTACAAGATGGTACCCGTGCATTGCAAGCAATGTATAATATTGCATCCGTTTGCGATTGTATCGCTTTTGTGTACAAACTACATAATACTATTGTAATAATTACAAATATTACTTGTATTTTAAGGTTTTTGGACTTACCGGTGAAAAGAAATCCCTTGTCTTGCTACACTACACCACTTGCTACTTTTCCGACACGTTATAACAGCGCAACACGGCATAATTCTTTTTTTTTCGCGGAGCGTCGTACGCTGTCACAGTAAGAGCGTGATTACTGGCCGGTGAAACACATTTGTGCGTCTACACATAAGTGCGGCGCGCCTGCCCCGCCCACAAGGCCCTTCTAACCTCTTTATCTGTTCTGTGCCCATACGCCATCATATGTTCGAGTGGCTGCCTAGTGCGCGGGCTCCCATACGCCGTCATATGTTCGACTGGCTGCCTAGTGCGCGGTGTCCCATACGCCGTCATATGCTCGACTGGCTGCCTAGTGCGCAGGGTCCCATACGCCGTCATATGTTCGACTGACTGCCTAGTGCGCGGGGTCCCATACGCCGTCATATGCTCGACTGGCTGCCTAGTGCGCGGGGTCCCATACGCCGTCATATGCTCGACTGGCTGCCTAGTGCGCGGGGTCCCATACACCGTCATATGCTCGACTGGCTGCCTAGTGCGCGGGGTCCCATACGCCGTCATTATGTTCGACTGGCTGCCTAGTGCGCGGGGTCCCATACGCCGTCATATGCTCGGCTGGCTGCCTAGTGCGCGGGGTCCCATACGCCGTCATATGCTCGACTGGCTGCCTAGTGCGCGGGGTCCCATACGCCGTCATATGCTCGACTGGCTGCCTAGTGCGCGGGGTCCCATACGCCGTCATATGCTCGACTGGCTGCCTAGTGCGCGGGGTCCCATACGCCGTCATTATGTTCGACTGGCTGCCTAGTGCGCGGGGTCCCATACGCCGTCATATGCTCGACTGGCTGCCTAGTGCGCGGGGTCCCATACGCCGTCATATGCTCGACTGACTGCCTAGTGCGCGGGGTCCCATACGCCGTCATATGCTCGACTGGCTGCCTAGTGCGCGGGGTCCCATACGCCGTCATATGCTCGACTGGCTGCCTAGTGCGCGGGGTCCCATACGCCGTCATATGCTCGACTGGCTGCCTAGTGCGCGGGTTCCCATACGCCGTCATATGCTCGACTGGCTGCCTAGTGCGCGGGGTCCCATACGCCGTCATATGCTCGACTGGCTGCCTAGTGCGCGGGGTCCCATACGCCGTCATTATGTTCGACTGGCTGCCTCGTGTAAGTAGGTAGTTTACCACGATTGCCGTAAGAGATTTTACGTTTTTGCAATCTAGTCAGTCTGAGTCACTGGTGAGCGGTGAGGGTGACCACTATAACGGTAAATGAAACTTTGATGAACAGTTACCTGCATCTGATACTTGCACCTCTTGAATCTCCCGTAGAGCGAGGAGTACGGCAGGTTGTAGTGGATCGCTGCCTGATTGATGGACATCTGGCCCACCCTGTCAACAATCGAGAAATTACAAAAATTATCGATGATTTTAAAATACGTACTGTCCTGTACTGTGTCAATTGATTGTTGCGTACTTTTAAAATCATAAATTCTAATGTAAATCGGTAGGCACCTGACAGCTTCAAGTGCTTCGCCCATGGCGTCTTCAGACCATGGCGTAGGATTGGAGCGCGACAACTCGATACCCTCTCGCTTGCACCGTCCGTATAGCGTTCCTGCAAAATATTGATACAATTCCAGACTTGAGTGTTTGTACATCGAAGAGAAGCATGTACATGTAACTTTTATTGGTGCGTAACGGCGGAACAACTCTGATTAACACTTGGAAGTATTCTCAAATGATGGTGGAACAGCCTTCAACTTTGAATTAATTGACTTTTCGATTTAATTGATATCTCTCTATCAATTAAATCGAAAAGTCAATTAATTCAAAGTTGAAGGCTGTTCCGCCAAAGTTCTGACGTGTTGTAGAAACTAGAAACCGATGTGATGTTAAAAACCAAATTGTTCAGGGGGCTTACTATGAGCTCTTATAGCGGGGCAGAAGTTGAACGTTTCCAGTGTGAGATAGAGACGGAGCTATATACGACCTAGCACCATCCTTTTTTCTCAATGTTTTTCACGTCTTAGTAAAGCCCCTGGGATCAGAGTCAACCCTTAACAGAAGACCACGAGGATACAGATTCGGATAAAACAATGTCTACAAAGGTGGAACTCTAGTTTAGCTACCTGTAGGTATCCCATACTGCGTGGCTGCACGTTGCACAGAGCTGGCGCCGCAGCGGATGGAAGCCAGCGCTAGCTGCAGGTCGGCGCGGCGCCACGCGGTGGGCGCCGCGTTGAATGGCGCCGACAGGCGGATGCCCTCCCGGCGCGCTATCTTGTATAGTGTACTGCTGGGAATGCCTGCCAGAAATTAAGGTAGAAATGTTAGTGATGGGTTCTTAGTCCGTTTGGCAAAGACATACAACTATTGAGACATAGTAGAAAATATCAGCATGGAGAATTTTTTGAAATTGTCTGTCAGAGTGCAGTTTTTTAACTTGCTGTATTATAGTGAAGTCCATCTGCCTTGCCTTTTCCCAACTACAGTTGGGGTCGGCTTCCAGTCTAACCGGATACAGCTGAATACCAGCATTTTACATGGAGCGACTGCCTATCTGACCTCCACAACCCAGTAACTGGGTAATACGATACATGCTGTATTATAGTGGAGATACTTACTAATTTAGCTTAGCACACATTTTGACTTCTCTTGAGCTTCTTGTATGGGCGGCGAAAGTGGAAGCTAAATTTATCTGCAGATAAGTCTTGACCAACTTCTCAGATCAAGCAAATAATGATGTAGAACATCTTACCATAAGCTTTGCTGGCCTTATTAGCGGAGATAGCACCTGCCCTCAGGGCATGCAGCGCCCCTCGCAGGTCAGCCTCGCTCCAGGACTTGGCCGCTCCTTCCTTCTTTGGCGTGTCGATGCCCAGCCGGTGGGCTCGCTGCCAGAGCGTGGTGGACGGAATGCCGTAGGTTGCTGATGCCTTTCATTTGGGAAATGGTAGGTAGGTAAGTCATGTGGTGATGTGATTTCAGCTTACGTTAAATTAACTAGAATGTTATTAGCACTATAAAAGACAAAGTTAGTACTTAGTACAATAGTACCAATTATAGATACAGAGATATTTTTATAGGAACAACTAAACAACGATATAATTGTTGAACAACAAACAAAGGCAGAAGGAAAAACTAAATTATTCCATCCTTCAACTTAATTGCCTATTTCACTTCATTACAAGTCTCATAGAAACTAAGTAAGTAGGTAATACAGTCGTCATCAAATAAATTATAAGTGTACAATACGTTTCTGAAGGTTACATACACGATACACCCGTCACGCATGTAATCTGTAGGACTCCAACCGTGACGGCTGCTGCTGTTACCAGCTACATATAATAAAATTAGTAGGTAAATCTTTAAACCATCACCATCAACGGAATCGTATGCGTTATGTCACGCCTGTTAAGAATATAGGCGTAGCCCGTAGGCATAGACAAGGATGAGAAAGTCATCAGAGTGCCCACGACAAAAGTTTTCAGAAGACTGGACCTATTGGGAATTTCTATGCTAATTCCGGATTTCACCTATGTTTTGAGGTTGCTTTTAACTCGCTAGCATTTAGCGAAAAAAAATCGGAATGTTTGTCTATAACCAATGAGGTATTGTACTATATAACATCATTGTCTATAACGGTCACAAAAGGTTAGTGCTAACTTGATGCTCAAATTAAATTCGTTTAATTAGGTACAAAAATATTATGGTAAGTAATCCTACGTATGAACAAGCTACGTACCTTCGTAAGGCTCATCTGGTGGTTTCTGAGAGCATCCAAAGCTCGTTCCATGTCGTGCTGGGTCCAGCTCTTGGGGCTGTGGCGTGGCCCGGGCGAAGCTTGCCGGCCGCAGGAGTCACTCGTGTCTTCACCGCTTAGATGTGGTTGCTCTGCGAGTAATGTTATGGCCATTTTATTTCTACATCGAGTAGTTTACTACTACGTTATTGTATAGCCTACGTTCCTGCATTATCCAAGAACAAATCTTTGTTTGTTTGGCAAGATATTGCTATAGATAGAATCTTGGTTGGAAAATGAACTACGGAGTGCGAGGTCTCACTAGGATTAGACTTTTTTCTTTGTGTGTAAGTAACAAATAAGATGCAGTTGAAATGTTAAGACTTCATCTGACAGCAGTAGGTATGGCACCTTGCTGCTGGTTTCGTGAGACGGCTATACGGCTACTCTAGCGCGATATAAAATGTTAAGACTTCAGCTGACAGCAGTAGGTATGGCACCTTGCTGCTGGTTTCGTGAGACGGCTAAACGGCTACTCTAGCGCGATATAAAATTCCCAATTTAGGCAGAACGTTAACAGTGCTCTTGTTCAAAAAAGGTAAGGTTTGAAAAGTTTATGGTACGACCAAAACAGGTTTTGAACAAAACCATCAATCTCTTCATGTTCAAATAAAAATAGAAATATTCGCGCACGCGAAAGGGAGTGAAAAAACAGGTTTGATCCGTTCTAAAATAGCGTGCATAACTACGCGCGCAGCTTACCCTGTCATTTCTTCAAATGCTCAATAAATTACCATGACTATAAAAATAAGTATTACTTTCTATACATTTTTCTCTTTTTCCACGTAATAAATAAATGTGTAATTTGCCTTTTGTTGAGCAAGAAGATACAGTAGCTGAAACCAATACCTCCGTGGAACACATGATACGTAATAAACTTCCTCAGAACAATGCATTTAAAAATACTAAATTGTGCGAAATCGGATAAGTTGAGTGATTGCATAAAATGAGAGTCACAATCAGATAAATCTCTTGAACTAAATCATAAGTCAAGAGGTCTTTAATACTTGTCTAGGATGTCTAAAAACCTCTTCACTTCCTAACTTAACTTTTTTAGCAGTAGGTAAATCATTCCAATAACCAAACATTTTGCAGTCGTCGAATTTTCCAGATTGCGTCACAACACAACACTCGGCCCATAACTTTATACTATCGGGTAATGGCCACACTATACATACCACCTTCGGACGAGGGCTCATCCTTGACAGCCAGCAGCGGCATGAAGTCAGTGGAGTCAGGCACTTCGGTGACGTTCATGAACTCCATGTGACGAACCAGCAGGGACGTGCTCTAAACCAAACCAGACATCCGAAACGTATATACACTCCTTTGCAAAAAAAACGGGCAGTTTGGATTTTTCTACATTATTGGTAATCATTTAGTTCTAATGAAGTTTTAATAGGCAAACTATATTCCTGGCACATAATAAAGAGTCTGGGTATGAAAAAAAGTTAATTTCAAATTCAGAACTGTTGTTTTTAGAAATAATAATCTCTTTTTCAGTTTATGACTTTTTACTTACTATTCGCGGGTTTGCGGTTAAAAGGTTATCAGGCAACTAAAACTAACTTCTCGTTATTTTTATTAGATTAATTTATGTTTGTCGCATAATCCTGCCTCATTGTGACTTAAAACAGATATCTTTGTGTCGATTATAATGGCAGAAAAAGCAATAAGAGCTAGTAAAATTATAGCGCTGCTGGAAGTGGGGTGTAGCCAATGTTACGGATTACAGCCGTTAAACGTGAGTGGTTCCACCGTCCAAGGAACCTGGACTCGATACCAAGATACAGGTTCCGTTCAAAGAAGCAAGGTTGTGGGAGAAAACGTTGCACACAACCTCGAGACGACCGCTTTTTAGTGACTCAGGCGTTGAGTAATCGCAAATGCAGTTACATAGACCTCAAAAGAAACCTTGAAGAGGTACGAGGAGCACAAGTTAGCCTATGGACAGTGAGGAGGAGGTTTTTAGCGGTTGATATACGCAGTCGACGACCAGCGCGGGCCCCCAATTTACTCCGTGAGTATCGGATTGCTCGACCGAGGTTCACTAGAAATTGTCTATCTTGGACACTAGGTAACTGGAGTAGCGTACTCTTCTCCGATGAGGCTCGAATTTGTCTGAATGGTGAGGACCGACGTCGGTGAGTGTTACGAAGACCAGGGGAACGCTATGCCGACGTGTGTTCTGAAGAAATCACCCCTTATGGTGGAAGGTCCGTTATGTTTTGGGCGGGCGTAACTTCCAGCTATCGTACCGAGATAGTGTTCATTGCAAATGGCTCACTAAATGCGCAAAGGTACATAACAGGAATAATTTGTCAACATGCACAGCCCGCACGGACTGTAAATTGGTGAAGATGCCATTTCATGGACGATAATGCTCGGGACCACCGTTCTGGCGACGTAGATGCTTATATGCAAGAGGTCGGTATTCGTCTTCTGTATTGGCTAGCGTGGAGCCCCGACCTTAACCCCATTGAGCACGTCTGGGACCTCCTAAAAAGGCGAGTACGACCTGTCCAACGACCTTCCACAAAACATCAGGGAGCTTATAAACGTGTGATTTCGGCTGAGTGGGAACACATTCCACAGGACACCATCAAAAGCCTGGTGGAAAGCATGCCAAGACGATTACATGCCGTAATCGCTGCAAGGAGAGGTCATACTTGTTATTAATTTTAATTTTTTAATGTCTTTTTTTATTAAAATACCATAAAAATACTCGTAGTCTTAATTTAATTATATCCTAAAAATTTCCATTTTAACACGACTCTCTGTTTACATTGACTAAAACACCGATTCCAGGATTTAAGGGTTAAAAACTATATTCTCAATGATAATAAGAAATTTCTAGTAATTTATGCTAACGACATACTAAAAATATTAATATTATCCATAGAAAAGCCAATGACTGTAAGGTGCCCGTTTTTTTTGCAAAGGAGTTTAGTTAGTAGATGTTACATTTATCTGTTTTGATATTGGCAATATTCAAGTTAAAATCCTAGTTATAGCTTGGAGACATCAAAATTAAAACCACTATAGCCTAGCCAGAATTTGTGTTTTAACAAATTTAAATTCATAATTTTATTATATTAATTACTAGCCTCTGCTCGCGACTTCGTCCGCGTGAAATTTTTTGTTAATTTTCAGAATTGGATCATTCTTTCCGGAGATTACCCCTACATACAAACTTACAAACACATTTTACCTCTTTATAATATTAGTAGGTTTAGAGGCATGAGGAACAGGGTGTAAAGTTCACTCATCCTCCATAGAAAAGGGAGGATCCTCCGACCAGACGGGTGTTATGTCTGGTGGGCCACTGCCCGACGGTTGATGTCGGGACGTTGTATATATGCTAATCGCGTGGTAAACTCTAATTGCGCGATGCAGGTTTGCGTGACGTCATGTCATTGATGCGTAGTTCATATGTGGCGATGTAGATGCCGCCACATCACTCCCCTCCGGAGACCGGAGGTCGATAGTGGGCTGAGTCGTGTATCTTGCGATGCTTGCCAGTGCCAGTTGTGGTTCCAGTGAGTCGGAACCGGGTGCCGCATAGTTCACGGTGAGTCGGAACTGTCTGCGGTGATACCCCAGTGAGTCGGGGTGGCGCTGCGTTATGCTCCAGTGAGTCGGAGTGTACAGCGCTGTGTTGAGGTTGAGGCTGAAGGTGATGACCAGGAATGCGCGTCCGCTGCATGCTGGTGGTCAGGATACCCGTTGAAGCCGTGGATGCTGGCTGGCTGTGTGACTCGCCGCTCGAAAGCTTGAGGAAGTGATGCTGATGACGTCACGCTGATGTAGTTGCACGAAGGCTGCGCTGATGTTCATGCTCGGGGTCACCAGTTTAGAGGCATGAGGAACAGGGTGTAAAGTTCACTCATCCTCCATAGAAAAGGGAGGATCCTCCGACCAGACGGGTGTTATGTCTGGTGGGCCACTGCCCGACGGTTGATGTCGGGACGTTGTATATATGCTAATCGCGTGGTAAACTCTAATTGCGCGATGCAGGTTTGCGTGACGTCATGTCATTGATGCGTAGTTCATATGTGGCGATGTAGATGCCGCCACATAGGTATAGATTTTACTAACCGACTTCACAAAAAGGAGAAGGAAATTTGTCGCGTAAATAGGTATTTTTTTTATGTATGTACAGTCAGTGTCACCAACTATGAAAATAATTGAATGATTCAGAATGAAGACAATACACGACAAGTTACTGTCGTTCTGACAAGAACTTTATCCAATTGAAATAAAGTTTAATTTTCTTAGAAGTTGTTGAAATCATTTTGTCGTCCCGATATTTTGACGCTGACTGTACACCGATTTCTCCGTCATTGTGAACCGATTTAGAAAAATGATTTTTTATTTGAAAGGGGATGCTCTCGACTTCGAGGTGGTCCCATAGTCACCAAGTCAGAATCTGATGAGGGGATCCCATGGAAATCGAGGGAAACCCTCAAATTTTATAGGCACACCTATAGTGATTTGGGTATTTTTTATAATAACTCGTGAATTTGCTCTTGGAAAGCACCATTTGTTGAAGTGGAACTGATGATGAAGACTACATATGACCATCGGATCTACTTAGTAATAAGTATTTCGCGGGTTGCAATTCGATTACCAATTTATGCTCGTCACAATGAATATGGTGCAGTTCTCCTGGTTCTTACTAGGACAACTCCTCAACAATTAACGTCCCTGGATCAGGAAAAGCAATATATTGTAAAAGGTGATGAGCAGTTGACATTAAGCTATTGTAACATAGATAAATTACAAACTGAACCACTAAAAAGTGAAAAATAAAAAACTTTTGACAAAAAAAAAAACCACTTCCAAAAAAAACTACAAAGTGAAAAATAACACCAAAGACACCGACTTCCGAAATTAAAATTATTTTTCACTTTGTAGTTTTTTTTAAGTGAAAAAATTTTCTAAAAGACTAGATTTTGTGTTGTTCTCGTCAATAGACAATTAAGTACAAACCGAAAGTTAAGTTTCGTAGGAAACTATAATTTACATGTAAGGGCGAGCACGCACTGCGGTGCGTTCCGTTAGTTCTGCCGCACTGGGCGGTGCCTGCAGTAACAAAACGCATGACCGCAGTGCGCGCACTTCAAAGACATTCCATACTTCACAGATTATGCGGTAGAAAAACGCACCGCAGTGCGCGCTCGGCCTAAGGGCGAGCAGTGTACTTAGTGCGGTCATGCGTTTTGTTACTGTAGGCCCCGCCCAGTGCGGCAGAACTAACGGAAACGCACCGCAGTGCGCGCTCGCCCTTAATGTCGAGTTCGCTTACTGTTACTAGCATCTATTGCCGGTAATTAGACCATCATCTACATAAATTAAGTCACACAAGTTACGTTACAGTATGTTCAATGGCGTCAACAAATGAGTCCACTGAGACTGACTATAAGTCTAATAATTATTAGGTACAAAATACGAAAATAAATTAAGACTGACTATTACCTATACTTTACTCTTAGACTAGAAATAAAAACTAAATAAAAAGTCCAGACATAGCGCTGCGAACAGTACAGTGAAGCATGCGCAAAACTACACCTCGCTCTGTGCGTGCACGCTCACACGCACACATTTACACCAAACTACACTACACCTCATCATAATCATAATCATAATCATAATGCATTTATTTGCCTGAAATATGGTGGGTACATAAGATGTTAAATTAAATTATAGCACAGGACATATTTCACCCTCATTAAAGGCATGCAAAAATATAGTTAATGTACAACAATTATTTGAATAAAATTACAAACAATAAAAAAAAAAAATTAAAAAAACAATAAAAAATTAAAAAATTAAATTAAAATTTTAATTATAAATTATAAAATTACATTATTAAGTATTAGAACTATTTCAATTATTACAATTTATAAGAAAATTTGAATTACAATTATTACAATCATTTAAATTACAATTATTAGAATTACAGTGATTTCAATTACTTAAATTATCAAAATTATTACTAAAGACAAAGTCACAAGAAATAAGAGGAAGAACCAGTATCTTAGTGGACACCAAATCGACATGTGCTTTTATTCAAAAAGTCTTTAACAGTGTAGAAGCTCTCCTGGATTAACCATTTTCGTAAGGCACAACAGAACACTTTATAAGGCAGATCAGTCATTCCTTTGGGCAAAGAGTTAAATATTAGAGGTGCCATATAGGCACAGTTCTTTCTGAACAGTTCTAGCTTAGGCACAGGCATTTTTAACGGCAGGTGTCTAATTTTACGTTTAAATGTATTGTCGTTGAAAGTGAAAAGATGACTGTGGTATTTAACAAATTTAGCTACTTCATATATGTATATGCAGGGAACAGTTAGAAGATTCTTAGATTTAAAGATTGGTTTACATGATTCCGACCAATTCATGCCGTACAGTGCCCGAATGCATTTTTTCTGTGCTATGAACACTCTCGTGATGTCACAGGAATTTCCCCAGATAACTATGCCATACCGTATAATGGAGCATATGTAAGCGTGATATACAATAATAGAGGTATGTCTGCTCGTTACGTCTTTTACCTTTCGAAGTGCAAAAACAAACTTGTTTATTTTTGTGCATAAACTATTAATATGTTCTTTCCATGAAAGATGTGTATCCAGAATAATGCCTAAGAATTTTGCGCTGTATATCTGTTGTATAAGTGAATTATTGTAACTAATATTTAATTCGATGTTTTTACTCTTATAAGTTTTGAAGTTAATTAGTTTCGTTTTCTCTATGTTTATTTTCAATTTATTTGTGCTTACCCAATGAATAACATCTTCTAACGTTTCATATATTTCCGTTTCATATGTATCAATATTTTTACAGTCCATAATAATAGTTGTGTCGTCTGCAAACAAGACACAATCATGTGTGAGTGCACTTGGGAGGTCATTGACGTAAATAAGAAATAACAGGGCCCCTACGATGCTACCCTGTGGCACCCCAGAGCAATTAGTCCTTTGTTTCGAGTCAAACTTAACTACATTATTTGTTCCAGTGTCAAATTTAGTAATCCTGGTGAATTGTTTCCTGTTTTGCAAATAGGACTGAAACCATAGCAAAGCAGACCCCCTTATTCCACATTTGTCAAGTTTTGAAATGAGAATAGAATGATCAACGAAATCGAATGCTTTACTGAGGTCTAATAGTAGAGCAGATGTTGGGATTATCTCATTACGTGCACACATGTTTACGACACCCGAAACGTGTAGCCTCATGTTGTTGTTGACATCGCTATGTCTTTATCATCTATTTAGTCTGAGACTTTACTAATAAAGTTTTAACGTTTTTAAGGTTGCAGCATCTGATGAAAGCTCATGCAAATCTGATTAAAAAGTAATTTACATAAATTCTCAAATACCTTGGCATTGTGTGGCGCTGACTCGAGCGTCTCAAGCGTGGTGGCTGGTGGTGACTCAGCTCGCTCCTGCTTGACACACACTGGCGTGGCAGCCGGGCCCGCCGGCGCCAGCGGTGCCAGCTCCTCCAAGCCACTGCCCTGGAGAACCGACAGGTATATTTAACGTCTTCACATTAAAGCTTGAGCTTGTACTTCGTCGTCATTACTCACAGCCCGACTTCACCCACTGCCGGCCATAGGCCTCTCTATTATTGTGCTAATCCCCACGCTCCTGTGCCAGCCTCATCCACGATCTACCAGCGATGGTAACAATGTCGTCCGCCTATCTACTACCTACTCCTAACTACCAAAACTACACTAAAATATTGACACGATGTACCTATATTGCATGCTCAGAAAATTGATAATGCTCGTTATGCACTTCAATCGAACAATAAATGTAAAGCCGCCTGGGATATTATTAAACTAACTGAATCGTTATGGTGTTAGGGGAAACGCATCACACTGGTTAGAAACTTATGTAAATAATCGCCAACAATGCGTAGAAATATCTAGACATACATTATCAAAAAAGAAAATATATAGATCCGCCTATCGTCAAAACTCCTGCGGCTGTCCCCAGGGCAGTTTATTAGGACCCTTTTAGTTTTTGCCTTAGAGTATATAATTACAGAATTATATACTCTAAGTTTTTGCTCATCAATGATTTGCCCAACGTAACCTCATATTCATGCATTCTGTACGGCGACAATACAACCGTTAGTATTGAACTCACCGATACCAATATAACCAAATACGAAACAGAGTTAAATAAAATAATAGAATGGCTAAAAGACAACAATTTACATGTCAGTATTAGTAAAACCAAACAAACATTATGCAGTTCTAAACTTACCAAACGTCACCGATAACATAATATAATATATGCAAATGATGCTATAGAAGAAGTTGATAGTGCTACTTTTTTGGGGATAACATTAGATAAATATTGCAACTGGAAAGTACACCTACACATAGACAAATTATGCACTAAACTGCAAATCTTTGTATTTGTTTTATACAGAATAACTCGCGTACCTGGTATAAATGCAGCACTTTATAACTATCATGGTTACGTAGCATCAATTCTCCACTGCGGCATTATAATATGGGGTAATTCTAACCCTAACATAGTTGGAAATAGGCTAGGCAGATGAATACCAACTAAATTATTAGCAGTGAATCCATTTTCGACCTGCAGTAGGACGTTATTTATGTTGTCAAGATTTTAGACACGTCTGTTAATTTTAAAAATTAAGGAAGTATCGTTAGCAACACCATAATGTGGATGGATTTTTAACAAATGGGTTAAATAAAGAGGAAGGGACCCAATTTTGAGGCTTGTGGGACACCCATTGTTACTTTAAAACCAAGAGAATTGACTCCATTTATTTGAACTTGCTATTGTCTATCATTTAAATAAGCTTTTCCTAAACTGAGCTCAGTTTTCCAAGTCCGAAGTTTCATGGTCGACGCAATGAAATGCCTTGGAGAGGTCACAAAAGATTCCTATAGCGTCTTGGGCGGTGGGCCTCTTTCTAAGTCGTAAATTAATGTAATAAGGTGACACCGGCGTCAGTCGTGCTAACAACGTCTCTTGGTGAAACCATGCTGTTGATCGTGTAAGATTTTATTGGTGTTACCATACCTACCATGCACCTACGTTGATAAAGTAAGTAGGAAAACAGCTACCCTGTTTGCCTACTACTACCCTGGTTACTAGAACCAATGAAAGCACCGAAATCATTTACATTTTGGCAAGAAATAGCAGTGTTCTATAAATTTTTGAAAGTTAATTTCTTTCTATAGGACTTTCGCATCTTAAGAAGCTTAAGAGATCTCAACTATTATACTCATAAACACGTCAGCATCAAAAAATAACTTTCTATTGAGAGTGTTTATAATCTTTTTCCACTTATAAATATAACACATGAACTACGAAGTAGGCAATAAGAAACGAGTTTTTATAATTTGATTAGCGGTTGAAAAACTGTTTTACGAGATGTGGTTACGCGTGTTGCGTTTCAGCGTCGAGTGACCCTAATGCTAGATAGCAGAGAATTTGAATAATAAAAACATAGATAAATATTACTGTTGCAAAGTCGTTAAAACACTATTATCTTCCGACGTTTCGTTCCATCTCATTTCAAATGGCGTACTTTTGATAAGCTTATAATGTTCTAACATAATATGCGTTGGAAACTATGTGTAGTTTTTCGTATTTGAGCTTTGAGAGCACTGCATTTGTTATAATAATATGGAATGCCAAGTTCCATTTCAGAATAACCAGATTTTAGTGCCATCTTCAATATTGGTAGGTAGTTTAGTAGATTTAGTAGCTGACCGTTACATAAACTCTATAGATAAAGTTAAGTTCGAAGCAAAAAGTACCTACTTAGTTAACCTAAAGTAGATATGGCATGAAACAACTGCAAACTATAATTAAAAGCTATTAAAAAGTACCTACCGATAAATCATTGAAGTGCCCGCAAAAGTCGTGCAACTAAATAATAAAATGCTAATTAAAGTTACCTGACTGGATAAATAACTGTGCGCGAATTGTGAGTTGCTGTCTTCTTCGTCCGAGAGCGGTTCGCACTTCACTTGCGACAGTCCGTGGCCGGGCATTTCCTAGCGAAACAAATCAAAAACAAACTAATAATTTTGCCTCGTCTACAAAATTAAATACTTTCTTGCTTGAAATAAATCTTTCACGGTGATAAACTTGAAGTATGAATACAAGTTTATGTTGACGATATTCTTAATCGTACTTATCACAACAACAAAAGCGCGCTAAATCTATCCTGTGAGTACAAGTGTAAACAACAACGTGGCACCCCATGTTCTCCCCGGAATGTCGCAGAAATCGAACAATCGCCATGTTATAAGTAGGTTTACATAGGCAATTAGACAAAAGGAAGCGAGCTTTATTGAATTTTTTCTCGATTGGTGCACAAATGAAGAGTGCAAAGTTGGATTCACTCTCTCTGTCGCTCGCGAGCCAGACCGTCTCACAAGCTTTTTTAATTTTGTTTGTTTAAAGCCCTTAGGCATGCATGCCGCTAACGTATATTATGAAGTTCGATATAGAAACTTCCAACTGAAACAAACGCGCGTGACTGATTCAAAACTTTATATATAGAGAAAACTTATAAGATTTAGGATAAGCGACTTTAAGAGATTGTTGTTAGCGTGTATATTCGTGCGCAATCACCTGTCAGACAGAGGTGGAGGAAAGTAGTGAATGTAAAGTTGCGCGGTTAACCCTCTCTCGTCACTTCACGTTGTCCCATTTGAGGAGCCGGCGGCCGCAGCGTACGTCTGCGCGACCCCGACACACCGCGAGATACGAAAACACATTCACTTTCACCGTCTTCCCGGCACGGCGAAGGACGGTGCAAAACGGGTGCCGATAAACGTGAGGGAAACGGAATTGCCAAGACGAGGGCGCGAAATTCACTCGACTCACCTAGTCGGTCAGCGGTGGCCGCCGCAAGCACTCGCCCGCGCCACACATGCACCGCGGACTTGTCCCGGCACCCGCGACTGCACGGTGACCTTCGGGAAACGATGAGATGTCGCAAATGAAAGTGAATTCGGCACACACCCGGCCGAGTCTGCGTCGCTGCGTGGCGCATGTTTAGGAGGTGCAGGGCGGGCGCGTGCTCATTTTTTTCCGCGCCAAAGAAATAAAAACAAACGCCTTTTTGCCGGGAACCGGCCGCGCCGCGCTGTAGCGGTGCTCCCTCTCACGCCGCGCCGCGCCGTTCCAATGTGTTCCACTGGGTCCACAGTCCACAGCCAGACTCGGCTAGCACTCATACAATAGGCTGCCTAAAGTTTCGAAACTACTTTAGACACATTGTTTTTCAATTTAGGAAGTTTTGTAAAACGGCTGTTAACATTAAAATTGGCGATAGACAAAGTCTGCAGGGAGGGTAGGTGCATTATAGCACGTGTAGGTATGCAGGGAGGAGGCAGGGGGTGGTCGGACGCCCGACCAGTCGGCGCCCCGCGCGGCGCCTTCTCTCTCCGCTCCGATTGATTTTTATTACAAGAATTTCGCTCGTGGTTTTTTTTTGTTTCCCGCACACTGAAAGCCTGGCGACGCACACAAAGAGATTCGTATAATTCGTTTGTACGAACTTACTAATGCTATTGATTTTTTATAACGAAGCGACAAAGCTTACGAGGGAACCAGCGCCGGCTGTATCTTCAAGTTACGAGGAAAAGTCTCAGTAGTATTCACTTCCTTGTTTGAAATAAGTATTTTGTTGAAGAATATTTTTATATGAGTACTTAAGCGGTTGATTATTTTGAAACAAATTGTAAGGTAGTTTATAAAAAGTCTAAAGTCCTAATATAATTCTAAAATATGTTGGACTACGACGTACAAAAATAATTTTGTCTTTCCTTTAGCACGAAGTTTTAGTTAATTGGACTATAGAGGCCGTGAGACAGTTATGGTCGTGGTTATGATTATGATTAGCGTTTTGAACCAAACTGGGTTGATTTCCCTTTCCATTCTCAAGCTTCCGTTTTCTACTTGATTCATAAGTTTAGGATGATACCTTGATGTTTCTGCTTTAAACTTTTTACTCTTCGTCTTCTTTAAGTCTTCAAGCTCGAGTGAATAGGTTACAGCTAGACTAGTGAGCACCATCGACCACAGCATCCTCACTTGCTGCTTGCTTACCTACTAAGATAAAGGACAGTTGTGAGACTAGTGCTGGTTACTGTCACCCTGCATCATCATCATCCCACTAGGGAGCAAAGGCTTGCTTCCAGGACTTCCAGCAAAGAGCTACTGTAGAATATTGTTTATTGATTTAGTCCAGCTCATCCTGCCATCATCTACGTGGTATTGTCCAGCTTTTCCCGCCATCTTCTCTTCTACGTGGTGTTGTTCAGCTTTTTCCGCCATCTTCTACGTGGTGTTGTCCAGGTTTTTCCGCCATCTTCTATGTGGTGTTGTCCAGCTTTTCCCGCCACCTTCTACGTGGTGTTGTCCAATTTTCCCACCATCTTCTCTTCTACGTGCTGTTGTCCAGCTTTTTCCGCCATCTTCTACGTAGTGTTGTCCAGCTTTACCCACTATCTTCTCTTCTGCGTGGTGTTGTTCAGCTTTTCCCACCATCTTCTCTTCTACGCGGTGTTGTCCAGCTTTTTCCGCCACCTTCTACGTGGTGTTGTCCAGCTTTTCCCGCCATCTTCTACGTGGTGTTGTCCATCTTTTTCCGCCACCTTCTCTTCTACGCGGTGTTATCCAGCTTTTTCCGCTACCTACCTTTTACGTGGTGTTGTCCAGCTCTTCCCACCAACTTCTCTTCTACGCGGTATTGTCTAGCTTTTTCCGCCACCTTCTACGTGGTGTTGTCCAGCTTTTCTCGCCACCTTTTACATGGTGTTGTCCAGCTTTTCCCACCATCTTCTCTTCTACGCGGTGTTGTCCAGCTTTCTCGTCACATTCTACGTGGTGTTGTCCAGCTTTTCCCGCCACCTTCTAGATGGTGTTGTCCAGTTTTTCCTGCCACCTTCTACGTGGTGTTGTCCAGCTTTTCCCACCATCTTCTCTTCTACGCGGTGTTGTCCAGCTTTTCCCGCCACTTTCTACGTGGTGTTGTCCAGCTTTTCCCACCATCTTCTCTTCTACGCGGTGTTTTCCAGCTTTTTCCGCCACCTTCTACGTGGTGTTGGCCAGCTTTTCCCACCACCTTCTACGTGGTGTTGTCTAGCTTTTCCCGCCACCTTCTAGGTGGTGTTGTCCAGTTTTTCCCGACATCTTCTACGTGGTGTTGTCTAGCTTTTTCCGCCATCTTCTACGTGGTGTTGTCCAGCTTTTTTCACTATCTTCTCTTCTACGCGGTGTTGTCCAGTTTTTCCCGCCATCTTCTACGTGGTGTTGTCCAGTTTTCCCAGCTTTTTCCGCCATCTTCTACGTGGTGTTGTCCAGCTTTTTCCGCCACCTTCTACGTGGTGTTGTCCAGCTTTTTCCGCCACCTTCTACGTGGTGTTGTCCAGCTTTTCCCGCCACCTTCTAGATGGTGTTGTCCAGTTTTTCCCGCCATCTTCTACGTGGTGTTGTTCAGTTTTTCCCGCCATCTTTTCTACGTTGTGTTGTCCAGCTTTTTCCACCATCTTCTACGTGGTGTTGTCCAGCCTTTCCCGCCATCTTCTACGTGATCATATTTTCACCATTACCATCACCACCATTATTTACCATCTACCACTGGGAAGCCTTACCTATGTGTCAGGTTGTTTTGGGGCACACACACTTAAATATTAAGTGAAATTTTTGTTTTCAATACTGGGGGTGAATTATTCATTTATGAAAAAAACCCCTAAATAAATAAAGAATAAAAAAAATCTATATAAAGTGGTACTTTAATTGACACTTAGAGGTGCTATGTAATAGCACAAATGCATTAGTAGGTATCGTACTCCAAGTTTTTTTAACAGACCATATTCGTAAGGGTAACACCACATTACCCTTACGAATATGGTCTGTTAAAAAAACTTGGAGTACGATACCTACTAATGCATTTGTGTATTATGTAGGGTAGGTACAGAGATACCAACATCTGTAGGTAGTTACATATCCAACACTTTGATACAATAGCGATTGCGTTGCACACACTTGATCGTCAATTGGTAGATTACTGGCGACTTTGATGGACCCTATTGTGTGCGAATGAAGGTCGTTGCAGTATCTCAAACATTGGTTAGTGCAGACAGGATTCAAAGATTCTTTCACCTTTTAAGTGTAGTAAGACACATGGTCAACCGAGCTCTGCTCGGGTGAAAATAGAGAAAACGAATTTTCCCAGATATTTATTTATTTATTACATTTGGCAAAACAAACAGTAATAATTATACTAGGCATAAACGGTGTTGTCTTACAATTAAAACTTTACAAATATACTACAGATATTCTATTTCACGAAGTCCGTTCGGCTTTGATTGTAGTAGTGACGTAGTGACGTATCCCGACAAGCGCGCTTGTGTGTGTAACAGATCGACACTGAGTGCTCTCGAGGTTACCCACACAAAAACAATGTGCATGTGCACGCTTGACAACATTCATAGCCAAACGGACTTCGTGACATAGAACATCTGTACCCACAACATTTTCCACAGATTACTACATTTTATATTAAAAACAAGCTACTAGCAAACATTAACTGTAGCAGGGCTTACTTAATGAATAAGAAGTTAAAAGGAAAAAAAAACCGGTCAAGAGCGAGTCGGACTCGCGCACCGAGGGTTCCGTTCCGATTTCTGAAAGTGTGCGTGTGTGTGAAAAGTGTGCTATTTAGAGACATCGTTTTATTTTTCCTGTAATCTTTACATAAACTTCTATTAGAGAGAATAATTTCAGATTTTTATGTTTGCAAACTTCGGTGATAAGGGGGGGGGAGGGTAACGGTATTTTTTTTACATTTTTCATCGAAACACGAAAACTATGGAGCCTGAAAAAAAATTAAAAAATGCTTGAGAATGTGCAAACAGCGCTCTTTCAAATGATACCACACATGCCCTAGTAGCCCCACTTTGAATTTTTAAGACCCCCTTTCAGTCCCTGTTACAAAAAAAATATAAATATTTTTACTTTTTTCTTATTTGTAAAATAGTTGGGTAAACGTCATCTAAAACTGTTCCAAATTTCAAGTTGATAGCATTAGTAGTTCTTGAGATATCCAGCTGTGACAGACAGACAGACAGACAGACTGAGTCACACCATAAGGTTTCCTTTTTTACCATTTTGGTACGGAACCCCAAAAAGAAAAGATAAACAATATTCTCTATAGATGTATTATTTAATGATACCCAGATTGAGTAAAACCTATGTAGCCCACTGATATGAGATAATGAGACCTAGCTAGATTGATTTTTCACCCCCGTAAAACCCTATTAGTCCGGTCAATTTAGACCAAAAAATGAGAGTGAAGTTACATAAAGTCCCAACAAGCTGAATTTCAGTGAAATTGTTCAAAATATAATTATAAACAATGTCTAGAAGTTCCCCATCATTTAAGGAAAAAAAAATATTCAAGGTCAAAGGTCAAAAAAATGAGTTTTTCGCGATTTTCAGCAAAACGGTAAGTTTTATCATAAAAGTACCTCAGACAAAAATTGTAGATCATAAAATTATCATCATCATACTTTACAATTTACTACTTTTTTTCTTACGAGCCACTGTTTCTGAGATATAACGATTCATAAAGTTATAAAAGTTGTTATCGTCATAATATACATGAGTACGCCACGTATATACATCTAGAGTTGTTATATTAAAAAAAAAAAGAAAAAAAAAAAAAAAAAAAAAAGAAGCTGAAGTTTTTAAAAAGAGTAATTCAACTCAACAAGAAGTTATTACCAACGGCATCCGCTGTCTTCTTTCTATGTACGGAGCTCCTAAAAAAACTACCTGTTTAGATAAGCATCGATATGCATGTTTCGTTAAAAATACTAAAAATAAAAAACAAGTTCAATTAGCTTGTCTTCCTCCAACCTCAGTTGCTGCTCACCAACATCTTTTTCGAGTATATTACCAAGTTCAAGTGTGGCTTGGTTATCAGCTAGACCCTACAGACTGGGGTTGGAAGTTGGTCAACAATATATTAGAGCCAGTTCAAACTTTACTTCCACCTGCGCCGGAAAACTGCTGAACACTATTTTTTGCAACTGCAAAAAGGGATGCAGTGCTAAATGTGGTTGCAAAAAAGTCGGACTGTCTTGTTCTTTGTCATGCACAAATTGTAAAGGCCGGTCGTGCTCTAATATTGAATCACAAACAATGGAGGATTCGTTTGACTCCGACGAAGTATCATGCGATACATCGCTATTGACGTAATTTACTTGCATCCAAAATGAAGATGAAGAAGAAGCAGGAGAAGAAGAACAAGAAGAAGATCAAGAAGAAGAACAAGAATTTGAAACTTACGAATAAGACGAATAAATTTCAACACTTTTTTTTAATTTACATCGCTTTTATCTTTCCCAATCTTTGAAAATTTCCGTTATTATGCAATAGTTTTACATTAAACAGGATCACAACTGACCCGTGGAGTAGGCCACTGGGGAAACCACGTTAAAGAAACGCGCTAAGTACACTACCTCATAGGTGGCGTGGAAACGTGTGCATATTATGACGATAACAACTTTTATAACTTTTTGAATCGTTATATCTCAGAAACGGTGGCTCGTAAGAAAAAAAGTATTATATGATGATGATGATAATTTTATGATCTACAATTTTTGTCTGAGGTACTTTTATGATAAAACTTACCGTTTTGCTGAAAATCGCGAAAAACTCATTTTTTTGACCTTTGACCTTGAATATTTTTTTTTCCTTACAGGGGAATGATGGGGAACTTCTAGACATTGTTTATAATTATGTTTTGAACAATTTCACAGAAATTCAGCTTGTTGGGACTTTATGTAACCTCGAATGTCTAAATTGACCGGACTATATACATATTGCAACTTTCATCGAAATCGTTAGAGCCGTAAGCAAATTGTAATCCATTACTTCGTATGTTTGAAAAAATTGTCTACTCGACAACGTAAATATACTTAGCAATGATTGTTGTTGAAGTGGAACTGTCAACATGTAACCGATTCCGATTGATAGTGTGTTCCGCAATTGATCCCAAGTAGCACAAAAGTGCTTTATATCAGCTGAATAACTGTCTACCATAGAATCTTAAGCTGTACAAGCCTGCTGAATAAGAGCTTTAGCAGCGCTGTTTCAGCTGATATAACTCTGATTTGGGCACAAATTAAACAGCTGTTAGCTGAATAACTGTAACTAATTGCATTATATTAGCATTATTTAAGCATTAATAATGGTAACAGTCACCCCAAGAGCTGAACATTGGCTGATTATTAGGGTAGGTGTTACCTGTTATGTAGCACATGGCTGATGTATTAAATAAATAAATAAATAAATAAATATCTTTGGACATTTCACACAACGCCATCTAGTCCCAAGCTAAGCAACCTAATGCTTGTGTTATGGTAACGAGATGGCTGATAAATTACTTATATACATTTTTTTTTTGTAAATACATACATATTATAGATAGAAAAACACCCAGACTCGGAACAAATACTTGTAGGTCGTACAAATATTTGTTCCGTGCGGGAATCGAACCCGCGACATGCTGCGCAGCAGTCAATCGCTCAACCACTGCGCCAAACGTGTCGGTGTGGGTTACCTATTTTTCAGCTCAAACTACACACGGGGATCTTTTTCAAGTTTCGAGATCATGCAGTTGTTGAAAATTTATAATTGGCACAGTTGTGAATACATTTTTATTTATTATTCTGGTATTGTGTGCGCGAACCATTTTGTGACAAGTGTTTGTGGTAAGTAAAACCTTGATTTTTTCTTATACATGCGTAAAATTTGGTCGGGAAAGCAAGTTCATGGTCAAATACCGTATGAATATAGGTGAAAATTTTCACGCGCTCTCTAAATATGACTGTTTACTTGGAATTTATAGAATAAATTAGGTTGATGCTATAAAAAAAAAGCTAGAAATCTCTTTTTAAATGACATGTAATTTGACAATAAGCTGTTTACTTATAAATAATTGGTATCCTTTTCAAATGTAGTTGTTATTTTCATTGACTAAACAAAAATAAATTGTTACTATTATTATAATATAAAGGTTAGAACCTGAAAAATGGCGGACAACCAATGTAGACCGCATTAACCACAATTAAATTCTATGGGCTGAATAGTAGTTCACTCGTGGTACGTAAATCCGCAATAAGCTGACACGAGTAGTTCTTGTGTCAAACAAGTCAGCCACCGATCCATGTAAAGCTTAATAGTGGGTATCATTTACGCAAATATTGTACCCAATGAATTATTTTGTATTGGGATATCAATATTTGTATTCTGTTGCAATCTTCACCTATAAGTAGGTACCTGCATTACAAATTAAAATATGTGCTAATATTGTAATCATGTAATTACTTTATTTTACAGGGTAATTCACAACCGGCCACCAACGCAGCGATAGTTGCACTTCGACGACAAAATTCTGCTATATTACTGTTAAACCACTCGTATTTGTTTTAGATGAAACTTTTTCTTTTCTAATTATAATGGCCATGAATAATAAATAAAAGTACAAAATCATCAGTAACTCTGTTTTTTATTTCTTAAACAGTATGTACTAATGGAATGAAGTATAGTGATAATACGTACGGGGCACTATGACAGCTTATTTAACAGCACATAGTAGATTAATTGCCCATGCTAGTACAAGTATTCAGCTCCAACCAGGATCAAAGATTACATATGATCTTATTTACAGCAGTTTGCATTGTAAAAGTTCCATTATGTTCAGCAAGACGCATTATATCATTGATAATTGAGGTCACAGAATAGCTGATTGCATTATAGTAGTTCACATGTTCTGTCTTAAAATGCAAGCATTTTATGGGTACGTTTGTGGCCTTCAATTCAGAATATAGCTACTTTTAGGTCCACAAAAATGCTACATTGCAGCTTACAGTACTATTGATTGCTAAATGCTGATTAACACTGACCTTTACACCTATAATAACGCTCGCAACATTACAATGTTATTGCCGTGGGTGTTAATACAGACAATAAACAGGCGACAGCGTAATTTCCAGCTTTTGCAGTTCGAGTGAACTCTAATAACTCTTCATAAATGCTGAAGTTACCGATGTGGACCCTATGTGATATCTTATAATGCAGATCTGTGCTACTTGGGATTGCCCCGCAGAGCGTGGTTGGCGTGGTGTTGTCCTTGTCACTGTTGCGTGCCTCTACAGTAATATCTAATCAAATCAAATCAAATCAAATTTATTCAAAAATATATAAGGACTAACGATAAATACAGTTTTCCTTAAATCTATGGCAAGTTCACCCATGACTTGTGCCTGAACTAGGTAATCCTGTGTTTCAGGCGATTGGAGATAACATTAATTGATTAAATAATCATACTTATCTTATTGTTGTTGTAAATGTAAAAAGGTGTATAAAAAATATAAAATTATTTAATACTAGGTACCTACTTGTCTACAGTGCACAAAAAATAACACAACTACTTAGCTTCCTAGGTAGCTACTAAGGGGGGTTTGGGGTCTGTGTAGGTCTTAGTATCGCCGGCAGCGCGAGGAGCAGCGGCAGGGCCTGAATGTAAACGAGGCATTAGTGGGGTGGGTTTTTTCAACAGAGAAACTCGCACCTAAGAAATGCTAGGCGCCAATAGTGCACGCCTAGCCGTGTGAAGCTAGGTTATCAAGCGCTAACCGACAGTGCTTCATACAAATTATACACGTCCACGCCATCGATAATCTGCCGCCGCGGCCTGCATAGAATGTTACTTGTCCTAAATGAGAAGTCCATTGCTCGCAAAAATCACACTACAAAGTGAAAAATAAAAAAACGAAACTAAAAATTCAAAGACACCGACTTCCGAAATTAAAGTTATTTTTCACTTTGTAGTCTGTTTTTTGGGAGTCGGTTGTTTTTTTTTTTGTAAAATGTTTTTTTTTTCAAAATCTGTGAATGCAGATCAACATTTTATAAAAAGTTATGGACAGTCTCATAATACCGTTTTCTTGTAACCACAGGTCCACAGCGGTTAAGGTCTTCGCTCTTATTGCCGCAGCCAACGAATTAAGAAATTCGTTGGCCGCAGCTCAAAAGTCCACCATATTTATGTCATGACTAGCTTTTGCCCGCGGCTTCGCCCGCGTAGATGTCGGAAAATATCCCGTGGGAACGTTCATGTGGAAAGCATAGGGCCATCCGATATAACTATGCAAACTCAAATCGCTACGATATATCGTTGCCGTGTTTGGTGGGCTTAAAGCTCCCAGTCAGCATGACATCTTCAACAATAATAGTCATATTTCAGCCAATAAAAAAAACCATAACAAATAACCACTGAATCACTTCATTGGTGAAAACTGTATGAAAATCCATTCGTCGTAAAAAAACCAGCCAAGTGCGTGTCGGACCACGCACAATGAAGGGTTCCGTAGTTCAAAAGAATTTATCCCAAAAACAAACTTAAGACGGGGATAGCCGTAAAAACGTCGTTTTGTTTAGTGTTTTATACGTAGATAACACGGATTTCAATTTTGAAAAAAATATATTACTTAGTTCAGACTTCGATCTAGAAATTTCGGCCGTCCGATACACGATTACTAGCACTTTACTGCATCCAATTAAATCGCAAAGACAAGTCTAATTGTGTTCTTTAATCTTATTTCATTTGAGTTACATTAGGCTTTGAACAATAAAACTTATACCATAATAAAGGTCGCAAAAAATTCGAGATATAACGGCCGTCATAACGTGAAATATTAAAATACCTGTACCACTAATTCCAGCATCAATTATTATTGTTTTCAGCATTGCAAACGCTCGCCCTGAGCCTGAACTTCAGGCTCAGGGCGAGCGTTTGCAATGCTTCCGCTCGGGACTAAACGGCTCAGGCTTCAGGCCCTGAAGCCTGAGCCGTTTAGTCCCGAGCGGAACGTAACGGAGGTCGGACGTGTGCCAATTTTTCGAACCTGCCACCCCGCTAACTTCTGTCACCGGCTGCGACCGGCACAAATTAGCATGTGTTGAAAACAGTTGAATTTAAACGCTATGCCTATGTAAATAAAGACGTCACGCGCGCAAAAGCTTTATTGGTATTTATTTTTATCGCGGCCTATGTTTACCAATCGCATCAAGTGTGTAAAACAGTTGAATTTGAACCCTACACTGGAGCTTATTTTTTCTAATTAGGTATCTTCTTTTTTTGTATTTATGGTCGCTGAAAACGATAGTGGGGTCAAAATGAAAATCCAAGATGGCGGCTGCGAAAATATTCAAATTTTTCGACATGGGTGTTATTTCGTGGTATTTGAGTTCGCTGGAAACGATAAAGGTCTCAAGCTAATTTTGACCTTATTGACATTTTACAAACCATTTGTTTTTTCGGTCCAAGATACTTGGTAAATGATCTGGAAGCTGAATTTAACAAAAAAACATGAATAAGGTCTAAATTCGCTTGACACCATAGAAAGTGTCTAAATCATTATACACATCATTTCTAAGGTCTCAAGCTAATTTCGACCTTATTGACATTTTACAAACCCTTTGTTTTTTTGGTCCAGGATACTTGGTAAATGATCTGGAAGCTGAATTTAACAAAAAAACATGAATGTCAATAAGGTCTAAATTAGCTTGACACTTTTGCTTAAGGGTAATAACTTCGGTAACAGAACTGTGACTAATGTGTACAAACCTAGCTTATTACCAAGTGCTTATTTTTGCAAAATCCTCGTAAATCACGATCAATGCCATTACGAGAGATCTTTTTGTATTTTTTTTTTTCAAACTAGAGCGTTTTACGATTTGTAATAGGACTCGTAAAGAACTTTGTTTCAAAAATTACGCTGTATAACACATCATTGTTATGTAGCTGGACATCACTAACAGCACAATACAGTCGGTGGTGTCGCATGTCGTGGGGAATAGTAGTTTCTGTCATTCCCCACGACAGCGACACCACACCAGTGGTATCGTTGTCAGTGGTGTCGCTGTCGTGGGGAATGAACGTAAAGTAAAATGGCGCGCGGCGCGTAGTTTTGAATCGTACGGGTATATAAGGTCTTCGTGTCACTCAGAATTTAAATCCACCATATTCACAAAAATAAATAAATGTAGGTAGTTATTTTTATTTATTTTAACTGTTCAAGTTTACAATGCATACCTAATCTGTCTAAAACTTTCAAAAATACTTACTAGAAAAATAATTTCTATATGTGAAAACTTTTAATTGGCCTTATTTTTATTATTCTCAATCTTGCAAAATATTTAGCTGTAAGTTTTCAAAAACTGTAAAATAAAATAAAATAAAATAAAACAAAATAAACTTAAGTATACTCTGTGACGCAACATAGTACCTACTCGAGTTCATGAACTCATGAGTCATGAGCGGTGCGCTTGGCGCGCACGTTTCCCGTGCATCGTAATTTATTACGTATCGCTACTCCTTGCGGGGGCTGCGGTAAGCGTTTAATACCTACGGCGCTCGAAATTGCATCGCCTTAACATTGGATATGAAAAAAAAAATGTATGTCATAAAATTACAAATTCACAATTTTCGGACTTTTTCCTTTACTTGTGCTGGGAGACCTTGCTTCTTTCCAAATTTCATTACTCTAGGTCAACGGGAAGTACCCTATAGGTTTTGATTTACTTGCGACAGTTGCGAGTATCAAAATGTGTCGCAAAATGGCCGTATTTTTTTATTGCGTTGACTTAGAAGCTTGAGTTTTTAGGGCCTCAAGAAACCATAGACCTACGTATTTGATATTAATTTCAACTTGATACCTCTATGCGTTCCTCAGAAAAAGGGTCTTGACACACTGACAACTTTGAAAATATTTTTTACGTGATAGAATTACAAATTAACAATTTTCGGACTTTTTCCTATATTTGTGTTGTGAGACCTTGCTTCTTGCCAAATTTCATGATTCTAGGACGACGGGAAGTACCTTATAGGTTTTGATTTACTTACGACTACGAGTATCCAAAAATGTCGCTTAAATGGCCGTATTTTTTTATTGCGTTGACTTAGAAGTTTGATCTTTTTAGAACTCCAAGAGACCATAGACCTACGTATTTGATATTAATTTCATCTGGATACCTTCACGCGTTCCTGAGAAAAACGGTCTTGACAGACTGACAGACAGACAGACAGACATTCAAACGGACAAACAAGTGATCCTATAAGGGTTCCGTTTTTTCCTTTTGAGGTACGGAACCCTAAAAAGTCGCATTAAATAAATACTAAATGTTACCTCAAGAAGTCAAGATACGAACTATGACTACATTTCCAATACCATAAATCTCTCAAAAAGAGGTAGGTCCACAAACATTTTAATATTATTCGTGAATTTTCAAATCAACCCATTATGTGACCGTTATGGGATGATTTTTCAAACACGCTGTACACACAGCTACTTATCAAGTTATACATTTCCAGTATAAGCTGACCTCTCATTGTACGGAACTTCTATACAATGCGAGATCACCTTAAACTGGAGCTGTTTGTTATGTAGCCGTGTGTACCACATATTTTTTTATTTCCTACCATAACTTAAGAAATGCTGGGTTCCCCATACAAACTTTCATCCCCTATATTACCCCCTGTAGGACAATTTTTTAAGAAAAAAAGTAGCCTATGTTCTTCCCCAGGATGCTATCTATCTATATCTATAGCCTTGCCAAATTTTATCAAAATCCGTGCAGTTTTGTGAATTTTAAAATCAACCCCTATTTAACCCCTTTTTTTTTTTTTTTTTTTGAGGGTGGGAAATCATCAAATAACTTCTCCCGCTCTGGGTGGAGCGGAAGGGCGTGTCAGACTTTTACTGACTAAAACCCACCCGTGTTCCTTCAGTTGCCTATGCCAGGGCCGCGGTAACCTCTTCAGACAACCCGCGACCCCAGCGGCGTCGGCCCTATTGGACCCCGTCACTTGCTGACATCTCTTTGAGGCGCGCATGGAACACAACGCGCCGTCGACTCGGGCCTGGTCCTTACCGGACGGCGAGCTACCCGCTGCTCACCGTCCGCAGGCCCGCGCCTACGGTGGCCGGAAATCGCCCCGCGATTCCCGCCACCCAGGGCGTCTCCTGCGGCGACTGAGGGCGTGAGGCTGCCTCTCCCTCACGCGTTCCGCCTCCTCCTTCGCGAGCATCACTGCTTCGCAGAAGGAGGTGACGGCCTCCCATGCACTCTCGCTCCGCACCATGGCCTGGACCAGGCTCGGACGCGAGAGATCGCTGCCGCCGATCGCCTCCGTGAGAACACGGCGGTGCTCTGCCCAAGCCGGGCAGACCCCCACTGTATGCTCCACCGTGTCCTCCGGGCGATCCACACAATGGTAACACCCGGGCGTTTCCTCCCGCCTTATGCGAAACAGGAACCTCCCGAAACAACCATGTCCGGTGAGGACCTGCGTCAGGCGGAAGATGAGGACGCCGTGGCGCCTCTCTAACCACTCCTCAAAGAGGGGACTTATCGCCGCAATTGTGGCGTGCCCAGCGCTGGGTTGCGACAGTCGCGCTCTCCATGCCGCCATGAGATCCCGCCGGAGCTCTGTCCGCTGTACAGTGATTTCTCGCGGCAGCGGAGTTACGCCCCGGCGCTTCGCCTCCTCGCGCCACTCCCACACGTGCGTGAGGACCTTTGCCTCCAGATCCCACGGCGGCAATCCGGCAAGGAGGCTCGCCGCCTCCCGGGAGACCGTGCGGTATCCCCGGACTAGCCGGATGGCCATGACCCTCTGGGACGCCTTCAACCTGCCGGCTGGTCCCAGCCTTAGGGAACGCGCCCACACCGGTGCTCCGTAAAGGGCCATGGACCGCACTACCCCCGCGTAGAGCCTCCGGCAGGAGGCGTTTGGACCCCCGGATTGGGCAGGAGCCGCCTCAAGGCAGCCCCAGCCCGTGCCAGTCCGGGAGCCAAACGTCGGAAATGCTCCACGAAGTTCCACCGGCTGTCGAGGACGAGTCCCAGGTACTTCATCGTCAACCCGACTCCGATGTGAACCCCTCCCACCGTTATTTCGGAACCCGACGGTGTCGCATTCCGAGGACCATGAAAACACATGGCCTCGGACTTGTGCAGGGCCACCTCGAGTCCCAACTGCCGGATCCTCTCCACGACTATCGCAACCCCGCGTGTCGCTAAGTCAGCCGCCGCCTGGTGCGACTTCCCTTGCGCCAGGACCAGCGTGTCGTCAGCGTAACATACTACGCTGACGCCGCTAGGGAGGTCGGCGCGCAGCACCCAGTCGTAACCGATGTCCCACAAATGCGGCCCCAGGACCGATCCCTGTGGGACACCGCACGACATCTCTCGCCGGTTCCACTCTCCCTGATGACCGGGGTAGATGACGGCCCTGTCCGTCAGATAGGCCTCGACCACTCGACAGAGGTAGGTCGGCATCCGGTGATACCGGAATGCCTCCCTGATGCAACTCCAGGGCAGGGTATTAAAGGCGTTGGCGATGTCTAGGGACACCGCCAAGACGACCCCACCCCGGGCCACTGCATCCCCCGTCGTGAGGGCTCGCACGCGCATGATGGCGTCCACCGTAGAGCGCCCCTTGCGGAAACCAAACTGGCTCTCCGCCAAATCCGGCCCCTCCTGCACCAGCCACCCGACGAGGCGGTCTGCAATAACTCTTTCAAAGAGCTTGCCCACCTCGTCGAGCAGCACGATGGGTCGGTAAACCCCTATTTAACCCCTTACGGTATGATTTTTCAAAACGCTGAACCGCATATTTCTTTATTTCCTACCAAAATCATAAACTTGAATGTTCATAAATATCACTAACTTAAGTAATGCTGGGTTTCCCATACAAACTTTCATACCCTATATCACCCCCGTAGGATAATTTTTTAAGAAAAAAAGTAGGCTGTGTTCTCCCCCAGAATGCTATCTATAGCCTTGCCAAATTTTATGGAAATCCGTGCAATTTTGTGAATTTTAAAATCAACCTCTATTTTACACCCTTACGGGATGATTTTTCCAAACGCTGAACCGCATATTTCTTTATTTCCTACCAAAATCATAAACTTGAATGTTCATAAATATCACTAACTTAAGTAATGCTGGGTTTCCCATACAAACTTTCATCCCCTATATCACCCCCGTAGGATAATTTTTTAAGAAAAAAAGTAGGCTGTATTCTCCCCCAGAATGCTATCTATAGCCTAGCCAAATTTTATGGAAATCCGTGCAATTTTGTGAATTTTAAAATCAACCTCTATTTTACACCCTTAGGGGATGATTTTTCCAAACGCTGAACCGCATATTTCTTTATTTCCTACCAAAATCATAAACTTGAATTTTCATAAATATCACTAACTTAAGAAATGCTGGGTTTCCCATACAAACTTTCATCCCCTATATCACCCCCTGTAGGATTATTTTTTACGATAAAAAGTAGCCTATGTTCTTCCCCACGATTATAGCCTTCCCAAATTTTATCGAAATACGTGCAGTTTTGTGAATTTTAAAATCAGCCCCTATTTCAACCAATTATGCGATGCTTTAAAAAAAAATTAACGCTTAATCGCGTGTTTCTTTATTTCCTACCAAAAGCATAAAGAAGGACGGCCAAATCGTACCTGACTACGAGGCGGTGGTGTACAGATATCCCATATATATGAAAAAATCTAGTATTTTTTAAGGTCTTAAAAAACATAAGAAATAGATATTTAAGTCGCCAGAAAAAAAAGCACAAACACATTTTTTTTTTAATAGCATAATTTGCAAATTATTTAGAATAACATGTTCAGAACGCACCTTTGACGATTCATTTTGCTTAAGAAATGATTTAGTACTCAAAGATTATAATTATTCACGTTATTAGATGTAATTCAATTCTATATACTTGTGTATCAAACCAACTAGTGCTGTTTTTATTATGTATTGGTTCTTGTCATAAAAATAATTATGTGGGTTCATATTAAGTATCAGCATTTTGTTCAATTGTGTACAACGGAACGTCATAATATGTCATCGACGCGTGCCATGGATTGACAGTGTCAATACTGTCAATTACAACGGGTGTCAATTTGACACTAATATACTGTAGTGTGTAGTCTTTGCACCCGGCGATCTCGCATTGTTGTGTTGTTGTTGTTGTTAGTGTGAATATTGTGATACGTACTGTACTGTTTTGGATTTCCTTCTGTTGTTTGACCTTGGCATTGTTTTACAGACTGATAACTAGGTACCGCTTGTGACGATTATTCTGTGCTTTTGATTTCCGGACACCGATAACCTCAAAAGTATTTTTTGCATTATTGAAATATCTTGGCTATTTAGATACCTATTATTTTCGAAAGGGATGGTGTTTACTACATAAAACAATCAAATCTCACTATAATTTGCTTCTGTACACTGAAAATAAAACTCAGGTCCAGCTTCTATAGAAATTTGACCGATGTTCTTTGAATTTTCATATTCCTAACTTAAGAAATGCTGAGTTTCCCATACAAACTTTCATCCCCTATATCACCCCCTGTACGATTATTTTTGAGAAAAAAAAAGTAGCCTATGTCCTTCCCCAGGATGCCATCTGCAACCCTGCCAAATTTTATCGAAATCTGTTCGGTAGTTTAGCTAAGCGTGAAAAGGTAACAGACAGACAGAGTTACTTTCGAATTTATAATATTAGTAGGTATGGATTATCTATTTACAAAAAATCTATTGATTGGACTAAAAAAATAAAACGCTTGTAGAATAATCTGACAAAAAATCAGAATGATTGCATGTACCTAAGTCTATTAGTAAGTATGGTTTTTATTCGTTAAAAAAAAAATTTTGAGGTCATCTTCGTGATTTTTTTCTATCGTATCAAATTAGTTGTATTATGTCTTCAACACACTATCTAATTAACATCTAATATGTCCTGAAGAATATCCTAATATTTTTCTCATTTTGCTTACTGCATTATATCCTAAACTTTTAGGCATTGTAAAACTTGCGTTTAGTTGCGTTTAGGCAGGGCCGGATTTAGGGGAGGGCAACCGGGGCGAAAGCCCCGGGGCCTCCACGAGCAGGGGGCCTCCACAATAGAGACTTCGGAAAAAAAAAGCCTAGCCTTGGTAACGAGTTGGTTCAATTTGTGTCTTTGATTGAATCATACAAAAAGGACTATGGAAAAGATCAATCGCCGGAACTATTTTACTACCAAATTCTCGAAGATCAAAATTTCAGAGCTACATTCCCAAACCTCGAAATTGCATTGAGAATGTATTTGGTTTTGATGGTATCAAATTGCACTGGAGAGCGCTCATTTTCAAAAATGAAAATTATAAAAAATAGGCTTCGAACCACGATGGGACAAAACCGTCTATCAAAGCTTTCTCTCCTGAGCATTGAAAGCGATTTACTCCGAGAACTGGATTTCAGCGAAATCATCAACGATTTTTCGGCAAAAAAAGCTCGAAAGGTTCCGTTCGTTAACACTAAAATTTAATTTCAGATAATTCTTGTTTCCGATTATATTTATATGTGTTTGTTAAATACTAAGAGAATCTACTTGGTTTCACAATAAATTATTTATTGAAAAACTCGACTGAAAAAAATTGTTCATTTTATTTGGAAAATAATTTAGGGCAAGGGGGCCTCCACTCCTTTGTTGCCCCGAGGCCTCTGGACCCCTAAATCCGGCCCTGCGTTTAGGTCATGTAGTCCCCATAACTCCATAAAGGCATAGCGTGATGATAATCATTTAAAAAAGGTAATAATGGTAATCATTTAAAGGTTAAATCTGTAAATAATTGCAATATTTTATACGTTTGGCAATATTCTAACCTTTTGGCTCGTCTACAAATATTATTTAGACAAACACTATCAACTAATATTTGTAGTACGGTCGGTTTTTATAGAGTTCGATTGCAAGGTCTATCACTGCGTAGCATGTAAAAAGTAAACAAAACAAGTCTTCGAGTCTTCCAGGCGACGACGCGACACTGCGACAGCGACGCGGACGAGGCGATGGATGCATTGCATTGAAGTTATAAGTTTCTCGAGAACCAGTAGATGGCGCTATGTGTTACTTGCAATGATATTGTTACAATAATATAAGAATCTTAAGGAATCCAAAAATATGAGTAAAGGCGTGTATATGTTAATATTTTGACGAAAAACAATAATAAATTATGTTTTTTATGAATTAAGTAAATTATTAAACATTTTGTAATCACGAGATGTTTCTTCAATAAGTGGGTCAAGGACAAGGTGTTCTAAATACATAATGGCAGTTGTGTGGCATACCATATCATAACAAAAGAATAAAGATTTCGAATCTATAACTTTAGCAATATGAATAAATCTAATTAATTACTTATTGGGCATTATTATCGTAAATTGCTATTTTTCAAGCTTTCTAATTATTTGCTAATGGCAACATTTATGGAGCTTATTTTGGGTCATTCGCGTCGCTTCCAACTTGTACTTCGTTTGGATTTTTGTAGAGGTGCCTTTCTCTAAACTTGCAACATAGCATAGTTTTATAGTTTAGTGTTTTCAATTTCATTCAAGAAAGCTGGCGGGTGTGCAAATGTGTTAAAATTAAAGTGACAATTAATTATTGAAGAAATAAAAGTGTTAAAATACGCTAGAACAGTTAATGCAATAGTCAAGGTAAGCATTTTAATCTTTTGGTGTAGCGTTACGGCTTCGTTAAGGGCATAATTACTTATTGCTAGGACTTTTCATCTTGAAAATTTCCACTCGTGAACTTTCGAAGTAAAGTTCTCAGAAGTTTCTTTGTTGACTTTCAACTTTTCCGATGTTCGTCGTGCCTTAGCAACGAGATGAACTTGAACAGTTAGTGTGTGTCATGAAAAGTTTGCCCAGAAAATAGTAAAACTTAGAATTTTCGTCGCCATTTTATTTTTTGTCGCGCTGGAAAAGCGGCCATTTTCTTTGTGCCGCGTCGCTTACGACGACTCATATGTGGTCCATAAAGTTAATTTAGTTAAGTTGGGGCGTGATCTCATCGTATGAAGTGATTCGGTGAGATAATTAACGCTATACAGTGATAATCGTTCAAAATCCAATGTTTGTGTAGTCCTAGTGAAGTTTTCTTAATGGCCTAGTTATTGCGTGGTGATAATAGACCTTGTTTAGACGTTGCATTGATTTGTTCGTTGTAGGGCTAAGGGCGCGGCGAGTGGCTAGACGGCATCATGGACGACGACCAACAGTTCTGCCTGAGGTGGAACAACCATCAGTCGACACTGGTGTCTGTTTTCGACACTCTTCTCGAGAAGGGTATGCACGTGGACTGCACCCTGGCTGCAGAAGGACAGACGCTCAAGGCGCACAAAGTGGTCCTATCGGCATGCAGTCCCTATTTCGAGGTACGTAAACTCATTACAATGTAGGTCAATTACAATCGTGTCTAAGTTACTTGCAAGGCAACACAGTTTTGCTCTAATAAACATTCCACTTGTACCATTCTAGCTTTCATGTATTAACAATTAGGCAGTGCATAGATGAGTTGGCAACCGAAAGTTGCCTCTACTACTTTTTCTAAACGCCTGCTTGCAATTATTCATTACCTAACATCATGCCATTAACAGTTGTTAACTTAATGACATGCTAGTGTTTTGGTGCGTTAACTAATTACATTTAATTGAGTTTGGTCTCATGTTATTGAGACTCTGAAATTGTAAAAGAATTTTACTTTTAACAATGAATTGTCAGTCTTAACTTTCATTAGAATATTTACAAACACAGCCAGTAGTAAAAGTAAACAAATTGAACAATGGTTGGATGATTTGTTTCAGAGTGTACTATCACAGCAGTTTGATAAGCATCCAATAATTATCCTCAAAGATGTGAAATATGCCGAGTTGAGAGCCATGATGGATTACATGTACCGCGGTGAGGTCAACATATCTCAAGACCAGTTGGCCGCACTGCTGAAAGCCGCCGAGTCCCTACAGATCAAGGGTCTCTCTGACAATAAGCCTTCGAGGCCACCGTCGCGCCCTGCGCAGGCTGTAGCTGCACACCCGCCTCGTGCCCCTTCACCACCTCCACAGGTTTGTGATAACAACACTAATCATTATTTTTAAATTCTACTCTTAAGAGGTATGAGAACATATTTCATACTCAAACAATGAAAAATGAAATACATTCTAGAACAGATTATACAAGTGGGTACTTACATAAAATAGATGTGTTTGGAATGTTGTCAAAAAATTGTATCTCTCATGCATGATTGTATGAGAATCACAAGTTATAGTAACATTCAAATGTTAAACCTTGGCACCATGTTCATGTGTGTTGGCAGATGTTGTAATGTGAAATTCATCAACAAAAGATAAAGTTGGACTGCAGCAGAACACATGTAAAAACATAGCCAATGTCTGTTTTAATATTAGTCATGAAATGTTTTGTAGAGCTTACTTTGAATAAAAATTATAATTTATTATTTTAGAATTTTGCAAGTCCGTGACTATGCATTAATCAATCAAAATCAAAATTCCTTTATTCAAATTAGGCTGAGAATCAGCACTTTTTGAACGTCGAAATTACAGTAAGACAGTCCCCACAAAACGCCCGCCCTTCACCACTTCCTAGTGCTTTAGCTGGGAAGAAGAAGTAGCGGAACAAACTCCCCAGCAGCACAGCTGTCTGTTCAGTTAGAAGAACTAGATTCTATACAATAGTACCTATGCAAAATAATTTACGCAACACAATACATTAAATTATATTTTTGTCAAATAAAATAAACAATTTTAGTACTTAACTCATGTAACCTGTCATTATGTAAGCTGATCCTGGAGAAAGAACATAACATAAACATTGTCTTGAGTTAATCACAGCGACCAACTATTCTTATCTTTTAAGTAATCCTTGATAGAATAGTATGCCTTTGAACAAAGATTGGATTTAACTTTAATTTTAAACACATTAAAAGGCAAATCTAGCAAAGAAGAAGGTAGCTTGTTATAAAAAGTTATATCAAGACCAACAAATGAGTTATGAACCTTATGAAGCCGATGAAATGGATCACGTAATTTGTCCTTATTTCTGGTGTTAATATTGTGAATATCACTGTTTTTACTGTACAAATGTATATTTTGCCTAATGTATAAGATGTTGCCGAAGATGAACTGTGATGCCACCGTGAGAATACCAATATCTTTAAAAAATTCTCTCAGAGAAACTCTAGCACCTAGCTGGTAAATTGCTCGAACAGCTTGTTTTTGAAGAACAAAAATATTTTGAATATCAGCCGCTTTGCCCCATAGCAGAATACCATAGGACATAACGCTATGGAAATAACTAAAATAGACTAACCGAGCTGTATCAACAATAATAATTCTATAGTATGTATTTCTTTCACTAAAAGGTGCCTGAAATGTCATTGCAATTTATTTTATATCATACTTGCCTTATTTTAATATTTGGCAGGAATGCAATAAGTTGAGGAAATAAGATGTATGGAACTATAAATCATTTATTTGAATATAACCGGAAAAATAATTAGTATTTGTTACTAAAGCAGGTAGATAATAATAGCCACTGAAGAAGACATAACATTCTAGTACTTAATGAGTAGATAGATAATTATGTAGCATGATATCCATTGGATGTCGACTCATGTTCAGAGGGGAAGATCAACAGCTTCTAATAAGTGTTGTGTGAACCTTGCTGGTTATAACAATATTAATATAAACCATCAGTAAAAAAACCTAGCCAAAGTTTTTGATTATGTTGTTTTGTCTTCTGTGTTGGTTCTGCGAGTCTGACCACAGTAAAAGTGTCAGCTAGTCAGAAAGGGTTGAGGGTTGCTGAATGTACACATTTAAGCCACCCTTGGGGGACTAATTTATTTTTAACACACATGCAAAGTAGTAGGAGCGGGTTACTAGAACCCGCTCCTACTACTTTGTATGTGTGCAACAATTTACTGATGGCCACATGTAATAATATCAAGATTTAAGCTATATCTAAGTAGAATATTAGCAAATTACAACTTCAAGAATAAATTTCCTACTAAACGATGGTGAGAACTGTATTAAATTCATTGTGAAGTTAGAAGAACTAAGCAGTCAAACAGACACAAACAGCGAGTATGTTTTAAACCTAACTATACAAGGTGTAACTTAAATAATGCACAACCTCTTAACCCCTCATTGCGCTCATCATTAGGAACAACTTTTACTATAGGGACAAAAAAACAGCTGTTCCCTACATTTTGACGAGTTAAGCAAACATAAATGTAGGGAACAACTTTTTCGCGATTTCAGGTTTGGTCCCATAGTAAAAGTTGTTCATAATGATGAGTACAATGACCCCTTGAGAGGTTGTGCGTTATTTAACCCTTTCGAGTACCAAGGTCGCGATATCGGGCGGGAATCAATAGATAATCGTTGTCTCATTACTCGTATAAAATACACCACCACACATCTTGTATAATTATATAGATTTAAACTAAAAAAAGAGCCATTTGCACACGACATTATTTAATAAACAATTGGCTGGCAATGTTGCCTCATAGTTAATTATACAAAGGTGATAAACAATAGTCTTTTATGATCACCAGGCCCGAGACGGTAGTATAGACAGCAGCCGTGAAGGGTCAGTGAGTCCAACACGGCGTCGGAAGAAAGCGCGTCGCATGTCCAACGAGTTGCCGCCCGTACCGATCCCGCCGCCCAACGACAACGCGCAAGGCAACGGAGACGACGGCGCTTGCAAGGAGGAGCTGCAGAGAGATGGGGTAGAGGATCTCACGCTCGACGAGGAAACAGACGAACAGCCCGTTGTGGCGCACAATGATGTTGTACGCAGTAAGTGTCACGTTTTCTTACCTATTGCCTAATTTTTACTGTTTACACTCCATATATTATGACATGACAAAAGTGGCCTCCCTAGACACAAATGAAGTTTTCCTTCAAGTATAGTTTCAGAGTCAAACACCTCTGAGCTTGTTTCGGTGTTTCTTCTCAGAGTAGATAGATTATGAGAAACGCCGACCATATCTACTTTTAAAAATATGATTGATGTTGTAAAAACCAATTTACTGAAAAAAATCAGTTGGTTTTGTCAGCTCATCTTGACTGACCATTAAAATTCATAAAAGCATATTTTGTGTGCATATTTCCTTGCTATGAAGGATCTTATAAATTCAATGACAAAAACACTTAACTAAATGAGAATAGCTTGCGGCGGCTTCCGGCTTCTTCAGATGATACAAGTAGTAAGGCCTTTACTGCCTAAGAAAATATGAAATTAATGGCAAAATCTGCTAATCTATATCACTTCAAACTGTGCTAAGATTCTCTCACTTGCATATAGTCTTTACTAGTACTTTCAAGATGCAAAGGACATACAAGATGTAACTTAAATAACACACAACCTCCTAATCGGTCATTGTAAAAAAATCTGCTGTTTCCTACATTTATGTTTGCATACTCGTCAAAATGTAGGGAACAGCTGATTTTTTTTTCGATTTCAGGTTTTTCCCATAGTAAAAGTTGTTCATAAATTGATGGGTGCAGTGACCCCTTAAGAGGTTGTGCGTTATTTAAGTTACACCTTGTATCTACAGTTTTTATTTAAAACCCGCCTGGGGAAACAAATCCGCGTGACCCTAAAGGAGCAATAAATAAGTTTGAAATATTCGCACTTTCTGGCTTTTTTGTCTATCCTGCCAGAAGTAGATTTTACTTTGTTTAGTAACAGAATGTTTGTTGATCTCTATAACCGAACATGGATCTGTGTCTAAAGGTTAAATCACTTTGTTAGTAAATGCAAGCAGGATGACTTCAAATGATTGTCTCACCCATTTTACAGTCATTTTTAATTAGAAAAACAACTCAAAACATAATTAAGTACGACATGTAAAACTAGTCATAGTACATGTCAGTTTTTAAACTGTCATGGTCACTAACATTATGGTTAACAAACGGGATATTTACCATGTTTACTGTTAGATTCGAGTTCCCGATATTTCGGCACTGTTGCAAGCACCATGATCACGGATAAACCGAAAATCGAAATATCGGGAACTCGAATCTAACATGGTAAATATCCCGTTTGTGTTAATAATACATTTCATTGAAAGCGTCTAACGGGCCTCTGCGAGTTGGCTTTGGCCCCTCGTACGCCTTTTAAAGGTCCGGGACTCCAGGGTCCCGAGAATTGTCAATTGTCAAGACACATAAAAATAATAATAATACATGTCCTTTATGAAAATAAAATAAAACAAACAGAAGTGTAGACATAACATTTTATTCTGACAAGTTCAAATAAGTAATGATAGAGATTGAAAAAATATGTCTTGGAACAGCACGCCTCACAACGCTGCTCTACTCTCGATGTGTCGCCTTGTCAAACTTTGTCCAATACAAGAACATTAATTTCTATACTCACAATTACACAAAGAATTCATATTAGCAGATAAGTTTTAAAAACTAGAAACTTGAAATTATAAGATTAATATATTTTTAGATAGATACACCTTGAGGTGGAAAGAGAGTAGGGAGGCCTTTGCCCAGCAGTGGGACAATTATGGCTAGTAAAAAAAAAGATACACCCTGAAATTTGTTATTTACAAAAAAATGTAATTAAAAAGTGTGTGTGTGTGTGTGTCAGTTCCGACGCACGACTGGAGTTTAGTCTTCAAGTAGGTACGCCTATCTCTGAATATCCACTTTAAGAAACAGTAATTGGTTTCTTGTCCTTTCATACAAATATTTTGTGTACAAGCCGTGTATAAGTGGCTGTAGGCATCCCGTCGCGCGCCGACAAAAAGTCTCGAACAATCGTGATAACCTCACGCGGGGGGCCGGTTGCGTTTGTGGTTAAGGGGGATGCGCAGTGGTAGCCCGCGAAATTATTTTTTTTTTTGTGGGTTTTTTGCAATTTGCAGGTCCGTGTCAGGTCTTGATCAAAATATGATACGCGACATCGACAATAACAAATATGTATTTACATGATTTTGAACATAAAAATCATCAATACATCTCTCTAAGTTAGATTTGCCGTGATTTGGTGTGATTTCCGAAATCAGCACCCTAGTTTGAATAATTTTGAAACAAATTGCTAATCCATTGCTGTTGTTTGTCGTCACGATTCACGTCGTCACATGGACGGATTATTCTAAATCTTCTATAAGTTTTGTTTCATTCTCCGGATGAGTCCTATTGATTTCCGTTATCAAACTGACAACCAAAAAGATATTAACAAAATCGATGAATTTTCTTAGATTTTTTTCCGTAAAATTTATGTATGTATCGTCAACATGTTGAGAGGCGTCAGTGCGTGCTGTCATAGAGGCGTGCACTTTATCCAGGCTTGCTGACTGGTTTTACATATTAATTGATTGTAATAAAACTTCTTTTATGTAACTTGAGAGCTTCTTCACACCGAAATGAGATTCGATCTCGATGGTACGAGCACATTTGGATTGCATAGTTCATCACATACCTACTGCTCTGCAGATAAAATCGGATGATCGCGTTCTGTGTGCTGAAGCTCTAAAATATGTTCGTACGACATGTTTCACTCAGCGCCACATTCTAACATTACAGATTTCCAATGGCACATGGAACGATCTCAAGATGATATTATGAACTCGAGTGACGGCGCGCGAGAGTCGCAAGGTAAGCCCGCACACCTGTACAACGGCACTGTCGCACGTGGCCCGCCTGCCTGCGATGGTGCCTCGCTCAGACAACATGTTGCGTTGACACTGCTTTCGATGTTTATTATATAATGTACCTTTCAACAAACAACGCGACATGTCACATGGGATTCAATTGATAGTCTGGGACAATTAACTTTTTTTCTGTAAAATTTTGTCTCATAATGAATTACAAGCCTGTTTGTCATATCAAAAATGTATGAAAAGTTAATTGTCCCAGACAAACAAGGAACGGATGAAATGCGCAATGTCTTCCCATAATTTGAAATAGACAAACAGTCATTGCTTAAAATAATCTATTTATGTTATATATAAATATTATATTTTCACGACAGTGTATATGAGAGTGCTAGTGTTTTCACATGTGAAACTCCAATATTATATTAATTAATTAGTATCTAATATTATTATAAACTACTAATCTTATTACAGTTCTATATTTTATTACGATATGAAACTTTAAAGATATTCCAGTGCATCAGGTAAAGGTTTTTAATTTTGGTAATAAGGTATTATAAAATGTAGCCTTTTCAAGGCGAGGTAATTGAAAGGTAAGTATAGGTTTACGATAATAATAATACACAAATTGTTACGCTTATGTTTGTGATATGGGATCTTAGTGAATGTAGATCATTGCATGCTTCAGTAATGTAATATTGTCGTAGAAAGCACGCGTTGCAGTTAACTTTGGCAATTAGTGCAACTATTTACTATTTAAACACGTTAATAGTCTAACACTGGAGTGGAATGGTTTATTTTATTGGTAAGTAATTTTTTACGTATTTATTATCAATGATACCTTAGTTATTAAATATGGAGTACAATTTATTTCAATCAGCACGACACTTCAATTCGCCCATATTTTTTTGGGTGTTTAAAATTAGTTGGTTCATCTTCGCTAAGCAAAAATATCGTGGAAACCATTTTTAAAGCAAAAGTGTGAAATTGAATATTTGTACAAGATTGGACTGTCTGCACGCCGCGCCCCAAATGAAGGTAAATGTGAATTATTTACATTGTCCACGTAGTTGATGGTTATGTGGCTTATTTATTTATTTTATTATTTTCGTTTTTTTTTGCATTCACATGTGATTTCACTGCAGACGTCTTTTCTTAGCAATTCATGTTCAAAATTATAAGAAAAAATTGTTTCGTTTAATTTATGCATGTTCACTAGGTCTACATATAGAATAAACAAAATTATCGGAAGCATGGTGAGACACTGCCAGTTCCTAGTGGATGCGCATTTCATTTTTCAATATACTTAAGTAATTATTTCGTTAGGACATTTAAAATATTAAATGTTTGAAGCCAAGACACCAGACTACAACAGGACATAAAACATGGGGCATAAACAATGAAGTATACAGTTTTACCTTTTTACATCATCATACACATTGCTAACAATACCTTACGCTTATTTACCTTTGTCTCTGCTATCTCCTTGCACACTACTTGAACAACACCCGCTTGTAAGCACAACATCAACTACAAGTTATCATGTAGTCACATCTTATCTCTTGCACAACAACAACGGGTCACTATCTTGACATCTTGTCTCTTGTAAGCACAACAACCACAGGTCACCATCTTGACATATTGTCTCTTGTAAGCACAACAAAGCATCCTTTCATTGCGAGCTACTTCCAACCTGCGTATCAATACTCAATCATTTATTGCACCAATCACCAATGCTTTGTAATAATTTTTTCTTGCTTTTCATTTACACTTCCAGAACTGGTAGAAATGTTTAACACTCATTACGCCAAAACCCCTTTTGCGTTAACCCGTGGGTACTTTAAGAACAACGGCATTAAGATCGAAGAAGGATGTGACCAAAGTGTTGAAAAGAAAGTCAGAAACAAATTGGTGACAGTACAAAAAAGGTCAAAAAAGAATCGAGATTTTGCCACATCTAAGGCAGGGATTCGTAGAATTGAGCATAAAGATCGTTTATACGTATGTTCAATATGCAAGAAGAAACATTATAAGTATAGAAGGAACAAGTTGAGACATGAAAAGTACGAATGTGTCACTGGGCCGCAGTTTGGTTGTGAGAATTGCGGGAAAAGATATTCTCAGAAAAAGACATTGATCTCGCACGTTGCTCAGAAACATCCTAACTGGATGAAGGAGTATCACACAGAAAAATAATTAACACTCGTTTTTGAAGCAATTGATTTTTTTTATTATGTTGTCATTTAGCACTTGTTTTTTTTTTTAAAGAGTTTATAACATGAATTGTTAAGAATAAGAATATTAAGTTTAGATTTGCTTTATGTCTGTTAAGCTTTAGTCCTTTTGGTCGCCGCTTTGAGATTTTTTTTTGTTTACCACTAAAGATACAACTGAAAGTCATAACATTTTGATTTTTGTTAAATTGTTATACCGTAGCCAGTTACTATCTCGTTATAGTTATTTTTCCATATATTTTTTTTCCTTTTTTGAATATATTTCTTTTCGTTATTTTTTTGTTTTTATTTATTTTTGAACTTGAAATCTATTACTTAACGCGCAACATTCGAAGGCTGATAAACGGACTGTATTGAACTTTTTATTGCAGGAAACACGTCACCGCGGAATAATATCGTGACTCGTAGTAAAAAAGTAGACGAAGACTTGACAGAGACAACCACCACCACACTAGCGATACTGAAAACTGTGAAGTCTCCGCCGCCGCCGCCGCCGCCCGTCAGCGCGACCGAGGAAGCCAAGGAAAACAAAAAGGTGGTGGAGAATAAGTCTCCGAAACTGTCGTCTCCTAAGTCCTCACCTAAGTCTTCAACTAAATCTTCACCCAAATCTTCACCGAAATCTTCACCTGATCGGCCTCATGGCAAACCTCGTTCGTCCTCGTCGCCGTACAACATACTGCCGACGCACTCCGCCCTAGCGTGTGCGCAGTACAAGACTGAGAAGGGGTACAAGTGTCCCAACTGTCAGAGATGCTACAACGCGCGCAAGAACCTGGTGCGGCACGTGACGCTGGAGTGCGGCCGCGACCCGCAGTACAAGTGTCCGTACTGCGCCTACAGCAAGCACCGCCGCAACGAGCTCAAGAAGCACATCGAGAAGAAGCACCCGAGCGCGTACCAGCCTAAGTGAATGTAACGAGCCGATATCACACCACAGTGCTTTACTAGTGCCTTATTACTACAAAACTAATTGATCTTCCTTTAGATAATATTAAAGTTAAATTTTATATGCGTCATGTTTACCTATGTATTGATAAATGATTGATATTCAATATTTTTTGAGCTATTAAACGATAAAAGAGTTCACGAGACTTTTAATTTTGTATCTGTTCAATGTCACCCAGTCCATTCCGATAATGTTCTTATGGGAAGATAAGTTTTAAAATCAGTTACTGTTATTTGGATTGTGCATGTTTTGCATGAATTTAGAAGCTTCGCCTTTTATAATTTCTAACAGAAATTATTTTTTTATATTTTTTTATTATTATAACGCATTTCTTTGGTTCCTTAATTTTATTTTAGCCTTTGGTAGAATTAACAAGACTCAGTATGTAGTTCCGCTTAACTTATTATTTGCAATACCGTTAATGTATTGTATTTCAGAGTTGCACAAGGATAGCCACCTGCCGTCGGCCCTGCTGTCGCTGCTGTCGGCGCAGCAGGCGCAGTCGCAGTCGCTGGTGTCGCTGGTGCCCTCCTGCATCCAGGTCACTAATGTCATGAAGCCCTCCGCCACTAAAGACCTCGTGCCCTATGCTTCGCCCCTGCACTTACCCAAGCTGCCACTAGATACGCTCAACTCCATTCCGGAGAACATTAAGGCGCATCTCTTGCAGCAAGCGTTCATGCAGAATAACAACATGCCTATCAAACAAGACGACACCGAGTCAGATGCGGAATATGACGATACCGACGATATAGTGCTGCCAGAGGAGTCCGACACGTTCTACGACAGCAACGGCGGCTTCTCGGGCAACTCGGGCGACGACGTGTACGATACCAAACCGGACATGAAAGGGCACTGGAAGCGAGACGGCAACAGCTCGGACGACGCGAGCCGGCACTTCGAATGTAAGCACTGCGGTAAGAAGTACCGCTGGAAGTCCACCCTGCGGCGCCACGAGAACGTGGAGTGCGGCGGCAAGGCACCATCCCACCAATGCCCCTACTGCTCCTACAAGGCCAAACAGAGGGGCAACCTAGGCGTACACATTAGGAAGCACCACAACAACGAGTGGTACATATACGCTAGCAACAAAGTTAGGCGGAATAAGAAAACGTCTATTTAGTTACATTAAGAAGAGAAATATATTTAAAAAATCTTTAGACCAAAGTAGATACCTAACCAAATCGGTACTGCAATAATTTTATTTATATTTACATTACTTTTTTGTTGAAGACATTTTAATATACACTAAAGAAATAGTTGTAATGTGCACATTCCCTAACGGCATTAGTGTTAATTTTGTTGTTTTTGTTTTAGAGTTTATTATGGTAGTTAAGACTGACCCTAAGTATTTTATTCAGAAGAATATGACCCAAGGTCGCCGTAAATTTAAATATTAGACAAATGGAAACTAGTGTATAGGAGCTATCCTTTCCAAAGTGATTGCGACGTAACTGTCTAATCACCAAAGACCCATAAAGAGGGTCATTGCAACCAAATTTTTGGAATTTCCATTATTTAACTCGAATTTGTTTAGTTTTAATGACCTATCATTCCTAGAAAGGAATAATTCCAAATTGATAATTTAGTGCAATGATATTAAATAATTAGTTGATATTACATTAACACTTGACCTGCTCCGTCAGGTATCTGTAACATTGACCACCACGGGTAGATTTATTTATAATGTACGACAACATAACGTCGTGACGAATCGTTAGTCTCGCTATATCGACCCTATTGTTCATGTTTATAATTTATTTAAATTGTTTTCTTCCATTAATTTGTTAGTACATGGGACCATTTTACCTTGTCTTCCTTACTTTCTTTGTAGCAAACCCAAAGTTATTTTAATGTTGTTTATTTAATAGGATAGTGTTTTGAAGGACTCTTGTCCTATATAATGCAGTGTTCCGATTTTTTGTGCGATGTAACGATAGTTTACTTGTCGCGATTAGCACCAAAATTCGGAATAATTTGCAAATTAGTTAGTTAAAAGCTCATCAATAATGTGCCTACAATGTTACCTGTAGTTATAAAAACATATTTATTGATATTTTACAATATTTTCGGTTAGAATTTTTGGTGAACTGGGATATAAAATGTGTTCAAAATTTATATTTTTGTTTAAAGTGTTGTCTTGATATTAACTGATATTTACATGCAAAAACATATTTTCATGTTTCGTTTAGCATATTGACTGTTGATATTTTTTGTTAAACTAGGATAACAAAGCTATTTGACCAAAGTCAGTATTAGATTTTTAACGTGATGATAAGAAATAAAGAATGTTATTTTGTTGTTGAAACAAGTCATGGCTAAGCATAGAAAAATAATGTTTTTGATATATGCAATATTCCCTTCATATCATGTTACGATTGCGGTATGAGGTACAGATGTATGGATTTATATAAAAATTGGATGTTATTATGTTGTTTGTTAATGTTATTGGAGTAGTTATCGATTAGTGTGATTTTTATATGAATATATTGGGGTTTACTTGGTAGAAAAGTTTAATCAAATATAGCTATAGTATATCAGAACCAAATGTGTTTTCCTTGCTTAATTGCACTTTTTTTTTGCCAATTCCAGTATGTTACATTATCACGTTTGTAACTTGTTATGTACAAACTTGTTATTAGGTAAGTCGTTTTGTCACGCATATTATATCTGTTCGTCGTTAACAAACGCATGTACGCATGGTCGTCAATAAAAAACGTCAAAACCCACTTGCTTGAGTTTCAACTTGCGCATGATGCATTATTTTCTTTTTCCTTTTTCGTTCATACTAATATAATTAATAATTTCAGGTAGACAAGAAAGCCCATGGGTCGGGAGACTACATTTCATTAACAAAATGTTTATTACAATGACAAAAGCTGTGTGACTAAAATGCTCCAGTAACACCATGAGATTTCTTTACATGCCTAGTATTTTCAAAGAACTTGTGAGTCGCTTCAGAGACCACTGTAAACAAGAAAGTATATTGTGAAACAGTGAATCCTCGTTAGAAAAGAATATAGTTATATAAAATAAACGTTATTTCTTTTTTTTTTGTTCTTTTTTTTACTTTTCCTTTTTGCAAAGCTTTCATCACAGCACTCGGTGGACACTCACAGTAGAATATTATCTTTATTTATGATATGTATACCTATACATCTATTTATTTGTATGTATGTATGTACGTATTATGTTTATTATTATGTATATAACATGATTGTATTTATGTTTTGCTTGTAACTGTTGTTAACCTCACGGGAATGTTGAATGTTGCGTTAGTGTGCGCGGCCGCCACACGTGCCCATTTTATGATACATCTCCGCGATTTCAGGCGGCGGCGGCGGCGGTCCCGAAGACGTGTCGTTCACTAGGATCGGGGGACTGTCGTGGGACCAGTGGTCGGCCCGGCTCGCGCTGCCCTTCGCCGGCATGAGAGTCACGGCGCCTTCCTTGCCGCCCACGCCCGGCGAGCCGAGCTTCACTTGCCCCGACTGCGGAAGAGTCTACAAACTCAAGTCTTCACTCCGGAATCACCAGAAGTGGGAGTGCGGTAAAGAGCCACAATTTCAATGCCCGTACTGCGTGTACCGCGCCAAACAGAAAATGCACATTGCGCGCCACATGGAGAGAATGCACCGAGAAGTGCACATGAAGCCCGAGCAGTACATAAAGCAGGACAACGTCGACGCTTGCACATAGCTCGGCGTCGCCGCACTCAGTGAATCTTAGTCACTAAATAAATACTCCATATTTGATAAGAATGTTGAACAATTATGAAATTAGGTTTTACATATCAATTGTCCATTAAAGTTTACTATTGATACAGTTATGAGTAGATACCATTTTTGATATATCTATTTTGGCGTTATCGGATCGTTAGTAAAATTTAAAAATATACAACACGTATAGATAGAGAAGTTCTTACAAATTCCCAAGTTATCCCTATTGTGATAAATGTGATGAAATCTCTTTTGTGATAGTGGCGTCAGACAGTCACGTTAGATATAATCGCCATTCGTGAGGTCACAAACAGTGCCTTAAATCGTTACCTAATCGAGTAATTAACGTAACAATCGAAGTTATGATGACGAAATATAGATACCTTAATGACCTTGAACAATTTGACGAATTACTAATAGTATTCACGCTGTTACACTATTGTAGCAGTGTTTGCAACTATTGCATTTATCCAGTATGTTAAGTCGAAAAGTGATTTTGTATAGTTACGGTTTTACTCTCTTTTTTATATTTTTTTATGTACAGCATTTAATATTGTAAACTATCATTCCTGGTTTCGTGGACGTAGTTTGAGTAAATACAAGTTGATTTTGGATTTATGTTGTTACCAATTGCAGTTACTATCTTCTAAATCTGAATTTATATATAATTATGGGTATTCAGTTGTGATACAACACTGAGGATTGAGATATTATTATGACTGGAACTTAGATAGCCCAAATTGTATTCAATTTGTAAGGCCTAGCTTGTCGAGTTTTGATTGGGATTGATAATGTTGTATTCGGGTGTACTTTACGTGTGTATAAGTTCTATACCTACCTACTGTACTGTATATCATAGTTTTAATGAAAATGAAGCTATTTTCGCTTAGTTAGCAAGCACTAGTTCTTTGCCATAAATGCATGTTCCATTATTATTGTAATACTCATAAGTTAATTTTTTTATTTCAATTTATTTTTAGATCTCTTTACATCTATTGCATTTATTTTATTTTAATTTAAGCTTGATATGTCTCTGTCGTAAAATGTGTGAAGATTGGTTACTGTTTAGTTCCTCGAGATGAATATCTGTTAGTACTATATTGGATGTTATATTTGGGGCCAATTTACTAGTGAAGACTGGGCCAGGAGAGTGCCTTAAATTTATTGTTGAATCTTTTGAAATTAGATACACTGCCATTACAGGTTTGTTACAATGAATAAATTAAGCACAATCTTGTTGGTATGTCAAGGAAGTTCCGTTTATCTTCCACATAGTTTTAACTATTTTTATACATTACCATTTAGAAATTATTGTAAGCTTAGGAAGTGGTAGCATGTATGTAAACTCATACCGTCGTAGCTCTAGAAAACCGTTTGCAGATAGATATACAGTCACACATACCGAGTTACAATTGAGTGATTTTACCGACAAACTACCACATTAGATTATTATCCGCTGGAGTTACCATCATACAATCAAAATGTAGAGTTCACAAAGTACAACCATATAAATCTTGTCAGTATAAAACTAAGTGCCTTCAAAAAGTTAGTCATTAGGATTTAAAATGTTTCAGATTTAAAAACGTTTGGTTCAATCAAGGATGACTCGTAACTTATTATTGCAAATTTTCTAGGTTGTGATATAATAACCGTACAACGTCGTCATATAATAAAAAGGTAAATGATAAGCATACTACTGCTTTTTGACTAGTTTTTATAAAAAATATATACTCTTGACAAAACATATACAACTTATTTTTATACACAATAATACACAAATAGCTGTGATAAAATAAAAAATGCTGTTGGTAGATGATGCAGAACAGGAGTACATTTTAGTTAACGTTACGCCCCGCGTATCGGTATAATTCATGACCCCAAGTGATGTTACGAACAATACCTAGTTACTCTTATTGTATAAGAAATTACTACCTAGAATATTTTTGTAGTTATTGTAGATACAATTTACTGTCAATAAGAAGTTACAGTGATTAAAATGCATTTGATTGTATTTTTATAACCTTTTTTGTATTTTAAATAAAGTTGCTATTCTTGGTATGTATTTGTTTTAATATTTGTGAGGAAAGGGTTGGGTTTCTTACTCAATGACTTGGAGACTAGAAGAACGTCGTGAGTCTCTATTTCATTGCGTATGGTAAAAATAACTATAATATGCATGTAAAAATATTCGTTTTCAAAAATGAGCTGGGAATTTGTTGAAATATTAATTTCAATTAATTGAGATTTAAAATATGTACTCTAACTAATTAATGGTACTATGCATAAATTTGTTGCATGTTACTTTAAAATAGACTATAAGGGAGCTAGTATTAGATTAATACCAGTAGTACATGAGCAAATTAATGGGAGACATGGTGCATTTTCCTTAGCTTTCACACGGTAGCACATTTCTATCGGTGGCTTCGCTTTACACACGGTGGTAGCTGTTATGTGCACGTATTTATTTTTATTTGCGTTTAATTTCAGTTGCACAGTTGTACACTCCTTATATATTGAGTTATGGTACGCCTGGGTTGAGCAGCGGTAAGGCTGGGTGGACACTGTACGAATGCGTCGACTGCGGAAACAAATACAAGCACAAGGGCTCACTCCAACGGCATATAAAATACGAGTGTAGAAAACAGCCAAGTTTCAAATGTCCGTACTGTGTGTACAGGGCGTATCAGAAACACAATCTGTTGCTACACGAACGCCATCTACATAAAGATTTGCCGGAGAAGGTGGATTTCGTGTCAGAATGACCCGCCGCTAAAGGTCTCCAATGTCAGTAATTTTGTTATTCCTTAAACTAACTTTCAGACTAGTTTGCGTTTGTTACTAACGCGATGTCAAATCACTCCGTACTTTCGATTGAAAAGTATGTTACTACGTACTTAGTCTTGATGAGAATTTGTCTAGATTCAAACTAATCCTAACTAATGTTGCGATTGTTTCAAATAACCGGTTGTTCCCCACTATTCCTACCAGTATATAGTGTGAATTTTCTACAGTTTACTTACGGGATATTGATACATGGTTTTCACATAATTACTACCTACTAGTAGGAATAATGAGAAGAAAATTCACAATATTCCTACTGGTAAAATTAATGGTAGGTCTAGGTAGTAATAATAGGAACAACCCTAATAACCACGTTTCCTACTAATTCTACTCCCAATAAAACGTAGGTACTACTTTTGACTCGGTGACAACCAGATTGTGATAGGTAGTGAGACTACTCATAACATTCCAACTGTATAAGTGACCTAACATTTTCGCATATCTGTATGCAACTGTACCAGTATCTTCAATTGTTCGATTTCTAAAGGAAATCGAAGCTTCTCAACTTGTACCTAGGTGATCTTTCCCCATGGATGGTTTTGATGGAAATATTTTTGTAAAGCGACCAATTTCTGCATTTTTCAAACTTAGCTGCATGCAATATTTTTGTCTTTTAAAACAGTTCTGCTTAGCACTACCTACACAAAATAATTCTCTGTAAATACAATATCGTTTCTAATCAATAACAAATTGTATCAATAGTATGACGGGATTATTAATGCCTTTAAACATTCATCTGTTGCAGCTGTAACAGTCACCATGAAGCACGTCTGGACCATATACTTAACTCAAGACTTCAAACAAATCAAGAGATTGGTGAGAATATAAAGAAAATACAGACAACATTAATTTTATTTTGTATCCAGTGCAATCTTCAGTGCCAAAGAATTTTGAGTAGGCATGTAACTATAATCTTGCCTTAATTTTTGTATCCTTGTTAAAACGATTTTATGAGATGACTGACAAACGCTACACCGTGCCGTGATTTATTTATATAGAAAATTGTGTGGCCCTGGCTGCTGGTTACCTATGTTTTATTTACGAAACTAATACGTAGTTATGATAGTTTTAATGATATACCGGCACAGTGCAGCTATTTAACAGCCTATAAATATAAACACTACACCAAACGGACAGCGCACCGATGGCAATTCAATCTGTCCTACAGATTTTTTGTAAGTTAAAACTTTCTGGGATGTTAGTTTCGTCTTGCCACGCTTTCATTTAGCTGTCTGTATGGAAAACCTTAGTATTTTTATACTTAGAAGACATAGATTATCACTGGGTGCTTCTATTGGTCAACCATAATTCGCGCATTAGGTATTCAATGTTTTGTAAAACACCAACAGCAATTCGTAGGACAATCCAAAGTGACTGACTCTTCAATTTTTATTGTCTTCTGTTTAACCCTTTATTTGTCGCTACTACAAATACCGAGTTACGATAATGAACCTTACGAACTTCCACCGTCCGCACGATCCATATCAGTACCGATAGACGAAAGACTATTCGGCGACTTTGTATATTCATATTTCAACAGTATGTTTTTTGCTCCGTTCTTGTCCCTGTGGATACCCTTACGACATACACTGCAGTATACGTAACGATGAGGGGATTTAGATACGTGCAAATGATTCTTCAGGACAGACTCGTAACACTTGCTGCAATTCTTGGTGGTGAAGGCTTCGTTTATTATGAACACCGATAGATTCTTGCGCTGTCGTATGAAACTTCCTGTGCTCTTTGAAGGTTCCCTTGTTCATAAAATCGAACCCGGCTCCGTATACGACTAGAGTGTCTGGTTCTTTGCCAAAGAACTCGTCCACCAGTTTGTGTAGCATCTTCTGATCGTTTATATATTTGTCAAACATTAAACGTTGCAATCTATGCTGCTCGTAAACTTTTTGCTTCTCGTCGAACCACTTTAATTGGAATCTAGTGTAGTCGCATACGTCGGTGGATTTTAGAGTATATGTTTTATGAACCTGGAACGTTTCTTTTCCCTGTGGTGCTCCTTTGATTCGTATAACACTCGCTCCTTTTTCAAAACTCTATACTCAAACCCACCATCATTGGATCGAGTGCATGTAACTATGGGTGTTTTAGCACCGGGATCTACGGATATAATCTTTGAATAACTCTTGGAGTGAACGTTCGAGTTTTCTATGGTGGCTTCGTTCTTCTTGAGTCTCTTGGATTTAAACTTACTACCTTTAGACACGATACGATTCATCGACATTGACACGCTCACTCCGTCTGTTGCGAAACTGTATCCAAACTTTGGCGGTATGACAAAGTGTCGAGCCCAGTATGATTTAGGATCTTCGGAGAATTTAGACCACGCTGAAGGTGTGTTTGCGGGATCGACTCTTCGCAAGAGCTCATGTACGCACCGAGTATCGTACGTAATACGCAACAGACCATGCGAATATATGGGAAACACCGAGAATGACTTTTGATTAATTTGATTCAACTCTTCTTGTATATTTATAAAGAGTCGAATGTGTTTCCAAAAGTTTTGTTTTACATCACCCGAGTCTATTTTGTTCACAGTGAACCATTCACCGATCTCGTTGGATCTGTGCACTTTATTGTAATAGGCTTCATACGTGGAAGAGTGTATTTCGGATTTGTCCAGTTTGTCCCCGTACTTGAGGTGCATGTAGCGTTTTAGTCTCTTGAATGCGTGCATTGAAATGTTAGTCTCTAGTATAGTGCTATACTGGATTGCAATCTGCATAACATTGAACGATCGCAATTTACAATCATAAAATCTTTTGGATACTCTGTATACAAAGTCGATACTCGTCAGTACATTTACGGGATCGTTTAGTTTATGTTTTACACCCTTCAGAACATACGTGAACTGAAGAGCGTCAAATTTAGGAAACAGAGTGTAGAAATCTTAGACGCGTATCGTTTGTAAAAGTGGTTGATTAAGTAGGATAGCTCTATGCTCAATCTCGACAATTCTTTGATATCAGAACAAATAGTTTTGAGCAACAAGTCTCTTTTGGATCCGAGAGGACACACTATCGAAGTTAGACCCTTCTTGACCGAGTAGACGGACACCTCCTGATTTGCAGATAGATCAGTCTCTCGAATGCGTCTCTTTCTGTTTGTACACTTGGCGCTACAGGATCGTTGATGATCATCTTTGCCGCAAGACGGACAAGGCATGTAATTCAAAGCGAGTCCCTTTATAAATCCCTTTATAAATACAGTCAGTTGGATGAGTTCTATTCAAGTTTCTGCAAACATAAGATATATATATATGTTATTACATGTGTGATGGTTGTAGAAAACCAAAAAAAAAATAGGTAAGTCAACAAGGTTTATTATCGTGTAGCAATATATGTGTATTATAAATTATAATACACAACGCCAAATTAAGGGTTAAAACTTTTAATATTATTATCTTAGGATAAGATTAGTTGCATAGCAACTTTTCATTTTTGACTTCAAAAAAGGAGGAGGTTTCAATTGTATACAGGGTGTAAGGCACAGCCCTCCGCAGACTGATGGGGTGAATTCAGTATATCATACTAATATGACCAGTACATGAAATTCTTTCAGGAACGGGGAATCCAATAAACCTGATGTGTTTGTGTTTTTGTGCACAAATCGGAGCGTCTGTTACTGGTTGGGAGGGATAGGTATGCGGTGAGTTCGATGAACTCTAGCTAGACAGAAAGTGAACAGCTAATTTCACGCGTCGTTCGTTAGAGTATTTCAACATCCATTGCTGGTTTTTTTTTTTACATAAATGGAGTGCTGCGAACACACAATGTAATTTTACATTGAAACAAAGAAAATTAAAATTTTCTAGAGGCGCTGGTGAAAATCTGTAGATATTTTCGAAAGACGTCAGTTACCAATATTTACGTTAGAAATCACCATTATTTCAAAGCGAAATAATATTTAAGAAATGTTATTTAGTAAATTACAGTACCTAACAATATTATGAAAGACAAAACTTGAAGCAACAATAATGTATCATAAAGTTAGGAATAACACAAGTATTACGTCACAACTAGAGGCAATTTTACTAACTTTATACATAAGGTTCCTGTCTACGAAACTCGGTAGCTTAGAAGGCAGCTTTTTTAATTTAAATACTTGTTTATAAGAATGTTGATTCAGTTCAGAAGAATATAAATCTAAGATATAGACAACAGTATATATACGTAAGACATCAGTGTTTTTCGTTTTTAGTTTAAAGAGAGAGCATAATATTAATAGATTGTTATATTTTCTTGTTCTTGTTATTAATGTTTGTTTAGTGTGTGTTCCTTGTTACCAAAGAAAATATATTACAAGAAAATTTGTGACAGAAGCAGTGTAGGTATAATAGATACGTATATACAGTATTTCTGTTAAAAATGTCTTATTTTATTATTTGCATTTGTTACTGTTAAATAAGTTACCTTAAAGAGTTCAAATTTTGAATCATGCAATATTATAAACCAAAGAATCTTCCAGTCGATTCTTAGCCATAATAAGAAATTAGTGCCTTAAATAATAATTATTTTATATACTATCGTTAAGTAAATTATTATGGTTATTTAATGTTAAGTTTTTGTGGAGAAACTTAAGCACTCAATATGTGGTGTTGAGAAATATCAATGTAACATCAGAAGTAATAATTATGTATTGTAATGAGTGTTCATGGTATGAGTACCTATAGATTAGAATTTTATATTTTATTACGAAGTTTACCCTAGAGACCCACCAACAAATTAGTTTAGATATTAACATAATCGGTGGTAGATTATCTGACTCACAACTACTATTTTAGTCAATAAATAAATTATGTTACGACCATGTGGTCAACTCTAATAAATACCTATATCACCAAAGAATTATATTTCCAAAAAATATGTCCAAAGATGCGAACCAATGTAATTAATTACATGCATTTTGCAATGTCATGAAAGTGACTATAATTTCCAATATAATTATATTTTAATGAAGAAGTTCCATAACATTCTGTACAAGCCTGCCTACAGTATTTCAAAATATCAGAAAAGATATTATTATCGTTTGTTATAACTTGGTCTAGAAAAATATCATCCCTAAAAGGCTAAGCATAGTTTTGGTAATAAAGTGGATATTACATCTAGTGAGAGCAGCACAAAATAATGTTAATTATTATTAATGTTTGAAGTATTTTTATTTTGTTTTCAGTAAAGTCGAGTGTGTTTGGTTTGTTCTTTTAAATTGGATTATGCATGTGAATAAATGTTCTTGATTCAATAAAAAACTTGTTTGTCTAACAAACACCTGGGACAACCGAATTGAGTCACTTTCTACCAACGTTGGTATAGAGGCGATAATATCAAGTTAATAAATGTAATAAAATTATCTTACAGAATCTTATACCTATTGACCTGCAAATCTGAGTCAGCCTTAATTATTAACGCTTGCATAAAGTGACCACTTATCTACACGCATTTAACCACTTCGGCTCTCCAAGCAAAATAGTGGGCTTGTTGGATTGTCTATTCTAAATTGTTGTTTTTTTAATTCATAGGTAGGTAACTCATCGTTCTCGGTCTTATAAATATGAAAATCGCCCAAGTCTGGACGCGTTAACTTGTTTTGGAATATTTCATGAATCTTTATATTTTTCTACAAAACCACACATTTGCTTCAAGACCAAGAATATCACGTTAGATACAAAGTAGCATAAAGTTAACGCGTTCAAGTACAAATAACAGTTTTCCGGCGTAACTCGCAAGGAATAGAATCAGATTGTCATCTCATTGTTGCAGGTGATGTGGATTTCTTTAAAACAATGATGCAAAACATGTTGCCGATTATGCCAATGAAGACAAAAAACTATTGGTCACATTACGACATGTCTTATCAATGTGACAAGTGTAAACGGAAGTACAGGCACAAAAGCACGTATAGAAGGCACGTCACATACGAATGCGGTAAAGAACCAATGTTCAGATGTCCGTTTCTCGATTGTACATATAAAGCGTACCAAAAAACACATACAGACGCTCACATCAAGACGAAACACAAACTAGTGGCGCTAGAATACAAACGATGATCCATGGACGTAAGGAAGTATTAAGAATATTGTGATATTAAAAGTTAATTATTTTTAAATTAACGAGGGAGTTTTATTTGAAAAGAAATTTAAAAGTAACTATTTCTATACACTACACTGCACGGTACGGTATAGTTACCTGATGGCATTCCCGCTGAATTCTTCCTTTGGCTTTATTCAATGATTTTTTCAAGTTTAGCTTAATCACAGAACCATATCTGTTCTGTGAGCTCAATTCCTGGTTCTCATGGGCATAGTTGCACCATATTTTTATGGATTGACTTTTTTTCATTCAAATATCGATTGATATTGCTAAAATATTAACAACTAGAACTAGTAATTAAACCGAGCGAAGCGAATACTTTATAATTTCCCGCCGGCGCAGTGGCCGCCATTTGCAGACGGGACAGACTCATTCACAATTACTTTTTTTTTCCTTTCTAGCAATATTTTTTTATTTCATTTAGTGACCGATGTTTGCTACTTGTGAGTCTTGTGACGTGTTTTGTAGAATAATTGTGTGACTGGTATGGCCACCATCAGGGATTTTAATTAAGATACCAAAAAAATTGTCGAAATTTGCCGCCTAAATAATATCACAATTTATCGGTCACTGGTTCAATAGCTAAAAGGGTTCATAGGTGGCCGATCAGCGTAATTGCGTAACACACTATCAACCAACCGTAATCGGCTTCATTTTGACAGTTCAACAGCATTCATTGTGTTATTTACGGTTAGAGAAGACAAATTTTTCTAACATAAAAAGGAATGGATTAGCAATTTGCTTCAAAATGATTCAAATTCCGATCGATAGTGTGTTACGCAGTTAGGGTGCTGGAGAGCATCTCTCCAGCTTGGCCTCATTTATATCTCAAAAACTCGGCCACCTAGCGATAAGCATAAGTAGTCCAAGAGCTAGATCGAAGAATTACGTTATAAGGAGTCGGATTAAAAAAAAAAAATGTATTCTCTAAGGGCGAGCGCGCATTGCGGTGCGTTTTGTCTACCGCATAATCTGTGAAGTATGGAATGTCTTTGAAGTGCGCGCACTGCGGTCATGCGTTTTGTTACTGTAGGCCCCGCCCAGTGCGGCAGAACTACCGGAAACGCACCGCAGTGCGCGCTCGCTCTAATACGTGGGACTGACACTGGCATGGCCATCATATAACACAAAAAATTAGTCGAAAGCCACACCAAATATCAGAATTGGTCGGTCACTGGTTCAAAAGTTATAAGGGTTCATAGGTGGCCGATCTGGAGAGCGTCTCCCCAAGCCCCAGCTTGGCCACATTTATATCTCAAAAACTAGGCCACCTAGTGAGATCTGTTTTCTCTTGGCAACTCGGAACGAAACTCTCGAAAGTCGAAACCATAGACTACTATTATATATACTGAGAGCATGGACCTAATATACTATATAAACAGGACTGAGCTCTCCAAAAATCGTATCATACAAAAATTAACCTTAATGACTGCAGTTTAGGTTTACTTTTGATAGGATATCTTAGCTGAGGCAAAACGAGCCGAGAGAGAGGCCCCGAGTTGTGGAGTGTGTCCCTTTTGCTCAATTGCCAACAGATAAAAATGATAAAGATGGTAGAAAATTTTACCAACTACAAGTAGGTAAAATAAGTTACGTATATTATTTTTTTTTAGCCTTTAGATTAGTTTTAAATAATTTTATTTATAGGTTTACAATCTGTATATCATAGTCAATAATTAAGCTCCATGAGTAAAATAATCAAAATAATATAATTTTGATTAATGTTTGGTAGCTATCATATAATTACTCTGGTAACACTGAAATCTGACATCAATGGTTTCATGGCGGTTTTTTTTCAATTTATATAGCGAAAATGGTGAGAAAGTGTTGCATCAAGAAATGTAAAAGTGAATGTTATGCTGGTTGTGGCATTTAATTTCACAGGTAAGGAACTTGTAAGGAATAACAAAGATTTAAATAAATCTCGATAAAAGACTTAAAATTGTTAGGTACTAAATAATAACAATTTTGAGTATAAGTAGTGTAACCATGCTCTAGACGTTTCGTAGACAGAAGACTTAGCGTCTTCTGTCTACAAAAGCTATAAGTAGTGTATTTCTGATTAAAACTATTAATATTAGGCGTATAATAAATACAATTTGTACTTATGTATCGCATGATTGAAATAGCATTATTTTTAAGTAGTTTACAGCTTTCCATCCAAAGAAGAAATTCAACAAATATGGTTGGATGTAATTCCAGAATCATTTTAGTTCCCTTTGCTTCAATTACATACTTACCCAAACCAGCTCTGTAGAGTAAACGAAAAAAGAGCAAGAAAGTACCATGGTCCCAGAACGAGATTCTACATGCCTACTTCATCATAAGCCACGTATACCTACGTGATCAAATTTGATAATTCGCCACAAGACGAATCTCACCAATATTGTAGTCCTTCCTTCTTGCCTCAAAACATGGGTAGGTACACAATTCAACACCGACACAGAACACAATAATGTTCAGTTTCAGGAGCTTTCGAAAAAGGTCTATTTCTTTATATTATTTAATTACAATATGTTTGTAATACAAACAATAATTTGAAATCACTTATGGTCAACCGGACGCAAATTATCTCTGTATAAACGAATTTTCCTGTTTGTCATAAAAATGTTTGGTCACCCTATTAGAAGGAGATAACTGCCTCATGTGACATATCTCTCTCTGCTCGTGTTTTTGGTATGAGAGCTCAGTCCACTGTCCAGTTATTAGGTCCATGACTTGAGAGTCGAAACAGTCAGTCAGTCAGTGTCACTGTCAATGTCTGATGTCAAAAATTACAAGATTTACCTGTGAGAGAATGTTTTTTGCCCGATTTTTGTAATTTCATGTGCAAAATGAAATAATTCTATGACAATAGTACGTGTATAATATAGATTTAAATAAACAATATCAAAATGAACCGTCTTGTGTGGATGAACCGATGTTACGTCAATACATTTAGGAGTAATTTGGTTCTAAGTTCACCGATACTAGCTCCCAAAAGACCGATACAACCAAGTATAATTATTAGCCGCGGATCCCATGACCAGAAGCATAAGATAAGATCGACTCTCAATTATATGATAGCGGTCGGTGTTATGACCGTAGGTTTAAGTTATGCTGCTGTACCACTTTACAGAATATTTTGTCAGGTAAGCTAAAGATAACCTATGTTAGATAATCGCTATATCATGTATACATACATGTACATGTGTATATATGTGTAGTAAACAATTTAAGCATGGCTTGCACATGGGTCCCTACTTCCCTAGGATAGACACTATCTAGCAACTCGTCTCAACATTATTATAATAAAATTATATTAACGCGAATGATGTTGGAACTAGGCATGTTATGATGCTGACAAGCAGGTAGTCTACCTGATTACTTTAATACTTCAGTGTCCATATGCATGACTTCCATTTAAAAATCACATAAAACCTTTTTACTCAATGATCTTCCAGGCATATAGTTATGGTGGTACAACAGGTCTAGCAGAAGCTGATCACAATGTTAGCAACATGACGTCTATCAAGAGTAGACCGCTGAAGATCAGGTTCAATGCAGACACTGCCTCTTCGATGCAGTGGAACTTTAAACCTCAGCAGTGTGACATTACAGTAAGTAGACTTTAGTCTAAATAAAACCTGTATTTTATCATGAGTAAGGTATGTTACCATAATACAGCAAAAGATTTTAAAGCTAGTCAACTTTTAAGTTCTTTTCTGCCTTCTTCAATGGTGAAGTTTATTCTTACAACCTGGGGCTTACTATGAGCTCTTATAGCAGGGCAGAAGTTGAACATTTCCAGTGAGAGAGAGAGACAATGCTATAGGTTGTATGTAGCTCCGTCTCTCTCTCTCTCTCTCGCTGGAAACATTCAACTTCTGGCCTGCTATAAGAGCTCATAGTAAGCCCCCTGTGCTGCAAACTACTGGCTAAATAGATTAATAACTAAAGCATGCACATTGTACAATCATCAACAACTGCATCTTCACTTGCCAACAGTTGAGATAGTGTTCAAAGAGAAACCTAACAATGTTTTTTTTTATTCTATTCCTCTCAAGCCCGAATGGTACATTATGGTGCAGCTCGCTGCCAGTACCATCAACTGACTGATTATAAAGACCATAGAGTAAAACTCAAAAGTTCCTCTAGCAGTATTTAATAAATCTAAAAGCTTAAAAAAAATAAGGAAATTAAAAACCATTCCTGCATCATAAACAATTCTATTTTCAGGTAGTACCAGGTGAAACCGCTCTGGCATTTTACACTGCCCTCAACCCCACAGACAAGCCAGTGACAGGCATCAGTACATATAATGTGATCCCGTTCGAGGCTGGCCAGTACTTCAACAAGATACAGTGCTTCTGCTTTGAAGAGCAGCAGCTCAATCCACATGAGAAGGTACAAAAATATGTTTTTTTCCTTATGATGGTACAAATAACTAAATGATTTATTCCCCTAGTGTTATTGTAGAGATACAATAACACTAGCAACACTAAGAGGAGCTTGTGGCTAAGTAATAACAGCCGCACGGGTTGATCAATCGGATTAAGCTACTCTTGCTGCGGTTGGTCTGTGGATGGGTGACCATGTTTTAATACCAATACCCCTCCTCGGAAAGCACGTTAAGCCATTGGTCCCGGCTGTCATGCGTGGATCGACAGTTGTTACGGGTTGTCCGAAGCCCGAAAGTTTGATAACCAGTCTTATAAGGAACACAAATTGATAACAATCAAATGAATTCTTGTCAATGTATACATCTTTTTGCAGCTGATTGTACTGCTGAGACTGCTGTTTTTGTGTTGCTTTGCTAAGTAAAGGTCTCCTTCTTTTTGTGCCATGCTTCCCTTCAAAAAAAGAGGTTCTGTATTCGACCCATATAGTAGAAGAAAATTATGAGGATTGTAAAAGGCATGTTATGAATGCACGTCATTAATATCGACAGTATGTGGGTCACACTGAAAGTTTATAGAAAATAAAAAACCGGTCAAGAGCTAGTCGGACTCGCCCACTGAGTAGACCGAGAGGTGACAGGATTTTTCATAACGATCATGGATACGGTTAGATTTACTTCGATGGGTTGTAGAGTAGTCCCCTAATGTGAATGACGTCGGTCTGCCTGCTCTGAGTGGTTGCAACTTCGAGTTATAGCGCTTACAAGAGGCTTTATTGTTGCGAAAAAAAAACGATCAGGGAAATGGTCAGTTTTAGTACACATTCAAAGTATGGCGTCTTCGCAGAAAAAATTAGTTGGTCTGCCGGCTCTCAGTGGTTGCATTTCAGAGCTATGATGCGCGCAACATTGTTGCGAAAATAAAACGATAAGAGAAATGGTCACTTTTAGTACCTATTCGAAGTATGGAGTCTCCACAGGTGAAACGAGTTGGTCTGCCGGCTCTCAGTGGTAGTATTTCAGAGCAATCATTGTGCATACAAGACGCTTATTTGTGGAGAAAGCCTAAAAAATACATCGAAAAACGGGACAATAGGCGAATTTTTCAAGTGCACGCCGGCCGGTGTCGTACCCCCACGCTACACCTGCACCGTGCACCACCCGCTGCGCGAGCCCCCCCCCCCCCCTTTAAGGAATAGGGAAAAAGCTAGAGGTGTCAATAAGAGAAATGGTCAGTTTTAGTTTCTATTCAATGTATGGTGTCTCCACAGGTGAAACGAGTTGGTCTGCCGGCTCTTAGTCGTTGTATTTCAGAGCAATGTTATATGCAAGGCGCTTAGGTATAGAAAAATTCAACTTAACGGTAATCAATAAAATAAAGAATGAAATCGAACAAATCCAATTTTTAATCATTCAAATTATTACTTTGGGTAAATCACAGATTAATAATTTTGTAGAATACAGCTAAGACTTGAGAGTTAAATATTTACTTACTTCTAACCTCTCCACGACACAGGGAATCCTAGTGTGGAGGGTAGTGTTATGAAAATATTGAATGCTTAATTCTTGCACAATAAAGTTTTTATTATTATTATTTATTATTAACATTCTATATTTTTGTTGTTTCATTAGCTATATTCTACAAAATTATTAATCTGTGATTTACCCAAAGTAATACGTTGAATTATTAAAAAAATATATTTGTTCGATTTCATTCTTTATTTTATTGATTACCGTTAAGTTGAACTTTTCTATAACTAAGCGACTTGCATACACAACAATTGCTCTGAAATACAACCACTGAGAGCCGGCAGACCAACTCGTTTCACCTGTGGAGACACCATACTTCGAATGGGTACTAAAACTGACCATTTCTCTTATCGTTTTTTTTTCGCAACAATGTTGCGCGCATCATAGCTCTGAAATGCAACCACTGAGAGCCAGCAGACCAACTTTTTTCAGCTGCGGAGACGCCATACTTTGAATGTGTACCGAAACTGACCATTTCTCTGATCGTTTTTTTTTCGCAACAATGACGCCTCTTGTAAGCGCTATAACTCGAAGTTGCAACCACTCAGAGCAGGCAGACCGATGTCATTCACATTAGGGGACTACTCTATAACCCATCGAAGTAAATCTAACCGTATCCATGATCGTTATGAAAAATCCTGTGACCTCTTAGTCTAGAGGGTTCCGTTCCGATTTCTGAAAAAGTGTGCTGTTTAGAGATATTGTTATGTTTTTCCTGTCAAAAAAAAATCAAAATCAAAAGTCATTTCAAATTAGGCTGAGAATCAGCACTTTTTGAACGTCGAAATTACAGTAAGACAGTCCCCACAAAACGCCGTAATCGCTGTAATCTTTACATAAACTTCTATCACATAGAATAATTTCAGATTTTTCTCTTTGCAAACTTCGGATAATAGGGGGGAGGGGTAATGGTATTTTTTTTTTACATTTTCATCCAAAGTCGAAAACTGCGGCCTAAAAAAAAACAAAAAAAATTTGAGAATGTGCAAACAGCGCTCTTTCATAATATGATACCCCATATGCCCTAGTAGCCCCACTTTGAATTTTTAAGACCCTTTCAGTCCCTGTTGCAAAAAAAGATAAATATTTTTATTTCTTTCTTATTTGAAAAATAGTTGGGTAAACGTCATATCTAAAACTACCTATTCCAAATTTCAAGTTGATAACATTATATTATATCGGCTATTGAGATATCCAGCTGTGACAGACAGACAGACTGACTGAGTCGCACCATATGCATACGTGTTCCTTTTTACCATTTTGGTACGTAACCCTAAGAACGTAATGTAGAAGTAGAAGTAGAAGATGTAGAAGCCTGTTAATATTTTTATTGCTATTCGAAGTAGTCTCCGTTCCTTTCTAAGTACCGTCGCATGCGATGGAATCATTGATTGAAGCAGTGGGCCCACTCTTCTTTATAGAGATTTCTTCCACGCCTTTTTCAAACGCAGCCACGGCATCTTCAGGCTTCATAAAACGAATTCCTCTAAATTATCTTTTATTTTTGGAAATAAATAAAAGTCACAAGGTGCTATGTCAGGCCTGTACGAAGGAGGACTCACTAAGGGCGAGCGCGCATTGCGGTGCGTTTTTCTACCGCATAAATCATAATCTGTGAAGTATGGAATGTCTTTGAAGTGCGCGCACTGCGGTCATGCGTTTTGTTACCGTAGGCCCCGCCCAGTGCGGCAGAACTACCGGAAACGCACCGCAGTGCGCGCTCGCTTTAACTCCACACTTTCGATAGACAAATATTCGATAGTCCGTCTGGCGGAATGAGCTGGAGCGTTGTTGTGGTGGAGGAGGATCCTGCTTCTTAGGCGCTGCTGTCTAACATTTTAGACAGCAGCGCCCAAGAAGCAGACAGCTGGCTCGACCACTGCCTGGCGACTGAGAATGCGTACCGCGCGATAAAGGACATTGTCATAGACCTTACAATGGATTGGACGGATCACAGACCGCTGACGGTTAACCTGCAAACTAAAGATTTGACGATCTGCACTAACATTACTTTATCAGCTCGACCACCGTGGACCTGGAAAGCACACTCGTCCAATATAGATTGTTACACTGCAATGGTGACAGAAGAACTTAATCTGCTAATGTCTGGAAATATTGAGATGAACGACATATTGTTGATTGATCACTTGTACAACTCGCTTGTTAAGATAATGCAGAGATGTGCTACAGACTGCTTTAAATCACAGAGGCACAAAACTAAAAATAAGAACAATATAGTACCTGGGTGGAATGTTTACGTTGCGGATAAATATATGCCGCTTCGCGACGGTCACTTGCTCTGTGGCACCAAGCCGGTTGCCCCTCCAGCGGGCCTATAGCCGAGGAACGAAAACAGTGTCGTACTGCATTCAAACGCGCGCTTAATTATTGTCAACGAAATCACGATCAGATAATTATGGACAAGATCGCGTTGGACATGAAACACAAAAACTTTGACAAATTCTGGCAAAGTATTAATAAAATTATCAAGCCGTCGACGCAATATCCATCACACATCGATGGCATAACAGACGATAAGAAAATAGCAAATATGTTTAACAATTTATTCTGCCAACCTGCACCTGCGAAGCAACATCATTTTACAACAAAAGAAACTCATGACGAAAGCTGTACAATAATATCTGTACAGGACATAGCGGACGCTGTGAGGCAAACAGCCGGCGGTAAATCGCCAGGGTTAGATGGCCTAACAATTGAACACATACGCTATGGAGGTCTGGGCATGTACCATGTTCTGTCGATTCTGTTTTCTGCCATTTTAAAATCTGGATATGTGCCTAAGGCCCTCACAGACACAGTTATTGTTCCTATATGCAAAAATCGAAGAAAGAACATCTCCAGCGCTAGTAACTATCGCCCCATTGCACTTGCTAATATTGTAGCCAGACTGTTGGAGAAGATTTTACATAAACAAGCTGCACCTTTTATAATATCTTCGGACTGCCAATACGGCTTCAAAAGCCAAGTATCAACCAGTACTGCTATCTACGTACTCAAACAGGTTGTGGGATATTACAAGAGTAGAAATACCTCTGTAATAGCCTATTATCTAGACCTCAGCAAGGCGTTCGACCGCGTTGACCATGATTTGCTCTGGCAAAAGCTATCCGACCGTGAAGTCCCCAGCGAGGTGGTGCGGGTACTGAAAAACTGGTACCAGCAGCAGGAAAACCGTGTCCGATGGAAAAATGTGCTATCGACGCCATCTCGCCTTAAGTGCGCTGTGAGACAAGGTGGAAGCATGTCCCTCGCACTATTTAACGTCTACATGGATGGGCTATCGGACAAACTAAACCAAACAGGTGTAGGGTGTTCGATTAACGGGACCCTAATAAATCATATTTCATATGCAGATGATATGGTTCTGCTAGCTCCGTCGATATCAGCGTTGCGCAAACTATTGGCTGTGTGTGAAAATTACGCCAAAGACCACAATATGGTGTACAACCCGGACAAATCACTGTACATGGTGTTTGAAAGCCCGAACAGATGGTCGGATCTGCCGCCACTTCAACTCTGCGGCACTGCGCTTGAGAAAGTCGACGAGGTCAAATACTTAGGTCACGTAATAACAGCCGACCTCTCCGACCACGCCGATATAGAAAGACAGCGACGAGCCATATCTGTGCGAGGCAATATGCTAGCGAGGCGGTTCAGCCGCTGTAGCGACGTTGTGAAGGCCCAGCTGTTTACCAGTTACTGCACAAGCGTTTACACAGTCGAGTTGTGGACAAACTACACCAAGGCGGCACTGAGCGACATGCGAGTGCAGTACAACGACGCGTGGCGCGCGATGTTTCGACTGCCTCGGTGGTGCAGCGCAAGCGCCATGTTCGCCGCGGGCCGCGCGCCCTGCTGGCAGGCGCTGCTGAGGAGCCGGTCGGCCGCCGCACGCACCGCCATATATCGATCGGCGAATTCATTGGTGGCCGCAGTACGCGAGTGGAACCACAGCCCCCTACATAATAGGTGGCAGTCCTACCACACGCCGATAACCTAATTCGCGCGCGCGCGCGCGTGTGTGTAATAGGTCATAACTATGTATGATGTTGTGTGTGTTTGTTTATTTAATTTTTAAGTTTATATGGATTTTTATCTGGAAATAAAAAGATTTCATTCCATTTCATTTTCCAAGACAACTGGTAAACAATCATGACTAACATACCAATCTGCAGTAACAGTATTTTTATCAATTTATCTATATATTTTATATATAGATAAATTGTCGAAAAAGCTTAGCGCTGCAGCATACGCCGTTAGGAAAATTCGTGATTTAACTTGTTTAGAGACAGCCCGTTTAGTTTACTTTAGTTATTTTCATAGTGTGATGTCGTACGGTATTCTGTTGTGGGGAAATGCCGCCGATATTCAGACAATTTTTGTTTTACAAAAAAGGGCTATTCGTTCAATTTACAAATTAAGTCCCAGACACTCCCTCAGAGATAAATTTAAAGAAATTAATATAATGACTGTGCCTTCTCAGTATATCTATGAAAATCTTTTGTATGCTCATAAAAATATCAATTTGTTTAAAAAATACAGTGACGTCCATAATGTGAATACTAGAAACAAACACAAATTTGTTGTTCCTACAACCAGCACCCTAATTGCGTAACACATTATCAATCGGAGTTGGTTTCATTTTGACAGTTCAACAACATTCATTGCGTTATTTACGTTGTCAAGCAGACAATTTTTCGAACATATGAAGCAATGGATTAGCAATTTGTTTGAAAATGAAACCAACTCCGATCGTTAATGTGTTACGCAATTAGGGTGCAGGCTGAAGAAACTAAGTGGTTCGTTTAGTTGCCAATGTATACGTTTTTATAATAAACTACCTAGCCACATTCAAGAACTAAGCCTTAATAAATTCAAAAATTGTATAAAGCGGAAACTTTGTCAGAAAGCCTTTTATACTGTCAAAGACTATATTGAGGACAAAAAGGCTTGGGTTTGAGCTGCTCCAATAAATTTACACTATTAATGTTGATTTAAATACCTTTTTACATATTCTATACAATGACATGAATATTTTGTTTGTTATACTATTTTTAATTATTGTGAATGTGAAGACTACGTGGATCATTGTTTTTTATTTATTTTATCCTTTTCTCAGTTTTAGTTATAGTCTGACAGTTTGAGTAATTTATGCGGCCTACCCAAATGTCTTTTCTTTGGTATTGTTCGTCGAATCGTTAAGCTCCTTAAGTTTTGAGTTGAGCTGCACGATTACTGACAAATGCGTGCACTGACTGGACAGGTCCACTCAATCTGTGTGGTTCTTTCATCAAAAGACCATTTCTGACTGCAATCTACATGGTCTTCACATGATCTGACCAAGATTATGTCTGGACTTTAAAAGAGACTGTGACCTCTGAGTTTGTTTCGGCGTTTCTTCTCAGAGTAGTCAGATAGGAAACGTCGAACTCATCTAGTTTTAAAAAAAAATATGTTTGACGTGTAAAAGTGTTTGTACAAACCTACTTACAGAAAATAAATCATTTATCATTTATCATTTATCTTCTAGGACAATTGTTGTGAAATAACCCGTCCGGCCAAAGAATGAGGCAATCATCTTTTTCCTTTGACTTCTGCCCTTCTTTAGTTTTGTCGGCAAATCTTCGAATAGAAACATCCATTGCGCAGATTGTCTTTTGGTTTTGGGTTCGTAACAATATATCCAGCTTTCATCACCTGTTGACGATGTCAATGTCATCTATATACAGCATTCGAGTCACCTCCTACTTTTCAAGCATTAAGCGACACCAATCCAAAAGACGGCGTTTTTTATCTTCCGTCAAATTATGAGATATCCATCTAGTACAAAGCTTTCTGACCCATGTTCATGTAAGACTTTTTGTACTTGACTCATACCAATGCCTAATGCTGCCCGAATCGGTTGATATGTCATCCTTCTATCAGCTTCTCTATCATTGACCGCACAGCACTCACGTTATCTTCAGTAGTCGCCGTAGAAGGACGTCCTTCTCGCGAATCATCAGTGAGTTTGCTTCGACCACGTTTAAACTCATTAAACCAGTTGTAAACAGTGGCACGGGATGGGACTTCGTCATGAAATGCTAATCGAAGTCTATCGTAACATTGTTGTTGAGTAAGACCGCAACGAAAGTCGTAATAAATCAATCAATCTCAATCTGCTTAGCCTTTTCCCAACTAAGCTGGGGGCGGCTTCCAGTCTAACCGGATACAGCTGAATAACAGTATTTCACATGGAGCGACTGCCTATCTGACCTCCACAACCCAGTAGCTGGGTAATACGATACCTTGGTAAGACTGCTTGTCAGACTTTCGGGCTTTTGACGACCCGTTACGACTGTCAAAGATCCCCAAGTGACAGCCGGGACCAACGGCTTAACGTAAATTAAAATTAAATTTATAATTAAAACCAAGTACCTGTTTTTGGAGATTACGGTGGAACAGAAGACGAAGTTTATCCAAAAAGAAATACGTATATTCACAAATAACACAAGAACTATATTTAACAATAAAATAAACTTATAAAACAACCACGAGATATTTTCTTCTTGACATGAGTGACAATCAATAGGTATACAGTTGCTTGGTAACCAAATGTTCTAATTTTAACATCTCCTCTCAACAAATACCTATTAGGTCAGAGATCTTTCTGATCCTCGGTCTTGCTAGTGGCTTGGTCAGGATATCTGCCAGCTGATCTTCACTAGATACCTTATCGACTTTTAAATCACCGCCAGTCACCAATTCTCTCACAAAGAAATGTCGAACCCGGATATGCTTAGTCCGTCGATGGAATTCGGGATTTTCAGCTAGCCTGATTGCAGCTTCGTTATCTACTCTTATGCATGGAATCTCCTTAAGAGCGACAAGATCACTCATAAGCCGAGATAGCCAAACAGTTTCTCTGGCTGCTTCACTAGCGGCTACTACTTCTGCCTCGGTGGTCGAAATTGAAACGCTTGCCTGTCTTTGGCTTAGCCACGACACCGCACCTCCTGCATACATGCACAGCACTCCAGTAGTGGATCTACCAGTGCTGATATCTCCTGCATGATCAGCGTCACTATAGCATTCCAAAATGCCTTGTTTGTAATATTTCTTGTACATGATACCTAGATCTGGCGTGTACTGCAAAAATCGCATTATGCGCTTCAGTCGGACACAGTCTGCTTCTTCTGGCTTTTCCAGACTCCGTGAGACTACACTTACAGCGTATGCAATGTCAGGTCTAGTACATACCATCAAGTAAGCCAATGCTCCAACAATTTGCCTGTAGTTATCTTTCATATAACTCATGTCCACCTTCTCGCTCCATGCACTGTCTTTTGCAACCGGCGTCGAGACTGGTTTGCAGGTGTCCATTCCGAATCTCCGCAAGATCTTATGTACATACGACGTTTGGAATATCTTAATTCCATCTCCTCTGCTTTCTATCTCTACTCCAAGAAAATAGGACGCAGTTTTCGTAGTTATTTTGAAACGACGTTTGAGCTCCTCCATCAACTCTTCTATCAGTGCGTCATTGGATCCGACGACCAGACCGTCATCCACGTACAAAGGTACTATAAGCTTTTCACATCCTTTCTTTCGTATCAGAAGACAAGGATCAGCCTCACTTGCCTTGAAACCTATTTCTTTGAAATAATCTAAAATACACCGGTTCCAGCAACGTGGTGCTTGTTTTAGCCCGTACAGACTCTTCTTTAAAAGACATACTTGACCGGAGCCGTCATTATAACCTTCTGGTTGTTTCATGAAGATCTCTTCATTTAACGAGCCGTACAGGAAGGCAGACGAAACATCGAACTGTCTCATCGACATTCCTTCGCTCGCTGCTGTACTAATCACTGAGCGAACAGTTGCCATTCTGGTCACAGGACTAAAGGTCTGCATGTAGTCTATACCTTTCTTTTGATGAAAACCTTTTATCACCAATCTAGCCTTGTACTTATCTATGGAGCCATCAGCATTCATCTTAACTTTGAAAACCCACTTACTAGGTAAAGCTTTTCTGCCCTTGGGTAGATTCACCAGCTTCCATGTGTCACTTTCCTTCAAAGAACTGATTTCGCTGTCCATGGCCTTTTCCCATAGCTCTTTATCTGGGCTTCTGATCGCATCTTTGTACGTTTCTGGTTCATTGTAACCCATTATCGCGTTCATAACAAAGTCTTTGAATCTATCTGGAGGTCGTAACAAAGAACGGTCTCGAAGTATCATCTGTTCCAGGAACACATCTTCACGTTCATCTGCGATAATTTCATCATTGACATCATCTTGATATTCATCAACGACATTATCATCTTCGTTAACGTTTCCATTCCCCTCCGATTCAATAGACTGTTCAGTTATAACATTTTCTGCGTCATGAAACTCTTCTCCAACATCTAGATTTCGCTCACGTATATCCATGTTAGTTTCACCGACTCTTTCAATATTAGGCATAACAGGAGTTCTTTGTCTATTATCTGTCAAAGCATCTATACCAAGGTCTACTTCAATTTCATTTTCCGGACTGCAGACTGCTTCAGGATATTCATTAATTGAAGTCTCTAGCGCTTTCTCATAGAAAATAACGTCCCTAGATCGGACTAATGAATTTCTTTCCCGATTCCAAAGTCTGTATCCATCGTCATTGTCGTATCCAATTAAAATGCACCGTGTAGCTTTCTTTTGCAATTTTCTTCTCTTCTGCTTTGGTACATGCGCATAGCAAGGTGACCCAACTATCCTCAGGTGCTTTATCTGAGGCTTCTTTTTAAGCCACAGTTCATAAGGCGACTTGTGTTCCACTGAAGTACGTCCTGTCCTGTTTAGTATGTAAACAGCAGTGTTTACCATCTCAGCCCACAAATTCTGAGGAATCTCCTCATGCGCGTGCATCATTGCTCTAGCAGATTCGACTATAGTGCGATTTTCTCGTTCACTACACCCATTTTGTTGTGGAGTGTACGGCATAATGAGTCTTTGCTTTATTCCAGCTTGTCCAAGTAGATCTCGTACATTCCTGTTATCGTATTCGCCACCATTATCACTTAAAACCTCGATAATAGTATGTCCAGCATTTCTAGCCTCAGACATCATCTGTTTTAATTTTTCGGGAACTTCAGATTTATTTTTAAGGAAGTATACATATCTGTATCGTGTGAACTCATCCTTAAACAGTACGAAGTATCGATATCCAGAGACGCTCCGAGGAAAAGGTCCACAGACATCTGAGTGTATGCGCTCACCAGGTGTTGTTACCTTTTCGCGAACACCAAATGGTTTCCTGTGCGCTTTACCAAAGATACAACCTTCGCATATATCTCCACTGTTAGATGTCTTTACTCTTAACTCCCTCTCTATCAATTTTTTAATATGTCTCTTGTCTTGATGTCCCATACGCTCGTGCCATAATTGCAGCGTATCTCCATGCTCAATTAAGTTGACTGAAAAATCAGCACATATGGCTTTGCAGTCTATCTTGTACAAACCGCCATACCTTTGCCTTTTTCCTGTTAAGACAACCTTACCATTGATCTTCATGGAACATGTTGTAACCCGCGACTCAAATATACTTGAAGGGTTCTTGTCCTGTGTACTAAGCACAGAGAAAAGGTTCTTGCTAATCTGAGGAACATACCAAACATCTCTTAACAAAAGGAAGTCACTTTTTCCTTTAACATTGGCCTCTACACGGACTGTGCCTGTTCCAACAGCCTTTATCATGTTTCCGTCAGCTGTAGTTACTGTGTGAGGTTCAATAAAATGTTTAAAATCTTGAAATAGATCTCCTCGACTTGTGACGTGATGTGTAGCTCCATTGTCTATATACCAATGATCACAATCACGGTTAGGGCCAGAATCTGTTGAATTCACTGTCAGTAACATCATGTTGGAACTGTGAGCTTTATTTTCCTTTTCTTTCTTGCCATTTTTCGGGCAATCCTTCTTAAGATGTCCAGACTCTTTGCAAATAAAGCATTTGTACCTCTTTTTATTTTCCTGCAGGTCTCTTTGGTCATTTCCTTTAGCAACCTTTCTATTAGTTTTCACATAAAGCGCACTTTCGCTCGATTCAGCGTCAGCCATCGTCGCATTCAGCGCTTTTTCATGCGCACACAGTTGGGCCGTAATGTTGTCTACTGTTCTTTCCTTCTTAGACATCAATAGCCAACTTGACTTGAAAGAAAAAAAAGTTTCCGGCAACGTATCTAGGATCTTGCAAATCAAGAGAACTTCAGGCATTTCCACGTTCTCCTCTTTGAGCAGTTCTTCCTTCAGACTGTGCCACAAATTCTTCAGTTTCGAGACATGAGTCGACATGCTGTCTGACGGATCCCTTTTAAGTTTGAAGAAGTCCAAACATAAGTCGTAGAGTCTGCCCTCATCAGGACCCTCATACAGCCTATGGAGTTCTTTCCATACTTCCTTGGGAGTGGACAACCTTATTACTTTCCCTAGTGTCTCATCCGTTACATTATTTGTAATTAGCAGTAGGGCTGTGCTCTCCAATGTAACAAAATCTCGTAAAGTTTTATTGTAAATATCTACTACGGCATTACCACTGCCTTCCGCAGGCTTCGCCGGTTTTTGTGCCTTGCCTTCCACAATCTCCCAAATTCCGTTTATGCCTTTTAGTAGGGCAACCATTCGGTATTTCCAGGCGACCCAATTGTGGCCATCAAGTTTTGTGATCTGTATTTTTGAAAGCTCCATTTTATACTTCTGGGTTCTGGGCCCATAACCTTTTGGAGATTACGGTGGAACAGAAGACGAAGTTTATCCAAAAAGAAATACGTATATTCACAAATAACACAAGAACTATATTTAACAATAAAATAAACTTATAAAACAACCACGAGATATTTTCTTCTTGACATGAGTGACAATCAATAGGTATACAGTTGCTTGGTAACCAAATGTTCTAATTTTAACACCTGTTTTTAATGGGTACTTTACTTCTCGATATTTTGTCGTAAAGTCGTAATAAATCAATCAATCGGCCTAGCCTTTTCCCAACTATGTTGGGGTCGGCTTCCAGTCTAACCGGATGCAGCTGAATACCAGTATTTTACATGGAGCGACTGAACGAAAATTTTCTCTAGTCAAATACATTTCGACGAGCGACAGACACTTTTTAAATTGCCGCCAATTTGTAAAAACAAATGACATGAATTCATTACCATGGTTCATACAGATTCCCAAAGAGTTCCTAATTCGAAATTAAAATAAATTTTTCATCGGCTGCTTTTCTTACTGGCCTATTCTAAAAACTTTCAGTGTAACACCCCGTGCAAGGTAGTAATTAGATATTGTTGTTACTTCATTGATTTAAAAAAGGGTTTTACATAAAAGTTATTTCTTTAATGACTACAAATCCAGCCATTCCATTGAATAAAATAATTTTAATCAAAATTAACAAATTGCCTGTGTTATGTAAACAATGATTCTATCTATAATTTCCAGGTGGACATGCCAGTATTCTTCTACATTGATCCTGAATTCACTGATGACCCAAGGATGGAGTTTGTAGACGAGATAGTGTTATCATACACATTCTTTGAGGCTAAGGAAGGCATGAAACTGCCCGTGCCTTCGTATGTCAAGTAAAGAGGTTTATTAGGATTTAGGATAATGAAATTAAGTGAATTATGTTTACCCTCGCTTGCAAAATGTTAATGAAACAAAGTCAAGAGATTCCTATGACATGTCGTTATTTTTTGGATTGACCTAGAGCCCGACATGTCTGTCCTCATACTAAAAAATATGTGAAACTGATTATGAACCTACATGGGCAGCACTAAAAATGAATTTATATGCAAGTGAGGTTGTATGTACAGAGATGCTACTGTTTTGTTAAGTTTTATTATTGAAATAGACAAAAAGCCAGCGCCTATGTTGGTCTTTATTTTCACTTCAGTTTTTAATTTTTATCTGTCCTACTAAAATAGTCAGTAAAGCCGGAAGTCGGTTTCCTAAGAAAGCGGTTCCGTCATATTATAACGATTGCACGGGGGCGGAGTTTGAAAATGACAGATTTTCATGACGGACATGAAAATCTGTCATTTTCATACTCCGCCCCTCAAACATTTAAATCGCTAGATTTGCCCTCACCGCGACCGTAGCTACTTAGTCACGCGAAAAAGTGTCTATACTGAGAAGAGTGAGCTCACACATTTATTAAATAGTGTTTCCATGATAATTAAGTCACTGGGTCATTGTGTGTCAGAGATGTCACACCAAAATAGAAACCCCACTATCTTTTGACGCGGTAGGTCGAATCTAAGGATTTAAATCTTTGCCGCTGTCATAATTTCATGACAGCCGTCATTGCGGCTGTTAAGTGCGGTGACCGCTCTTCTAGGTAACCGTAGCTTTACCAATGAGCCTCAAAACGCTAGGTGAGGAAAGGCAAAATGTATGTTCTGTATTTAATAAAAATCTTACAATTCATTTTCACTGGCAGACAACGCACAGCCTAATACAGTGAGCATTATGGAAGGAGAACAATTCATCCCATAAAAGGCTCAAATAGGGGATGAAAGTTTGTAAGTATCGGAATTATCGGAAGTTCGTAAGGAAATCCCATCCCCGATGGACACACGGCTTGTATTAACTAAAAACTAAAAAGAGAAAACAAATCAATTTTACAAATTTTATTGCACTTACAATTTCTCCTAATCAAAACCAGACACAAAAGACGATATTTGGACAAAACACAGACATTTTCTACAGCCCCATTTACACACAGTGCCACAGGCACACAATATAATTGGAGCACCAAATGACTTATTGGTGCTACAAGTTATAGTATGCCTGTGGCAAGGATATCGCACCGTCGCGTCAGGCTCAAGCCTTGATGGCCGCGGTGACGGGGTAGCCGCGGCGCAGCCCCATGCACTGGTCGCGGTCGATGAACAGCGTGGTGCACTTGTTGCGCAGCTCGGCCTCCAGCCCCGCGCGCACGCCCAGCAGCGTCTGGTGCGTGCCCTCGGCTGTGGCGATCTTTGAACGAAGAATCTCCATTGCCTCTTGGAGATCGCATATTTCTTTTATCAGTCTGTGAGCGGCAAAAAGTTTTATGGAGAAATCATTCACAACTTGGTTTTAGAGTGCACAAGGATCTTGTGGCGCCTGAATGAGGGGGGTTGTTGTTGTTGTTGGTAAACACTTGTGAAATTGTTACTTGAATTGTATTGAAAAAACAAGATGGCGGCGTTATTTCTTGTGCCTACCTTTGTATTGCCGCTGTCATGTCAGCTGCTCACCTGTTCTGCGTCTACCGTTCTATTGCCGCTGTCATGTCGGCTGCTCACCCGTTCTGTGCTTACCGTTCTAATGCCGCTGTCATGTCAGCTGCTCACCTGTTCTGTGCTTACCGTTCTTTTGCCGCTGTCATGTCGGCTGCTCACCTGTTCTGCGTCTACCGTTCTATTGCCGCTGTCATGTCGGCTGCTCACCCGTTCTGTGCTTACCGTTCTAATGCCGCTGTCATGTCAGCTGCTCACCTGTTCTGCGTCTACCGTTCTATTGCCGCTGTCATGTCGGCTGCTCACCCGTTCTGTGCTTACCGTTCTAATGCCGCTGTCATGTCAGCTGCTCACCTGTTCTGCGTCTACCGTTCTATTGCCGCTGTCATGTCGGCTGCTCACCCGTTCTGTGCTTACCGTTCTAATGCCGCTGTCATGTCGGCTGCTCACCCGTTCTGTGCTTACCGTTCTAATGCCGCTGTCATGTCAGCTGCTCACCTGTTCTGCGTCTACCGTTCTATTGCCGCTGTCATGTCGGCTGCTCACCCGTTCTGTGCTTACCGTTCTAATGCCGCTGTCATGTCAGCTGCTCACCTGTTCTGCGTCTACCGTTCTATTGCCGCTGTCATGTCGGCTGCTCACCCGTTCTGTGCTTACCGTTCTAATGCCGCTGTCATGTCGGCTGCTCACCTGTTCTGCGTCTACCGTTCTATTGCCGCTGTCATGTCGGCTGCTCACCTGTTCTGTGCTTACCGTTCTAATGCCGCTGTCATGTCAGCTGCTCACCTGTTCTGCGTCTACCGTTCTATTGCCGCTGTCATGTCGGCTGCTCACCCGTTCTGTGCTTACCGTTCTAATGCCGCTGTCATGTCAGCTGCTCACCTGTTCTGCGTCTACCGTTCTATTGCCGCTGTCATGTCGGCTGCTCACCCGTTCTGTGCTTACCGTTCTAATGCCGCTGTCATGTCAGCTGCTCACCTGTTCTGTGCCTACCGTTCTTTTGCCGCTGTCATGTCAGCTGCTAACCTGTTCTGCGCCTACCGTTCTATTGCCGCTGTCATGTCAGCTGCTCACCCGTTCTGTGCTTACCGTTCTAATGCCGCTGTCATGTCAGCTGCTCACTTGTTCTGTGCCTACCGTTCTTTTGCCGCTGTCATGTCAGCTGCTAACCTGTTCTGCGCCTACCGTTCTATTGCCGCTGTCATGTCAGCTGCTAACCTGTTCTGCGCCTACCGTCCTATTGCCGCTGTCATGTCAGCTGCTAACCTGTTCTGCGCCTACCGTTCTATTGCCGCTGTCATGTCAGCTGCTAACCTGTTCTGCGCCTACCGTTCTATTGCCGCTGTCATGTCAGCTGCTAACCTGTTCTGCGCCTACCGTCCTATTGCCGCTGTCATGTCAGCTGCTCACTTGTTCTGTGCCTACCGTTCTTTTGCCGCTGTCATGTCAGCTGCTAACCTGTTCTGCGCCTACCGTCCTATTGCCGCTGTCATGTCAGCTGCTCACTTGTTCTGTGCCTACCGTTCTATTGCCGCTGTCATGTCAGCTGCTAACCTGTTCTGCGCCTACCGTCCTATTGCCGCTGTCATGTCAGCTGCTCACTTGTTCTGTGCCTACCGTTCTTTTGCCGCTGTCATGTCAGCTGCTAACCTGTTCTGCGCCTACCGTCCTATTGCCGCTGTCATGTCAGCTGCTCACTTGTTCTGTGCCTACCGTTCTTTTGCCGCTGTCATGTCAGCTGCTAACCTGTTCTGCGCCTACCGTCCTATTGCCGCTGTCATGTCAGCTGCTCACTTGTTCTGTGCCTACCGTTCTTTTGCCGCTGTCATGTCAGCTGCTCACATGTTCTGCGCCTACCGTTCTATTGCCGCTGTCATGTCAGCTGCTCACTTGTTCTGTGCCTACCATTCTATTGCCGCTGTCATGTCAGCTGCTAACCTGTTCTGCGCCTACCGTCCTATTGCCGCTGTCATGTCAGCTGCTCACTTGTTCTGTGCCTACCGTTCTTTTGCCGCTGTCATGTCAGCTGCTAACCTGTTCTGCGCCTACCGTTCTATTGCCGCTGTCATGTCAGCTGCTAACCTGTTCTGCGCCTACCGTCCTATTGCCGCTGTCATGTCAGCTGCTCACTTGTTCTGTGCCTACCGTTCTATTGCCGCTGTCATGTCAGCTGCTAACCTGTTCTGCGCCTACCGTCCTATTGCCGCTGTCATGTCAGCTGCTCACTTGTTCTGTGCCTACCGTTCTTTTGCCGCTGTCATGTCAGCTGCTAACCTGTTCTGCGCCTACCGTTCTATTGCCGCTGTCATGTCAGCTGCTAACATGTTCTGCGCCTACCGTCCTATTGCCGCTGTCATGTCAGCTGCTCACTTGTTCTGCGCCTACCGTTCTATTGCCCCTGTGATGTCAGCTGCTCACCTGTTCTGTGCCTACCGTTGTGTTACCATTGTCATGTCAACTGCTCACCTGTTCTGCGCCTACAGTTCTATTGCCGCTGTCATGTCAGCTGCTTACCTGTTTTGTGCCTCATCGCGGCACTTCTCGAGATGCGGCCTGTTGGTCCTGGCCTGCAGGCGCGTGTGGGCCACCTTCATGGGCTGCAGCTTGTCCTCGATGGCCTTGTTCAGCAGCTCCAGAGTCTTCTCCACGTCGAAGATCTCTTGTTGGATCTGTAATTAGTAATAATCCGTGGTTGAATATACTGAAGTCAAGGTACTTAGTATTTTAGTATAGTAAGCGTCAAACTTTATGGCGGTATTTTCGATGCGTTTCTATCTAAATGTCTATTCTCTGTGGGATTTTCTCCAGTTTCTGAACACAGTTTGAGAATGTCAATGTGCTTCTATGTGACTTCTTCTGTTCGAAGCCATGCACACGATACGATTTTCCACCGGCAAAAATAACGAACTTCCATAACAATTTTCATCCCCTTTATGTAACGACTTTAGGGGATGAATTTTCAAAAATATTTAGCTTATCACTTTCGTTACAAAACTTTGCACAGGAGGAACTCCTGTGCAAAGTTTCATGCTTCTATACCCAGCGGATCAGGCTGTGCGTCTGTCAGTGAATGTATGAATATTTGTAGATAGTTTAAAGAATACATTGGACAGACCTTGTGCAGATGTAGTTGCAGTTTATTCTTGATCTCGATGGTCTCTGCGATGCGGCGAGTAAACGCGCTATTGGAGTTGCTCCATTGGTCCCAGATCTCCGTCGCCGACACGTTGATGAGATTCTCCGTATCTGCGGCAAATGATGCGGGACAATTAAAGTCAAGTACAAGATTTTTGCGGGATCAAGATTGCGTTGAAAAAAGGAAACAATAAACCACTCAATGGTGGTTTATTGTATGTTGTCTTTTACCGTATAAGAAGTCCTTGGCTAGCCATATGGGGAAAAAACCACGCTCAGACTGCGAGCGTGCTCACACTCACCGGACAGCATCTGTATGATCTTGGCGTGCTCGGACTGTGAGCGTGCTCACACTCACTGGACAGCATGTGTGTGTATGATCTTGGCGTGCTCGGACTGCGAGCGTGCTCACACTCACCGGAGTCACCGGGCAGCATCTGTATGGCCTTGGCGCGCTCCGACTGCGAGCATGCTCACACTCACCGGACAGCATTTGTATTGTGGCGGCATCTACATCGCCACATACGAACTACGCATCAATGACATGACGTCACGCAAACCTGCATCGCGCAATTAGAGTTTACCACGCGATTAGCATATATACAACGTCCCGACATCAACCGTCGGGCAGTAGCCCGCCAGACACAACACCCGTCGGGTCGGAGGATCCTCCCTTTTCTATGGAGGATGAATGAACTTTACACCCTGTTCCTCATGCCTCTAAATTGGTGACCCCGAGCATGAACGTCAGCGCAGCCTTCGTGCAACTACATCAGCGTGACGTCATCAGCATCACTTCCTCAAGCTTTCGAGCGGCGAGTCACACAGCCAGCCAGAACCCACGGCTTCAACGGGTATCCTGACCACCAGCATGCAGCGGACGCGCATTCCTGGTCATCACCTTCAGCCTCAACCTCAACCCAGCGCTGTACACTCCGACTCACTGGAGCATAACGCAGCGCCACCCCGACTCACTGGGGTATCACCGCAGACAGTTCCGACTCACCGTGAACTATGCGGCACCCGGTTCCGACTCACTGGAACCACAACTGGCACTGGCAAGCATCGCAAGATACACGACTCAGCCCACTATCGACCTCCGGTCTCCGGAGGGGAGTGATGTGGCGGCATCTACATCGCCACATACGAACTACGCATCAATGACATGACGTAACGCAAATCTGCATCGCGCAATTAGAGTTTACCACGCGATTAGCATATATACAACGTCCCGACATCAACCGTCGGGCAGTAGCCCGCCAGACACAACACCCGTCTGGTCGGAGGATCCTCCCTTTTCTATGGAGGATGAATGAACTTTACACCCTGTTCCTCATGCCTCTAAAGTATGATCTTGGCGTGCTCGGACTGTGAGCGTGCTCACACTCACTGGATAGCATGTGTGTGTATGATCTTGGCGTGCACGGACTGCTAGCGTGCTCACACTCACCGGACAGCATCTGTACGGCCTTGGCGCGCTCGGATTGCGAGCGCTGCAGCGTGGCGGCGGAGGCAGCGGCCCAGCGCGCCGTGTCGCACACGGTGGGGTCGTACCGCTCGATGCCGGCGTAGAATTGCAGGCCCTGGTAGGAATACAGTTGTAATCACTTATCGACGGTATCGACCACACTGTCTCCAGGTTACTGGCCGATAGTTTCGGGCAAGAAATTCCATTGCTTAGTCAGTGTTGTTGCTACCCAAGGTTGCTATCTTGACGAAATACTCTGGGCCATGGTTTTTTTTTCCGCTCAGTGAAATGTTAAAATCCATTTTTCGTTATCCAATTGGCTTCTGCAGCGAGGTGTGGACACGGAGACGTTATCTCTTCGAAACTGTTAACCGTTACACTGGAGGATGGACCTTCAAGGTTTAGGACTGGATAAGGCTAGGCATCAATGGTGAGTACGTCACTCACCTTCGGTTTGCCGACGATATACTCGTAGCAGACCAATGCTCGACGACCTCAGTACCTAAATCTGCCGACGATATACTCGTAGCAGACCAATGCTCGACGACCTCAGTACCTAAATCTTCCATAAGAGTGAGTCTTAAAATGAACATGGACAAGACAAGGTCATGTTAAATGCCCATGTAACACCCACTCTCATGAAGATCGGAGACGCTACACTCGAAGTTGTGGACGAGTATGTTTACCTAAGACAAACTGTCCAGTTACATAGGTCCAACTTCGAGAAAGTGGTCAATCGTCGAATCCGACTCGGCTTGGCAGCGTTCTGGAAGCTTCGCAATATCTTCTCGTCTCACATACAGCAGTGTGTTAAAACAAAAGTCTTTGACCAGTGCGTGTTGCCAGTGACGGCCTACGGCACTGAAACGTGGGCCTCACAATGGGCCTTATTAGAAAGTTAAAAGTCACCCAAAGGGCATTGGAGAGGGCTATGCTTGGAGTTTCCTTAAGTGATCGAATCAGAAATGAAGAGGAACCAAGGCACACAGACACAGCTCGAAGAATTGCCAAAATTAAGTGGCAGTGGGCAGGGCACATTGCTCGCACAACAGATGGGCGATGGGGCCGAAAGGTTCTGGAGTGGTGACCGCATACCGGAAGACGTAACGTTGGACGGCCTCCCACAAGGTGGACCGATGACCTGGTGAAGGCCGCAGGAATCCGCTGGATGCGGGAAGCACAGAACTGATCGAAGTGGCGGTGCTAGGGAGAGGCCTAGGTCCAGCAGTGGACGTCTTTCGGGTGAAATGAAGATGATGATGATTTGGCTTTAGCTGGCGTGTTGAATTGGTTAACTAATGGTCAAACCGTAAGCAAGTTAAGGTGATTGCGCTGTGTAGCCCGCGAAATCATTTTTTTTTGGGTTTTTTGCAATTTTCAGCTCCGTGTCAGATTGTATCTTGATGAAAATATGGAACGCGGCACTAAAACATATGTATTTACATAATTTTAACCATACAAATCATCAATACATCCCTTTAAGTTAGATTTCGTGCAGATTCTTTAGATTTCGTTGGTTTGACGAATCTGCATGAAATCTAACTTAGAGAGCTGTATTGATGATTTTTATGGTTAAAATTATATAAATACATATGTTATAATGGCGCGTATCATACTTTGATCAAGATACAACCTGACACGTATCTGCAAATTGCAAAAAACCCAATAAAAATTTAATTTCGCGGGCTACCACTGCGCATCATCCTTAAGCTGCAAAATGTTATAATTGCATTCTTCAATGACCATAGGAAAGGTGTTGTTTACCTTTGAGAAGTTGTTGAGCTGATGGCACATGGAGTCGATGCCGAGCGCGTACTCCTTGTTGCGCATGTCGGACTCTAGCTCGTGCTGTGTCGCGCGACAGTTCTTAGACTGCGCCCGCACCTGCAGAACAATCATTGTCATACACCAAATTATATCACACTAGCAACGCCCCGCGGTTTCACCCGCGTAAGTCTCGAACCCGTAGGAATATCGGGATAAAAAGTAGCCTATGTGTAGATCCAGGGTGTCAGCCCAAACCAAATTTTATCAAAATTGGTCCAGCCGTTTGAGCGTGAAGAAGTAACAAACACAAACACACACTCACAAACTTTCGCCTTTATAATATTAGTGTGATAAGTGTATGATATGTGTGATAAAAACATTTTTTTTTTTCAAAAATAACTTTGTTTTTCAGGTTATAATATGAAATAAGTACAAACTAATTTTTGCGGTGGTCAAAATCAATACGTGCATGCGTAGCTATTCATCTCGACTACCCTTCACTGTGCGTGTGACCTGACACACTTGTTTAGTTTTTAATTTCTGACTGCTGGCACTCGGTACCTTTTCGAGCATATTCCGGAACTTGTTCTGGCACTCGCGCAGAATGGCGACTTCTCTGAGCAGCGACTGTTCCACAGCGTCGTGCACCTGCTCCAGACCTAGCGGCAGCACAGTGAGCGATCAAAAGTTTATTCAAATTATGCTGAGAATCATCACTTTTTAAACGTTTAATTTACATAGGACAACACCCAAAACGCCCTTCACCACTTACTAGTGTTTTAACTATTCGTGACTAAGTGGCATGGTATGGACTACGGTAGAGTAGTAGAGTAAAGACTAGAGAGTCTTGAAGAGGCAATGAGCAATGAGTGATTTCGGCTTACGTGAGGCTAGTCTATTTTAGTTACTTTCACAGTATCATGTCTTACGGTATTTTACTTTGGGGACGGGCTGCAGATATCGAGTCCATTTTTATTCTGCAAAAACGAGCCATCAGAGCCATATATAATCTTCGCAGGCGCGATTCTCTAAGGGAACTGTTTAAGGATATTAACATCATGACGGTACCTTGTCAATATATCTACGAAAACATCATGTACGTAAGAAAAAATTTACATCTTTTTAATAAAAGAGGTGAAAGGCATAATTATAATACTAGAAATAAGGACCTATTAGCTCAACCAGGTTTCAGGCTGGCTAAAGTAGACTCATCGTTCATGGGGTACTGTTTAAAATGTTACAATAAAATACCTCCACACATACTTCAACTAAATGAGACGAAATTTAAAACTTGTATAAAACGCACACTATGCAGGCAGGCATATTATAAGTTGGGGGATTACATAAATGATAAAAATGCTTGGCTCCATGCTGGTCCTGCTCCACAACCTCAACTAATTAATTAACATTTGAAGATACTGTTGGAACTGCTGAAGATTGTAAGAATAGCTTTGCATTGTGTAGACTCAATCACCTTTGTATTGTATAATTGCTTAGTACATGTGTGAGTACTATGTACCTACTCTAAAGCTACCATTTACTGGGTACGTCTTTATTTGACTTGGATGTGCCCTGGCGGCTGAGAGTGTGTCATGCTCACTCTAATGCCTCGCTGATGGTGGCGCGTGTGTTGGATCATTTAACGAATCCATACATCAGGTTTGTGAACGGGCGCTGTTGGTGGAGGCTGGTCATACCTTAGCTGCCACGGCTTATTTTAATTTTAATTTTGGATTGTTTTTTTTTTATTTTTTTTTTTTATTACGGACGCTTTTAACGTTCATCGTTCTCACATGTATAATTTCAACATGAATGATGTAACCAATATTTTGTAACTATATTTTGATTTAAAAGAGTGTCCGTGGAGTTTCTTGCCCGTTCTTCTCCATAGATCTACGTTTTGGAATGGGCAACTAGCTTCAACTTTCTGACTTACCTACTGACCGACTCTTTGACAATTCAAAAGTGCCTGTAATTGGTTTAATTGAAATAAATGCTTTGAGTTTGAGTTTGAGTGATTACATCGACGAGTTATAATCATATATCCGACATAATTATTTTAAAGCAAACTTATATTTTACATAACATCACGCCTAATCTCCGAAGGGATAGGCAGAGGTGTACCTACCTATAGTACCCACATTTCGCCAGCTATTTTATTGCCCCCTATTACATTATTATGGGCCTACTGTTATCAACCGGTCCCATCCCAACTGCTACTGAGAAATTCCAGATGGGAAAACCCAATAACATTTTGCCTGACCTGGGAATCGAACCCAGGACCTCATACTCACCAGTAGCACACAACTATACTCGGACTTTTAATTAGATGCAGTAGAATGACACTTCTTATCTGTCATTTCTTTAAAAAATGTTCCCATTTGATAGCGAAATGACAGTAAAAATGACATTAGGAGTGTCAGTTTACTGCAACTAATTCAAAGTCCGACCATAGACCAACGAGGACTCGTTGAGGTATAATTAGGTCCCTAAATTCCTACTATCCCGATCCCGAAAATATTCCGTTCTTATAAAGAGTGACAATGCTATAGGTCGTATATAGCTCCGTCTCTCTCTCTCACAGGAAACGTTCAACTTCTGCCCTGCTATAAGAGCTCATAGTAAGCCCCCTGATAAGAACGGAATATTTTCGGGATCGGGATAGTAGGAATTTAGGGACCCATGACCAAAATTGTTGTCCTATCGTTTTACGTAAGACAAAATCTTCAATCGTCTTAACGTTTTACAACGATGCGACATGGTCTTGGTAATGGCCTCTCGTACTAAAATAACAAAAACCGATTGCATTGATTGATTGATTATTTTGCTAATTAAATACCAACATTATGCATGACTCTTAAATATATTTTTAGAAACTAATTTGTAATCTTGAACTAGATGTAGACCATATTTGTACGCCTTCTGGAATAACAGCGTTCTTCCATCAAATGTAAGACCTGTATTTCTTTTACCTGCGTTAACAAATAAAAGTGATTTGATTTGCCAAAAAGCAGTATAAACCGGTTTTAACACCAACAAAGGGCGAATCGCGCTCTAGGCCGGATGTCACTCCTACACTATCTATGTGCACTCAACTCACACAAATGCAAAGCTCAGCTTAAACCTCACGGACTTTACCCAATAACGGAACTTTGTACTCCTACACGTCTCCCTCATATCAAGTAATGTTTGAAAGTTTCCGGCACGCTCTGTCACACACTTACCCTGCCTCTTCTCCCTGTGGTACAAGCATTCCTGCACGATATGCAGTGGGCCCTCAATGCCGGCGATGGCTCGCTCCAGTTGCCTTCGAGTTTCGTTGAGCTTCTCACACGTCGATACTAAACGTTCCATCTCTATTGAGACCTATTAACACAGCTTCAGTTACTAAGGATAGACTAAAATGATAGTGGAAAGGGGACCAATTTTTCGAATGAGAGAGAATATATTTTCGAGTAATGTAGGTAGTGTGTCTGAAAGTATTGCACTCCTCCAGCTTTGTGCTGTGCCATAAGCCAACGGGTCTTATAGGTGAAGAATGAAGATGCGAGACTGATCAGCAAGTTAGTTAACATATAAAGTAACAGCTGAGAGGACTTTCTTCTGGTAGTAGACCAGCGCGATGACTTATAAGTCTGCTGTTTCCTTTCTGAGGATGCGTGATATAAAATCGTGTGATATCTATCACTTACCTCATTCCTCCAAAAGGTTGTGTCGGTGATCCGTTCACCGATCCTCCTGCCCGAGTCTCTCTGTCCCTGTGTGCCGATCTCATCAGTTTCCCTGTAATACTCCCACATCAGTCGGACTGTAGTTCCATACCATAGAAATATAAAAATTCTTATATCTATATTTTCCATACACAAAGAATTTTCAGAAAAGATTTCGTAGTTTATGGAGTCATGGCGCTAAAGTTCTAATATGTGGTTATCATGTTTTTCCGAAAGGTTTTCGTATTTTTGCATTTTTTTTTTGCCAAGCTCCTTACCTCAGCATCCTCATGATATCATTCCTAACACGTTCGGAGAAGTTCCTCTTGGCATCAGACTCGTTATAGTTCTTGATGCTGTTCTGGTTCCACTCGTACTGCGTGTATCGAGTATATAGGGCTGCTCGAGCTGCGTGTTCAGGGCTTCGGTCGAACCCGGTGACAAGGTTGGGGAAGCGCAGTGGCTCCGCGGCCATGCCGGCTGGAGTGTAGCACGGGTCCACCATGGTGTTGGTTATGGGTTGCGACGGCCTGGTGGAAAAATGGGAGTGGAAGTATTCGTGTTACTGTGCTGAAGAGACAGAGATTACAAATATAAATGTACAAATACATAGGGTGATATGGCCCGTAGTCTGTATTGCGTGACGCGTTAGTGTTTTTTTGAACCTATTTACAGAAATAAATATAATTTCATTACCATTTCATTAAATACCTACCTGTTCAGTTACAAGACATTTTTGTTTTCTTTTTTTACTTACCTACCCCATTACATATTATACCCCCTAGCAGTTGCCATGTATTGAAATTATGGGATACTGATAAAAAGTTAAAAGCAGGGAGTCTTACATGGGAGTCACCTCGATCTCCTCGTAGCCCATGATAGGCCTCCATGGGTGTTTCTTCGGCGAGTGGAAGCAGTAGCCGACTTGTGGGGGCGCACTGGGAGCCCCCACGATCTCTTTTACCGGGGACCATTGTTGGAGTTGCTACAAAAAACATACAAGAAAAAGTCCTTAAATGGTAATTTAATGTGTTTGAAAAGTCCAATTAGAGGAATTTTAAAAATAACATTTTAAGAACTAATTTTGTGTTATATTACCGTGCACAAAGACACTTCCTTGGCCATTTTGATTATTGTTTAGTGAAAACGTCTAAAAATTTTGAAGATAATCATTAATAAAAATAATAAAATTAGAATTATTCACATTCAGAGATAATTCAAAATTGAAAATTTTCGTATCGCTAAATTAGACAACCTGACGGAAAGAAAAAAGCATAGACTATACACTAATATCTGGAAAAAAGTATTTCATGAAATACGATGCATTCGTGTTTTAGCAAAAATGCACATTATGTTTGTTGTTCCGAACAACAAAATATGGATCCACAAACACGAACAAGTGTATCCGCAGTGGTAGCCAGCGAAATTAAAATCTTTCGTTTTTTTGCAATTTGCAGGTCAGTGTCAGATTGTATCTTGATCAAAATCTTTAACAAATAATATGTATTTATATATATATTATAACCATAAGAATCATCAATACATATGTGAGATCTAGAATTTTGGGAGATACCACAGCGGATCCACATTAATTTATTATTACTATTATAAACACCCTTCACAATAAAGATTTGTCAAACAAAATCTTTAAAAAATGCAATGATGAACGCTGCCCATGTTGTCCAACCATACAAAATAGTTAGTTTTTCATGTCAGTGTCACTGACAATCACATTTCAATCAAAACTATTATGAATGTCAAGATGACGGGACCCCGCCAGGTACATCGAATATAATGTGACTAGGATTTAATACAACATTTCTACTATTTCATACTTTCATAATAAAATTCTACACTCATAAACTTCCAAAATATTGTACAAAGAAAGTGGTCCCGCTATTTTGATATCAAAATGACGGGACCACAATTCAGTTAATGAAAAACACATGGTGTGATCTCAAACTGTATACACCAAATTTTAATACGATTTAGTACGACTACGTTTAAATCGTTAATACTTTTAAAACTGTCATTTCAAGGAAAAAATGTGCTTAGTATATTTTACATCAGAAAAGCGCCTGGAGAAAAAGTATCATCATTTTAAGCCAAGCATCATTTTATGACTCTTACAATTTGTGTAGGCGTTTAAAACGTTAGGGCCGCATATAATTTGTGTTAGAAATATTTTATACTTACAATTTAATTTACAAAGACTATTTCTTGAATCTAAAACAATTTTAATACAGATAATTTACTACTTACAACTAAACACGAAATTCATACAATAAACACGACGGGGATCATGGGGAGGGCGAAAGGGGAGGGAAGGGGAGGGGTGAGAGGGGTTAGAGGGAGATGAGGGGTGAGACGGGGATTAGAGGGAGTGGTGCGAGGTAGGGTAAGAGGGCGGGTTGGGGCGAGTGCCTTTACACCTTAAAGTTGCTTTTTGTAGAACACTGATTCATTGAAGAAACCCTGCCCGACAGAAATGACTCAAAAATAGAAAGTCGGAAACTCGGAACGGCACAAAAATTTTACCTCTTTATAATATTATTATATTAAATTAGATAAAGTGCATTTCTCAGATTGTCGGAAAAAGGTTAACTAGTTATGTATGTTTTTTTTCATGTTACAAATTGTTACAAATAAATTAAGTAATAAAATTTACAATAATTTACATTTACAACATTAAACATACATTTTACATTTTTTGATATTATTATTTTTTTAACATTTATTTATTTATTTATTTATTTATTTATTTGGGAAAACAAACAGTTACACAAATATCTTAACAAACAAGAAGTGAAAAAAAAGAGATTACATATGTGTAGCTCACGGCGTTATCCACATCTTAAATACTTCATTATTGATATTGAACTATTTGCACACGAGTGAAACTTAAAAAGGTTAAATCTAAAGAAAATTCTAAAATGAAGGCAAAGGAAAGAAAACAAATACATTTTTTTTTTAACAAATCAAAATTACAGTTCTTGTTTTAAAAATCTGACTCTAATAAATTTTAGGAATTTGTCTCTCTAATTAATTTTACCAACGAGCTTCTAAACTTATTAGCTGACAATGTAAACAAATCCAAATTTGCGAACACAGTGTTGAAATTTTTTGCTATGCGACGAAGAGGTGCGCGAACTCCAGCGTTAGTGCGGCAGGAGGAAACGGCAAAAAGCGGACGTGCACGCACCTGTCGTGCAATGACAGTTCTCGGAACAAAGTAGCTTAACTTATTAGTGAGATCTATGCAATCATATCTGTTATTACACAAGTCATAGAGAAACATAGTTTCTAGGAAAAGGCGTCTAGACTTTAAATTTAACAGCTCAACATTCTTTTGGCGTGAATTAGAGGAAATAAAGTCGTGGGGGCAGCGATAACGCAGGGCTTTGAGAAATTTACGCTGGACATTTTCCAAACTGTCTATGTATTTTTGATAAATAGGATTCCAAATTAATACAGCGTATTCGAGTTGTGACCGAATTAGTGCTTTATATAAATGTATATAGGTATCAATGCGCTTAAAATCAATGGTGGACCTCATAACAAAACCATACATACGATAAGCCTTATTAACAATTTTTTGAATATGCTGATCAAAGTGAAGTTTAGTGTCCAATAGTATTCCAAGATCCTTTACTGACATGACTCTATGCAGTGCAGCGTCACTTAATGTGTAAGTGCTTCTTATAACATTTCTATTCTTGGTAAATGTAATACATACACATTTTGATGTACTTAATTGGAGTTTGTTTTCTACACAGTAAACAGTGAATCGATTAAGATCCTCTTGGAGTAACACAGAATCAGTATGATTGCGAATTGTTCTGTAGATCTTAAGGTCATCTGCATAAAGCAAAAATTTTGAATGCATGAAACATCTCCAAACGTCATTGATAAAAATAATAAAAAGAAGAGGTCCTAAAATTGAGCCTTGTGGTACACCGGAAGTGACGCCGACTGAATTAGACCGATAGCCCTTAATCACAACTCTTTGCGACCTGTTTGATACATATGATGCAAACCAGCGAAGTAAATCCCCACGAATGCCATTATACGCCAACTTTTTGAGAAGCAGCTCATGGTCCACCTTATCAAAAGCTTTTCGAAAATCTGTGTACACAGCATCTACTTGTACCTGTTGATCCATATTATTAAACAAATAATCTGTAAAAGCTAGTAGATTTGTAACAGTAGACCTTTTTTTAACAAATCCATGTTGTTGAGTAAGAATAATGTTATGGATGGTTGGGTATATTGCTCTGTGTACAAGTCTCTCGAAAATCTTGGATAAGGCAGACAGAATAGAGATGGGGCGGTAGTTCTCGACATCGTGTTTAGAACCTGTTTTATGTACTGGGGTTATATTGGCTTGTTTCCAAACTTCAGGAAATGTACCTTCAGTAATGCATTTATTATAAATAATGTGTAGTGGAACGTGTATACTATTGGCTGTTTTTTTAATAAAGAAAGGTGGTAATCCATCTGGGCCTGGACCTTTTGTTATATCTAATGCCTGTAAGGCCTGCAATACCTGATCCCGACTAAAAGCTATACGGTTAATAATAACACAATTATCTGCAAACGTTTCAGGGGGCAACCATTCATTGCTATTAAAAGTGGTAGCTTCATAGACCGACTGAAAAAAGTTTGAGAACATATTACAGATCGCATTTGGGTCACTAGAACTTAGATTTTTGTAAAATACAGTAGCTGGTATACCAGCATTGGCTTTACGATTAGCAACATAACTCCATAAATTCTTAACATTTTTTTTTATATTGTCTTCTACACCATTTATATATTTAATATAATTCTTTTTACATTCTATTTGGAATCTTTGCCTGAGAAAAGAAAACTGCTCGTAATCTGAGAGGTTATTATACGTTTTCCATTTAATCCAGGCTTTATTTTTGTTATTAAATATACGTATAAGTGATCTAGAGAACCAAACTGGGAATCTTGAAGATTTAGAATGGCATGTAGGAGTGTGGTTTTTAATAGAGCCAAAGACAATATTATAGAATGTGCTAACGCACTGCTCAACTGGGAGTCCATTTAAGGTCTGATCCCAGTCAATTTTACACAAATCGTGGTTAATTTGTTCATAATCTGCTTTATAATAATTATAGTTTAATGTTTTCGCTTGTACAATTTTTTTATGTTTAGATTTGTAGGTGATAGTGGCATAGAAGGGAGGGTGATGATCATCAATAGGTAGTAATGTACATGTCGGTATGGATGTGATGCAGTTTGTGTTGCTTATTAATAAATCTAATGTACGACCATTATGATTTAAGATATTGTTAAACTGCGCGGCGTTAAGTAGTGACATGAAGTTACTCATATGTTCGCTCAGTGAGTTATTGCCATTACAGTGTAAGGCTGTAGCGTTGCCGTTATGCTTGGGAAGCCAGCGTATATCCGGCAAGTTATAATCACCAAACAGATAAAATATACTTGTGTTAAGTCTATCCAATGTTTTATGCAGAAGGTCATAATGAGATAGGTATGTTTCCTTGGGGGATTTAGGGGGAATATATGCTACACTAATTACACATTTGCTATTATTGTTAATACCTGGAAGTTGTATAATAACGTGTTCAATATGAGGAGTAGTTGGCAGATGAAATGGTACAAGAGTGGAACCTAAGTTTTTCAATACGGCAACAAGAACCCCACCCCCTTCCTTTTTTTTTGTCGCAATACGGTCACGATCACATCTGTGGACTATGTAGCGGTCGTCTATAAACTCATTATCAAATATTTCCTGAGTGAGCCACGTTTCTGTCAATATTATAACATCATAACAATTTGATAATATATTCATGTATAAGATATTGAGCTTAGTCCGCATACCCCTACAATTCTGATAATAAATAGTTAGTTCATCCATTAGTAAATGAGTGAGATTTCACAGAATATAATTCAACATGACCTTGTGCTTTCACCTTGCAACTAAAGTTTAGACTGTAGTTAATATAAAATAAAAGAAATATGACACTATGCACCAACAGATATGACCACACAGTAATTAGAGAACAATAGCGATAAAAAGTACATAAAAGAGTTCCAGCACAATGTTTAAAATGTAAAAAAGAATTCGAACTGTAAAATACATAAGGATTCATGCAGGAAAAAAAATATGAAACAACATCAATACAGCTGCTCTTACACTTTACAATAAATAATGTGTTAGAATATTTAAAAGATTTGTAAAAGTGGGTATTCAAATAATTAATCATGCTTCGAAGCACCTGGCTTAATTTTGAGGATGTCTTGAGGGGATCGTATGGCAATTGCTGATTCACCGTCAATCTCTCGCACGAGTATGGTAGCATGCTTGACCCACACGAATTTAAACTTATTTTTGCTGGCAGCTTCTCGGCTTGCTCGAAACAACTGCTTATTCTTTAATGTGAGGTGTTCATTCATGTAGATCGGTTGTGGTGTTCCGGATATTCCAAGTTGATCGGTTTTTAAACCCTTTGCTAGTCGAAATGCACTCAGGAGATTATCTCTTAGTATACGCGAGCTAAGCTTTACAATAATATTTTTTGGCTTATTGTTTTGTTTTTGTGCATGCGGTACACGGTGAATGGCAATTATGTCTTTTTGGCTTAGTGAACAATTTATTTTCACACTAATGGTCTCCATAATAGTAATCAAATTTTCCGCACGCTTTTCCGGGATGTTACATAACTCTAGGTTGCATTGTCGAGCCTGTTGTTCGAGTGTATCAATTTTCGCTTCCAATTTTATTATTGTATTATTAAGAACTTCTGTACTCGTAGACTGCTTACTGATTGAATCGAGCTGTTTCTTTAAGTCGTCTTGCTGACCTGATGTAAACTGAAGCGATTCTTGGAGGGAGACAACATCTTGCATTAAAGCATCATGCTTGCTATCTAGCGCAGTAACGTGCAATTCTAATTTTACGTGCTCAGACCTTAGAGAATTTATTTCACTTTTTATGTCAGTAGTAACTTGAGTAACTGTGGCCAGATCAGTTTTTATGAACGTAATATCATCAGATATTTTTGACATGGCGCCATCGAAATAGCTTCGTAACTCGTCTAATTTCTTATTCATAACTTGGGTGAGGTCATTAATAGCGTCTCTTATTTCAGATTCCGGCTCCTTTCTCTTTCTTTGCGAAGCATTCGTTTCCGTTCCGGTGACACTTGTCAGATTTGGGGAGGATGAAGATGTGGTAGGAGACCGGATCATGATTAATGAATTGCAATCGAGATACTAATAATCGAATAATAATATAGACAAGAGGAATTTTATAGTGCTCCTACGTAGCCAGTAAATACGTTTCGCAGATAGTGGTCAATAATTTCGAGCGGCAGCTCTCACCAATCTTTGGTCTCGCGGCCACGGGCGCGGCCAGCCGCCGCGATGCACGACGAGTCACGAGTTCAAACCCCAGTCAAACAGTTGACTTTTCGAAATTTCCAAAGTTTGTTCTTCAACTGTTAATCTATGCCAAGCTTACGACTCACCAGTATGGACGAGAGGGACGAAGCTATACAGTTTCAAAGATGGCGTCAGCTGCTTATGGGCACCTCCATAAGATGGTAAGAGAGGTACCGAGTCTTCAACCACAAACTAAAATAGTCAATTTATAATACTCGGGAATTAAATTACAAAAACAATCGGCACAGGTCCACTCGCGATGCAGTTCACTGGACGAAATGAAATGAAATGATTTTGGTTTTGTATTCAAATTACTTTTAATTTTTAGGAAAACATAAACTAAAATAAATGCACTTCAGAATAACCCTCCCAAAGTAAAACGGCAACAAACAAAACGCCTAAATAAATTGTAAGAGCTATATGATGCTTGGCTTAAAATGTGATGATACTTTTTCTTCAGGCGCTTTTCTGATGTAAATATAATAAACACTTTTTTTTCTTGAAATTACAGTTTTTAAAGAATAATAACGATTCAAACGTAGTCGTACTAAATCGTATTAAAATTTGGTATGTACAGTTTAAGATCAGACCATGTGTTTTTATTAACTGAATTGTGGTCCCGTCATTTTGATATCAAAATAGCGGGACCACTTTCTTTGTACAATATTTTTTAAGTTTATGAGTGTAGAATTTTATTATGAAAGTATGAAATAGTAGAAATGTTGTATTAAATCCTAGTTACATTATATTCGATGTACCTGGCGGGGTCCCGTCATCTTGACATTCATAAACTATTTTGACATTATCTGTTACTTCTTTGGATTCTGAGATTCACGACGTTCAAACCATTTTAATTTATTATTACAGCGTTTTTTATTATTTAAGAATAGGTGTATGTATCTTTAGCTGTAATCAAACATGAGTGGCGTACCAGACAACGCGCCACAGCGTAAGTAAATAACTTATGAAAGTGTTTTATGAAACCCTAGACTTCTTCGTAAAACCCTACACTTGTCTGTTATAGATTGTCCTGGAACCCAAAGTGACGATGCTGGGAAGGCCTCAGCGTGCGCTGGATGCCCTAACCAGAACATTTGCGCTTCGGGTAAGTGTTTAAACAACCATTGACGTTGCATCAGTTATTTGTTCAGTCCTCGTTGTTAGTACTATAATCTAACGCTTTTATTGGCTAATTCATTATAATGCAACTTGATATTACTATTAGGATTTCTATAACATTTAAATAGATCTTAATGTTCGCATAATGCATAAGTACAAATATGAGTTAATGTGACTCACATTTGTAATTTTTCAAAACATACAGACCTGGTGGTGTTTACAGTCTATTATTTTTTTACAATGTTTCACTGGTGGACAATTAGATTCATCAGTTGGGTCCCTTTTGTTACATTCTGTTTTTGACAAAGAAGCTACCAATTTAAAAGCAAGATCATGCAGTCAAGGAATGACAGCTATAAAATTATTAATTCATTCTTGAATTTGCAGTAAGTACATCTGAATTTGTTATGTTACAAGCACCTGAACTAAGATTTTACATACATGTTACTTGATGTAGGTATGTTCTGTTATCAAAAATGTTGTGAAATGTTTTTATAAATATTAATTTCAAAGTCCAAAATCAATAACTTTGAGATCCTGTTTTAAATCACTGTCTTATCAATGTTTTTTAATCATAACTTCACTTATCTTTTCTCTACACTATCAGTCAGTGTTTTCTCTGTGCAGTATTAAAAAATAATGAATACAAATGAATAGGTTCCAATAGTGACTTTTAAAATAAATGTTTATTTAACAATAAGCTGTGATTACCTACAGTATGTAATTTATTGTATCCTGTTCATAAAATATCTAACATACTACCTTTTATTGCGGTATTAGGCTTGGAGTTATGTACAAACAACAGCACATCAGGTTATACCAAACTGTCAAATTACTCCAAATTATTTTAAACCTTAAAATGTTGATGATTAAGTTCAATATTAAATGAGAAGATTTGACAGTTTGTAATAACTTGACCTGCTGCTGTGTGTACATTGACCACATGAGAGTTTTTTTGTTTATTTCTCTATAGAAAAAGATTTTCATGTTTCTGATAATTCTATGCCCTGAAAAAACATCCATGCATGCTTTAAGAATGCATTGAAAATAGTTAAACAAAATTACAGCTTTCCTAAAAGATTGCAATAAAATGTTGAAGATTAAAGATTAAATTATTTATTATTATATCATGGCTTTTGCTGATTTTATTAGCAGCTTGATGTTATTTTATCATGTTTTTAAACATAAATAAAGCTTATCTTTCTTTTCAATAGGTGCAGTATCAGGACCAGACCCTGCAATTCAAATAATCAAGGAGCGGCTCTCAAATGTGAAGCACAAAATATTAATCTTGTCAGGAAAGGGAGGAGTGGGCAAGAGTACTGTCACATCTCTACTTGGGCATGCACTGGCGGCTAGGAACCCTGATGCTAATGTAAGTTGAACTATAATGTTTTTTTTATAGGAAAGCACTGAGAGTCTGACAACCAGTCTTACCAAATCAATGGTATTGTAATGCCCAGTACTGGGTTGTGAAGGGCAGATAGATAGTGAGTCGCTCCATGTAAAATACTAATATTTGGCTGCATCAGAATAGACTGGAAGCCGACAACCCTAAATTGAGAATAGGCTAGTCAGATGATGGAATACAATGCCACATAAAAAAATCTATCTATCAACATCCCTGCAATCTGTCTATCACAATTCTACTGGCTGATACATTCTGCTGTAATATGTACAGTCGGCTGCATCAATTGGGTACCCCTCAAAAGACATGTGGGTTCAAATCCGCGATAGTCCGAAGTTGGTTTTTGTATTTTGCAAAAACATTTTATTATAATTAATGTATTGTTTTTGTGAATAAATAAGTTTATGTTAGTATTTATTTTTACTTAAGTCTGTTTTTATTATTGTCTTTTTCAATAAAACTTTAATACTTCTAATATTGCGTATAACGACAAGCAGTAATAGGCTTGACATTTACGAAGAGTTATTGAACGTCTAAACAGACCACAGGTTTCAAGACCGCTTGCCGTGCATAAGGTTGGAGGTTCAAATCTTAAGCACGAATTGTTTTTTTTCATGTATAATATATTTATTTTATAAGTATTTTTCTATTTTAAGTACTTAAGTAAAAAGTAAGTAAGTAGTAAGTAGTTTTTTTATTTTTTATTTATTGTATTTTTTTATTTTGTTTTTTTTTTTATTTTAGTAATATTTCTAATGAATTTAAAAATCAAGAAAAATAAAATACTTTAATAATCATTTAATAATATTTTTATTGATATTATGTAACAAAACTACAAAGATTTATATTTTACAATAATTTGATTTGATAATTTACAGTTACTATTAGACATATTTTGCCAACTGAGACAAATGGGTTCCTAGAAAAATGCGAAAGGTGAAGCAAAACTAGACACATCAAACGGTAACTTCATTATAGATTAGTAAAATTTATGCATAACTACCCTCTAATAACAAACTATTCATTCACTGCGATTTCATAGACAGAGACAGAGTTATAACGCCAAGTAGATTGATAATTCGTTGAGATATTAACTACCTAACTGGCTTAGTTGGTAAGAGCTAGCGGTAAACATAACCAATGAGTCGATGGTTCGAATCTCGTCCTTGCATTAGAAACACTTTTTGTATTATTCTTAAGGATGTATTGTTTGAATTGCAAAGTTGTAGCAAAGTTACTTTTAATACAACTGGGGTACCCAATTGATGCAGCCCACTGTACATTCCATTGTTAAAAACCTCTTTCCTCTTAATCCATAGCTGAAAGTGATGATGTAAACAAATAACCATAGAAAAGGTTGTTATCTATGTTTATTTACTCATTCACTTTATTTTTGAGATAGGTGTTACCTTTATGAGTATTTACGTGATGCCTGACCTTCATTGACCTAGCGATGGTGTACAGATTAAACTGAACCCCAACAGCATAGTACAATTAATAATGTAAATTGTAGCAAGCAAAGCTATTTAAAAAAAAAAACAATGAAATAGCGTCAATCAATCGACATTTATCTAGGGAAGCCAGTGAACTTCTAAAGGCAATGCACTTTGATGCACTTGGATGACTTCTTGAGTTGTATTTATTTAATTGATGGCCTTATAATTTATAACGCGTGTGATAGGGGCATAGGGGGCGTGTTTGACACGTTGGATAACCCCTCTGTTAACCACTAAGTGTTATTTATAACGCATTGTTTTCATAATAATAAAGATACAAAAATGAATTATTACAATTTTAAATTAAGTACCTACTTATTTATAAATTTTCACAATAGGTACCTACTAAATATTGCATTAGGTATTAATCCGGAAATTTGTGCCATGTCCAAATTGATTGTTAATTAATTTAAAAGGCTTGTGTCAAATGTTCAATTACACACCAATTAAAACGTCACGATGCGACAAAAAGTACTCGGAGAACTGTAGAAGTAGAATAATTATTGAAACAATAAACATTACCCTATTATATCTCGAGCGTCGTTCATACGCGTTTCCGAAATCCATTTTCGCGGCAAAATATTTTGTTTTTCAAATAGAGAACCGGGCACAGACAACACGTGTATTGATTCCAAAGGCGCGGTGGCAAAGAATTCGCACAGTACAGCCAGACGGTGGCACTGCCTGGTACAACCTTCGTCGTGCGTCGTATATAGGTCAGGTTTTATGGGGTAAATTATTATAGTCGATGCTTATGTACTTGTATGCATGGTTGTCTTGTATACATCTACGAAAACATACACCTAATTTTTAATTATGTTTAAATTAATTGAATTACCCATTGTCCCAAAGGCACTGTTTTGTGTCTAAGTTCAAACCACTTATTAATTATTTGTTGGCTGATACAGCAACATATTGCCAATGAAACCTGGCCCGACAGATAGTCCGTTATTTTTTAGCAGTAGGTACAGCATTATTATACTTATTACTTACTATGCGTGCCATATAAGAATAGGATCGCGCTTGCTGCCAACTTCACACGATAGCTGTCAAATTAGTATGCATTGGTAATGAAGTTCGCGAGTATTGCGGAACAAAATGTCGTCTTGACAGTACTATTCTTATTATTTCTTATTTGGCACGCATAGAAAAGAAAAGGTAACAGTCTAACAGATAATTCTAAATTCTAAATATATTTTCAGGTGGGTATTTTGGACGCTGACATCTGCGGGCCCAGTCAGCCGCGTGTGCTCGGAGTAAGAGGCGAGCAAGTTCACAACTCTGGATCAGGATGGTCGCCTGTTGTAAGTAGAAATTAGATAAATTGCATTTAAAGTCACCCGTTTCTAGCAAAGGTTTGCGATCTGCGATGTATCGAAACTTTGAAACTAGCAATAAGGGCTCGATCACACGTAGGTACCACATCCACATGCGCTAATTTGTATGAAAATGAATAATTTATTCTCACGGACCACATTTGGCCGTCAAAATCAACCGTATGGGCGATACAGACCACATCAAGGCCACGTCACAGCCACAACCCAACCACCACGCAACCACCAGCGAGACCGCGCCTAACGGCCGGCCACATCGCAAACACAACGTTTAGTTGACGTGACGACACTGCGCACGAGTCCCGCCTGGCTTCCGGCCTCCTCTCTGATTCATTCAACAATGATTCCTCTCGAAAGTCCATGAGTTCGCTAAATCAAGGCGTGCTTCCTCTACAAAAGCCGGAGTCGATCTGTCTGTCTGCAAACACTAGCCACAGCGTAACCACATCGCAACTACTAGCGACAACGCTAAATTTTGTAGTCACCACAATGCAACTGCAAGAAGCTGCATCGACACTATTCACACGTAACCACTGCTTGATCACATTTTGTAGCTGCGATGTGGTGTGGTTGTGGTACGTGTGGTCGGGCCCTTCGCGCTATTTATGCGGCGTCTTACTGCGAACCTACGATTGTAAAGAACACAGTTTAAAGATGAAACTAAGAATATAGATAGTGCAATCCACGAAGACGCGCTTCACTACTTCTCCTAACCGTTGCACACATATACTATAAACGGTTAGGAGGAGTAGTGGGGCGCGTCTTCGTGGATTGCACTATCTATACCAATGATGAACAGACTTATTGAGACCATGGGCCACTTGCCCAAATGATGAACTAATGGCGGGCCACCAGCACATAAAAATAGCCAAAAATTTAATTAAAAAAATAATATTATACTAGTTTGAAGCGTGGCACTGCATTGTGCTTACAATCTTTTTAACATTTTTCTTATAACTGCACGTAAAATTGCTTCCAAACTTTCATTTGCAAGGCGGTTTAGATTTTTTGTTGTATTATTAATTACTAGCTTCTGCCCGCGACTTCGTCCGCGTGAAATTTATGTTTTTTCTCGACCCACCCCGTCGCATCGCATTGCCTACCCGCGCTATTACTTAGTTTTCACTTAGCGTTCTTTCAGACTTTTTTTCTTTTTGCTCGGCACCTAAGGGTCCTAGAGTGATGTTAAATATGCCTTCTATAAGATTTGGGCTATCATTAATGCAAAAAGATTTTTTAAAGTCCGACTGGTAGGGTAGTTCCAGAGTTTAGCTCGTTCCTTCACCACATCCCCTTCCGCTACCTCTCCCTCCCCCTCTCACTCACTCTCACACCCCTTCACCACTTCCCCTTCGCTCTCTCTCTCTCTCACCACCCCGTCCCCTCCCTCTCCCCTTCTCCTCCACCTCCGGCTCACCAACCTCTCCCCACCCCTCAGCCTTACCATGTCTTCCTCCTCTCCTCACCAATTCCTGCCCTTTCTCCCTGCGTCCATCATCCTCCCCCTCACACTCCTCACCACCCCTCCCTCCCCTCTAACCCTCCCTCCGGGGTAGTTTTAAAAAACTAATGATGACAAACTTAGGCAAATATTTGTGCCAAGTTTCAAGTCAATTAAAACCAAATGAATAACATTTTTCATGTAAATTGTATTCCCTGTTTTCACCCCCACAGGGGTGGAATTTAAAAAAATGGTTTGAGATATTTCCATAGCTTGACTCAAAGATTATTTACACCAATTTTCGAGTTAATCAAGCCACGCAGTAAAATCCTCCCCTGTGAAATTGACTACCCCTTTTCACCCCGTTAGAGGTAGATTTTCGAAAAACCCTGACACACATTATTCTTTATTTTTGGTTTTAAGTATAAATACTGAGTTCTGAGTTAAGGCTCTTACAGACAGAGGCGATATCGCGTCGCGACGCGATATTGCGATATTATATCCGTAGAACAATTTCTATGGAATCGCGCGCGACCATTCACACAGGAGCGATTATCGCCCCGCGACACAGATATATCGCGTCACGTGACGCGGACTAGGTTAGGTTAGGTTAGTTAGGTTAGATATCGCCGCGATATCGCCTGGCGATATTATCGCCACGCGATATCGCGGCGATACAATACAAAATGTTCCTTTTTGTATGGTATCGCCGCGATATCGCGGCGATATCTAACCTAACTAACCTAACCTAACCTAACCTAACCTAACCCAGGACAGTTTCATTCGACGGTTCGTCGAAAAAAAATCCAACCAACCAAAACTAAGTAAGTACCTACCTAATTGAACGCAATTTTTTCCTGCTGCGAATTTTTACATGCGTCCGTGGTCCGTAACGAACACCACACGATGGGGTGGTAGGGTGGTGGGTGGTGGTAGGTACCTAAACTTGACCACACAACACGGAAAAATAATAGTAGGTACTACGTTCGTAACACAGCAGTTCGGACTCTTCGAACGTGCTATTTATTACGAAGTATTTATTTAAAAATCAAGATTTTTTAAGTAACTTAGTTAAGTACCTTTAATCCCTCAAGTGTCGAATGCACCCCATGTGTGCATAAGGAAAACCCTTTGCATAATAGTAGATAAGCTTATATCATATATAGGGTGACTGGTAATTAGTGACCGATACCTAAACACATGACTGTGCTCATGATAACAAACAACTTTTACTATGGGACCAACCCTGAAATCGCGAAAAAAAAATCAGCTGTTCAGTACATTTTGACGAGTTATGCGAACATGAATGTATGGGGCAGCAGATATTTTTTTCGCGATTTCAGGTTTGGTCCCATAGTAAAAGTTGTTTGTTATCATGAGCACAATCATGTGTTTAGGTATCGGTCACTAATTACCAGTCACCCTATATATACGTAAAAAAATATCATCCGATGGAAAACTAATCATCATCAGTAGTTGTGAACCTATGGAGTTCGCAGCTAACCCCCCTCGCCCCGCGTGTCAAATGCACCCCACGTGTGCAAAAGGACAAAACTTAACATAATAGTTATATATAAGCTTATATCAGAGGAGCTCGTGGCTAAGTAATAACAGCCGCACGGGTCGATCCATCAGGTTAAGCTACGCTTGCCGGGGTTGGTCCGTGGATGGGTGACCATCTTTACATATCGAAACTCCTCCGTGACTCGGAAAGCACATTAAGCCGTTGGTCCCGGCTGTCATTCGTGGATCTTTGACAGTAGTTACGGGTCATCAGAAGCCCGAAAGTCTGACAACCAGGTATCGTATTACCCAGTAACTGGGTTGTGAAGGTCAGATAGGCAGTCGCTCCATGAAAAATACTGATATTCAGCTGCATCCGGTTAGACTGGAAGCCGACCCCAACATAGTTGGGAAAAGGCTAGGCAGATTGTTTTGATAAGCTTATATCACTTAAATACGTATAAACGTAAAAAAACAGACATATCAGTCTGAGGGCATAGACGTATAAAAAAAGATAGACTCCGCGCTGCGCATATCGAAAGTGAAGCACCGTACCGATCTATGTGTGCATGATTTGAGTACCTGCAAAGACGCCGTCGCGTCGCCGTCGCTCGTGTCTCGTAATGGCGGCCGGTCGGCATACTATGATGTAAATGTGTGCGCGAGGCGTATTTGTACAAACGGTCCGGCTACTTACTGTGCTTCACTTTCGATATGCGTGGCGCGGAGTCCATCTTTTTTATAAGTCTATGTCTGAGGGGTTATTAATTAAATTTTATTTTTTACGGATTTCTTTAGTTTCGAATTTACATAGGTGATTTTGGAAAACTAAATTTAATTTCTACACGTAAAAGCATTAAATTATGTAGTGTACACACGGCTACACATCAATCTAGTCATTTCCAGTTTACAATGAGCTCTTATTGTAAGGAAATCCTACACAATGCGAGATCAGCTTATACTGGAAATTATAGCTTGATCTTTAGCCGTGCGTGCGCCGGGCTGCAACAAGTTTATTCTGAATCTCCGTGAATTATTTTTTGGGTTCCGTACCAAAATGGTAAAAAAGGAACGCTTGTGGTGTGACTCTGTCTGTCTGTCTGTCACAGCTGGATATCTCAGTAACTACTGATGCTATCAACTTGAAATTTGGAATAGTTTTAGATGAGGTTTACCCAACTATTTTGCAATAAGACTAATTTTTTTTGCAACAGGGACTCAAAGGGGGTCTTAAAAATATAAAGTGGGGCTACTAGGGCATGTGGGGTATCATATGAAAGAGCGTTTGCACATTCTCAAACTATTTTTTTTTTTTGGCCGCATAGTTTTCGACTTTTGATGAAAAATGTAAAAAAAAACCGTTCCCCCCCCCCCTTATCTCCGAAGTTTGCATAGAGAAAAATCTGAAATTATTCTATGTGATAGAAGTTTATGTAAAGATTTCACGAAAAATAAAACGATGTATCTAAGTAGCACACTTTTTCGAAAATCGGAACGGAACCCTCGGTCCGCGAGTCCGACTCGCTCTTGACCGGTTTTTTAAATAAAATTATGCTCAATGCAAAACTGTCGTAATGCGAGTACTTACCTACACCTCTGCCTAACCCTTTGGGGACTGCAGGCGTGATGTTATGTAATGTGTGTACTGTGTCGACATAGTTGGGAAAAGGGTAGGCAGATGATGATTTTTACGGACTTCTTAGTTTCCAATTTACCGTGATTTCGGAAAAGTTAACTTTATTTTACGTATAGGTACTTGTAAAAGCACATTATGTAGTGTACATTATGGCCTTGTATGAGAAGGTAACTACCTACTCATAAAAAGGGCTAGATGATTTCAAAATTATAAGTAAGTAGGTAACTTACTCAAAAATACCTACTAAAAAGTTTCGCTATGCACGAAATTCTTCGGTTCTACGTAAACAATGGAAGGTACAGTTGGAAAGAAAAGTGTTTGAATTCAAGTTAAATTTTTTATAGCGCTATTCGTATAAGTGTAAGCGTCTGTACGTTAAAATTTGTTTTGTCTCGTTCTGACTATCAATGATAGATGAATTTCAGAGCGAAATGTTTATGAATAGAGCTGTAAGTCAATACTGGACCCACAAAATTTAAGGAACACACTAACAGTTTTCTTCATCACTGCCCGCGAATGTGATTTCGTGCATAGCGAAACTTTTTAGTAGGTATTTTACGAGTCGAGCATAGCGGGACTAGAGTATAGCGGGACTAACCGGGTAATTACCCGGTTAATCCCCAGTCATAAACATTTCGCTCTGAAATTCATCTATCATTGATAGTCAGAACGAGACAAAACAAATTTTAACTTACAGACGCTTACACTTATACGAATAGCGCTATAAAAAATTTAACTTGAATTCAAACACTTTTCATTCCAACTGTACCTTCCATTGTTTACGTAGAATCGAAGAATTTCGTGCATAGCGAAACTTTTTAGTAGGTATTTTTGAGTAAGTTACCTACTTACTTATAATTTTGAAATCATCTAGCCCTTTTTATGAGTAGGTAGTTACCTTCTCATACAAGGCCATAATGTATGTACACTATCATAATGTGCTTTTACAAGTACCTATACGTAAAATAAAGTTAACTTTTCCGAAATCACGGTAAATTGGAAACTAAGAAGTCCGTAAAAATCATCATCTGCCTACCCTTTTCCCAACTATGTCGACACAGTACACACTGTAGTGACCTACACAATCATTATTATCATACGAGCGCATCACACGTCTGCCCGCCGCCATAGCGCGCAGCGCACTGAGCGACCGAAAGGGAGCGCGCGCGGCGCGAGCGCCGCGTGCGTGTCCTCTCCGAATGATGATCAGATGATGTTTTTTTACGTTTATACGTATTTATGTGATATAAGCTTATCAAAACCATCTGCCTAGCCTTTTCCCAACTATGAGCATGTTGCGGTCGGCTTCCAGTCTAACCGGATGCAGCTGATGAATACCAGTATTTTATATGGAGCGACTGCCTATCTGACCTCCACAACCCAGTTACTGGGTAATACGATACCCCTTGGTAAGACTGGTTGTCACTTTCGGGCTTCTGACGACCCGTAACGAAGATCCACGAACTGTCAAAGATCCACGAATGACAGCAAGGACCAACGGCTTAACGTGCTTTCCGAGTCACGGAGGAGTTTCGGTATGTAAAGATGGTCACCCATCCACGGACCAACCCCGGCAAGCGTAGCTTAACCTGATGGATCGACCCGTGCGGCTGTTATTACTTAGCCACGAGCTCCTCTGATATAAGCTTATATATAACTATTATGTTAAGTTTTGTCCTTTTGCACACGTGGGGTGCATTTGACACGCGGGGCGAGGGGGGTTAGTTGCGAACTCCATAGGTTCACAACTAATGATGATGGTTTCCCATAGGATGATGTTTTTTTACGTTTATATTATATATGATATAATCTTATATACTATTATGTAAAGGGTTGTCCTTATGCACACATGGGATGCATTCAACACTTGAAGGGTTAAAGGTAACTAAGTTATTTAAAAAATCTTGATTTTTAAATGAATACTTCGTAATAAATATAAATATGTATATAAATAAATATCCTTGGACATTTCACACAACGCCATCTAGTCCCAAGCTAAGCAACCTAATGCTTGTGTTATGGTAACGAGATGGCTGATAAACTACTTACATACATTTTTTTTTTTTTTTTTGTAAATACATACATATTATAGATAGAAAAACACCCAGACTCGGAACAAATACTTGTAGGTCGTACAAATTATTTGTTCCGTGCGGGAATCGAACTCGCGACATGCTGCGCAGCAGTCAATCGCTCAACCACTGCGCCAACCGTGTCGTCAGAATAGTATAATAGCAATGACATTAAACATCTAGTAAATAGCACGTTCGAAGAGTCCGAACTGCTGTGTTACGAACGTAGTACCTACTATTATTTTTCCGTGTTGTGTGGTCAAGTTTAGGTACCTACCACCACCCACCACCCTACCACCCCATCGTGTGGTGTTCGTTACGGACCACGGACGCATGTAAAAATTCGCAGCAGGAAAAAATTGCGTTCAATTAGGTAGGTACTTACTTAGTTTTGGTTGGTTGGGTTTTTTTTCGACGAACCGTAGAATGAAACTGTGATAGTTTCAGATTCTTGTGAGGTTAGGTTAGGTTAGGTTAGGTTAGTTAGGTTAGATATCGCCGCGATATCGCCTGGCGATAATATCGCCACGCGATATCGCGCCGCGCTAGTGTGAAAGGTGTTGCGACGCGATAATATCGCAATATCGCGGCGCGACCGTCGCGACGCGATATCGCCTCTGTCTGTAAGAGCCTTTAATCGGATTGCGCGTTAAAATTTTTCCATACAAACTTTGAGACCCCCAGTTCCCCTTTAGGGGGTAGTTTAGAAAATCACAAAAATCATAATTTACTTACATAAATATTCGTGCCAAGTTTCAAGTTTATTAACTCAAGGAATAAGATTTTTCATACAAACAATATCCCCCCTTTTTACCCCCTTAAAGGTTGAATTTCCAAAAACCCTTTCTTAGCGGATGCCTAGGTCATAATAGCTACCTGTGTTCCAAATTTCAGCCCAATCCGTTCAGTGGTTTCAGCTGTGTGTTGATAGATCAGTCAGTCAGTCAGTCAGTCAGTAACGCTTTCCTTTTATAGATATAGATTATTCAATACCGAAAAAGTTTGTTCACATTATTTAAGTAAGTTCCTTCAAATGTACGAGGGAAATTTTTGCTGGCGGGCCACTGGCATATTGTCGGGGGCCACATGCGGCCCGCGGGCCGCGGTCTGTGCATCCCTGATCTATACCTACATAACGGCCTGAAAATGTAGGTAGTGACGTCGCCGAGAGCCATAAAAACATTTCGTAGGTTGGTTGAAGTCAAAAAGCATAAAAGTACTAGTCATCCAACTAATTTAATTTGCTAGGCGGCTCTAGTTTATTACATCCATGTCCCATGGCTACGTTACGATTACAACCATACTGTTAAGTATGGTTGAATTTACGGATCAAGTTTGTTCGCGTTTCAGTTCACCGACACACATATCAAGGCTATTTTTGTTTATTTGTAGAAATTATGGCTATCCATTTTATTAAATTTTAAAAGGTTTCTCAAAGTAATCTTTGAATATAGCAGACTTAGCCGTCGTTCGCACGGGCGTAAAAAAATCGCGGCGATTTTTTTTCGCGCACTGCATTTTTAACTCTCTGCTTCTTAGCGCCGGGAGTTGAAAATCCAACATTGTGTTTTTCGTCGCGCTGGGATGCACTCTGTTGTTGTTAGGTTGGATTCTCGAAGCTCGGCTCAACACCGAAAGTTGAAAAGCCAGTGTGCGATAAAATCCCGCCGCGATTTTTTTACGTCCGTGCGAACGTCGGCTAACTGTTGCGCACGACGTCGTCTGTGTTTTGTATTTCATATTTTTTTAATACAAATATCCAATATGATAAGAAGCCCATGTCCTTGCCCATGTCTCAGGCTACGTATCTGTCAATTTTTTTAATGATGGCTTCAGTGGTTTAGGCGTGAAAAGTTAACAGACAGACAGACAGAGTTACTTTCGCAATTATAATATTAGGTACGGGTAGTATGGATGCTATAGTCAAACCTCGAAGCTAAGGCGCACCTAGGTTTGACTAGTCAATCCTCAGGTCTGACTTGAAGTCTTGTCAAAGCACAAACAAATGAAGTTTTTCGGCCTCTGACTAAAGAATTTTCGTCAAACCTTGGAGAAACTAATTTGGTCAGGCAAACGTCGAAACTCAATTTAATGAAGTCGGGGTTTGTCCAGTCAAACTAACTAACCTCAAAATACCTAGGTTTGGCTTGGGTTAGGGTAATCGTCAGCAGGTCGACGGAGCCACACTGCGCGGGGCTCCTATTTCTGTCTGCAGGGTTTAAAGGAACCTAACCAAACCCAATCTCGGGGGGGCCCCTGACGTCGACGTTTGACGGAGTCTGCCAGCTTTAATCAAAGGCCGAAATTGGAATTTATTTAGGGGTTTGCCCGAAGGCTTTGGTCAAACTTAGGATAAACCAGTCCTTCCGGGAAGAGACTGCATATCGACCTTTGACTATGATATGGATATTTGCTGCGCGCTTGTTATAGCCATACCCTAATACGCTGCTACCATACAGGGAAGAGCTTCTGAGTACTTTAAATCATAGGCTTTTTTTTACCAATACAATACAAAGCAAATCCAAGAAATTAATATCACCAGCGAGTTTCTATAAATTATTTTTTTCTAATGAAACGCATGTGGGGGGGGGGGGCGCGCCATTTTTATAGCATTACAAAAAAAAACATGATTCCAATTTTTACTTGTTTGTGGTGGTAGCGCCCGCTTTAGCGCATGCGCGGTAATGTGCTGGGTTTTGGCGCCAATCCCAATGTCTGAGAGTAGTTAAAGTAGTGTATGAAACTGCACATAACTTGGTATTAAAACACTCGAGTGATACTATTAAAAACCTCGCCTAAGATTTACAAACTACTATTTCTTTACGGGAAATTATTAATCGCACACCAGCAAAATATTCAGATACTTTAAATCTAATAATTTACATGTATGTACTTACAACAAATCAATGATTGCACTACTAATTAATTAATCGAATATCAAAACTTGTACAAATAATAATCATTATTTATACATCAATTTTTGTCCAAAGTTACTACAAAAATACTAATTATAGTATATCAAAAATACTAACTGTTCATGAAAAAAATAACAAATGCTCATCTAATAAAATTATTAATGCACTATTATGTAGTTAACTAATGGAATATCAAAACTTGTACAAATTATAATTATTGGGCACCCTGAGGTTCGGTCTGGTTAGGTTCCTTTAAACCCTGCAGACAGAAATAGGAGCTCCGTGCAGCGAGGCTCCGTCGACCTGACGTTAAGTTCAATTTATTTAGACATGCAAATTTTGATGTGCAAACAGTATTTTTGATGTAGGTACGTATTCTGTTGGGAAAAATTGGTAATTTTAGATGTGCGTTTAAATACTACCCTTTCTTTATTTTGTGTACAGTATGTAACAGACAATCTGTCTTTGATGTCTATCGGCTTCCTGCTCGGCAGTCCCGACGATGCAGTCATATGGAGGGGGCCTAAGAAAAATGGTAAGCACCTTATTTACCACAAAAACGAGACAGTAGCACAGATTAATACACATGGGACACTCCGCAAAATCATTTAAATAAAAAGCGACTCTTGCTACTACACAATAAAGTGTAATTCAGGTCGCACAACGCTTATTACCTACAGTTCAACTACAAGTTGCCTCTCTTTCTATCGCGTAACTCTTATACCTTCTGACCTAGGTACTGAATTAGCCCCGTGGACGGGGCCCGCCGCGTACTTATAGCTTCATACCTAAACTGCGGAGTGTCCCACCTGTATTGATCTGTGACAGTAGTAAGAAGAAGCAAATGTTCTGTATCATTGTATTGTTTTCAGGCATGATCAAACAGTTCCTGAGTGAAGTGGACTGGGGAGAACTGGATTATCTGCTAATAGATACGCCACCAGGTAAGGTTAATTTATATGAAATCGAAATTGCTATTTTATTTGTGTGACGGTCACAAAGCATCTGCTGTTGGGTCGTGATACTACCACTAGTTCCCTTGAGAAATACTAGTAAATAATATTTGTTATAATCACGAATATCTGCAAATTGCAAACACGCAAGAAAATTTTAATTTCGCGGGTCACACTTTCCGCGACACTAAACGCCCATAAACGTCATAACAATAAGGGACCAACTACACTTATTCAGCTCAACTCGGCAAACAGTTTTGTATGGAACGACGTGGAAAGCTGAACGCATCTCCATACAAAACTGTTTTTTTGGCTATGGACAAAATACTAAGTGTAGTTAGTCTCTTATTGTGTCTCGTTCAGTGTCCCGGAAAGTGTTAACCCATAAATTTAATAATAAAAAACCGGTCAAGAGCGAGTCGGACTCGCGTACCGACGGTTCCGAGATAACCGAACGGTATTTTTTTTACATTTTTCATCAAAAGTTGAAAACTGCGGCCTAAAAAAATAAATAAAATGTTTGAGAATGTGCAAACAGCGCTCTTTCATATTATGATACCCCACATTCCCTAGTAGTCCCACTTCGAATTTTAAGACCCATTTGAGTATCTATTGCAAAAAAAAAAAAAAATATTTTTATTTCTTTCTTACTTGAAAATTGTTAAGCAAACGTCATCTAAAACTGTTCCAAATTTCAAGTTGATAGCATTAGTAGTTCTTGAGATATCCAGCTGTGACAGACAGACTGAGTCACACCATAAGGGTTCCTTTTTACAATTTTGGTACGGAACCCTAAAACATATTTTTTCTCCTCCCCAGGCACATCAGACGAGCACCTGTCAGCGGTGCAGTACCTGACATCAGCGGGGCTGAGCGGCGCGCTGGTGGTGACCACGCCGCAGGAGGTGGCTCTGCTGGACGTCAGGAAGGAGCTGCAGTTCTGTTCCAAGCTCGGAGTGCCCGTCATAGGAGTCTTGGAGAACATGTCGCTGTTTATCTGTCCGAACTGCAAGGTAACTGTGCAGATTTAGAGAAAATCATTTTATTTAAATGAATATTGGTACCGATTCTCTTGTTCATTATCTAAACCAAAATTAGAGAATCGCTATCTTTTACTAACAGACAGCGCGAGAAAAGGACGGCTATACTCGTAGCTATGAACTAAGTTAGAGATGTCAAACTAGTTTACTCCTTGCGCTTCACCGTGTTTTTAGTCGACATGTCTATAACATGTCGATATATTAGGTCTTTACCTATGAAATTGCCGTTGTGCAGTACTGGCCATTTCAAATCAAAATAATTTTTGTTTGGCTAAGAATTCTAATTTCAAATTAATTTTATTTTAAAAACATGGATTTTTTTTTCCAAAAGTAGTCATTTGTTTATTGATTAGTGTTACATTTTCATCGCATTTCAATCTTTTTCGTCATCATGGATACGTTAAAAATTCGAGTAATTATGGAATATGAGTACCGTCGTGGCAGCAACGCGGCACAAGCGGCACGCAACATCAACGACGTTTACGGAGCTAACACTACAAACCAACGCACCACCTGTTATTGGTTTGCTCGCTTCCGTTCTGGAAATTTCGACCTGAAAAATGAACCTCGCGGTCGTCCGAAGACTTTGGTCGACAATTACGAATTAAAGGCGATTGTGGAAGCTGATGATACACAATCTACGGCTGAATTAGGAGCAGCTTTCGACGTTAGCGTCAAAACAATATTGGTCCATTTGCGTCAAATTGGCAAGGTAAAAAAGCTTGACAAATGGGTGCCCCACGAACTCAATGATCGCCAGCGCGAAGTACGCGTCGAGACGTGCCTTGCACTGCTCAACAGACACACAAATGAAGGAATTTTGAACCGCATTGTTACCTGCGATGAAAAATGGATTCTGTTTGATAACCGCAAGCGCTCAGCAAGTTGGTTGGATCCTGGTTCAGCACCTAAACAATGCCCTAAACGAAAACTTACCCCTAGAAAAGTGATGGTCACTGTTTGGTGGTCTAGCGCCGGTGTGATTCATCACAGCTTCTTACCAAACGGGGTGAGCATTACTGCAGATGTGTACTGTGAAGAACTGAACACAATGATGGAGAAGCTGGCACATCTCCAACCAGCATTGGTCAATCGCTCGTCTCCGCTGCTCCTGCACGACAACGCGCGACCTCATACTGCACAGCAGACGGTCTCCAAGTTGCAAGAACTGGAGTTGGAAGCTCTCCGTCATCCGCCCTACTCACCAGACCTTGCGCCTACAGACTACTACTTATTCCAGAATTTGGATAACTTCTTGGCGGGAAAAAAATTCAATACCCGAGAGGCAGTACAAAATGCCTTTGAAGAATTTGTTGCCTGCCGACCAGCTGATTTCTTTAAGAAGGGCATCAATAAACTGCCACTGCGTTGGCAAAGATGCATTGATTGCATGGGTGATTACTTCGATTAATACAAATAAAAAATACATGAAAAAAATTCGTTTAAATTTTTTCATACAAAACGGCAATTTCATAGGAAAAGACCTATTATTTTTTTTTGTCGTCTAATTCTGTATGGAAATATTAGTTCTACTAAATTTGACAACTCTAATTTACGTCCATCTCTTTGTTGTTTTATTAGAAAGAAAAAGTTAGCAATAGCCTAAATTAAGTTTAGTTTGTGCACAACAGAATCGTCACCATTGTGAAATCAATCCTACTAATATTATATTATAAACTCGAAAGTTTGTGTGGATGAATGGATGTATGTTACTCAATCACGCAAAAAATACTGAATGGATTTTGATGAAATTTGGCACATACATAGTTTGTAACCTGGATTAACACAAAGGATACTTATAATACCGATATTCTTACGGGTTCGAGACTTGCGCGGTTTTCCAGCTTGAAAATTTTATAACTTCGAATAGGCTAGGTTTTCTTTTGACCAATCTGCCTAGCCTTTTCTGCCCCAACTATGTTGGGGTCGGCTTCCAGTCTAACCGGATGCAGCTGAATACCAGTATTTTACATGGAGCGACTGCCTATCTGACCTCCACAACCCAGTAACTGGGTAATACGATACCCCTTGGTAAGACTGGTTGTCAGACTTTCAGGCTTCTGACGACCCATAACGACTGTCAAAGATCCACAAATGACAGCCGGGACCAACGGCTTAACGTGCTTTCCGAGGCACGGAGGAGTCTCAGTATGTAAAGATGGTCACCCATCCACGGACAACCCCGGCAAGCGTACCTTAACCTGATGGATAGACTCATACGGCTGTTATTACTTAGCCACTGACTTGGAATATGAAAGTTTCTCCTCACACGTTCGATCTTGTTCCCAGACCCGCAGCGAGATATTCCCGGCCACAACGGGTGGAGCCGCGCAAATGTGCTCAGAACTTGGCGCGCCTCTCCTGGGCAGCTTGCCCCTGGACCCGATACTAGCGCGCTGCTGCGACGACGGGAGAGACTTCCTGCAGGAGCTGCCCAGCTCGCCCGCGGTCACGGCACTACGCGGCATTGTAGACAGTAAGTTATTATACAGGGTCAAATTACATTAGCATCATCATATAATCATCATCATTCATCATTTCAGCAGAAAGACGTCCACTGCTGGACATAGGGCTCTCCCAAGCACCGCCACTTCCACCGGTTCTGTGCTTCCCGCATCCAGCGCATTCCTGCAGTCTTTTCAACGTCATCGATCCACCTTGTGGGAAGTCCAATGTTGCGTCTTCCTGGTATGCGGTCACCACTCCTGAATCTTTCGGACCTGGTCCTGCCCATTGCCACTTAAGTTTGTCAATTCTTCGGGCTATGTCTATGTGTGCCTTGGTTCTCCTGCGGATCTCTTCATTTCTGATTCGATCAAGTAGGGAAACTCCAAGCATAGTTCTCTCCATTGCCGTTTGGGTGACTTTTAGCCTTCTAATAAGGCCCATTGTGAGCGACCACGTGTCAGTGCTGTAGGTCATCACTGGCAACACGCACTGGTCAAAGACGTTCGTCTTGACACACTGCGGTATGTGAGACGAAAAGATATTCGTAGCTACCCGAACGCTGCCCAGCCGAGTCGGATACGACGATTGACCTCTTTTTCGAAGTTGGACCTACCTAACTGGACAGTTTGTCCTAGGTAAACGTACTCGTCCACAACTTCGAGTGTAGCGTCTCCAATAATCATGAGAGTGGGTGTTACATGGGCATTTTTAGACCCACTCTTTCGGAAGCTCTACTGATGTCATCGAGCACTGTACTGAGGTCCTCCAAAGTCTCAGCCATGACTACTATATCGTCGGCAAACCGAAGGTGAGTGACGTACTCGCCATTGATGTTGATCTAGGCATCAACATCAAAGGCGAGTACGTCACCCTTTCCAGTCCAGAATCTTGAAGACTTTCTCCAGTGCAGCTGTCAACAGTTTCGGAGAGATAACGTCTCCCTGTCTCACCCCACGCTGCAGAAGAATAGGTTTCGAGGTCCGGTCCTGGAGTCGGGCTGTCATAGTGGCGTCGATATCGATGGCGTGGTATCGATATCTAAACACGACAAAATAAAAATATATTTTTTTTTGGGTCAACGATCGCTGGTTACTTGAAAGAAATGTGTATGGTTTTGTTTTATCATGTTTAGATATCGACACTTACCCATAATTTCGGTGAAGTTTACACAAAAAATTGATTATTTAAACTGACATTTCAACTGAACCGCGGTTGGTAACTCCAAAAAATGTTTTATCAAATTTATTTATTTTTGCTTTATCAGTTTTGGTTATCGATACCCATCACGTCTACTGAGTTTCCTTAATCGGTTCGGTTCCGGTTATCGGTTTCCTTCTTCTTACAGTCAGTGTCAGGTTGTTTATTGATTAAAATATGATTCGCGGCCGTAACTACCATGGCTTTACAGAATTATAATAATTAGAACCAGCAATACAACTCCATAAGTTAGAATTGACCTCAAATCTAGCGATTTCATGAAATCATGAGGTTTGAGGTCAATTCTAACTTATGTAGTTGTATTGATGATTCTTATGGTTATAATTATGTAAATACATATTAGTTACAGCCGCGAATCATATTTTAATCGACATACAACCTGACACTGACTTGTAAATTGCAAAAACCGTAAGAAAATATGAATTTTGCGGACTACCTTAGCGCATCATCCATGCAACCATCTTGGTTTTTTTTTTCTAAGTGAAACAAATAAAAACTTTTTGTTACAGAAATCGTTGCCACTTGCGAAAACACCTCCAGTTGAGCCCTCGACCAATGATGCCTTAGTATTTAAGTTTAGCTTTTGCTAATATAAAATATACTTACATTATATTCCTATATTTATATGCCCTAGTCAATTCTATGTTTTGTTAAGAACTGAATAAAATCAGACAGTACTTACTATTTTAAAATCAATAATTATTCGCTGAATCTGAGTCGAATATTAATGAATTTATTTGCGAGAAATAAATAGTAGTTTTATTAAATTGGCTTTTGTTTTTGCAATCCTATACAATAGTAAAAAAAGACTAACTATTACTTTATAAACCATTATGAATATTTCGTGGTTCGACCGTAGAAATGGCCACATTGTGATCTGCCGGGCTATTTCATTATTTGGCCGTATAGATCACGAAAAATCTGGCGGATCGACGAAAGCAACCTTTATATCGATATTCCCAGCTGACCACTCGGAAAGCCCAAGCATCTCTGGGCATATCGTCTAACGCTGAGCGTTGAACGATATGGCAGATGTTACATCAGTTAGATGGGCAAATCATGAAATAGCCAGGTAGATCACGACATATACATGTAAACAAAAGTGAGCATTAATTTGCTTTAAACAAAAAAAAAAGAAAGTAATGGGGGTAAAATTTAAAGCTCGTCATAGATGGCAGCACTGTTCACAGTCTACAAGCCGACATTGTCATAAGTTTACTTTTGTGTGTGTAGTGTATGTAGATATCACTATATCGCAATACGAGCCGATGACAGTATTGTGACGTTGCCTCAGGCGCATACGTCGCTCGGTTATAAATACCGGTCCGAGTAGTGGGGCGATCAGTCGTGTTCGGACTGTCCGCCTGAGCGGTGGTGCGTGGGTGAGTCAACTATTAGTGTTGTGATATGTGCATATTTTACATTGGCGACGAGGAGAAAACCGTGAGTTTTTATATTTTATTATACAAATTGTAATAATAAATCAATGTAATAATAACGATTATTCATGTTCAAAAAAAAAAAAAAAAAAAATATAAATATTATGAGGAACATGACTGTTATATTCCCTTTAATGGATGGAAAAATATAATCTCCTACAGATAGATAATTAAATAATATATTTCGGAAGGAAATATACAAAATATTGTTGCATTCCAAACAAAGACATTAAATATTACTTAACAATAGACGGGACAAAGCGAACAAAATCGTACCTAGTGATCAAAAGTCCTAGTCGCTCAGTCTTGTGTGGTACGCCTGCAGGTCACGTCAAATTCGTGTCCACCAAATGAAAATTAGTTTCGAAAAAAAATATGCCGAATTGTACATTGTGGTATTGCAACCTTGTAGTGATAAAATGACTCGATTCAACTACGGTTTATTTTGGTTACTATTTTATAATTTACTCAATACTCAATATCTTTATTGCTTTGCCATAATGTGTACTTAGGTGGTATAGTATATAATTGAGATCATTATGGACCCTGTAGGGCACAGCAAAGGGTAGGAGAGAGGAAGCCCTGTTTTAGTATTGAGATTTATCGAGTATTGAGATAAATTAATTAATTGTTATTATTTTGCTATACGAGTACTATGCTAGATGTCATCACTGAGACTTGGCATAACAGTTTTTGTGTGACATTTCTTCTGATAGCCTCTCTATAGTATCTTAAATCTCTTTGATTTCAAACGTCAAATTATGAATATAAATACGTTAGAGTTTTTCATTAGAAATGAAAGGAGGTAAATAAAAGGAGGAAACAATGAATGGTTCATAACTATTTAAATAGTATCTTGTTTATTAAGGAAAAAAATAGTGGTTTAATTATTTAAACATAACATCACGCTTATGTGCCCCAAAGGGGTAGGCAGAGATGTGTGGTGCAACCACGTTTCACCAGTAACGTTGGGCATGTCTGTTGCCATTAAATGGACTACAGTTCAGACTCAGGTATGTTATTCGGAGGTTCGTGATGAAGAAAATAAGTGACGCTACCCGACCAGAGAGTCGAACCCGGGACCACATGCTTAGTTATTTGAATTATGCTATATTATTAGTTGGCGGAACAATGACTCCATAGAAACGTCTTGTGGTGCATGGCAGAGTGGAAGGTAATAGGCCACGCGGGCGGTCACTGATGAGGTGGACCGACCAAGTAAAATCCGCGATTGGAGGCCCTGTCTAGAATGCGCCAGACTGACTTCTAACCGAACCAGATGGAGAGAAATCGTGAGGCGAGCAACAACTACACCTGCGATTGGACACTGTTCATAGCGACCACGACCGCTCTGTCAAGAGCGAAGCGAAGAAGAAGAAGAGATATGATTAGTTGAAGAAACACATACTAAAGTTCTCGCCATGAGCAGCAATTCATGCCAAAAGCAGAGATGAAGACAACAGTAAACACGACACATCTTCAAGTAAAACAGAAACCATTAGAGGCATTTCCAAGTTTGAAAAGTTTTGGAAATTTAAAAAAGAAAGGTTTCAACCATAAATAAAATTATGGGACTCAAGCATACTTTTGAAAAGAAAAAAAGCATTACGCCAAAAGTTACAGAAAATAAAGGAGCTATCTAAACAAATATTAGCTGAATTGAAACAAAAATAAATATATTGAAAGAAAAGGCGGCGACAGTATTTACAACGTGTAGAAGAAAACAAACATAAAACTGAACTATTACAAGTTATTAAAAATACAACTAAACTGAAAAGAATGAGGAAGAAACAGTTCAGGTTTATTAAGAAAAGAGATAACCAAACAAATGTAATAAAGACGCAAAGGATACCTTGCTTATGAACTCCACACTAGGTCAATCCTGTCTCGTGGAGTCCTTGGGTGGTATTACCATATGAAAATATGCAAAATGCGCGCAATGCGAAATAGCAGTAGAACATTTCTACTGGTCATTAAATTGACAGTTGTCGGGAATGACATTGATAGCAGTAGAACCTAGCTACTGGTCATTAAATTGACAAGTCATCTAGAATGACGGTAACTGTAGTAGAATATATCTACTGGTCATTAAATTGACAAGTCATCAGAGTTATGACGCTAACGGCAGTAGAATATATCTACTGGTCATTAAATTGACAAGTCATCAGAGTATGACGATAACGGCAGTAGAATATATCAGAGTATGACGATAACGGCAGTAGAATATATCTACTGGTCATTAAATTGACAAGTCATCAGAGAACGACGGTATTAACAGTAGAATATACCTACTGGTCATTAATTGACAGTTATCAAGAAGAAAAATAGGTCAGCAGTAGTGGTACTCTTTAAGTACATACTGGTCATTAAACAGTGAGGAGCTCGTGGCTAGGTAATAATAGCCGCACGGGTCGATGTATCAGGTTAAGCTACGCTTGCCGGGGTTGATCCGTGGATGGGTGACCATCTAGACATACCGAGACTCCACCGTGCCTCGGAAGGCATGTGGTGGCATCTACATCGCCACGTATGAACTACGCATCAATGACATGATGTCACGCAAACCTGCATCGCGCAATTAGAGTTTACCACGCGATTAGCATATATACAACGTCCCGACATCAACCGTCGGGCAGTAGCCCACCAAGATACAACATCCGTCTGGTCGGAGGATCCTACCTTTTCTATGGAGAATGAGTGAACCTTACACCCTGTTCCTCATGCCTCCAAACTGGTGATCCCGACGTGATATGAACACGCAACCTTCTGATCTCCCTTTTCAATGGAGGATGAGTGAACTTTACACCCTGTTCCTCATACCTCTAAATTGGTGACCCCGAGCATGAACGTCAGCGCAGCCTTCGTGCAACTACATCAGCGTGACGTCATCAGCATCACTTCCTCAAACTTTCGAGCGGCGAGTCACACAGCCAGCCAGCATCCACGGCTTCAACAGGTATCCTGACCACCAGCATGCAGCTGACGCGCATTCCTGGTCATCACCTTCAGCCTCAACCCAGAGCTGTACACTCCGACTCACTGGAGCATAACGCAGTGCAGCGTTAAGCCGTTGGTCCCGGCTGTCATTCATGGATCTTTGACGGTCGTTACGGGTCGTCCGTCGGAAGCCCGAAAGTCTGACAACCAGTCTTACCAATGGGTATCGTGTTACCCAGTGGCTGGGTTGTGGAGGTCAGATAGGCAGTTGCTCCATGTAAAATGCTGATATTCGGCTGCATCCAGTTGGACTGCAAGCCGATCCCAACATACTTGGAAAAAGGCTAGGCAGATTATCAGTCATTTAAGGAACCATTTAAGGCTTGCAGACGACATTGTCTTATTAAAAAAAAGACCCACATAATCTAAGGAAAATGATAGAAGACCTAAAGCAACAATGTGAGAAAATTGGATTATACATGAACATTATCAAGACCAAATTACTAACTAACCACAAACACATAATCTAAGGAAAATGATGGAAGACCTAAAGCAACAAAGTGAGAAAATCGGATTCTACATGAACATAAACAAGACCAAATTACTTGCTAACCGCGAAGTGTGTAGAAGAGTATATTTACCTAGGACAAATCGTCTCTCACAGAGACCAATCTACCAACGAAATAAACAAAAGAATAGCCAATAAGCTGGAAAAAATACTGGTCCCTAAAGGAAGTAATGAAATCCACTGAAACAAGCACAGAAATTAAACAGAAAGTTTTGATACCTGCATTCTTCCCTACCTCATCTATGGCTGTGAAACCTGGTCCCTCACTAAACTTCACAGGGACAGTCTAGTACACTGCCAAAGAGCCATGGAGAAGATTGGAGTTAAAAAGCAGGACAGGAAAAGAAACACCTTCATAAGATCAAAAGCTAGAGTAACAGACGTGCTAAAGATAGATCAACTAAAGTGGAGATGGACAGGTCATATACTGCGAAGTACACAAGAAAAATAGATTAAAATAATCATTGAATGGTACCCTAAAAATGGCAAAAGGAATAGAGGAAGGCAATGGGAGGATGAGTTAAGATTAACAGCCGGTCCTAACTGGAGAAGATCGATTAGGTATAGAAAGCAATGGAAGATGTTAGAGGAAGCCTATGCCAAGAGGCACACTGAACTGAGAGATAATATGTAAAGCACTACAATATTTTTAGACTAGTCTTAAAAGTTCAGGATGAAAGGCTCATTGATTGATTGATTGATTTAATTAACAAATATTTTAACTTTGCAGACAAATCATTAATTTATTGGTAATGATAATGGACCGGCAGCAATATTATTTAGCCAATGGACTGGCTACTAACAATGCTCTGGTGCAGTGTGTGAAGGGTGAAAATACCACCTTATGGTTAAAGTGATTTTCTTTGTAAGCAAGCGCCTTTACAAACAAAATCTAAACTATAAACGAAGCTATGAAACCACCTCTTATTTAGAATGGCTGGGCCACTCATACTCGAAAAATTTTCGACCACACCTCATGTACAGTAAGCAAATGTGGTCTCTCTTGACTGCACCTCATGAGCAATATTGGCCGTGTTATAACACATAAAAAACAACATCGTTATCATCAATAATCAAGATATAATATCAATTAGCTTGCATGAACATTGTAGTCAGACTATCATTCACAAGAAAGAAAAGAAAGAAGGAAAGAAATATATTAAACAAAGTACACAGAAAATTATATTGATTACAATGTGGTAAAAATACAAAGCAATTACTTGTATTAATTGATTAAAAAACTGATTTGATAAAGATGCCTAAATTGGGTAAGTAAATGCCTAATTTAGTTAATAACTAGATAAGTGATCCACTACAGAAAAGTATATGTTGAATGTATATGCTGTGTTCTTTAATAAATAAAGACTAGGTACTTGTAACTTAATACATACTATGTAGATGATAAATATAAAAACTTATCACTTCTTCCTAAAGATCCTTATTATTTAAATGCAGGGGATATTTAATACAGAAATAAAATAAATTAAAATAAGGAAGGGATGTAGTGTATGTAGATATCACTATATCGCAATTCGAGCCGATGACAGTATTGTGACGTTGCCTCAGGCGCATACGTCGCTCGGTTATAAATACCGGTCCGAGTAGTGGGGCGATCAGTCGTGTTCGGACTGTCCGCCTGAGCGGTGGTGCGTTGGTGAGTCAACTATTAGTGTTGTGATATGTGCATATTTTACAGTGTGGATCACAAATTAATTAAACGAAAACTATTTATTGTGACTTGGAGTGTAGCACTATTAAAAGACGAGCTAAGGAAAAGCGAAGCGTCCACCACTGGTAAAAAAGCAGCTGTAGTGGAAAATTAAATAAAATATGAACATTTTATAGTTTAGAGGTTTTTTTTTTTGTTAAAGACTGGAGGCGTATGACAGGATCGGTGTTGAAAACCAACTCGAGAATGATCCTCCTGACTGAAAAAGACATGTTAATTATAGCATTGATATAATATGATCAAACACACATAATTAACTTTACTATTTAACTATTTATATTATCACACCAAGTGAAGTAGAAAACATAAGTGCCTGTATGTAGAGTAATGAAAACAGACAAGTCGCGACGAAATATCGGGTTTCCAATTTTTGTCGGAGAGCTTTCTCCTACAGTTTTCGCATCTTTGGCAAATACATGGTCCCCGTATTTTTGCGTCGTCAACAGCTGCCTGCGCAACGGGGCATATTTATAATTTTTTCTTTACAATTTATAAGCTGGCAGCACTAATAGAGGTCTGTCAACTTCACGTGCCAAAATCTGCCAAATTGACAATTGACAGCAGTAGCACAAATTATAAATATTCCAAAAACCGGCAATTTCACAAATATATTCTAGAATTATTAATTTGAGACGACAGTGTACATTACTTTTCTTCATTGAACGCACAGAAGCGGTTTTAATGTAGTGTTACTACGAAACACAAGCTTTCAATACTAAGATTAAGTAGTTACATGGGCACGAGCGTAGTCTCAAGTCACTGAAGATGCCTAATGCTCATGCCGAGGAGGACAAGCCATGTAGGGCTTGTTCAGACTTCAAGAGTTGGGCCAAGAAACAGAATAAAGCGACTTTGGCAACGCCAAGCAAAAACAAACAGGTGAGGTTATGTTTCATAATATAGAAGTTTCTAGTGAAGTTCCTGTCTTTATCCCGTCCTGAAGACAGTGTATGGATAGATTTCTTCGGTATAACATAAATGCTTCTCCGTTTCGGGATAATTGTAACTTTGGTTATCAGTTTTCACAGTACTCTGTTGGTTATCTGAGAATGATGCAACCTAGATGCAACAGCTGATTGTGACAACAGATGTTATAAAGGGGGTTAGGGTTGTTGTTGCACCTAGATTCAAAATGATTTAGTTCCATAATATGCGGCCTTCTTACAATAACTGGCCATGGTGAATTTATTTGCTTTTTATTTAGATTTTTGGTTGGTTGTCTTGAATGTGCTACTTATATATACTTACATTAAAGTTCATAATTATTATAGTATCTGTATATGTTTTAATTGTTCAGCCTCCTGCACGGCGGAAGGACTGTCCTCTAGACAAGGATGAGATAGGCACATCAACATGGTCATTCCTCCACTCGATGGCGGCCTATTTTCCGAAGACTCCAACTAAGCAGCAGTCTGAAGATATGGTGCGGTTCTTCAACATCTTTGCGCAATTCTATCCGTGTGAACCCTGCGCACTTGACTTCCAAGCTGAGTATGTATAAACAAAACAATAATATTAACCTACTTTGTGTTTGTAGCAGTTTCAAGTTATTTATATAACTATAACCTAACTTCTTAACTTCCTATTATATACTCATTTCTTACTTTATCCATTTTCGTCACTCCAAATATCCATCCAACATTCTCATCTCTGCTGTATGCAATCCTTTTCATATCAGTCTTCTTCATATCATTCCGATCCATACAGTATAAGCCTTATCATGGACTAGTAAATTTTCCTCTTAAACGTGAGGGGCATCCGTGGGTCGCAAGTAACTAACAGACATATAACTGACTTAAATTAATGCATCTCACATTAAAAAGCAGCAAGGAAAGGTTAATTCCTTACTTTGCAGAAATGAATCTACAAGATAATTTGCTTCTAAGAGTTAGATTTTAATTTATATAAAATTCATAATCAAACAATATGTTTTCAGCATAAAAAAAAACCCACCACATGTTCAAACCCAAGAAGCGCTAGCGAAATGGTTGTGTGAGCGTCACAACTCTGTGAACGTCAAACTTGGTAAACCAGTGTTTGACTGCTCCAAGGTAAATGAGCGGTGGAGAGACGGCTGGAAGGACGGCTCCTGTGATTAATAAACATCTTCACAGACTAAATGTTGAATATAGACACATAAGCATTCTGTTGCCAGAGTTGGATCCCACAAATGTGATATTAAAGTTTAGCTTATTATTTATTTTATACTGTTAAAAGACAAATTATTGTTTTTCCTCATTATTGGCATGTAGAGAATATATGAGTTACAAACTCATACTGTGTACTAATTATTTACCTACCATATCGATTTTTGGTTTTAAAAGTGCAATTCACAATATCAGTCAGAATAATTTTATTGACCCCTTATTGCAGATATATTAAGACATTTGTCTGTGAACACTAGTTGGAGAAGTTATGAGGCTCTGTGCCTAGTATTAGAGAGTTGTAAGTAATGTTAGTTCATTGTTTTAGTCACTATGACTAGGATTTTATTGTAGATGAAACTTGTGATTTTCACTAAATAATGCAGTTTGTACAATTTGTATGTGTGTTAAAGTGTACCTAATGTTGTTACTATTTGTTAATTATTTTAATATATTATGATGACACTCTATTGAGTATTTATTGGTGTGCGTACGCGCAGCGGAATGTTGTTGAATTTAAAGATTTTAATTATGCAGATATTTAGTGTATGACGTCGTATAATTGTGTATGGTAAAAAAAAATTTGTGCACGCAACCATTGTGGAGAAATTCACCAAAAACTGATTCCGCTGGGCGAACGTTGTCCTGGCGGAACTTTTTTTAATCCATAGACTTTAGAAGAAAAGAGATGTGTCCAAAAATTAGTGTGTATTTGTGTGTAATTGTGTATGTATGAATAAAACTAGTGCATGCATAAACTTCGGAGAAATTCAAGTTTCCGCTACGCGAACGTTTGGCCATTAGCTAGTTTTCATATAAAGCGCTTACATAGAGAGCTGTAGATTTTTACATACGTTGTTTTGAATTTGTTTATATTTGTTTAAAAAACAGATTTAGAAAAAATCGTAGGGCTTAAAAGATAAAAATATAAACGTAAAATACGCTTATTAGGTCTTAGTTCTTAAAGTATGCACTTTGGGGTCTAGATTTTCACGTTTATACAAACCTTGTAAGTGTCTGCAACATGTTGCCAAGTATCAATGATGTTCCGTTAGTAACTAAAGAGTTATAGGACAAATTAACCATGAACAGATCACTGTTTACAAAGCAGTCAAATATCACGACGTTCTGAAGGAATTGCATAGTAATATGTATGTCAATAATTAGTGTATTCATTCAACTATTCTTATGCAAAATTTCATGTCATTAAATTCAGTAATTAAAGAAAAACAATTATAATACTGACGAAGCATCGAAAACCTACATAACCCGACCAAGTTCGGATGGCTACAAAAAAGCGGCCGTGCAATATATTTAGGTAACATCCCAAAATTTACAGTATAATACCGGTATTGAATTGGTATAGGTGATAACACAATTGTTGTTTCGATATAATTTATAGGTCATTTATTTTTGTACACCTACTTTTTTAAATGTATTTGACTATGACAGAAAGTAGGTACTATTTACGTAGGTACTTTATTTAAGTATGCGCTTGAGACTTGAGATATAATCTAAATATATTATTTAAGACAAATAAAATTCATACAGCTAATTTCTATTGAAGATTTCACGGATCAGGATTCTAACTATAGACCCCTTAGGGAAATTAAATATTTACCACATGTAAGTATGTACTAGTTACTGTTTAGGTAAATATTTATCATATTGTAGCTTATTACACTATTTAACCAATAGACTAGGCATGCACGAGCGTTCCCCTTTGCAACTTTAGTGGATCAAACAATCTAATAACTTAAAAAAAACTACTTCTTGAATCGATTTTTTTTTTCTTATGTATGTGAGCGTGTTTCCCGCACCCCACCAAAATATGCAGAATTATTTTGTTCGAAGTTCGGTACGCTTAATCCTTTAGTTAAATAGTCTAAGTATTGTAGTTATGAATTGATCAAAAATATTCTTGTGTGAAAAAATAGACAACGCGCTGCGCGCAACGAGCGATAGGCGGCTTCCCGCTTGAAACGGTACTGTCATCCTTGAAGAAAAGAGAGGGCAATATGTTTTCGCGCGTATTCGTTTGCTGTTGAACTTGAACCTGATTTTGTTTCATCCCCAGTCACAAACAAATAAATGTGCAGTCAAGGACAATGTGCGTATGCGCTGTTGTTTTGCTATGCATCGCCAATTCTCTGTAATAATAATATCGACAAAGTGTGTTATTAATGTTATAGTGTAACAGTGAAGCATAACATAATTATGTAGTAGGAATATTGAGTGAATGATAGTGAGAAGCTGATAACAGATACAAGGTAAGATTTTATAATAAATTAATAGCTATAGACTTATTCATTTACGTAGGTAGTTTATTAGGCAGATAAATTATAAAAAAATCGGAGCGTCTATTACTGGTTGGGAGGGGTAGGTAATAGGTATGCGGTGAGTTCGATGAACTCTGTAGCTAGGCAGAAAGTGAACAGCTGATTTCACGCGTCGTTCGTTAGAGTATTTCTACATCCATTGCTGGTTTTTTGTTTTCAGTTTTATTTTTTTGCTGTTTTTTTTTATATAAATGGAGTGCTGCGAACAGACAATGTAATTTTACTTTGAAATAAAGAAAATGTAACTGAAAAAAATATTTAAAAAATGAAAATTTCCTGAGAAAATTTCCGGTGGAATATGATTCAAAATGAGGAGCTGAATGCACCCTGTTAGTTTGCGGAGGGCTGTCCCTTACACCCTGTATATTGTAATATAATCGTAATTTCATCATCATTTTCGTTTTTCATTCAAGAAATGCAATTGTTTTATTTTTTCCTAACGCTTGTGTACGCAACTGTACCATATTAATAAATACTATATTGGACAGTTAAGAACGTTTCTAAGATATATGGCTCGGCCGCTTTTTGGTAGCCATCCGAACTTGGTCGGGTTATGTAGGTTTTCGATGCTTCGTCAGTATTATAATTGTTTTTCTTTAATTACTGAATTTAATGACATGAAATTTTGCATAAGAATAGTTGAATGAATACACTAATTATTGACATACATATTACCATGCAATTCCTTCAGAACGTCGTGATATTTGACTGCTTTGAAAACAGTGATCTGTTCATGGTAAATTTGTCCTATAACTCTTTAGTTACTAACGGAACATCATTGGTACTTGGCAACATGTTGCAGACACTTACAAGGTTTGTATAAACGTGAAAATCTAGACCCCAAAGTGCATACTTTAAGAACTAAGACCTAATAAGCGTATTTTACGTTTATATTTTTATCTTTTAAGCCCTACGATTTTTTCTAAATCTGTTTTTTAAACAAATATAAACAAATTCAAAACAACGTATGTAAAAATCTACAGTTCTCTATGTAAGCGCTTTATATGAAAACTAGCTAATGGCCAAACGTTCGCGTAGCGGAAACTTGAATTTCTCCGAAGTTTATGCATGCACTAGTATTATTCATACATACACAATTACACACAAATACACACTAATTTTTGGACACATCTCTTTTCTTCTAAAGTCTATGGATTAAAAAAAGTTCCGCCAGGACAACGTTCGCCCAGCGGAATCAGTTTTTGGTGAATTTCTCCACAATGGTTGCGTGCACAAATTTTTTTTTACCATACACAATTATACGACGTCATACACTAAATATCTGCATAATTAAAATCTTTAAATTCAACAACATTCCGCTGCGCGTACGCACACTATTTATTGAGTTTTATTTTCAGCATAACATAAAATCGGAAAATGTCATGACCTTTGAAATTGGATGAAAAACAGGATTGACTGAATGCTACAAACATATTTAATAAAAAATAATCAATATCTTAGTTTATCACACAAATAAATTGTGAAAGATTTCAATCTGAGGAAACAATTTATCCTATGTTAACATAGACTGGGAGCGGGGTATGGACAGAATGCAGAAGATGGCATGTGAAAGGCAAAGTGAAGAATTACCATTTGGGAATTCACTAACGGTAATTCTTTGCTTTGCCTTTCACTTCACATGTCAGCTTCCGCAAGCAGCCAAGTAAAAACTTAGTTACCCTTTATTTACTACTATCAATGCTCCAGTTGTAACATGGATACCATTTTATAGTCATTATTATTTGAAGTTAAATTCTAATAAAACCATTATTTTTTAACTTCATGGAACCTTTAAGGATAAAAAATTGGGGCCGGCCGCAACGCATCGCATTCAAAAATCCACCTTTATCAATTTCGTACATTTTCTATGATTGGTTCATAGAAAGTGTAAGAAATTACACGTACTCTACAGACGTGCTGCACTACACGTTCATATATGAAAATGCGTTGCTCTATTTTAGTTGTGAGAATGTGTGAACCTAAGGCGCTTTCCATGGGCGAGAGAATCACGGCGAGTCTCGAAGCATAATTTTTGATGAACCTATGTTTTGTTTGTTGTAGAAGCACAGAGCACGAATGTTCTACGTGTCTGGGTAACAAAGGTTAAAATCATGCCGGATCATAATGACAAGGAGAATGGCTTCTTACGATCTAGTTTCAAAAGGATTTAAAAAAGAAACATATCAAATGATTAAAAAAAAGTTTATTGTAAAAAGTTTAAAATAAGTAATCAGTTCACGTTTCTACAATAATTATTGTAACATTTAAAAGATTCACCATCTTCAGTCCCCGGGCGCAAATATAACACAACGAGCTTTAGAAAGAGACTCACACAGGTGTGTGACAGAGACGACGCTAAAAGTCGTACTTTTAGTGTTCCGTACCCAAAGGGTGCCATCGGGACCCTAGATATTAAGGTTGATGCGCCACGGTAGCCCGCGAAATTCAAAATTTCTTACGTATTTTGCAATTTGTAGGTCAGTGTGAGCTTGTAAGTTGATTAAAATACGATTAGCGGCCGTAGTTAATATGGTTTTACAGAATTATAATCATTAGAATCAGCAATACAACTCCATAAGTTAGCATTTACCTCAAATCTAGCGATTTCATGAAATCATGAGGTTTGAGGTAAATGCTAACTTATGGAGCTGTATTGCTGTTTCTAATGATTATAATTCTGTAAATCCATATTAGCTACGGCCGCGAATCATATTTTAATCAACATACAAGCTCACACTGACCTACAAATTGCAAAAAACGTAAGTAATTTTGAATTTCGCGGGCTACCCTGGCGCTTTCGCCTTAATAGAAGAATGCAGGAGGCAAGAGTGAACGTAGCGGGCTCGAACATTTTAGCACCCCGCCTCGGAAAGGTAAGGTTTTATTTGACCATACAAACATAAAAATAGGACATACTTTGTCATTATTGACTTATGTAGAAAGGTATGGGATGCTAGTGAGCTCGAAAATTTTAGCACCCAGTCTCAGATAGGTAAAATTTTCTTTTGAGGCGCGAGGCTATCAGTGGTCGCCGGCGCCTAAGGGTCAGCCACAGAGTACTTTTATATATGGGGTCAGCGCACACCAAGAGCAGAGCATTTTCTGAGACTATTGAAAAATTTATCTTATGACAATTCCATAGGTACATTGCAAAATTAAATCGTCCAAACTTGATGCTCGAGCACGCTTGGCGTGTATTTAATTTTGCAATGTAGGGAATTGTCATATGTGCTCTGCTCTTGGTGTGCGCTGACCCTAACGCCGCCACTGAATACCCACAATCAACCAAAGAAGCTTAGAAGTGTTTGATTCCGTTTGGAACCTCCTACTTGTGCAAGTTAACATTTTCGTTGATCGGAAAACGCCTAAATTTAGAAAACGACATAATCCGATGTGTAGCAAAAACGGATCCACGATGGGAAAAATTGGTTAACGAGAAACAGGCGCAACCATCACATTAATGTTTTATGTGACTTGTCGGTATTTATTGATTTGTGTTAACCTAAGGCTTTAATTAACTTTTTCTCAATAAACATAGTATCTGAATTTGTATGGTTTTATACTTATGAGCTGTATACAGTTCGAACCCCAAAGTGAAGGGACCTCGAAAAAAGCATGCTTGCTTATCGGTACGGAACCCTCAGTGCGTGAGTCCGACTCGCACTCGTCTAACAGTGTTTAGACGATGCAAGTCATTAGATGCTGGCTGATATCTGTCCTAGGACTGTTTGGGTTGCTCTCATAAGAATTCCATTTCCCTCTCGATGCCGACGAACTTGAGTTGCTCGGTAGGGCCGTATCTGGAAATAGACAGGCCATAGTAAATAACAGATCGCATGTGAATGTAACAATCACATTGCAAGTATTGGATTCAATAGAAGAATAGCTGTTATGCACAACATAACATCGCCTGTTATCACGAAGGGTTAGGCAAAGGTGTACTGTGTACTGTAAATAATTCAATCAATCTGCCTAGCCTTTTCCCAACTATGTCGGGGTCGGCTTCCAGTCTAACCGGATGCAGCTGAATACCAGTATTTTACATGGAGCGACTGCCTGTCTGACCTCCACAACCCAGTAACTGGGTAATACGATACCCCTTGGTAAGACTGGTTGTCAGACTAACGAATGAGCGGCCTGCACTGCCCCCCGTCTCGACCCGCGGCATTGCGGTAGCGGTCAAAGTATAATTAGCGTTTTTTTTTTTTGTTACATTAGTGCCAGCCAATATCAGCTCATTCCTCAAAAACCCACCGCCATTATACGAGAAACGGATATTGTGCGCTTCTTGCACAGAAACTCATGGTGGTAGATATCTACTCATAATAAAAATCTTAAGCTCATTCATGCATTCACTGACAGACAACTCACAACCTAAACTGCTGGGTCTAAACACATGAAATCTAGAGAAGGATTTTTGTAAATTGATCCCCAAAAGGAGATGATAGTTTGTAAGGACGTTCATTAGAAACGTGAAAATTGGTACTTCTACAGCGAAAAAATAATCAGCTGTCCCATACAAAATTTTATCCAACTTGACCCAAAAGCTGGACCCATGGAGAAAGTTGGTCAGTTTGATCGTCTGTACGTACTACACCTCTAAATATCCCTCTGCAGCAGAAGGACAGATAAGCAAAATCCCAGATTAGCAGAAGGACAGATTTGCATAAAGGCAGATAATGTACTGTCGTCGTCAAAAAATTGTATTAACTCAAGTTGAAGATGGTCACAAAATAATAACCTTGTGCACACACTTACCTCTATTGCCACCAGTCCTGATTCCAGAAGCCTATCTCGCTATATAATTATGTGACATGTGTCCCGAAAAACCAGAATTTAACGAATTCCAAAAGTATTTTAATAGCCAGTGGATCCTCAAAATCACAAAGGACATTCTTAGCTGTTTTAAAGAAAAAATTAGAGGGATGGCACCGGAGAATTAATACAAAAATACCTGCGAAACTTTCACTCTACCTTTTATTCAGCTGTTAAAAAAAGAAGCATACTTTCAAGATCTCAAGTTAACCGGCAATAGCAAACTACAAAAACGTTCTTATCTTACTACATTTAAGGGCCTATACTACCTCAAACGGCTTAGCATGATCCTCCGATATGTCGAAACTATTGCAGCATTAATTTTGAAATAAATATATGGTAAAGTTGAGGATTGATGTCAAGTACTATGTTAGACGAAAACACGATTCCATAAAATTTTCTCGATAGAAAAAAAATCCAAAGTTACCTCTAAACCGAACAATAAACCGCTGGTATTCAAAAAGTACTTCAAATTAGATCATGAAACTTTGCATACTAACTGAACTAACTATAAAGCAGGTCTTATGTTTTTTATTTTTTTTTAAATTGCCATTATTTTCACCGTAAAAAGCAATTACCTAAACTATCGGCGCCCAGCACCGCACTCAGTCTCGCTCTCACTTAGTGTGCGCGCAGAATCGCGCGAGCGAGATAAAAACCTGAGGTAGTATAAGGATAAAAAAATTGATGAAGTTATCACGAGTTTATTCAATGACAAAATTTCTGCAATAAAAAATAAATAAATAAAATAAAAATAATACTTTCAAATAAAATTTTACGAATTGTAACTTTTTAATTTTATTTTTGTTTTCTGTGTGGGTCTGTACTTCTGCCTTTATGCAAATCTGTCCTTCTGCTAATCTGGGATTTTGCTATTCCGGGATTATGCTTATCTGTCCTTCTGCTGCAGAGGGCTAAATATCACCACAATTTTCTGAAACACGCTGTATTTAGACTTGTGGTAGTTGTATTGTATTATCGTTCTTTCGAAACTCATCCCCTAAGACTCCTGATACGTTGCTTGTAGCAATATAAGAACTAAGGAGCATTGCTGGTATACCTATAATCGAAGAAGAGTTCCTCTCCAGGTTGGATGGCCCGCTTGGCGAAGATGCCGATGCGATGGTCTCCGTTCACCATCATGACCTTCGCGTAGCAGTTCGGGTTGATGGAGTGGTTCGCGAAACGGATCTTGTTGCCTTTGCGAGTAGCGTCTACCACGAAATCTGAAAATAATCGTTCAATATTTGAAACTTTATTTATTGCACAATGTACTGTCCGCGAGGCGTAAGCTGAGCTTTGCATTTGTGTGAGTGATCACCAAAATGGTACGAGAGCCCATGACCAACATTTTTATCTTATCGTTTTACGTAAGGCAAAATATTTAGTAGTGATATCGTTTTACGTTTTACAACGATGCGACGTGCTTTTTCACACAAAAAACCACGCGAACGATCAGCTTAAACCTCGCGGAGTACGGTACACAGACACACTAGGACTAAGCTAAACTACGGAGTGAACGACCCTGTAGGATTCAGCAGACATTTAACTTATAAGTTCCTGTGTGAATACATCAAAAATAGAAGAATTTGAGAGTCGTTAGGAAACCCTACGAGTATATCTCATGCTATACGCCTCCTTGGAATAAGGACAGAAGACAAAATAAGGAAGCCTTATCTAAAAACCGGCCAAGTGCGAGTACAATTATCTATTAAAAACCGGTCAAGAGCGAGTCGGACTCGCGCCGAGGGTTCCGTTCCGATTTCTGAAAAAGTGTGCTATTTAGAGACATCGTTTTATTTTTCCTGTAATCTTTACAAAATAATTTCAGATTTTTCTCTTTGCAAACTTCGGAGATAAGGGGGGGGGAATGGTATTTTTTTTACATTTTTCATCAGAAGTCGAAAACTATGCGGCCTAAAAAAAAGAAAAAAAAGGCTTGAAAATGTGCAAACAGCGCTCTTTCATATGATACTCCACATGCCCTAGTAGCCCCACTTTGATTGTTTACGACCCCCTTTCAGTCCCGGTTGCAAAAAAAAAAAAATATATTTTAATTTCTTTCTTATTTGCAAAATAGTTGGGTCAACGTCATATAAAACTGTTCCAAATTTCAAGTTGATAGCATTAGTAGTTCAAATGTTTTGTGCGTTCAGAGAATCAGTGATTTGTTGTGTGTGTTGCGAATCAGGCTTTTCCTGCATCCTATGTGTAAATCATCACCTATCAAGCCTGGATGTTGAACCTGGACAATTCTGCCCTCCTGAGCCCAAAGTGCAGTAATAGAAATTTTGGTAGGTTTTCAGTTCAATATTATTCTGAATCCCCATTTTATTTTACAGTTTTTTTTATAAAAAAAAAACCAAC